>CM064480.1:15582171-16259135 GCA_032716605.1 Paralithodes platypus | reverse complement strand
TCTTCCATTTTAGCAAACAAAAACAAAATAACGTGAAAATGGCTTGGGACTGGGGTGAAAAAAATATTATAACTAGCCGGGGCTCAACGGGCTAATCTGCGATAACGGGGTATCCTTAAACTGGGCATAAATGTACTCTACTTCAGGCTAACCACACTGGTATAGCCTGATAACAAAACAAGATGCAAGTTACGTAAAAATGCATAAAAAGGGAAGCTATGGAAAGGTCAATTAAATCACTGCAAGATTTAATACAATAAAAAGAGCTTCAATACAGTTACTCTAAACAACAATAAAACTCTTCACTCCTATCTGAAAGAAAGTGAAGTCTAGTCCTACAGCATAGACCTGGAAACTTCTGAAGAAAGTCTGATGCTCATAAGATGCTCGTATCTTAAATTATCTAAAGGCAGGAGGCAGGACACCATACATGTAGACTGAATACACTAAAAGATAGGACATGTAATGTTAACTGACACGGGAATACTATAAATGCGCAACGGCAGTAATGCTCGACACTTAAAAAGAGATACTTCCTCATCAACGAAACAGTCTGCTATGGTTGTGCAACTCAACAAACAACCTAGACTAATAAATGCCGTGAATAATAAATGCATACATATCATAAAGAGCTCATGTCCTAACTAGTGTCTGCTAGGCGAATAAAGTCTAGCTGGGATATCAAGGTTAGGAAAACTGTGGCTGAGCAATACTGGCTCATAGCCTAGCGTTGTCCTTAAGGCGGTATGATTAAAGTTACGTTAATGACGGGGATGCTCTCTTGGTAGATCCAGATCTCAAGTATCTGGTTCTACCCTGGCGATCCCTCTAAAGTCACGCAAAGACGGCAGCACTGTGTTCTAAGGTAGTAGGCAAATGCCCTCTTACAACACGATGCTGCACTCACAAAAGGACAACCTAGGCTACCACAGAAACCGTCGAAGTCGTGTAGGTATAAGCAAACCGTACACACATCTCTGACAACGACAACAGAAGCCCTATCCCAGTCTAGCATTAAATAACCCAGCAGAGCACTAAATCAATAATGGAGACACACACCGAGTTCTTAACCTCTAATAACTAAGAACCCTCAAACCTATTCTAAGTACATGTTAATATCTCAGAGAGCGGCGCACATAATACGATGGGCCGATATGAAATCGTGTGCAGAACCCAAAGGGAGTGTTGTGACGTTAAAAGATTAGAGGAATGAAAGAAAAGAAGTTGAGTAAGAGAGACAGTATCAGAATGGTGGAGATATATGGGACAGTGGTAAAAAGGATGTTAGTCATGTGCGTCCCTAGCCTGCTCTGAAGAAGGCAGCTCCTGTGGACCCACATGCACACAGGAGCCCACAAAGACGCGGTGGACAGCCAATCCCGGGCCGAGACGTCACAAGGCAGCAGGTGTCACGTGACACAGCCAAACACACAAGCCAATCACGAGGCGTGGGAAGGCACGCGCGCGAGCCTCCGAGCGGGGGAGGCAGCACATGTATACGCACGCACACACTACCACCTCACTGCCTATATTGTTCTCTCTCCTTAACTATATGAGGCGCTCATTCGCGGAACGTGATAACCGCCACCTCTGGCAAAAGCCGTTATATTATCGCATTATATTGCCACAACCTTCTCGAATCTGGAGCCGCGGTAGGGAGCTATATTTGAGAATGTCAACATGGTAGAAAATCGCATAAAGTACGACGCACTTTCATCCGTGTTGACAGGGCGTTTGCCTAGCCCTAGTCTCTGCATCGCATAGGGTGATACGCGCCACCCAGGCAGCGTGTGTTCAGACAGCCAATGGACAGCCCGGCTATGGTACCGCGTGGGCGCCAGCTCAGCCACTCACGGCGCACGTTGCTCTCTGTTCTCCCGCCACAATACAGTCTAGCTCAGCTCTCACGCCGTACGGATCATTTACCTTGCACCTGGTGTTGTTTTTGTGCCGTTTTTGGACCGTGTTGCAGTGCTTCCCTGAACAATGAGTGATAGTGAAAGTGAGAGTGATAGTGGGAGCCCACCCCCACCTATGAAAAAGAGGTGTAACCCGGACAATTGGTCTGAAATAATCGCCAGGAACAAGAGAAATACGGGGAAGGAATATGTCAGCCGCCAAACAGGAAATACAGTGAATGCTAGAGTTATTGGGCCGCCTTGCAATGATGGATGCTACGATAAAATTGCTGAACCTATCCGCCAAGCAATCCGCAATAACTTCTGGCAAACTGGAGATTGGTTAGTCCAGAATACCTTCATTCAGAAACACGTTCTGTCAGTGCCAGTGAAACGACGAAGAAAGCCTGCCGACATCAACAACCTTGGTCCCCATCGGTCATGCACCCGCAAATTTACTCTCTCCTACCAGTCTACAACTTATAAGGTTTGCAAGACAGCCTTCATCAACATTTTAGCCATAGGTAAGACAAGATTAGAGAATGCCCTGACCCACGTGAGTGACACTGGTACACCGAAGAGAGACGGCCGCGGGCAACACAAGAACCGTGTCACCATTGCAGGTCCTGATGCAAAGCGTGTGCACAAAACACATTGCATCATTCCCCAGCGTTACCAGCCATTATAGCAGAGCCAAATCGCCCAATTTGCGGTACCTAGAGACATCGTTGAGTTTAAGCCGGATGTACCACCTGTATTCTACCTGGATGGCTGAGAATTATCCTAACAACAGCGTAGTCAAGGAAAGTTATTACCGGAAAGTTTTCAAAAGTAAAGAACTCTCCTTCTCACCACCAAATACTGATACTTGCTCGACCTGTGACCTAGCTAAGGCCACTTTGAAACATGCCAGTAATGACGCAGATAAGGCAATCTTGCAGGCTGAACTTGATGAACACCTGGCGATGGCACGGCAGGCACAAACACTTATGAAGACTCTGGGGCAGGACAGGGACGATGATACTCGTGTCATAGCCTTGGACCTCCAACAGACACAGCCAATACCTCGTCTCACCACTAATGCTGCCTACTATAAGAAGAAAGTCTGGCTGTACAATTTATGCATTTCCAACCTCAAGACCGGTGAAAACCAGTTCTTCGTGTGGGATGAGGTGACAGGTGGGCGTGGCTCGGTCGAGGTGGGTTCGTGCATCAAAAAGTGGATCGAGAATGAAGTACTGCGTCATGGTGATTTTGGCAAGCTTATACTATTCAGTGACAATTGTGGTGGACAGAATAAGAACATTAATATCATGCTCTGCCATCTTTACGAACTGCACAGTCGCCGTCTTCAGGAAGTGGTCCATTATTTCCTCATCCCAGGACATAGTTACATGGCGTGTGACAGGGCTTTTGGGAACATAGAAAAGCGCTTCAGGGTTGAGGGGAACATCTATGATTTTGAACACTATATCAAGGTGATTGAGCGTGCGGTCCACGCAGGTAACAAGGTCATTCCCATGGTGAGAGAGGACTTTCTAAACTTAGACCTGTTGCAAAGTGTCATAACTCACCGTACACCCGCCAAGCCACTCCTATTCTCTGAATGTCGCCGATTCTGCTTTACTCTGCAATATAGGGATGGGTATCAGCTGTCTCGAGGCTACGAGGGGCCTCTGCATTGTCTCAGGCTTATGCCAGGTAAAGCCAAGTATGCTCCATCGGCCTTTAATCTGTCACGAGTGCCACTCACCCCCAAGTACCCAGCTGCCATCAAACTTCAAGCTGACAAACTCCAAGCCGTCCACGACCTGCTATCCTACATTCCGCCAATCCACTCGGAGTATTACCACGAACTTTTTCGTATGCAGAGGGACCTCAGTAGAGCAGCTAGACCAGCCTTGGACAACAACTCTGACTCCTCTGATATTGATGACAACCTGCAAGAGTATGCAGATGATAGTGACAGTGATAGCGACACTGCCTGACTACTCGGTGAGTATGAATATATAAATGTAACAATAGAATAGAGTAATAATGCATTTTAGTAAGGTCAAATTGTTAACCAATAGCAATCTTTACACAAGAACATTATAGTAACTAGCCATCAAATTCCTTCCTTAGATTAAAATTTTGTAAAATCATGTCCTTCCCAAGCTGAATAAAACATCCCAAATTAATTAATTAACATTAATACTAGCTTACTTTCTATAATAATAAATCAATAACATTAAAGTAGCAAAATTATTACTCTATTCTTGTGTTTTACTTATTCATTATTATTCACCATGTCTTCCTCCATTTTCTAATCTTTATTATCGCTTATTAATTTTATAAAATTATGTTTCTATTAACATACCCTACTCTTCCATGTCTAATTATTATTCCCTGATGATATTATTATGTTTTATTGTTATACATTTGCTTTTTCTCAACGTTTCTACAGTATTGAATTGATATGGGGTTATAAAATCATGGGATTATTTCAATCACACTCACGTTACTATTAATTACAAGCAATTTATTTTTATTTTTTTTTGTGGTACATGGCTAGATACTATTTTCCGACCATTTTGATAACACTGTCACCTCTCTCCTTAATCAGGTCTGATAGTTACAGCTTTTTATAAGTCGGCAAACTTCAGACGCGATTATTTTTATTTTTATTTTGGGCAACTATCATGTTCTGCGATAAATTACAAGCAATTTATTATTATTTTTTTTGTGGTACGTGGCTAGATACTATTTTCCGAACATTTTGATAACACTGTCACCTCTCTCCTTAATCGGGTCTGATAGTTACAGATTTTTATAAGTCGGCAAACTTCAGACGCGATTTACTCCTTTTTTTATTTTGGGCAACTATCATGTTCTGCGATAAATTACAAGCAATTTATTATTATTTTTTTGTGGTACGTGGCTAGATACTATTTTCCGAACATTTTGATAACACTGTCACCTCTCTCCTTAATCGGGTCTGATAGTTACAGCTTTTTATAAGGCGGCAAACTTCAGACGCGATTTACTCGGTTTTTTATTTTGGGCGGTCAACACGTTCCGCGAATGAACGCCTCATATACAATGCATGTTATATTCTATTCATAATATAAAATACTTCGCGTTGTCACAGACGAAAATAAAGACCACCACTGGACTGTCAGTAACAATGCAAGTACTATGAAAGAAAGAACAACATTCTCTGATCACTGTAGCCCACTTCACTGCCCTGGAGAGTGCTAGCGGCTAACGGGAGGCGATTCTGCCAACGCTGGTAGGCGTCACACCCCACCCAAGATATGGGACGCTCAACATTAGGCGAGCACCATATCTGACAAGGCACAATGCCGACAAGACCTGCCACAACCAGCCACTCCGCCAGAATTGAACTGCAAAGCTCAATCATAAATAAAACACAACATTTTAGCATAAATACAATCTTATAACCCCTCCCAAACATAATAGTATAATTTTAGCCTGCTATGCTCCCAGAGCGAGCTTCACAGAGCCCAGCCTACTAAGTGAAAGACAGGTTCAACTTAAGGACTTTAGCTATAACATTGGCAACTTTCAATTAACTATCAAAAGAAAGAGTTTTTATGTGATTTTTTTGTATTTAATTTTAATGTTGTTTTTGACGGCTGCTCTACAGGGGCAAGCCTAATTTTTCTCCACTCTCAACACACACTGACTGAGTGGCGAGGGGTTCTCCTGCAAAGAAACCCTCCCGTGACAAACAATCAGCCAAAACATTATCAGTGCCCTTAGCATGCCACATTTCCAACTTGTGTCCCGGCAGCAAAACAACATCTGACACTGATAAACTACCCAGTTCATCACAAGACTGGCACTTCTCTTCGCTTTTTCCGGCAACGGGGACTGCCAATTGCCTTTCACTAGTTCTACCTTCGTGACGAGCGAGGCAGCCCCGATGCGGTCTATGGTATCGTCAACTCTAGGTAATGGATAGGCGTCTGTCAGGGATAATGCTTCCACACTCTTGCAATCACCATACACACAGATCTTGCCACTCAACTCAGGTTGCAAACTCACTGGCAACGACCACTCACGATATCCCTTATCCCTCAGACCCTTTTTCCACATGTCGTCTAGCTCTGTTTTCACGACAAGCTGTTGAGCAGGATTTATACGGTAGGGAACTAACTCAAACCTTTCACTGTCTCCAGCCTGCATGTTGGATTCTACCCCGTACATCCGGCCTGGAGAAGCAACAAACATGCGGATGTACTGCCACAGCCTAGTAAGCAACTTATCTCGCGGAACAACATGCCTAGTGCCCTCCCACAACCCAGCCGAGACTGCAGCTTCTAACCTGTAGTCTCCCTCCTTCTCCACCTTCGTCCCTAGAACAGCCAGGTCATGAGAGGGACAATCAGTACCACCTGTGCAGTCACTCCCATAGTTCATTATTGCTAAGGCTTCCCCGCCGATACCGTACATGCGCACCCCCGCATTCCTTACGACTACATCTGCCTGCGCAGCATCACCGCCTTTAGCGACTATGGCCAGATACAGTCGGTCTATGGTAAGGCTGTAGCATTCGACTAGGGCCGTATTGGGAGGCTATGCGGCGGCCGGGCACATCCACTCCACAGCCAACCTCACCAATCTGCTCAATGTCCTCCTTCTGACCACCACCATTGGCAGCCATGGGTCGACCCTGACCTGACAACCATGCCAAAGCCTCATCGCCCACCTTGAACCACCGAAACAATGAGACTAACGGTCTACCAACATTCAAGTGACCTGCCCGCGGAACATCTTGCACCGCCTGAGTTGTGAGGCTCGGGTGCTCGGCACGACCAGTGGGGTATGAACCGAGCTGGTGCTGGAGCGCTGCACACTGCTGCTCAGGCAGGTGCTCTAGCGCTTCCACAGCCACCAGACTCGTGTCCCACGCCCACTGCTCCGCCGAGACATGACAATCCCAACTCTCCTCCACCTGTGCCCTACTGCCCCCCTCTCCATCTCCACCTTGGGCGCTGCAGACCGACGCAGGGACAGTAGGCTGCTCAGGTGGTTGCCTCACAAACTCCTCCAACAGGTTCACATGACATGTTTCCCCGTCCTCGTGTTCGATATCCCCGTTCCCACAACTCTCCTTCACCTGGGAACTACTAAGTCGCGGAGTGCCATCACGCCCAACCATGTCACTAGGGGTGACAGGTTCTGGGGCCACTCCGGAGCTCACCTCTGGGTCAAGTACTAAGTCTCTAAGGAGAGCCGCTGGAGCAAAACTCGCAAAACTCCCAACTTTAGCTTGCTCCTTCCGACCGTTCCTCCGCTGGTCTAGAGACTGAGGAATAGGCTATGACACTTTAGATGCACGAGATCGGGTGACAACACACGCCCTCTGCTGTGGTTGACACCTCTCGACCAACATCTGCCCCTCCCTACTCACGTCGGCCGCCCTCTCGGCACCGACTAAGGGTGGAACCTCAGAAGCAGGTACCGCAAAGTCGTTGCCGAGAAGAAGGTCGACGCCCTCTACTGGCAGTTTCTCCACGATTCCGACATCCAACTCACGTGTCATACCTTCTACCTCCAGCTCCACTCGGACCAACGGGTATGACTTTGTAGCATTGATACCCTGCACCACAACTACCCGTGCCGCGTTTATAGGTTTGCCTGTAAAGTTTTTCATCAATGTCAAGGAAGCACCCATATCACGCAAAAATTCTACTCCATGCTTGTAACCAGCCCAACTCACGCAGCCACGCCCTCTATGGTCACAAAAAGTATCCCGGACATGTGTCAAGCCTTCCGGATACTTCTTCACTGGCAGTACTCCAGCCTCTGACCATTTACCCCGAGTTTCTAGCAGACGGAAGCCTGAAAGGGTGGGTGGTGGTTGGTGGGTGGGAGGGAGGCATGCAGGAAGTGAGTGAGTCGTGGAGAGAAGGAAGGCAGGCAGGGAGATCTCTAGATAGATAGCCAGCTTTGTGATAATTGTGGAGGCGCCCGAGGCGTATGGATGTCTTGGTATTTTTAACCTTATGTCTACCAGATGTCTGGTGTTCGTTGCCACCAAGAGGTCTACAATAACATGAGTCAGGAATGGAGAGAGAGAGAGAGAAACTGAGACATGCGTATGTCGTACGTATAAATGGACTTCAGAATTGCATTTTTATGCAAGCAGACATTGCATTTTAGACACATGTGAAGTACCACAGAAACATGTAGGCCATTGACTGTAAATAAAGTACTATATTGTAGACCAGCAACGAGGGTGGTCAGTAAACACAGGCAGTGTTGCCTTTTGTGATAGAGAGCTAAATATAGACTGGTGTCTCCTTACACTTGCGAAAGGGTAGATTGCCACCAGAGAAACTTATATTTATTTATTTCCAAGTAATATGCAATCTAAATGTATATTCGAGACCTACTGCAAGTATTTGTATGACAGTCATGACTATGTATAATCCAATATACGCGCGTAGGCGAGACATAAGAAAGCTGGTTGAGCAATTTTCGACACCCACACAGTAATTATTCATTTTTATTTACAATATTATACAATACAAATGTATTTGTGAAGAGTATTTTATGCATTATTGTATTTATACAAATTTTGTTCCCAGACAGAGCTGCTGTGTCTGGAGCATCAAGGAGCGGCAAGGGTCACCTCGTGACCGCTTGACCGTGTGAAAATGAGTGGAGTCACACTGAGAGGGGCAATTTTGCTGAGTGTTTGGGCAATTTTTGACAGAATAAAGTTATATAATTACTAATTCTTAAACAGAGACAAACTTTTATAAACCTTTGCATGATATAATTGATAATCCCATCAATTTACAAACGTAAATTGGTGGGATAATTCATTTTTTTTTTATATTGTCATTTCGATTGTAGACACAAAGTTTTGAGTGATATTTCGTATGAGCTCCTGTGGCATGGTTAGTAAGGTCGCGCACTGGAAAACTCAAAGTGTGATAGGGTAGTGGGATCGAATCCAGGAGGGGGTTATGGGGAAGGTTTTATACTGTCTAGAAAATATTTGATAATTTTTTTTTTTTACAAGATCATGCCATTGTATTCAAACAATATGAAATATTCATAGAATATATCATATTGTAAGAATACAATGACATGACCTTGTTTATTTTTTTATTTTTTTATTGTTTTATTTTATTATCTTAGTAGGTTTGACAGGATTTATTGAAACATATTTATTTTGTACAATTCATTTGAGGTAAGAAAATAATTATATACACATTACTTAGGCTAATAACAAACATATATATTGATATACTAAAAAAAAAAGGCATATTACATGTAAATCTTTGAAACTTATAAACTAAATAATGAAACATACAATTATATAATGTAAAAGCTATATCACAGGGACATCTTGGGAACTTATACATTATATAATATATATGTTACATTATGAGGTAGCGTGATCAATTAGGTCAGGTCAGATAAGGTAGGGTGCGAGTCCAGGGCAGGGCAGGGCAGGGGTGAGTCCAGGGCAGGGCAGGGCAGGGGGCGAGTCCAGGGCAGGGCACGGGGCGAGTCCAGGGCAGGGC
Source organism: Paralithodes platypus (assembly GCA_032716605.1). Lineage (NCBI taxonomy): Eukaryota > Metazoa > Arthropoda > Malacostraca > Decapoda > Lithodidae > Paralithodes > Paralithodes platypus. The sequence goes on along the minus strand of CM064480.1, from coordinate 16,249,690 downwards.
AGGGCAGGGGGCGACACTCAATAATTCTTGAAGGTGTGGTAGTCCCTGAAGCAGTCACCCAGGCAGAGTGGAACTTTGCACTCGGCGCACATTGAAGTGACTCTTTTGGTGACATGGGGTTTCCTGACACTGGAGCTGCAGACGGTGCACTGCGCCTGCCTGTGACGAGTGCCAATCAGCTCGGTGTTGGTTGGGTAGTGTCTTTCGACACCCACCTGGATGCGGTCAGGAACGTGATCCCCACGCCGTACGTCTGTGAGTGGTGGTGCCATACTTCTCCAGGAGTTGGTATGAGACGTTGTAGACGAACTCCCGGAATTTCAGCTTCTGGTTTGGGGACATATCCTTCTTCACCAACCACAAGTTGTAGGCGTTGAGCATCGTGATATCAACTAGGTGGAGGAAGAGCTTGTGATACCACTTCACAGTCTTCCTCAGACACTCAACGCCTGACAGCTGACAGTCAGACTTGTCCACCAGGCGCATGTTCTTAGTGTAGTCCACTACCATGTCGGGCTTGTAGATGGTCTTCCTGGTTCGGTAGTGGATTTTGCCAGAATCCATCTGGGCACCTGTGTGGACGGTGGAAAGCAGGTGGACGTCTCGTTTGTCCTTCCACTTCAGGGCTATGACTTTCCCACACTTTTCGAGCTGCTTGTATTTCTGCCCCTTTCGTCGCCTTCTTCGCACATGCCTCTCGCGGTGTTCCTGGGCCAGGTCGTCTTCAGAAGGTGTGTCACTGGAGGAGGCATCTGTAAGAGGACTGACATTACCGGTGAACTTAGGCATAAACTTTCTTGTCTTTCCGACAGTCCCACATGACCCCGTTTGGTTGTCATGAAGGAACTGGCAGAGAGCAGGAGAAGTATACCAGTTGTCAGTGTAGATGATGTGGCCTTTGCCCAGGTAAGGTGCCAACATTTTCCTGACGATGGCACCTGACATGCCCATGGGGTCATTGGCAGCGGCTTTCGGTATGTCAATGTCAGTGTCTGTATACACGATCATGTCAAGCACTATTCCAGTTTCACAGTCACACAAAACGAAGAGCTTGATTCCGAACCTATGCCATTTCAAGGGGATATACTGCTTGAAAACAAGACGTCCTTTGAAGAGCACGAGCGACTCATCAATCACCAAATTGAGGAAGGGGTAAAAGTATTTCCTATACCTCTCCAACAACATGGTGAACACATCCCGAACTTTCCATATCCTGTCAATCCTGTTAGGATTTTCGTTGTCTGTAAAGTGCATAAATCTTAGCAGCAACAAAAATCTGTCACGAGTCATGAACTTATTGAAAGTTGGGGTGGCGATGAGAGGGTCGTGCTTCCAATAGTGTTGCAACACATGCTTCTTGATCAGAGGCATGAGGAACAACAAGGCAAAGAACGTCATAAATTCTTCCACAGTCGTATCCACCCAGCCTCGTATTCTCGCTTTTGGAGAAATGACGTCCAATCTGCCAAACACCCACCTGTAGTAGGCGTTTGTTTGGGCAACGATGTACGTCATTACCTCCATATCGAAAAAAGCGAGGAAGAAGTCGCTTTCGTTCGCTTGATCGTCACAGGGCCAGTCGTCAGTTGTTCCTGACGTCCCAGGATTGAACTGGGGCACGTCAGGTACAAAATTGACCCCGTCAGACCAATCGAACGAAGGCAGCCCAGGGATCGGAATGTCGTCTGCGTCTCCTTCAGCGTCTGAAATATCGCTTCCATGGTCGCGATACAGCACTGCATCATCATCACCCTCCTCTTCACTTGACAGACGATGCCCTTCCTCATTCTCGTCACCGACGTCGGACTCACTCCCACTGTCCACTCCCAAATCCCCCCACCCTTGGTCCCGTGCTAGGGCTTCGTCGTCGAAACCCGGGCTGCCAATGCCCTGCGAATCACCATCAAACAGCAGGGCGGCTGATGGTGTCAGAGTTTTCCGGGTCACTTTAGCACGTGCGGGAGTCTTATGGACAGGGACAGCAGAGGCGGTGGCAGGGGCAGCAGTGGTGCGTGGTCTTGTGGCCCTGGAGGCAGGCAAGATGATGGTGGTGCCTGTCGCCCTTCTCTCTGTTCCTTGGGCAGGGGCGGCAGGGGCGGCAGGGGCAGCAGGGCAGGCAGGGACACCAGGGCTAGCAGGGCCAGCAGTCGCTTTCCCTCTCCCTTTCCCCTTCCCCTTCCCCTTCCCTTTTCCTTGGGCAGGGGCAGCAGGGGCGGCAGGGGCAGCAGGGGCAGCCGGGCCAGGGGCGGTTGGTGGTGGTGGCAGGGTCACTGTGGCTGGCGTACGGGTTCTCTTCCCTACGCCCGTGCCTTTAATTTTTCCTGCCCCCGCAGGTTCTGTAGCCCTAGGGCGGCCTCCTGCGTCGCTGGTACCGGTGGCAGGGGTGGCAGTGGTGGCAGTGGTGGTGGTAGTGGTTGTTGCAGTGGCCTGGGACGTGGTGGCAGTGTCCCGAAACACCAATGACCTCTGTACATTTGCCGTGCTTGCACGTGTTTTCCGTGCTTTGGGTGCTGGTCTTTCGTCCTCAGAGCTGTAGGGCGTGTCGTACTGGTAGCTAGGGTCTTTAGCAGCCACCCTCTGCCTTCCACGGCGGCTAACACCACCAGAAGGAGGGCTGGTTGTGTCATCAGGGAGCGAGCGTGAGGGACGTGTGGGCTCCATGACTAGTGCTTGGTTACTGGCGCGGTGGTGCTTGCCCGAGTGCGGGGCGAGCGTTTGGCGGGGTGGTGTCGAGAGTTGACATGTAGTACTATACCCACACCAATTTTCAGCCTCCTGGCTATAAACGCACGGTTTTGGTACGCGTTCAAAAGCTCTGCTCTTAATGGTCTTCCCGCAGTCCGCCATGGGAACTCTTAAGAGTCTCCCCGCAGCTCCCGGGTTAACACCCCTGCCGCTGGGCCTGACATGTCGGGTGAGAGAACCATGGCCATCCCTGCGGGGCCCGACATATGTCGGAAGGGATGTTGAGCACATAGGCTCTGAGAGAGAGTCCACGCGTTGGGAGGACGATAGGCGGGCTCTGACCCTTCGGCATGGACTGAGTGAGGTGATTGAGCTCCCCACCACAACATTCCACACCCCTGGCCTCGCGAGACAAGGAAAACACTTGGGAATTTACTGTATTTTAGGGTTTTTGCCCTCGGGTTGCTCAATTGTTGCAAAAGAACCCGTGGTCGTACAAGGATGATTCAGGTGTCATTGGAAAGCTCTATTATCGCCCTCTCACGGACACATAATTGTATTACGCTCTGGCTCTTGTTTATGCATGAAAAAGTGTATGGAATGAAGCTCGTTTAGGGCATATATGCCCACCAGGCAGGTAGTAGAAGTTATAAACATCCCCGTTAGACAGGGGTTAGTTGCTTTGGACCTGTGACTTACACTGGATTGTGATACTTGCCACTATCACATTCCAGTATTATGAGGTTCTTGGCGATTAACATTTTGCTTTAGTATGGCCTGATAGTCTTGATGGGCTGATGGCCTTCCCAATCAAGCTAAAAAAAAAAAAAAAAAAACAAAAAAAAAAATCCTAGAGTCATAGACAGTAGCGGTAGCGATGCGAACCAGCTACTCATATTAGAAAGCATTCACCGAACAATGGTACTGTACGTCCTCGTATAGGTGATAACAAAACCTCTGTCCCCTTTCTTTGCTTTAAGATTTTCTTATGTTGGGGTAACTATTACGTATTTTATTTGAACTAATGTTTAGGGTTTAAATTGTAGTTTGAACTCCCTTAGAATTTTATATTACGCTTAATTACTACATTCCTGTCCCTCTTGACCGTTCTCTTATAAACCATAAGTCTGTGTAACTTCGGTGATTTTTTTTTTCTTTGTTTTTTAACTTTGACAGTGTATTTAATTTGGTAGCTGTTCCCCTTGTTTTGTCTGTTCGGAATTTTGCCCGTCATTTTATTAATGTCTACATGTTTATATATATATATATATATATATATATATATATATATATTGCCTGACGCCGTGCTCCATGAAGGTGTGGCCACGAATGAAACACCCCCATGCACCTCTGTCCCCAGTCAGTCAACGCCTCTCCTCCCAACCAGCACTGCCTTCATTCACTCATATACTTCTTCACTCCATTCTTCCACCTCTCTGTCCTTCCACCTCCCACTCGTACACCCTGTTAGTCATTCTCTCGCTTCCCATACGTTCCATATGGCCGAACCATCTCAAGGTGTTCCTTTTCATATATATATATATATTTGTCTTTTATATTCCAACTACTCCCTCTCCGGCACAGGCTGAGAGCCTGTAAATGCAACTGCTAATCATTGAACTGTGAAGCCTGTGAGGTCTCATTCCATTTTAGGGTGTGAGACATGTGAAGCACTTTTAGCTGCAACCAACCCCTGCCATCTTGCCTTTGCAGGATGCATGGGGCTTAGTTGCCCACTCACGGCTCGAAGCAGCCCCATCTCTGAAGCTGCCTCGCTCCAGTGCTTCACTGTCTCACCGCCTCGACTGGGACCCTCACTCTCAGAATGCCACCTATTGAGCAATGAACTCATTAGGTATTGCCACTCTGTAGCATATTTTGAATATGGGAATACTCATAGGCTACAGTGCTATCCATTCAGGGAACAATGAGGGTATGTATTTGGCATTTCGGTGGGGTTTGTGGTAATGCACTGATACTAGGTACTGTACATCACAAATTTAATCCCGATAATATCTTCCCATTGACATATCAGGATTCGAACCTGGGTCAATTGGATTACCAGTCCAGTGGCAAGACCACTCCACCATACCTCCCCTATCTATATATATATATAAGAAATAAGAAAATAAGAAAAGGAAGTTATTTTGGTTTTATTGACTTCAAACACCCATTCGACTATATAGTCGTTGCAGTTCGAGCAACTCATGAAATAACTTATAAACAGATAGCAGGAGTTCTTCGCAGCAGTTGTTAAAAAGGGCACCATAACATCTGAAATGTGTATTACGAAAGGATGCCTTGCCTGATCTTTTCAACTTTAACCCGGATTGGATTATGAAAATGGCAACATTTTACTTGATGACGAGAAAATCGGAGGTAAAGGATTTACCAATCATAGATATACTGATGATAGGCTATAATACTTTTCTTTCAAACTATTGCATAGTTTCATATACCTGTAACAAGAGTGGAATCAGGAAAATCCATTTGCATCATATACAAATGAATGATCAATGTAAACACGACAATATAACCACACCAATTGAATCAGAAATGTAAGGCAAAACATGCTTGGGATAATTCATATTCTGAGGTATCACATCAGACATGCAAACTCAATAAAAATATCTTGGAAAAGAAATTTCGTATATATAGTGTTTTATTGAGGTTTTACTCTAGTATTGGGAGAGTAATTGAAACCTCCATTTTCAAGGGGGGCATTTCAGGAAACCAGGCAATCCTCCTGAATGATATTCATTACCCTCGTGGGAAAATGCCAAGAAGTATTTAGCAATATAATCCTGATCAAAGATAATAGTACTAGCAACAATTGTCTTCCAAATTAGTGAGATGCTATCAAACCTAAACAATCTCAAACTACGTATAATTAAGTGTTAATACAAATAATATTACATAAAACAATTGTGACATGCATGATCCATCAGCTATACAACCAATAAATAAGATGCAGTACAAAAAAGGAGTAATTTAAATACTTAATAGGCAACATTAAGAATTCCTGAACAAAATGTTCAATAATCAAAATTAATTATGAAGATTTCTTTGATATACTGAGAAATAATGCTACGACCAGGAATTATACCTACAAACAACAGTCTAACAATAATTTAACTTACCAATACCATAATATACAGTTAGAGATTGCATTTGTTATTTGAGTTTCTTGAACAAACCCCTAAAACTTCAACAAATTATTGATATTACTACCTTTGGGAATAACAAACCCTGCCTGCATAATACCTTGATCTACCCCTCCCATTAGTTTACAAAGTGCCCTGATGGATTTCGCGTTGCCATTTGGGATACCATAACGGAAAATACCATGATCATGCATTACGCTAAACAAGTGTTTGTATATAATAGTAGCTAACTGCAATCCTCGGAAATCTGGATTAGTGTGAGTATTACCCAACAGGCCATTGTTATATAAATATGACCATGATACTAGTTTTTCTTCAGAATATTTATCTATGTTACTCTCAAGTTCTGCTTTTGAGTTGATGTTCACTACTTCTCCCTCTTTGTGTGTCCCTGTGTAGCGAATAGCAACAGAAGGGACAACCTCGAGAAGGGAGCCCAAAGACTCAGTTGTTTCGGTCCAGTGGTATGGCCAGGATTTGGTGATGACTGGGATGTCCGCTGGTCTAAGTTTATCCATTACAAAGCCATCGGGGATACTAAACGAAAAAAAAATCAATCATTATTATAGACATTCACTACTGAATATATATACAGTATATATATATAATATATATATATATATATATACAGTATATATATATATATATATATATATATATATATATATATATATATATATGGCATCGCAACTTCAAACAAAAGGAGGGTAAGGAGGAAAAGGATGGTTGAACAAATCTTAATTATTCTCATTTTTTTGGCTAACCTTTCGCCGTCATCTTCAGGAAAACACAAAAATCTCCTGTGGAAGAACATACTTATAGAAACCCAATAAAAATGAGTCCAGGAATGTATGACATTCAGTATAAATCATATCGTTGACTCAATAAAAATATGTATAAAATTATATTATATATTAACCCCTAGCGACTGATATCACGCGATCGCGTGTTATGGCGGTATGGCCAAAAATCAGATTATCACGCGATCACGTGTTATGACTTTTCGAAATTCGGGACAAATAAGTTTATCTCGCGATTTGAGTGATATTTTGGCTGATAAGTTAGGTAAGTTGCATCTCCATGTGGAGCTATCTAGCAACCTTGTAGCATCCTTGGTAGTGGCAGCCCGCAGCAATTTTTCCCCATTGTGAACCTATTCGACAGCTTGCTGGTAGGTGGTGCTGATTTTTAACCCGGCATTTAATGCGATCTCTCTCCTTAACCCGTCCAATCCCAGCAACGGCTATAGCCGTCAGTAGATAAGTAACTCCCCAGTCCCAGCGACGGTTATAGCCGTCAGTAGTGTACTTGTCTTGTAACTGCCTGTACTAGGCTTTTTTTTTTTTTTTTTTTTAAGTTTTGTAAAAAAAAAAAAAAAAAAAAATGGGTGATAGATCCATTCTTGCCTCATCTCTTGAGGTGAAAAGGTGGTCTCTCCTGTCATTTTGGCCACATTGCTTGGGACTGCTGGGGACTTTTATTACTGTATCCTACGGTACAGTACGGGTTAAGCCGCCCGGCCATGCCTATACCCAGCACTACTATTACCCAGTTTAAGTGTATAAGGAAATATTTGTCATATATTATAGGTTTGAGTCCTGAAGGGAAGAAGGAAAACCTAATATTTAGTAGTGGCCCCGGAATCATTGACAATGCGCCTTAACATTGTTTATGGCCAATCTTTGAACTCAAGCTTGTCTTTCAAACTTCCAGCCCGGGAGGTATCAAAATACGATTGCCACACATCGTGAGCGAAACGCTCTAATAAAACATTCACGGACTCGTCCTATATGATGTGGGTACCACTACTAGAAAAAACTAGCAAAAAATAATGTAAAATAAAAAATTAAACTTGATCTTAGCTTTGCGCTTCTCATGCGTCTGCTATTTCCGCACGCTTCGCCTCCCTCATTGAAGCGCTAATTCGTCCTTAAACTGATATATCAAGACTCTTCAAATCAAATTTTCATAAATGATCTTCTCAACTGTACATCCAGTCCCATCCATTCATATGCAGACGACTCTACTTTACAGCACTCAATTAGTTTTCCAGAAAGCCCAGCCAGCAATCCCTCAAAAGTAAACGTAATGAAGCCATATAATGCTTATCCTCTGATCTAGCTACTATATCCAATTGGGATAGAGAAAACCTTGTTGCATTTAATGCTTTCAAAACTCAATTTATCCATCTTGCTACCTGGCAGGAACCTCCAGAGGACTATCCCTTATTCTTCAACAATACAAAAATCAACCCTTCACCTTCCCTCAACGTTCTCGGTGTCTCTTTTTCTTCTGCTCTCACTTGGAAAGACCATATTACCAGTCTCGCTAAGGCAGCCGCCCAGAAGCTGGGTGTGCTCAACCGCCCAGAAGCTGGGTGTGCTCAACTGCCTCAAGGGGTTCTTTACCCCTGCGCAGCTTCTTGCTCTGTACAGGAGCACAGTGCGTCCTTGTATTGAGTATTGTTCACATGTGAGGGGAGGATCCTCTCACACCGCACTCCTAGATAAAGTAGAAAGGAAAGCCTTTCGTATCATTAACTCCCGTCCACTCACCAATTCTCTGCAATCTCTCTCTCTTCGCCACAATGTTGCATCTCTCTCGCTATTCTATCGCTACTACAATAATCAGTGTTCCTCGGAGCTTTCCCAGTGTATACCACCTCCTCCACGTAGGGTACGTAGTACCCGCCTTGCAACACAATCCCACCCATACTCTGTGCAACTCTCCAACCCATGAGTGAAACATTATTCTCAAACTTTCTTCTATTCAACTGCTGAGCTCTGGAACTCTTTCCCAGACTCAGTTTTTCCCTCTTCCTATGACTTAAATTGCTTCAAACTCTGTGTGTCCAGGCATTTTAGCTCGAACGTCCCTTGATTTCGGCCCTGTCACTCTTTGAAATCTGGGGGAGGCACTCGCTGCAGGCAGTTATGCCTTTTGTCTCCCTCATTCACATAGAAAACAAAAAAAGCAGATGAATGGGAAGGGGATGGAAGGGAGGGCCAAAATCGTCAATGATTCCGGGGCCACTGCTAAATATTAGGTTTTCCTTCTTCCCTTCGGGACTCAAACCTATAATTTATTAGTGGCCCCTTTATCATTGATGATGCGCCTGATATCTGAAGTCTGGAGGGGGACATTCATCAGGAATATTGTAATCACTATTAGATTAATAAGGCTTATAAAGAAACACGTACGAAAAAGATAATCGTTTAATAATTATATAAAAAATATAAAAGCGTTTACAGGCGGCGTCTCCTAAAGGTTGCCTGTTGTGTAGCAATGTTACGTTTGACAGAATATTTGGTGTCAACACACATAATCTATACATTTTAGCTTATGAATACATAAATAAATCAATATCTCGTCTCTTAGAAAATACTGATAATTTGGTGGCATATACATATTGGCCTAGAGGTACTCTATTGCAAATAGATTTGTACATTGCCCTTAATCCTAATCTTAAGATTAATGAGCATACATTCATACTCTATTGCCATACATAAAGTAAAAAATAAAATGTCCTGACTAGACTTATTTTAGTCTAAGGAATGGGTTATCACATGACCGTAATTCTCATCATCATGTTGTATCACATAGGAGGCAGGTTAGAGGCCCTAGCTAGGACACATCCCCCCCTCCCCTTTTCTTATACACAAAATAGCTTAAAACTAGACTCTCTGCCTTAATGCTATACATGTGCGAGAAGGTTTCCTGAGATTTACGGACAGGTAACGTGTTAGGAATGTGTGATTGGACGACCACAGCTTGGTCTGTTGAATATCATCGAGTGAGTAATTATTTAAGAACCTGAGTGATGCAGCCCACTTACGGATATCATGCGATCTAGCAAGAACGCCCGGATAATTCTCTCTAATTTCCCCTACTAATAACGCAGCCAGCTGTCGTTTTTTAAGACGTTTACCTGTCGGTGAAACCCAGAGGGACACCATGCCTGAGCTGGCTGAGATTCCCGCATAAATGAAATTAGTGACTGCACTGGACAAATTAAATGGTGCTTATCACCTTGTTTCAAAGCTGGCACTTCAAACTCTGAAAATACATGGTTACAATGTTCATTTTTCGGGACGAAATTGGGAGCAGGTGCAATATGGACACTCATGTTGCGCCTCAAAAACCTTAAGCAAGATGGCTCCGAACTCATTGCCGCCAACTCAGACACCCTATCACCCGTGGCCAATGCCATTAGAAAAATGGCTTTCATAAGTCTTAATTTATAAGGAGGATTATGACAATATTTACGGGAGTGAAGCATATCAAGGGTCAAATCAAGAGACCAGGTGGGTGTGAGTTGACGTGGAGGAGGGCGTAGCCGGAAGCAAGACCGCATGAACCCCTTCTCCTCCGCCTCTGGTACGGACAGACCAGTTAAATCCAAAAAAGGTGTCCGATTTGCTGTGAGGTGATTCCTTAATGTGACAACTGACAACTTTTGCATATCCAAGAGGTAATTTAAATAATTAAACACCAGTGCCACTGAGGACTGCTGTTGGTCAGTTTCAACGATCCAGGTAGTGAATGCCTTCCAATGAGATTGATACTGTCTTTGTGTTGATAATGTATACTGATTAATCAACTTTTGAGTGACACTTTCCCCAAACTGGCCTAGCCACTTGGCCTTCTGAATATCCACAAGGCGAAAGTCAGCGAGGTCTTGAGGTTTCCAATTGTGTCTAAGTGGAAGTACGAGATCGGGAGCGACACCGGGTTCTCGCACCAAGTCTTCAATTGATTGTACCAAACTTGAGCCGGCCACAACGGCGCGATCATCGAGACCATGCCTCGATAACCCCGTAGTTTGTGAACTACTTTGCACAATAAAGATGCGTCTGGAGGCGGAAATAGATAAATGGAGATCCATTTGTTCCAGTCTACCAGAAATGCGTCCGGGCCCCCCGCCGTAGTCTGACTCCGACGTGTGAGGTACTGAGGCAACTTGTGATTTGCCTCTGACACAAACAAGTCCACTTGTGGATGGTAGGGCTCTGCAATCATCTCTTGAAAGACGTTTTGCTTGAGAGCCCATTCTACTTGAGTGCTCTGCTTCCGAGACAGAGCGTCTGCCCATAAGTTCGCCACGCCGGGCAGATATATTGCATGAAGATAAATCTCTAGCCTTGCAGCTAGACGAAAGATCTTTTCCGACAACCCTTGTAACACTCGAGATCTCGCTGACCCTTGCTTCTGAATGCATGTCACTGCAGTCAGATTGTCCATTCTGAAGGCTAGGGACTTTTCCGCCTGGCTCATGCCGTGCTCCTGTAAAAAGAATAGGGGGACTAACAACTCCTTGGCATTGATATGAAGATGAATTGACCTGGACCATAGACCCTGACCCTGATGTCCTAGGTTTGACTGGTAACCCCACCCCAGGGTACCTGACGCGTCCGTATCTATCCAGACCGTCGGAGGAGGAGCTGTCCATGTCAAGGAGGAGTGAATTACTTCTGGCTTCGCCCAAGCCGCCAGTAGGTTGTGGATTAAATTTGAAATTTGCCGCAGTTTTTCCGCTGGCAACAGCGGAAAATACCTGTTTCTTCCAAAATAATTTGTTTTACCTTCAGACGACCTAATGGGACCATCAGCCGTATCCAGTTGAGTGAGCCTACCAGAGATTCCCAGATCCTCCTCGTTGTCGTCAGAGAATGAAGAAACCGAAAGAATTTCCTCCGAAATCTCTGACGGTTGTCCTCGCTCTGACTCAGAGTGAGCAACTCGGTATCCCAGATAAGGCCCACCAATTGGATTTTCCTGGTGCGGATCAAGGAGGACTTTGCTATGTACACCTTGAAACCCAAGGCAGCTACATGAGTTAACACCTGTTGAACATGTTGGAGGCAAATTATTTTGGATTGAGCTACTATTAACCAGTCGTCGAGATACCATAAGATCATGATTCCCTGATTTAGCAATGGTAGCAAAGCCTGTCGGACTAATTTTGTGAAAATACGGGGTGCCAGATTTAGACCAAAGGGCATTCTTTGAAATACAAACATTTGATCCCTGTTGCGCAAAGCTAGATATTTCTGAAAACGTTTGTTGATGGGGACATGCCACTAGGCTTCTGTTAGATTGATGGAACACATCCAACCCTGGGGCGGGAGTGTCAATCTGATCTGGTTCACCGTCAGCATCCTGAACGACTGATTGTGAATATGGGTGTTTAGATAGGACAAGTTGATCACTGGTCTCATCTGAACACTGTCCCTTTTTGGCACCAGGAATAACCGGGATGTGAACATGGGTTGTGACAAAGGACTGGGGATCATGATCTGTTCTCGGGCCATCTCGCTGACGACGGATCCCACCTCTAATTAAACACGATTGAATTCGGTGGGGATACGTAAACGGGGTCGCCGGGACCACCGCCATGAGAGGCCCTTTTGGACCACTGTCCTTGCCCACGTTCGCTGGGGCCATGCCCGATGACAATCCCGGAAAATGCCAGTCGCATGACTGGTATTGTCTGGCAGTAATACTCTCGGACCCGGCTCGCCTTGCCGTGGTACTGGGAGTGAGAGAGCCTTGTGGTGTCTCAGTCTTTTGGTTAGGAGGGTTGCGACTCTGATTTAGGAATGGGGGGATGAGAGGCCTTGCTACCATCGCTACTGGGCTTACGCCTAGACTGTCCCCTGAACCAACGCCCCCTACCCCTGGATTGGCCTCGCCCACGAGATGCGCCGCTACTTCCTGGGGTTGTGTGAGTCTTTGATAACTGAAAGGACTGGGACTGACCACGAAATGAACTCTTAGCATTGAATTTTGTCTTAAATGATTGCTCACCCTTTGGCTTAGAAGTAGTGGCAGGTTGAGAGTCTAATAGAAAATTGACAGTGCTCCAGGCATATCGTCAGAGGCAAGAGTTATAGTGAAAACATTAGATAAAAATGAGTCTCCTACCGATCTCTACAGGGAGTCTCCTCACCAGGTAAACCCTCAGATTTTGACGAACCCGCACTGCCTCAAAGAGAGCAGTCCGGATATCCCCAAGGGACTGAATGGAGTTCTGGAGAAGGAGGCACCTAGTAAGAGAAAGAGCCTTCTGGGTACCAGCGTCTGTGACCGACTCAGTCGTCCTGGCCAGAGAGGCCGCAATCTGGCGGCTGAGCAGGTATTGGGATGCTAGTCTCCAGGCTTTCTGCCTCATCTTGAAATCTTTATCAATCTGGCCCTGTGTGGGAGATGTTACGACCGGGGCTACGAATAAAACAAGGGCACTTAATGATTGGACTAGTAATAGGGCACTATGCAACAACGGTACGCTAAATCCAAACCCCTGAACTTATATGCCGGCTAACAAAAACACCTATACCCTCCAAAGTTAATCTGCGATAACGGGGTATCCTTAACTGGGCATAAATGTACTCTACTTCAGGCTAACCCACACTGGTATAGCCTGATAACAAACAAGATGCAAGTTACGTAAAAATGCATAAAAGGGAAGCTATGGAAAGGTCAATTAAATCACTGCAAGATTTAATACAATAAAAAGATGCTTCAATACAGTTACTCTAAACAACAATAAACTCTTCACTCCTATCTGAAAGAAAGTGAAGTCTAGTCCTACAGCATAGACCTGGAAACTTCTGAAGAAAGTCTGATGCTCATAAGATGCTCGTATCTTAAATTATCTAAAGGCAGGAGGCAGGACACCATACATGTAGACTGAATACACTAAAAGATAGGACATATAATGTTAACTGACACGGGAATACTATAAATGCGCAACGGCAGTAATGCTCGACACGAAAAGAGATACTTCCTCATCAACGAAACAGTCTGCTATGGTTGTGCAACTCAACAACAACCTAGACTAATAAATGCCGTGAATAATAATGCATACATATCATAAAGAGCTCATGTCCTAACTAGTGTCTGCTAGGCGAATAAAGTCTAGCTGGGATATCAAGGTTAGGAAACTGTGGCTGAGCAATACTGGCTCATAGCCTAGCGTTGTCCTTAAGGCGGTATGATTAAAGTTACGTTAATGACGGGGATGCTCTCTTGGTAGATCCAGATCTCAAGTATCTGGTTCTACCCTGGCGATCCCTCTAAAGTCACGCAAAGAGGCAGCACGGTGTTCTAAGGTAGTTAGCAAATGCCCTCCTACAACACGATGCTGCACTCGCAAAAGGCACAACCAAAAGGACAACCTAGGCTACCACAGAAACCATCGAAGTCGTGTAGGTATAAGCAAACCGTACACACATCGCTGACAACGACAACAGAAGCCCTATCCCAGTCTAGCATTAAATAACCCAGCAGAGCACTAAATCAATAATGGAGACACACACCGAGTTCTTAACCTCTACTAACTAAGAACCCTCAAACCTATTCTAAGTACATGTAAATATCTCAGAGAGCGGCGCACATAATACGATGGGCCGATATGAAATCGTGTGCAGAACCCAAAGGGAGTGTTGTGACGTTAAAAGATTAGAGGAATGAAAGAAAAGAAGTTGAGTAAGAGAGACAGTATCAGAATGGTGGAGATATAGGGGACAGTGGTAAAAAGGATGTTAGTCATGTGCGTCCCTAGCCTACTCTGAAGAAGGCAGCTCCTGTGGACCCACATGCACACAGGAGCCCACAAAGACGCGGTGGTCGGCCAATCCCGGGCCGAGACGTCACAAGGCAGCAGGTGTCACGTGACACAGCCATACACACCAGCCAATCACGAGGCGTGGGAAGGCACGCGCGCGCGAGCCTCCGAGCGGGGGAGGCAGCACATGTATACGCACGCACACACTACCACCTCACTGCCTATATTGTTCTCTCTCCTTAACTATATACAATGCATGTTATATTCTATTCATAATATAAAATACTTCGCGTTGTCACAGACGAAAATAAAGACCACCACTGGACTGTCAGTAACAATGCAAGTACTATGAAAGAAAGAACAACATTCTCTGATAACTCTAGCCCACTTCACTGCCCTGGAGAGTGCTAGCGGCTAACGGGAGGCGATTCTGCCAACGCTGGTAGGCGTCACACCCCGCCCAAGATATGGGACGCTCAACATTAGGCGAGCACCATATCTGACAAGGCACAATGCCGACAAGACCCGCCACAACCAGCCACTCCGCCAGAAATGAACTGCAAAGCTTAATCATAAATAAAACACAACATTTTAGCATAAATAAAATCTTATAACCCCTACCAAACATAAGAGTATTATTTTAGCCTGCTATGCTCCCAGAGCGAGCTTCACAGAGCCCAGACTACTAAGTGAAAGACAGCTTCAACTTAAGGACTTTAGCTATAACATTGGCAACTTTCAATTAACTATCAAAAGAAAGAGTTTTTATGTGATTTTTTTGTATTTAATTTTAATGTTGTTTTTGACGGCTGCTCTACAGGGGCAAGCCTGATTTTTCTCCACTCTCAACACACACTGACTGAGCGGCGAGGGTTCTCCTGCAAAGAAACCTTCCTGTGACAAACAATCAGCCAAAACATTATCAGTGCCCTTAGCATGCCACACATCCAACTTGTGTCCCGGCAGCAAAACAACACCTGACACTGATAAACTACCCAGTTCATCACAAGACTGGCACTTCTCTTCGCTTTTTCCGGCAACGGGGACTGCCAATTGCCTTTCACTAGTTCTACCTTCGTGACGAGCGAGGCAGCCCCGATGCGGTCTATGGTATCGTCAACTCTAGGTAATGGATAGGCGTCTGTCAGGGATAATGCTTCCACACTCTTGCAATCACCATACACACAGATCTTGCCACTCAACTCAGGTTGCAAACTCACTGGCAACGACCACTCACGATATCCCTTATCCCTCAGACCCTTTTTCCACATGTCGTCTAGCTCTGTTTTCACGACAGGCTGTTGAGCAGGATTTATACGGTAGGGAACTAACTCAAACCTTGCACTGTCTCCAGCCTGCATGTTGGATTCTACCCCGTACATCCGGCCTGGAGAAGCAACAAACATGCGGATGTACTGCCACAGCCTAGTAAGCAACTTATCTCGCGGAACAACATGCCTAGTGCCCTCCCACAACCCAGCCGAGACTGCAGCTTCTAACCTGTAGTCTCCCTCCTTCTCCACCTTCGTCCCTAGAACAGCCAGGTCATGAGAGGGACAATCAGTACCACCTGTGCAGTCACTCCCATAGTTCATTATTGCTAAGGCTTCCCCGCCGATACCGTACATGCGCACACCCGCATTCCTTACGACTACATCTGCCTGCGCAGCATCACCGCCTTTAGCGACTATGGCCAGATACAGTCGGTCTATGGTAGGGCTGTTGCATTCGACTAGGGCAGTATTGGGAGGCTATGCGACGGCCGGGCACATCCACTCCACAGCCAACCTCACCAATCTGCTCAATGTCCTCCTTCTGACCACCACCATTGGCAGCCATGGGTCGACCCTGACCTGACAACCATGCCAAAGCCTCATCGCCCACCTTGAACCACCGAAACAACGAGGCTAACGGTCTACCAACATTCAAGTGACCTGCCCGCGGAACATCTTGCACCGCCTGAGTTGTGAGGCTCGGGTGCTCGGCACGACCAGTGGGGTATGAACCGAGCTGGTGCTGGAGCGCTGCACACTGCTGCTCAGGCAGGTGCTCTAGCGATTCCACAGCCACCAGACTCTTGTCCCACGCCCACTGCTCCGCCGAGACATGACAATCCCAATTCTCCTCCACCTGTGCCCTACTGCCCCCCTCTCCTTATAAAGATAGAGACTTTTTAGCAGAGTATTCACTTCCCGGTTATGTAATGTTTGAGAAAAGCCGAATAAATAAAAATGGAGGTGGCGTTTTATTTTATATCAAAGAAAGTCTTAACCCTACCCTCTTGTCAAAACCTCAAATTGTGAATGTCGACACATCTTTTGTGCTAATAAAGAATAATAAAGGTACAACAATAATACTTGCATTAATATACAGACCTCCAGCTCAATCAGTGCAAACTGACCGAGAAATTTATGAACAAATTGCAGATGTAAGTAACTCGCAAGATACCGTATTTTTGGGCGACTTTAATTTACCTGTGACCAAGTGGGGAGATACTCTTACTTCACACTCCGGACATGACTTGTATACGAACTTGCAAGAGAGTTCGCTTTATCAATTTGTTCGAACACCGACCCGTGGTAATAACGTTCTTGACATAGTACTTGCAACAAAAGAAGAATTAATAGAGAATTTGAATGTTGGTGATGAATTCAGTAACAGCGACCATCGTACGATAACTTTCACTTTAAAGTTTACTAGTAACGAACCAAGTAGTAGCATCGAAAAAGTCCCTAATTTCAAGAAAGCAAACTTTCATAAACTTAGAGCTATGTTTAACACCTTAAGAGCGGCCTATGCGGTTTATTTATATGTACCGCCCAGCGGGGTGTTTTTAGCCAAAATAGGGCTGTTTACGTGATCATTTTCATGCCTAAATAAGACCCAGAACGTAAAGCAAGTATCTATCCCTGAAAGGGCATAACCAGAGCTTTCGAATGACACCATAACGATCCTTTTATGATGGCTAGTTTTCTTGCAATAACCGTGCAACGCGAGTGCAAAAAGCATGTAATTAGCCACTTTCCCGATACAATTCCTTATATAGCGAGTGAGAGAGGGAGGAGGGAGCTGGGATTCGTGTCAGTATGTTCGCCGCGGTGGTCTGGAGCAGTCATACGCTCGCTACTCTCCTGCAACCACTTGTCTCTCTCTCTCAGCAACATTACGTGCTGAAATTGCCACTCGACCTATGTCGAGCGCCGCCACATAGTCCAGCTTTATTTAACTCGACTTATGTTGCTCGCCGCTAATTAAGGGTTAAAGAAACTGACTGGAGCTTTTTAATTAACAATAACGACATAAATACATCTTGGAAGTTATTCGAAGCCACTTACCTAAAAGCAGTGCAAGACTGCATACCATCGAAAATACGGCGTCCAGGCCATAATAATAAGCCCAAATGGTGGAATAAAGATATTTCAAACTGCCTGCTTGCTAAAAAATTTGATAATGATATATTAATATCCTCACAAAATGACGAAGAACGGGTGAAATTTGTAGAGCTACGACGCAAAGCCAAAAAGTTAATTAAGCAAAGTAAAAAGACCCTAGAGTTACATATTGCGAATCAAAGTAAAACAAACCAGAAAGAATTCTATAGTTACATCAGAAAGAAAAAAGTAGTTACTTCAACTGTTGGACCGTTAGTCAATGAAAATGGAGAATACACCAAAGACGAAGTACAAATGAGTAATGCCGTCAATACCTTCTTTGCATCAGTTTTTACAACAGAAGACCTCAGTGATATCCCTACACCATCGCCGATTCAGATTGATAATTCAGATGTTCTAAGCAATATCACCGTTACAGAGAGAGAAGTATTGAATTGTTTAGATAAACTCAAGGTAAATAAAACGCCTGGACCTGATACAATCTCGCCTAGAGCTCTAAAGGAAGCTAAGGATGAGCTCTCCATACCACTGACATTACTATTCAATAAATCCTTGCAGTCTGGAACTATGCCTGATCAGTGGAAGATAGCCAACGTAACACCGATATTCAAAAAAGGCAGCAAATCCCTACCCAGTAACTATCGTCCAATTAGCTTAACCTCAGTTGTATGTAAAATGCTAGAAACGGTAATAAGAGACAGACTCGTAAATCACTTAGAAGAAAATAACATACTTAAAGATACTCAACACGGCTTTCGTAAAAAGCGTTCCTGTTTAACAAACCTCTTAGACTTCTTCCACGATATCCTCAACCTCTACGATGAGAGTAAAGCTGTAGATATTATATACCTTGATTTTCAAAAGGCCTTTGACAAAGTTCCCCACAAACGTTTACTGATAAAACTAAAAGCGCATGGAATACAAGACGGTGTGTTGAAATGGATAGAAAATTGGCTCAGCGACAGAAAGCAAAGAGTAGTCATAAACGGTAAGGCATCTAAATGGACCAATGTAAGTAGCGGGGTACCCCAGGGATCGGTACTAGGACCAATTATCTTTCTAATTTACATCAACGACATAGATGAGGGTCTCACCTGTACAATCTAAAAATTTGCTGACGATACAAAAATTGCAAATAGCGTACTCTCAAAAGATCAAGTTGACGATATGCAACACAATCTAGATAAATTGTCACATTGGGCCCAAATTTGGCAAATGAGTTTCAATGCGGATAAATGTAAAGTACTACATATCAGATACCTAAATGAGAAAGCAAACTATTCGATGAATGGCACTCAGCTTAATAATGTAAACAGAGAAACCGATCTGGGAGTAACAATATCGAGTAACCTAAAACCGAGTCAACAATGTTCAGAAGTTGTTAAGAAGGCAAACAAAATAATTGGCTTTATAGGCAGATCATTTGAGCATAAATCCAAAGACGTTATCCTAACCCTTTACAATTCCTTAGTCCGCCCTCTTCTGGAATACTGCGTTCAATGCTGGTGCCCTTATTACCAAAAAGACATAAACAAGCTAGAACGAGTTCAACGTAGAGTTACCAAAATGATACCTAGCCTAAAGAACAAACCATACGAAGAGCGTCTTAGAGAATTAAATCTATTTCCTTTAACCCAGCGCAGATTAAGAGGTGACTTAATTCAAGTGTTCAAAATCATCAAAGGCATCGACAATATGAACTGTAGTAAGTACTTCACTATCGACCAATCTAATTACACGCGGGGAAACGGTTGCAAAATTATTGGTAAATCTTTTAACTCACACGAATCTAAGAATTTCTTCTTCAATCGAGTTGTCAACTTGTGGAATGGGCTTCCCCGAGACGTTATAGACTGCAGCACCGTTGATTCATTTAAATTCCGCCTAGACAAATATCTCGCATCAAACCCGCGACTGACTGCGTTTGTAAATGAATAACTTTATTTTATCCTCCCCTCAGTTACTAACCCATATGTCCCCTACTAACTTCCTAGTCCTGCCACGGACATTAGTTCCAGGGCAGTAGTTCCCTTTCCAATGTTCCCTTACCCACTCTAAACCACTGTTTGGACACTTGATCCTCAGTGTTTTGGAGGACAAGCAGCCTAGAAGGGTCACTAGATCTGTTGTTGCTTGATTTCCTTTGTACTCCTTTGTACTCCTTCTCCACCTTGGCCGCTGCAGACCAACACAGGGACAGTAGGCTGCTCAGGTGGTTGCCTCACAAACTCCTCCAACAGGTTCACATGACATGTTTCCCCGTCCTCGTGTTCGATATCCCCGTTCCCACAACTCTCCTCCACCTGGGAACTACTAAGTCGCGGAGTGCCATCACGCCCAACCATGTCACTAGGGGTGACAGGTTCTGGGGCCACTCCGGAGTTCACCTCTGGGTCAAGTACTAAGTCACTAAGGAGAGCCGCTGGAGCAAAACTCGCAAAACTCCCAACTTTAGCTTGCTCCTTCCGACCGTTCCTCCGCTGGTCTAGAGACTGAGGAATAGGCTATGACACTTTAGATGCACGAGATCGGGTGACAACACACGCCCTCTGCTGTGGTTGACACCTCTCGACCAACTTCTGCCCCTCCCTACTCACGTCGGCCGCCCTCTCGGCACCGACTAAGGGTGGAACCTCAGAAGCAGGTACCGCAAAGTCGTTGCCGAGAAGAAGGTCGACGCCCTCTACTGGCAGTTTCTCCACGATTCCGACATCCAACTCACGTGTCATACCTTCTACCTCCAGCTCCACTCGGACCAACGGGTATGACTTTGTAGCATTGATACCCTGCACCACAACTACCCGTGCCGCGTTTATAGGTTTGCCTGTAAAGTTTTTCATCAATGTCAAGAAAGCACCCGTATCACGCAAAAATTCTACTCCATGTTTGCAACCAGCCCAACTCACGCAGCCACGCCCTCTATGGTCACAAAAAGTATCCCGGACAGGTGTCAAGCCTTCCGGATACTTCTTTACTGGCAGTGCTCCAGCCTCTGACCATATATCCCGGGCAAACGCAGACGACTTCAAAGACACTCCAATGTTGCGAGCCAAAGACACGACTGCTGTAGGTGGCTTGCTAGGACAGGATCGTGCAAAATGCATCTTCTTGTGACAATGAAAACACTCTAACTCCCCCTTGGGCTTCCCTTGAGGTGGGGAAGGGCCTGGACCCTTTTTAAACGGGACGGTATTAGGTTTATGGTCAGACTTAATATCATTGCTCTTGTTTTTATTATTTTATGGTGTATTACTGACTCGGGGGGGTGGAGTGTTGCGCCCCTTGTTACCTGCATCGTTCCGTTGTGCAGACCCGCACCCACGAATCAGTGATAGCCTAAGGTCAGCCATCTCAGCTACCTCCTGTAGAGTTTTAGGGTTTTTCTATTTAAGGTTCAAAGTCAGGTTGCCGCCTGTGCACTTGGAAAATTGCTCTAGAAGGACTAACTGCTCAAGCTCTCCGAACGTCGTCACCTTCTCTGACCTCAGCCAATTTCTCAATGCATCAGACAGGTCCCGGGCATGTTCTAGAAAAGTGCACTCACGACCCTTCGTAACACCCCGGAACTTCAACCTATATGTCTCTGGTTGTAACTCGTACGCCCGCAGAACAGCTTCCTTCAATACCTCATAATCGATGCAAGACTCCAAGGGCAACGCATCATATGCCTTGAGTCCTTTGCCAACCAATCTAGAGGAAACAAGGGCTGCCCACTTAACCTCGGGCCATTGGTGCTCCCGGCACTTCTTCTCAAAACGCATGAAAAATTCGGTGACACCCGACTCATCAAATACAGGGACTAACTTGAGCAGGTGCGATAAAGACTGATCAAGACCTCGATTCCCAGAACCGAGACGCTGCCCTGTCGACTCCACCCGCGACTTCTCAAGATCTATGTCTGCACAGTACATGGCCTTTCTCTCATCAGCCTGAATCCTAAGCTTAGCTATCTCAAGCTCAGATTCCCGCTGCTGCTTCATCTTAGCCATCTCAAGCTGGAAGATCATATCTGGAGTTAAACCTTGAGGAGGAGGAGATGCAACAATTGGAGACCCACCCAAGTGCAAACCACGCTGCCAGTGACTATCGGCCTGCGGGAACGTACCCGGCTCCGGAGCCCGAGGGGGCGCCATGGTAGGAGTCGAGTGGAATGGGGGCTGGGCCGAAGGTGCCCCAACTCCCGCTCCACCCGAAGCACCACGCACCCCGCCGAGCACCCAGGCCACCAGGTCACCTCTCGACATGCTGCTAGTGCCCACATGCCCCATGACCGTGGCCAAACACTGGAGACCATACCAATCAATCCCCGACACCCGGTCAGCAGTAATAGGCATCTCCAGAAACTTCCTTGCATCCTCCTCACTAGTTATAACTCTAATGCCTTCTAACAAACCCCGCTGCTGCACCTCAGAGTCTGCTTCCCGTACTGTGTCCTCACTGTACATTGATCCGTCGTTCGACATAGTGTCCACCGAAAATTCTCAACGTTTATAAAAAAAAAGGAGTACCTAAACTCTCATGTAGCACTATTCACTCAAAAATATAAAATGCTCGAAGACAACTCAAGTGCTATATTACGTTGCCAAAAAAAAATTCAACGTGTCCAAATTATTCCTCAAAAAACAAATGTCCAACAATCCTGCAATTCTTTCTTAGATACCAGGCAAGGTCATTATTTGTTATTACTGCAATAATCAACAAATGAATCCTGGTTTCTACTAAAATAAGATACTGGACAAGGTCGCCATTTGTTACGACCGGGGCTACGAATTAAACAAGGGCACTTAATGATTGGACTAGTAATAGGGCACTATGCAACAACGGTACGCTAGATCCAAACCCCTGAACTTATATGCCGGCTAACAAAAACACCTATACCCTCCAAGGTTAATCTGCGATAACAGGGTATCCTTAACTGGGCATAAATGTACTCTACTTCAGGCTAACCCACACTGGTATAGCCTGATAACAAACAAGATGCAAGTTACGTAAAAATGCATAAAAGGGAAGCTATGGAAAGGTCAATTAAATCACTGCAAGATTTAATACAATAAAAAGATGCTTCAATACAGTTACTCTAAACAACAATAAACTCTTCACTCCTATCTGAAAGAAAGTGAAGTCTAGTCCTACAGCATAGACCTGGAAACTTCTGAAGAAAGTCTGATGCTCATAAGATGCTCGTATCTTAAATTATCTAAAGGTAGGAGGCAGGACTCCATACATGTAGACTGAATACACTAAAAGATAGGACATATAATGTTAACTTATGCATCAAATCAACCAAGCTACAGACCAACATGGTGAAACACATACAATAGCACTGGATATATCAAAGGCATATGATAGAGTCTGGCATCAATCCTTATTGTCGAAGATGTCACACTACGGCCTAGCATCATTAGTTCCACTAATTTCTTCTTATCTTCATAACAGAAAAATATGTGTAATGGTAGATGGCCTTTATTCTCAATTTCACTCAATAAATGCTGGTGTTCCCCAGGGATCAGTTTTGGCCCCAATTCTGTTCCTCATTCATATCAATGATCTCATATCTACCACTCATAATCCAATACATTCCTACGCAGATGACTCAACACTCCACAGTTCCTTCACATTTACCAATTCTTTCAGCCAACCCGATCTTATAAATTCAAAAATAAACACTGCAATTTCTCTGAACCAGGACCTTTCTAGAATTAATGGATGGGGACAAAAGAATCTAGTTTCCTTTAATGCACAGAAAACCAAATACATTCAATTTTCTAACCGACAGAATCTCACTGACTCCCATATATTTTTTAATGATGTAAATATTCCCACTTCCCCTAGTATTGACATTCTCGGTGTAACATTAACTACTAACTTGAGCTGGACACATTATGTTAGAAGCATTGCTAAGAATGCCTCTAAAAAACTGGGACTCCTGTACAGAGTTCGAGAATTCTTCACTGACGAGCAGTTGGCTGTGATATATAAAAGTCATGTGTGTTCTCAGATGGATTACTGTTCACCTCTGTGGGGTGGAAGTGGAGTGGTTGCATTGAGGCAGTTGGACAAAATTCAAAATAAAGCTATTAGATTAATCAATAACCCTGCAATCACACAGGACCTTCCTACATTATCCATACGAAGAAACGTTGCATCCCTTGCATTATTCTACAGATATTTTCACAGCAATTGTTCCGAGGAACTTGCTTCAATTGTGCCGCCTCTCCACATCTTTCCCCGTAGAACTAGGGCAGCTGAGAGCACCCATGAATTTACACTTTCTCCTCCACAATGCAGAACTTCTGCTTATCAGAATTCATTTATCCCCAGAGCTACTACTCTTTGGAATTCACTTCCCTCTAATTGCTTTCCACAAACTTACAATCTACAAATGTTTAAATCCAGTTGTTACAAACATTTTATGAATGGAGGATGCCTTTAGGCACATGGACCTTTTTGTTTTATCTGTGTTTTTCCTTCCTCCGTTCATTGTCTCTTTAAAAAAAAAAAAAAAAAAAAAAAATGACACAGGAATTCTATAAATGCGCAACGGCAGTAATGCTCGACACTAAAAGAGATACTTCCTCATCAACGAAACAGTCTGCTATGGTTGTGCAACTCAACAACAACCTAGACTAATAAATGCTGTGAATAATAATACATACATATCATAAAGAGCTCATGTCCTAACTAGTGTCTGCTAGGCGAATAAAGTCTAGCTGGGATATCAAGGTTAGGAAAGTGTGGCTGAGCAATACTGACTCATAGCCTAGCGTTGTCCTTAAGGCGGTATGATTAAAGTTACGTTAATGACGGGGATGCTCTCTTGGTAGATCCAGATCTCAAGTATCTGGTTCTACCCTGGCGATCCCTCTAAAGTCACGCAAAGAGGCAGCACTGTGTTCTAAGGTAGTAGGCAAATGCCCTCTTACAACACAATGCTGCACTCGCAAAAGGCACAACCAAAAGGACAACCTAGGCTACCACAGAAACCGTCGAAGTCGTGTAGGTATAAGCAAACCGTACACACATCGCTGACAACGACAACAGAAGCCCTATCCCAGTCTATCATTAAATAACCCAGCAGAGCACTAAATCAATAATGGAGACACACACCGTGTTCTTAACCTCTACTAACCTATCTAAGAACCCTCAAACCTATTCTAAGTACATGTAAATATCTCAGAGAGCGGCGCACATAATATGATGGGCCGATATGAAATCGTGTGCAGAACCCAAAGGAAGTGTTGTGACGTTAAAAGATTAGAGGAATGAAAGAAAAGAAGTTGAGTAAGAGAGACAGTATGAGAATGGTGGAGATATAGGGGACAGTGGTAAAAAGGATGTTAGTCATGTGCATCCCTAGCCTACTCTGAAGAAGGCAGCTCCTGTGGACCCACATGCACACAAGAGCCCACAAAGACGCGGTGGTTGGCCAATCCCTGGCCGAGACGTCACAAGGCAGCAGGTGTCACGTGACACAGCCAAACACACCAGCCAATCACGAGGCGTGGGAAGGCACGCGCGCGAGCCTCCGAGCGGGGGAGGCAGCACATGTATACGCACGCACACACTACCACCTCACTGCCTATATTGTTCTCTCTCCTTAACTATATACAATGCATGTTATATTCTATTCATAATATAAAATACTTCGCGTTGTCACAGACGAAAATAAAGACCACCACTGGACTGTCAGTAACAATGCAAGTACTATGAAAGAAAGAACAACATTCTCTGATAACTGTAGCCCACTTCACTTCCCTGGCGAGCGCTAGCGGCTAACGGGAGGCGATTCTGCCAACGCTGGTAGGCATCACAGAGAACAAAAGGGTTCAGACAACTGACAAGAGTGATAATTTAGGGGCTCCCAAAAAGTAAAAAATATGCTGTGGAATCCCTTCCGCCTTGCCTACCGGCATAGAGAACCAATGATTGTCCTCTTGCGGGAGCTGATGACTGCTCTTATTAGTTATAGCGCTGGCAAACAGCTGGGCCTCCTGTCCCCATGCCGCCCATGGCCCTGACTTCCCCCCCCCTCACCCCCCCTTGAATATGAACGACTGATGTACCAGCATAGTCCATGAAGGGTATTGAATTCAACTCTGAGGTCATCCCTTGTAAAAGTTTCATATCATTGAACCCATCTGACTTCGTCCAATCTGAAAAGAGTTTCCCCGAGGATGTGGGAGGCAAGGCAGGGGAGGGAATTTAGACAAAATAGTCAGGATTATATATGGTGGGAATAGCCTTCACAATTACATCAAGTACCTCACCAGACTGGTTCTTGGCCCTAAGTTTCTTAGCCTCACTCACCTCTATCACCCAATGATCAAGAACAGGGGACTCACCTGTAACTGTGGGCTGTGCGACCTCAGGGCCGTTAAGCTTAATGACAGACCAAGACGTATCAGGCCCATATAACAGGGGCATAGGGCCCTTCTTAAAAGGAATTGATCGGTCAAGTGGGGGAGGTATTAAATCAGAGAACATCTTCAGATTAGATGGCAAAATTGCTGCAGCTCCCGAAGTGGTAGACGCCGGAGTGACAGTGGGAGGAGGCATGTTTACGTCAACCTGAGTTTGAACTGGTACCTGCCCTAGAGGTCGCACCGCCGGGGCGACAGGTGCTGAAACTTTTACCTGTCGCTCACCCTTAACCTGTTTCATAAAGTCTAGCCACTCCATTAATTGAGCACTTGAAATGTAATCCCCACATCCTTGGTCTGATTGGGATGCGGACTGTGACATCTCGGAGTCCTGTGTTACCGAGTGCCGAGACGAGGGTCGCTATCCAGGTGACTCCTCCTTGACGTATACTCCTTGTTGGTGTAAAATGGATCCCGATGACCGGGCTGGGGGGTCTGGTAAAGCCTCTAACCGAGACTCGCTAGCCCGGGCAGCGGCATCGTGTGTTTCTGTTTGGGAGTCGAGAAAATTGAACTCAGAAAAGTCCCGTAGATTCAGATCCGGTATCTCATACTCCATGTGTTTGTGAAACAAGGCGGGCTGGTCAGAGGAGCACTCATCCTCCTGACGGCGAGAAACAATACTGCTGCCCCTCTCCGATCCCAATACTGGAACGACCTTATGTTCAGGATGTACACGGTGTGGGATGGTAAACCAGTGAGAGTGGCCTGAGACATTGCTAGCTGTGTCTCTGGGTGCCTCCTGGTGTGAGGAAGACTGATGTTTCGGCTTAGGTGGCGGTGGCTGCGCCACCGTCTTCGATGAGGAGAATCTTTTGGCAGACTTTTGTCTGTAACATCGGCCGATGAGAGTGCGGCGGCGAACTCAGAGCGTGGTCTCTTAGACGCCTGTTGAACAGTTAGCAAGAGCGGGACCGATCACGCCGGGAAGAAGAGGAGGGTACGTCCAGCGGATTCTTGGTCCATGGTCGCTTAGAGTGGCGGGAGGGAGTGTCACGAGTGTCTGCCGCAGGGGGTGATGTAACTGAAGGCACTTTAAGAAAATCCTCTAATAACTGGTTATCCAACTGCAAAGATTTATGGGCCACTGTCTTACAGTACGTTACATAAACTGACTGAATATGGAGCAAAATAGTCTTACACTGACCATCTGAATGGGTTAAGCATGCATTACGCAGCACTGAACACTTGGGGAGAGATTTAGAAAGCCAACGACCACGAGATCGATCTATACAAGGGACACATTTAACACATAGGAGATGCCCAATGACCGCTAAATTTTTACACACCAATGCTGACCAAAATGCAAACGCACTCTTAACCCTTTATTAGCGGGGTCGGACTTAAGTCCGGTACGAGATAATTGGACTAAATGGCGGGGTCGGACTTAAGTCCGTGGGTGTATTCCCACCCTAATTTAGGTGGAAAGCGGAACCTGGTGGTCAGGCGGTATACTACAAGGGCCCACCCACATATCCCCACTGCGTGACCGTGACTCAGTGACCCTCAAGCAGCCATAATGGAAGGTCAAGATTTGCCCGTGTTCGATTCGGTGGCCGCCATCCCTAGTGCGTCGCGCTACCCTACTAACCACGCCCGGCTTACCACCCAGGAACTAGATATCATGCTGAACTCTTCAGAACTTTCTAATAAGCTGTTGGATGAAACCGTCGAATGTCTGGGTGAGAGTTTTGGTAGTGTGGATGCCTCGGAAGACGAAAATAACCCGATCATAGGCTTTCATCCCAAGCATAATTTGCGTGGGGTTGATGTTGAGGTTGATGTTGGACAGACCGTTGACCATATTGAAGACGTTCCTGACGAAGAATATACTGGTGTGGGTGTTGGTAAGTACAATTTATATTTTATAATTGCTTGAAAGTTGATTGCAAGCATTTTATCACCTTACGAGCGGGTGGTGGAGTATATTTCCCTGTGCCGCCCAGCGGGGTTTTTTTTTTACCCTAAATGGGGTTGTTTAGTGCTCTTTTTCATGCATAAACAAGACCCAGAGCGTAATACAAGTACGTATCCCTGAAAGGGCGTAAATTGAGCTTTCCAATGACACCCGAACCATCCTTCTACGATCATTGGTTGTCTTTCAACGATCGTGCAACACGAGTGCAAAACCCTAAACTACGGTAATTTCCTTATATAATTCCCTGTAGTAGGTCCACGGCGGCTGTGACGAGCGGTCAGGAGGTACATTATGCTCTAATCACCGCTCCGCTCTCTCTCAGAGCACATTACGTCCTCAAAATTGCACTCTACAAGAAATGTCCTTTGCATTTTATAGCGTATTATTTGCAGGCGTTCGGTAAATTTCTCACGATAACCAGGGTATACGGTACATTTCTCACGATAATATAAGCAACAACGAAGCTTGGCGAAGATTGTGGTCTACAATATACCTTTTTATAATTGCATGTGACCTTGTAATTGCTTGAAAGTTTGATTGCAAGCATTTTATAGCGTATTATTTGCAGGCGTTCAGTACATTTCTTACGGTAATACAAACAACGAAAGATTGAATATTTGTGCTTGGCATTATATGATTGTGGGGAACAGATGTAGGCCTACCGTATATATTATTTTATCATAATATATGATACATATGTAACATTGTTATATTATCACGACACTCTCTCTCTCTCTCTGTCTCACTCTCTTTGTTTCTACACCTTTGTACTCCTTGGTACTCTCTTTCTCTGATGTAGGCCAGGGCACGCCCCTAACTAATCTTCTCTTCCCTCCCAGGGAAAAATCACACCTAGCAGATGTTCTTGACCTCTCTCTCTCTGTCTGTCTCTCTACCTATATATACATTTATAATTGCATGTGACATTGAAATTGCTTGAGAGTTTGATTGCAAGCATTTTATAGCGTATTATTTGCAGGCGTTCGGTAAATTTCTCACGATAACCAGGGTATACGGTAAATTTTTCACGATAATATAAGCAACAACGAAGCTTGGCGAAGATTGTGGTCTACAATATACCTTTTTATAATTGCATGTGACATTGAAATTGCTTGAGAGTTTGATTGCAAGCATTTTATAGCGTATTATTTGCAGGCGTTCAGTAAATTTCTTACGGTAATACAAACAACGAAAAATTTAATATTTGTGCTTGGCATTATATGATTGTGGGGAACAGATGTAGGCCTACCGTATATATTATTTTGTCATATATATGATACATATGTAACATTGTTATATTATCACAACACTCTCTCTCTGTCTGTCTAATCCTCTCTGGGTCTACCTATATATACTTGTATAATTGCATGTGACATTGAAAGTGCTTGAGAGTTTGATTGCAAGCATTTGATAGCATATCATTTGCAGGCGTTCAGTAAATTTGATAAATATATCAAAATAAGTCCTGTGGGACTATGAAATAGCTATTATTGGACAAGGAAAATATTTTGTTCATCCCTCCACTGGAACATCAACAACAATGTCAACAACGTATCGCAGTCGGCAGTGTGCAGTACTGCCAATACGTATAGCGACTTCCGCTAGATCTAGAGACCTTTACTTCGATCTAGCAACAATGACTTACACTAGCGGTTTTGTTTTGAAATTTCAGAACAATTTCGAAGTGATATTATATGGATTTTGCCAATTCATATTTCTAGTGGTATTTATCATGTCTTACATCTAACAATATATGCTAGCGGATTTAACTTCAATTGGTAACCCTCCCGCTCCATTCGGCTCGAAGAAAATCGATAATGGTGGCACTTTAGTAAACAGGTGATAAACATCACCGCATGGGTATCGGTTTGGTGTATCGGTATTATGGTAAGTTGGCTACCTACTATTGTTTATACGATATAGTAAGTAATGATAAGTAAATTATTATATATTATATATAAAACAAAAACAAAATTCCTGCAAAGCAAGCGAAACAGAGAGAGAGAGAGAGAGAGAGAGAGAGACAATGCAGAAACTGAACTGAAGAAAGAGTGAAAAAGATATAATAATACAGACATTTTTACAAGCAAATAAAGAAAGGGATTATAGAAAATAATAATGAGAATTACATATACGGATGAGGAAGAGAGAGAGAGAGAAAGAGAGAGAATACAGAAACTGAACTGAAGAAAGAGAGTGAAACAAATATAATAATACAGAAATATTACAAGCAAATAAATGAAATAGACGGATTAGTTAGAGAAAATAATAATGAGAAATACATAATACGGATGAGGAAGAGGGAAAGCGAGCGAGCCAGAGAGAGAGAGAGAGACAGGAGGCGTGAGAGAGATTAGAGAAAATAGAGAGATTGCAACCTTTTTATAGCGTATTATTTGCAGGTGATCAGTAAATTTCTTACGGTAATACAAACAACGAAAGATTGAATATTTGTGCTTGGCATTATATGATTGTGGGGAACATATGTAGGCCTACCGTATATATTATTTTTCATATATACGATACATATGTAACATTGTTATTATCACGACACTCTCTCTCTCTCTCTCTTGTCTCTTCCTCTCTGGGTCTACCTATACATATATAATTGCATGTGACCTTCAAATTGTTTGAAATTTTGATTGCAAGCATTTTTTAGCGTATTATTGCAGGCGTTCAGTAAATTTCTTACGGTAAGGTAGGCAAAAGGCAGTTATGAGATTGAGGTAGGGAAAAGGCAGAACTGCCTATAGCGAGTGTATGAATGGGATTGAGGTAGACAAAAGGCAGAACTGCCTATAGCGAGTGTATGAATGTGATTGAGGTAGACAAAAGGCAGAACTGTCTATAGCGAATGTATGAATGTATGTATGAATGAATGACATGGATGTATGAGGTGGACCAAGAACCAGATGGATGGATGAGATTCGAAACTTTGATAGACGTATATATCACGGTATACGGTAGAAGTAATTCCTTACAATGTACCGTACATCATGATATATACGCCTATCAAATGATTGCCATCAATATACGGTATATATATATATATATATATATATATATATATATATACACCGGATATATACGCCTATCAAATGATTGCAATCAATATACACCAATATACAGTATATATATATATATATATATATATATATATATATATATATATATATATATATATATATATATATATATATATATATATATATATATATATATGTATATATATATATATATAAATATATTTAGATATATACCGTATATTGATTGCAATCATTTGATAGGCGTATATATCACGATGTACGGTACATTGTAAGGAATTACTTCTACCGTATACCGTGATATATACGTCTATCAAAGTTTCGAATTTCATCCATCCATCTGGTTCTTGGTCCACCTCATACATCCATGTCGTTCATTCATACATACATTCATACACTCGCTATAGGCAGTTCTGCCTTTTGTCTACCTCAATCACATTCATACACTCGCTATAGGCAGTTCTGCCTTTTGTCTACCTCAATCCCATTCATACACTCGCTATAGGCAGTTCTGCCTTTTCCCTACCTCAATCACATAACTGCCTTTTGCCTACCTCAATCACATGTGGATAACACCTCCTGGGAACACCACAAACAAAAAATGAGTCTTCAACACTACCCCATAGGGTGATTTGGAAATGTGTTGTGAAATAATATTATATATAAAACAAAAACAAAAATCCTGCAAAGCAAGCGAAACAGAGAGAGAGAGAGAGAGAGAGAGAGAGAGAGAGAGAGAAAGAGAGAGAGAGAGAATGCAGAAACTGAACTGAAGAAAGAGTGAAAAAGATATAATACAGAAATATTACAAGCAAATAAATGAAATAGAGGGATTAGTTAGAGAAAATAATAATGAGAATTACATATACGGAGATGAGAAGAGAAAGAGAGAATACAGAAACTGAACTGAAGAAAGAGTGAAAAAGATATAATAATACAGAAATATTACAAGCAAATAAATGAAATAGAGGGATTAGTTAGAGAAAATGATAATGAGAATTACATATACGGATGAGAAGAGAAAGAGAGAATACAGAAACTGAACTGAAGAAAGAGTGAACAAGATATAATAATACAGAAATATTACAAGCAAATAAATGAAATAGAGGGATTAGTTAGAGAAAATAATAATGAGAATTACATATACGGATGAGGAAGAGAGAAAGGGAGCGCGAGAGAGGGAAAGCGAGCAAGCCAGAGAGAGAGAGAGACAGACAGACAGGAGTGAGAGAGAGAAAGAAAGAGAGAGAGAGAGAGAGAGAGAGAGATAATACAGAGAATACAGAAATAAGGAGAAATAAGAGAAAAATAAGACCGATTACCGAAGGAATAGTAGACGCGCGAGAGGCCGAAGTCAGGCCAAAGCGAACGCATCCGAACGCGCCCGGGAAATAGACCAAAAAGTACCTCCTCTTCCTCACCTCTTCCCACCCTCCACACTCATTCATAACATCCATTCATAGACTTATATGGGGAGACAAAGAGTTGCTCTTTCCAAAAATGATCGTTTCGTTCGCATTGGAGCCAGAGTAACAGCGCTAGGGCGAGTGAAATTGAGCGAATATTTCGGGATTATGCCCGCTGAGCGGTACAGTGTAAAATACCTTACCACCCGCTAAATAAGGGTTAACCATGACTCCCTCCCGCCAGGGAGATGCAGATCCTCCTAAGTGTCCCAACTGCGAACCTGAGGGTGAGAAAATTCCAAGAATCAATGCTCATAAGGACACACTAGGCTGGAAAAGCTAATATTAAAAATCTCCAACAATAAAGAGAAAGAAGAGTTGAATAACACTATACATTCCCCTAACGTTAATCACATTCCCAGAAATGCGTGTAAGTAAATTGTAGCCTATCATGTGCTACTTGTGTATATAACTTCTTACCTAAGTGGCCAACACTGACCTCATCCCGTCTTGTTATGAAAGAACTAAACCAGGCGACCAACGCTACTCTGGATCTATTGTCTTTTCTCTGCGGCGGACCAGCGCCTTGATATAAGCTATGCAGATTACTGAAATGCCTCAAGATAGAAATAGGTGAGTTAGTGTCTCGACTCAGCCGTTATCCTCCCGGCGGCAGTGCCTCCCCACTATTAACATCTTACGAGCGGCCTATGCGGTTTATTTATGTGTACCGTCCAGCGGGGTGTTTTTAGCCAAAATAGGGCTGTTTACGTGATCATTTTCATGCCTAAATAAGAACCAGAACGTAAAACAAGTACCTATCCCTGAAAGGGCATAAACAGAGCTTTCGAATGACACCATAACGATCCTTGTATGATGGATAGTTTTCTTGCAATAACCGTGCAACGCGAGTGCAAAAAGCAGGTAATTCGGTACTTTCGGTACATAATTGAGTATGTAGCGAGTGAGAGAGGGAGGAGGGAGCTGAGATTTGTGTCAGTAGGTTCGCCGCGGTGGTCTGGAGCAGTCATACGCTCGCTAGTCTCCTGCCACCACTTGTCTCTCTCTCTCAGCCACATTACGTGCTGAAATTGCCACTCGAGTTATGTCGAGCGCCGCCACATAGTCCAGCTTTATTTAACTCGACTTATGTTGCTCGCCGCTAATTAAGGGTTAACCACCAGGATAACGTTCGGACAGTACCAAGCAACGAACGTTTTTCTCTGTTAAGTTTATGCGGCGGAAATATTTGTTTAAGTGGAGGCGGGTTAGCCGAACTCTCTCAAGAAATCAATTTTAGTAATTGCCGGTCAAGCCGAAATTATACTAGACGCCGTAAACAAAACAGACAAATTCCAATCTATCCCGAGCCAAACAAGGATAATCTGAATATTAACATAGCTCTAAATATTTCCCGGCAGAAAAACCACATGAAAAAACTAGAGGCACGTTGACTAAGTCTCACTCTTCAAAAATCCCGCCGGAAGGGTCAAACCTCCAGAATGGAAAATAACAATGTGCACAAATATGGCATAGTTATACATGAATAATATAATATCAATAATAACACTCTGTAGCCATACGTAAAAAACCTACATGAGGCCAACTAGATGGGGGCAGGTGTCGATGATATCAATAATAATAGCACAAACCTGCGATCCAGCGAAGACTCAAGATAACACATAGAAATCACAAAGCGTAGGTTGAAGAGCAGCATGGCTCCGTGCGAGACCCCTCAACTACGTGAGAAAATCCAGATGCACTAGCCCACGTGGCATACTGTTGCACACCCAAAATAGACCGAACAACAGGCCCCGGTTCACTAAAAGATGCCTCATGACTAACAGTGAACTAACAATGAGCTAGGGTAATATAACAAGCACGTGGGAGCCTCGCCTTATCACAACGAAGACTCCGCCTAACACACTCGCCTTTACAAACGTACCCGGAAAACAGTCTTCTGGGCCCGCGAAAGGACGTTCACAGCCTACTCCTAGTCTATAAGCTACCTATCGTCAGCACTTAGCATGTACATATGAGCAAAAGACTCACCATGTCCGAGGGGTGGTGAAGAATAAAGGAGAGCTGGAGCGCCCTCGAGATACGTCCGACTCAAGCGGGCCCGGGAGGAAGAAGGACGAATGAGCGCTTCGATGAGGGAGGCGAAGCGTGCGGAAATAGCAGACGCATGAGAAGCGCAAAGCTAAGATCAAGTTTAATTTTGTATTTTACATTATTTTTTTATAGTTTTTTCTAGTAGTGGTACCCACATCATATAGGACGAGTCCGTGAATGTTTTTTTTAGAGCGTTTCGCTCATGATGGGTGGCAATCTTATTTTGATCTCTCCCGGGCGGGAAGTTTGAAAGACAAGCTTGAGTTCAAAGATTGGCCATAAACAATGTTAAGGCACATCGTCAATGATGAAGGGGCCACTAATAAATAAATATTATTTTTTACGTTATGTGTGTGTCAGTATGAGGAAAGACCGGTCATGATACTGAGGGTGGTGAATCGCGGATAAAGTGTGCTGATTTAGGTCCTCGAATACCCTATAATTACAAGAAATTGTAAGTGTAGCGTTTATATATTTATATATTTATGGAGTTGATAGGTATAGCCTGAGAGAGAGTGGTGTTGGGTATGTATATTTGTATATACATATATTTATATTATATTATATATACCGGTATATATATTTACATTATATATATATTTATATTTGTATATATATATATATATATATATATACATATACAGTATATATATATATATATATATATATATATATATATATATATATATATATATATATATATATATATATATATATATATATATATATATATATATATATATATATATATATATATATATATATATATATTTACATATATATATGTACAGTACATTTATATACATATATTTATATTATATACATATTTATCTATTGTTGAAGTTATGGTACCCGCCACATAGCACCCAAAAAAATGTACAACTGTATAAACATTCTCATTTATTTATACAGCAATAACAATGCATGGAAGCAATAGCGTATAGCTCGCGAACTAATTATGCTGTAGTGTTGCTGTTTTCACCGTTAAAAATAGCATATATTTTTTTCCGACTCTAGTTATATATACCATTATAAACGAATCTGAGCATATACCGCAACGCCGAGGTAAGGTATGGGAAGGAAGTTCAAGGATGTTGTGCTTAGGTGCCAGATTTGAAATTTCATTTATATGAATGATTAAACTAATGGTTATTAGATGATTCCTTCTTTATTAGTTAATTACAAAAAATAAATAAACGGAATTAGGGCAAATTAAATAGATATTATTATTAAAATAGGGATTCGCACCAAGCCTAAAAAGACTATGTGGCACCAAAATAAACTTTGTGTAAAAAACATCGGAGTTGTTGTGGGGCTTGGCGTAATACGTAGTAGAGGATAAGAAGACTAGGAAACACTAATTAAAGAAGCTGAAGGAGACGGGAATGGAGGAGAAACCGCATGAGATGTGGGAGGGAGAAAGTGGGGGACTCTCCAAGCATATCGGCTAAGACAGGGGGGCGATAAAGGGAGTATATGAAGTGGAATGCTTGCCGTCGGGCATTGGAGAAACGCGGACAGTCTATCAGGAGATGCTGGACAGACACTGTAATATGGCAGCAAGGACAGAGCGTGGGGACATCACAGGACATCAAATGACCATGCGTGAGCCTGGTGTGGCCGAGCCGAAGACGGGCTAGAGCGGTCTCCCATCGACGATTGCGATGAGAGGAAGACTTCCAAGGTAGGACGGAAGGTTTGATAGAACGCAGTTTGACATCAGACACCCTCATGGAGGTCCACACGTCCTGCCAGCGCTGACGTAGTAGTTGAGTAACATGTGGGAAGTAATCAGATGCAGGAATACGCCGTGGCACGAGTCGGTTAGAGGTAATAGCTGAGCGGGCGAGAAAATCAACTCGCTCATTGCCAGGCACTCCAACATGACTTGGGACCCAACAGAAAGACAGGGACTTTAATTTATAGCGATGCGGAACAACCATTCCTGAATCTCCAGCACTAAGAGGTTAACAGCGGGAATAGACTGAATGCTCTGTAGAGCACTAAGGGAATCACTGAAAATTACAAAGGTATGCAGGTGCGAACAAAAAATAGTACGTAGGGCAAATAAAATAGCAAATAACTCGGCCGTAAAGAAACCAGCACATGATTGGATATGACGTTGGAAGGTCCGGTCCGGGAATAAAACCGCAAACCCTGTACCGGTGGAGGTCTTGGAACCATCAGTGTACACTGGGATGGCTGAAGAGTGGTTTAGCATATGTTCCACAAACTGAGCATAAAGCAACTGTGGGGTTGAAGAGGCCTTGGAGAGGGGCAGGGCAGCTGTACAAACAGTAGGGCGCAGGAGTAGCCATGTGGAGAATTCTGACTGTCGGAGGGGTAGCACTGATGGAATGGGAAAAGAGAATGAGGCTAGTAAAGCAGAGACCCGACCGGGGAACGAAGTAGCAGTCGATGATGGGGCTAAGCTGGAAGCCGTGGGAGGAAAACCAGCCGAACTGTGTTGCAGAAGGCGAAGATGATATCGAAGGGTCAGTTTATCCCGCCTGGATGATAGCGGCGGGACACCTGATTCTGCATAAAGGCTAATAACCGGAGTAGAGCGAAAAGCCCCCAGCGACAAGCACAGACCGTGATGGTGAAGGAAGTCTAGGCGCTTAAGGTTTGTATTTGCAGCGGAGGCATATACTTGGCAGCCATAATCGATCTTGGATAGAATAAGTGTTGTATGGAGGTGCAGAAGAGTCGTCCGGTCCTCACCCCAAGACAAGTGGCTAAGGGTTTGTAAGAGTTGAAGCCGTCGGGTGGTGAAGGTCAGTAACGAAGTAATGTGAGGATACCATGTCAACCGAGTATCGAAAATGAGACCCAAGAATGGAGCTGAGGACCTGCAAGGCAGAGGGCGGTTATACAACGTAAGAACAGGTTGCGGGACTATGGTATTTTGTGAAGATGACAGCACAAGATTTCGAGGGCGAAAACCGAAAACCATGGGTTGTAGCCCACTGCATAGCTGCATCGATGGCCTTTTGCATGATATCTTTTAGGGCCGCGATATCCGAACCCACAGCATAAATAGCGAAGTCGTCCACATACAAAGAAGCACGGACACCATGAGGGAGAGAAGAAATAATACCATTAATAGCTAGGATAAAAAGGATGGTACTCAGTACACAACCCTGTGGGACACCTTCGTGTTGGGGGTATGTTCGTGAGAATGTATTCTGAAGCTTGACTCGGAAAGTACGATCACAGGGAAAGTTCTTCAAGAATACTGCCATGTTGCCAGACACAGCAGAACGTAAGAGGGTATGAAGGATGTTGTATTTCCAAGCAGTATTATAAGCTTTTTCAAGATCGAAGAAGACAGCTAAAACTAACTTAGTGTCCGAAAAGGCGTCACGGATAGACGTTGCCAATCTCATTAATGGGTCCAATGTGCTACGACCCTTACGAAAGCCATATTGAAAACCTCTTGATTCTAGTAGCCACATTAAGCGGGAGTAAACCATGCGTTCTAATAATTTGCCTACACAACTGACCAGGGCAATTGGACGGTAATCTGCTGGTGCATGGCCCGACTTACCTGGCTTAAGGAATGGGAGAAGGATGGCATGCATCCACTCAGCCGGAAAAAAGCCTGTGGACCACAGACGGTTGTAGATGGATAAGAGAAAGTCAAGCGCAGGTGGAGATAAGTGCTTCAGCATCAAGTAATGGACTCCGTCAGGGCCTTCACATGTATCCTTACAGGCTCCCAGGCTAGACTCAAGCTCAGCCCGGGAGAAGGGGGCATTGAAAAACTGAGCAGACGATAAGGCGAAGTCAAGTCGCTTAAGTTCAGAACGGCGTTTATGCATCTGAAAGGAGGATGGGAGATGGGAGCCAGTCAGCTAACATCACTGAAATGTTGTCCTAACATATTGGCCACCAGAGACGGGTCGCCCACAACGCCAGTCTTGGTATGGAGGACTGGGGCCGGCATAGGCGCATGTTTCCCTGCAATCTTCCTGACGCGAGCCCAGACTTTCGTAACAGGTGTATCTGCGTTGATAGTAAAGGCATATGATATCCAGCTAGATTTTTTAGCAGAGCAGTTTGTACGACGGAAGACGGCATTAGCCTGTTTGAATAGAGTAAACGCATCCCGCTCATATGGAGAGCCTTTTTTCCGACGGAAACTCTTCCACTTGGCTCTTTTATTGCGTAAAGCTGAAGTGCACTGAGCAGTCCACCACGGTACACACTTAGAAGACATACTCCGAGTGGGGCGCAGCATATAAGTATAGGCAGCATGGAGCACAAACATCAGGAAACTGGTAAGCATGGCATCAGGATCCAGGAAGGCAGGGGTTGGATTAGGCGGAACGGCGAGATAAGCGAAAGAAGTCCAGTCGGCTCGATCGAAACACCAACGGGGAGGGCGTGGCACTGGGGAGTAAGTCATAGGGGAGAGGACAATCGGGAAGTGGTCAGTCGCACAGTAATCATCAAAGACCTTCCAAGTAAAATTCAAGGATATTGTAGGGGAACACAGAGACAAGTCAATACATGAGAAGTTATGGGCGCCGCTATCAAAATGCGTAGAGGAATCAGTGTTTAAAATAAATAAATAGTTGTACGAATCAGAGCCTCAAGGGAACGACCTCGTGTATTAACGGTAGAGTCACCCCACAGGGAATGCCTGGAATCAAAATCCCCTAAAACGGTGATTCTCAACCAGGGGTAAATTTACCCCATAGGGGTAAAAACATACATGGCATAGGGTAAATATATCATACCTGAAAACTCAATATTAATTCTATATTACGCTATACATGACTAGGCCTAACCTGTTATAGGTTTAGAAAAACAGGGAAAATATTGTAAAAAATAACCCCTCTAATCTAGGAAAAATTCAGTTTACGAAGAGTTCACCAAAGTAACATTGCACATTTTCCACACTTGGATGGTGTGTTACCTGAGATAAAAGAAAACATCACAGCACATTTGAAAATCTTGAAGGGTCACTGGCTATATTTCAGAAGACATGATTTCTAGAGATAGATGGATATCAAGACCTTTAACCACTGATCTGCCAGACATGAAGGATGACGACCCAGCAAAAGAAGTTCTGATTGATCTTCTATCTTCAGATAATTATGTATTAATGAAAAACATGAAAATGTTTATGATGAATTTTGTATGAAAATCATAAATTCAATCCCACTTCTTACTCAGCGTGCCTTCAGATTGCTTGTTCTCTTTTCACTAGATAGTTATGTGAATCAAGGTTCTCTAGTTTAGTAGCAATAAAGACTAAGACCAGGAACCGCCTAGAAGCCAACGACGACATAGAAGTAGCGTTGTTTTCAACAGATCCTCGAATATATAAACTGTTGACTCCATGAATCAGCAGTGTTCCCACTGATAATGTTTCTGGTATTGTTATTTGATCTTGTTTGATATAAGTGGACTGTATATTTATTTCCTTTATCATATTTTACTTTGTGCAAACCTTAAACATTATTTTTGTTTCTATCCTCTGTATTTTGTGAGCCTTTATGGCGGCTATACCTTTTGTCTATGGGTGTAAGGAGGTAAATGGCGAAATACATCAAGCTGAGGGGGTAAATGACTGAGGAAAGGTTGAGAATCACTGCCCTAAAAGGAGGAAAGGTGGTGGTAATAGAGAAATGATTCTGTTTAATTCTGGAACATCGATCGGGATCGAGGGGGAAAGGTATATGGAAACTACTGTAAGCCAGCGTGAAAGGAACACTCTGGCAAGTGTGCATTTAGGAGATGTATGGATAGTTAACGGAGACACAGGGACATCATGATGTACGAGGAGGCAAGTATCATACTGGGATTGGGGAGAACTTATATAGGTGTAAAAAGGTATTGGGGGGGGGGGGTGACTAGATAAACGCGATTCTTGTAAGCTAATAACCAGTGGGCTAAACCTAGAGATAAGGTAACGAAGATCAACACGATGTGCTGTAAAACTACGAATGTTCCATTTTAAAATGGACACTAAAAAGTTAAAACAGTCAAAAAAAGGTTAAAAAGAATACTCGTACAAGAGGGAAGAAAATATGTACACTATATACAACATATTTACAAAATACAGTTAACACTGTGGGTGGAAAATATAGCCAAGAGAGGCTAACGATGGGAAATAATAGCAGGAATGGGGAGGGAGGAAGGATGAGAGGACACTGAAGGGGAAGACTGGAAGCTGGGAGGCATAGGGAGGTCTAACAGAAAAAGAGGAGAGGAAGGAGGAGGGCCGCAAGAGGTAGTATGGACAGAGGACGGGTGGGAAGAGAAGGAGGGGGTAAGGTCAGGAGGAGGAATAGGAGGAGGGCCAGAAGGGGGAGCGGAGGAAGAGGACGGGGTAGGGGAAGGCGGGAGAGGGGTAGGGGGGAGAGAAGAGGGGGTAGGATGAACTTCGGCATGAACGGTTGAAGGCGGTGGGGGGGAAGAACAGATAAATTCATCAATTTTAGGTAGGGTTTTGTAGGAGAAATCAAGGGACGCAGTGACGGGAGGAGGAGGAGAAAGGGAAACAGATGGAGAAGTAGGCTTCTTCTTCTCGTAGGGGCTTGAGCTCCGCAAGTCACGGAGACCACCCTTACATTTAGAAGAGGAAGAGGGAGAGGAAGAACGGAGCGCAGGAGCCTGTTTGGTAGAGGGGATGGGAAGTTTAGAGTGAGTAGGAGATTTGGGGCGACTAGAAGAGGAAGATGATGAGATCGGGGGGGGGGGGGGGGAGGCTTGGAACGGTGAGAGCGTTGAGGGAGACTAGAAGAGGAGGAACAAGGAAGAGAGCTAGATGAAGGGGTAGAAGTAGGAGTAGAAGGACTGAGAACAGAGAAAGTGTTAGACACAGGTACAGAAAAGGAAGAGACGGAAGGACGAACGGAGGAGACAGAAGAGGAGGAAGGAGAAATTCTGGTAGAAGCACTGGTAGAAGGAAGAGAGGCAGATGACGAAACTGGTGCGACATGGGGGTCGGAGGGAGCGGAGGCGGTGGAAGGAACTGAGGAACCAGAAAAAGGGGGGGGGGGGCGTGGAAGAGGGAGGTGAAGAAGAGGAGTGAGGAGACAGAGTCCTGGAAAATGACTGAGGGGTGTAGCCCGAGCGACGAGCCTCTTGACAGGCTGCAGTGAGCGTACCGTGTCTCGCTTTGATGACAACAACTTCAGACTCGAACAGATGAACGGGGCAAATCCTAGAGTCGGCCGAATGAGACCCGCGGCAATTAAGGCAGAACTGGGACGTTGACTGGCAGTCTCCAACGGCATATCCGGACTGCGCACAGCGTGGGCTGAGTGGGCTCTCAGCGGCTGTATGGCAGAACTTCTCCGGGAGGCCGAAACGCCAGCAGCTGCGACACTGGAGTGGACGAGGAAGAGACACAGTCACGGGGAGGCGAGTACCACCGACAATAACATGGGCAGGAAGAGAAAGTCCATCAAAAGAGGTCTTGGCAAATGTTTGCGGGATTGCGGCGAAGGTTGCGAGGAGGGATAGTGTAGCATACCACACTAACCACCTTGTGGTCTTGAGCAACAATGATGTCCTTGACGAGGTCGGCGCAATCCGCGAACGGACGACCCCTGAGACGGATGGAAGCAGGGATCAGGACAGTCCCTGTACAGGAGTTGAGTCGTTGATCTTTTTGAGCCGGTATGGGGGTGCCAGAACAATCGACGAATGAGGTCATAGCAATAGCCTGAAGTTCGTTTTGGACGGTAACAAGAC
This sequence comes from Paralithodes platypus, assembly GCA_032716605.1. Classification (NCBI taxonomy): domain Eukaryota; kingdom Metazoa; phylum Arthropoda; class Malacostraca; order Decapoda; family Lithodidae; genus Paralithodes; species Paralithodes platypus. The sequence continues at coordinate 16,207,267 of CM064480.1, read as the reverse complement.
GGGAGGCATCATGGCTGGAGTGGAAGGTGACGTCCTTTCCCACCTGTTGAAGGAGACGCAGGTGGAAGAGGAGGTCATCACTGGCTAGAGGCGCAGATGCAGGGATGGAGAAAAACTTAGTAAAGGAAGGAGGCACAAAGAGAGAGGACAGAGGGAGGACCGAGGAGCGAGGACAAGAAGAGGACGAAACTGGAGAAGAAGAGGAAAGAGAACGAGGGAGGGAGGGCAGAAAAGGGTCGAGGGTGACAGTACTAGAGGGAGAAGAGGAAGAAGGGGAAGACTCAGAAATAACTACAGGAGAGGAGATTAAAGCCTGGGTAGTGGAGGGTGGAGGAAGGCGTGATGATGACGTAAGGGTAGTAGAAGGATTCGGAACGGTAATGGACGAGAGGGACGAGCGTTGATCGAGTGACATTTCAGCGGGCTGGTCGAGAGCACCCAAAACCATCCCCGACTCACCGTGCTCCCGCGGTGAATCGGACTGACAGCCAGACAACAGATCCCCAAGCGGCAGGCTGCATGCCACAAGGGGCTCACTCACCGGAACCTCGAAAGCAGAAGCCATAAACAGGGAAGAACAGTGAAAAAAGCATACGTTGTCACCATAGCAAGAGAAAAGGGGGTAAAGCGTGGAAGAATATACTGCGGTCACCAGGTGCCCCTGGCAACGAAAGAGAGAAAGACCTCCGCAGGGCCACGAAACCCAGAATGCGGCCAATTGAGATGGGACAGGTCTCGGCTTTGAGCTAGGGACTTTGTACAACCCGGGCATTTGTCCTGCAGCTTTGTCCCACGAAGAATGGGGCCGGCGTAGTCACCTGACACACTCACTGGGAAGAGAGAAGGGAGCCAGAAATCCCAAAGCAACCCTATAGTGCCTATCCTCCAGCAACGAGCCTTGCGAGCCCTCGCCGGCAGCACCTGTCGCCAGGTGGACTCTGCCAACTCAGCAGTGATCAGAGACACCAAGGCGAAACCCTAAGGAAACTAGAACCTCTGAAGTAGTTAAAGAGAAAGGAAGGAAGCAAACAGGGAAGTCGACTGGAAGGGAAGGGAGGGACGGGACCACAAAAGTTCAAGGGTGGGAGACCGGCCACTGTTGGCTTCCCCAGGAGAAAACGGAAGAGGGAAAAACGAAAACTAGAAAGGAGGAGAAAGAAAAGGACATGACAAAATTAGTTGGAGGTGATAGGGAGAGCGGTCAAGAACTTTGGCCGCTCCACCTACTAGCCCGGAAGCCCCCAAACGTCGGTAACGAGTCATGTTGGAAGGACCATATTACTAGTCTTGCTAAGGCAGCCTCCCAGAAGCTGGGTGTGCTCAACCGCCTTAGAGGGTTCTTTTCCCCTGCACAGCTTCTTGCTCTGTACAGGGGCATAGTGCATCCTTGTATTGAGTATTGTTCACATGTGTGGGGAGGTTCCTCTCACACCGCTCTCCTAGACAAAGTTGAAAGGAAGGCCTTTCGTATCATTAACTCCCGTCCACTCACCAACTCTCTGCAATCTCTCTCTCTCTGCCGCAATGTTGCATTTCTCTCGCTATTCTATCGCTACTATAATAATCAGTGTTCCTCAGAGCTTTCCCAGTGTATACCACCTCCTTTACGTAGGGCACGTGGTACCCGTCTTGCAACTCAATCCCACCCCTACTCTGTGCAACTCTCCAACCCCAGAGTGAAACGTTACTCTCAAACTTTCTTCTACTCAACAGCTGAGCTCTGGAACTTTCTCCCAGAATCAGTCTTTCCCTCTTCCTATGACTTAAATTGCTTCAAACTCAGTGTGTCCAGGCATTTTGGCTCGAACGTCCCTTGATTTTGGCCCTGTCACTCTTTCAACTATGGGAGAGGCACTCGCTATAGGCAGTTCTGCCTTTTGCCTCCCTCAAGAAAAAAAATGTGTCAAAGGGGATTAAATAGATAGTAATATAAATTTTAACCTTTTTACCAGTATTATGGAATATACTGTCTTTCAATGTATTGTGTATATCATATTTATCTTGATGACAAGAAAATCTTCACTACAAGTTAATCACAACCATTTGGAGTTTGGATGTGTGATTAATACACATTTAAAGTTCATAAAGGTGAAACAAAGTATCAGTAGTACTCACCTAACATCAGGTATTTGAAAAGCAGAAAAGTCCCAGAGCCTGGCGTCGTCTACAATCTTGAGGTCCATCTTTCCTTCACCAAGCACACCACTGTTCACCAGACTCTCCAACTAAAAACATAGTGTAATATATATATATATATATATATATATATATATATATATATATATATATATATATATATATATATATATATATTCATAATTTTATTCTTTGTACATATGTACAGGAAATTTTCTCTCAGGCATATTTCATTGAAGGTTATGGCAAGTTGGTTGTTACTGAGCTTCTTGTCTATCTTTTGTCTTTTTCTGAGGGCATCTTTGCCTTCCGTAGGAAGTTGTCTGATTATCTCTCCAAAAGTAATTTTGGGTAGTACTATATAATTAGAATTCGGATTGGATCGGAGGAATATAGAAAAGTTTTGAAAGGACAGTTTGATATTGTTGGACTCTAGGGTAAAGTATGTTGAAGAAAATTGGTGGAAGTTTTGGAGGGTATTAAATTATGGAGATTTTTTTTTTTTTTTTTTTAGTACGAACAACTAAGAAAAATGAGGAATTAGAAATATTAAAGCGACCGGGCTAAACTGGTCTGCTCCATTGTTAAATGTATATTATAATTTCAAATATTAACTTGTTATTTAGTAAATCCAATCCAATTCATGTCTCAATTTGCATCACGGTCTCTCCACATCTGTTAAGTAAACGAACAGTAGTGGCTCGCTTTGTTAGGTTAGCTCAGCGCATCATATCTACTGCTGGTACTTTACTCATTTATTTTATTTTAGCAAAAGTCAATATGTTTTATACTTGTTTCATGTAATCATAATTGTGTCCTGTAGTATATACAGTATATATATACTAAAACTGATTATTTTTTTATATGCGCAATGCTGATGTACAATATCGTATTGACCTTAGTTTATATAACTATATATATATATATATATATATATATATATATATATATATATATATCACATACTCTCGTCAGCATTGCATAATAGGAGAAAATTAAAATATATCAAATAACATCATCCTATAATTGTTACTGAAATTTAAGCATACTTTTCTTATTTATTTGTTTTTAAATATGTATTTTGGTATATTATTATTTTATTTTTATGTACTTATTTATTTATATTGCTACTCTTTTTAACTTCAATCCTATTTGCATTCCACAAATATATATAAGCATGTGACCTTCATAACACATCCTGCATTTATATAAAAGGGGTAAATTATTGATAATTAACTGTTCTTAATCATAAAGTTATGTTGATTACTGTTCCGGACAGTCCCACGAGCACGTACGCTTCCACACTGCACATGCAGACAAACTAGTCCAACAATCAACCCTACCATATATAACCAACTAGCATTCTTATAGTGTCATTACCTATGTTATTCGTTGGTATATAAAGGCAAGTATATTATCATGATATTAACTATTTCTTAATATTAATTTGTTTAATACTTATAATTTTACTTTATTTGTTACATAAATCGTAAATTAGTGAGTGCAATTATTTTGTTTAAATAACTATTTTGTATTTTTTACCAAATTAAAATGTATATTACTCTACATTATCATAAAATACAAAAAATAATATTCTATGTTATGAAAACATAAGTTCCCATCTGTAAAAGTGCCTTCGCCTTACATACAGACAAACACATTGTCTTCATATACATAATTTTGAATTGAATCCATCTATATATACATACAAAAGTTATTTTTTTTTTGTATGCTTTTATTTGGCAACAAGAATCAAACCTATTTTGTAATTAATTTACTTAATGATAAGTATAAATTGGTTCTAACTGTTCATTAAGTCTTTTCCGCTTCTATATGTGCATGGAATCTTTACTTCAAGATCAGGATTACTTTGAATATAATAAGTTTGATTATCTATAAATTTCTTGAATAGTACTCCATACGTCGTTTGCGTAATGTTGTAACAATACATTTATAGCAAGTATATTGGAAAGCTTTCATTAGTTATAAGATTTGGATATCTTAAATTGTGGATAAATCATAGTTATTTTGTATTACTTGTAACTTTTTTTATATATGTCTTCCTTAACCCACTGAGCACCAAGCAATATAATATACTGTATATGTACACTCCAGGCCCGGCAGGTTGTCAAAAATTTGTTTTTGCCAGAAAGCACCTGGAATGGGTTAGAAATGAAGGAAAAACCACAATAAAAAAAACGATCCCCTAGGCCCTAGGGCCTAGGTCATTAAGGGGTCCTACGGGGCACCCGAAAGTCGGAATTATCATGGGGAAATGGGTAGACAAAAACATGCAAAAACATGTTTTTGCACGTTAACGCGCTCGCAGCTTGACTTTGAGGAGTTTCAATCAGTGGCATTGTTGCGTGGGATACTTACGCAGTTCCCATGCAAATCTGAGCCCTCTAGGTGCTATAGGACCGGAGTCATTAACCGCGACGCAACCTATGCAGTTCTGGGGTTTAGCGTTACATTAATTGCCGATGCATAACTTGCGTCTCTGGTACTCGAGGGGTTAAGGTATTCAAAGGGCAAGGGGGATAAGTTAAAATACGTCGAAATAACGTTTTGTATAGTTTTTCTTTTGATTTAATTGAGCTTTTATGTAATATAGACAACTTATTTAATATCTGTCTTGTTTTATTAACCTTATCGTTTATAAAACTTCCATACCCGCCTTTTCTAATTTTAATTTCTAAAATAGTACCTTGATTTTGGTATGGTATATAATATTATTGATTACCAGTGTTGGATATCTATAAACATTTAATGGTATCACTGAACATTTTGTTATATTTGTGCGAATGTCCATAATTTTTCATAAGTATTTATTGGTGGCTCTCTTTATATAAATAACTGCTCTATTTCTATTTTTTTGATTTACCTGGAGTCATTATAATTTGAGTGATGTCGTCAGCAAATATTACATGTTAACTAAATTGTGTAGGTGAGGGGATATCTAGTGTAAACATTGCATACAAAAATTGGTACTCCACTTATAAATGGAAATCTAGGTCCTAAAAAGCCCTGTATACTGATTTGAGCATATCTATTATCTAAATAGTTACATAATATGCTTTCTAGATATATTGGTAAGTTTAGTTGTAGTAATATATATTTAAGTCCATTATGCCAAACTTTGTCAAAGGCCTTCGACACATCCTTTAACATAACATAACATTAATAAATTTCTAGCACCAGGCAACAAAGGCCATGTGGCACTAAAGCAGGAAACAGATAGTGTTAGAAGGAAAGGAAGTTAAATATCGTTAAGGAGTCTGAGAGAGGAAAGGAAAGCCATTACATGGTCAACGGAAAAGAAAGGGGACTCTGAGAGGAGATCGGCAAGACAAGGACGACGACCAAGGGAAAATAGAATGGGAAAAGAACGGCGACGGGCCGAAGAAAAGAGAGGACAGTCAAGGAAAATGTGAGAAATAGAAACCTGAACACCACACCGGGAGCAAAGAGGTGGAGGCGAGCGGGACATGAGGAAGGAGTGGGTAAGTCTGGTATGGCCTAGCCGAAGCCGGGCCAACGCAGTCTCCAAACGGCGAACACGGTGAGAGGGGTCAGCCCAGGCAGAAACGGTGGCCTTAACAGTGCGGAGCTTATTAGAGGAAAGAGAAGACCACATTGTTTGCCAGCGAGACAGGAGGAAGGCAGAGATAGCTGGATAATAGTCAGAGGCGGGAATAGAGAGAGAAGTTGATCGGACCGCCGCAGCGTCGCGAGCGAGAACATCAACCTGCTCATTTCCACGGACACCAACATGGCTAGGCACCCAACAAAATCGGACAACCTTTTTCCGAGCAGAGAGACTGACAAGCCAATCGTGGATGGCAAGAACCAACGGATGGGCAGCAGGGAAAGACTGCAAGAGAAGAAGGGCACTGTAAGAGTCAGAAAAAAGAGTAAAGGAGGAAGAAGGAAAGAAGCACATGAGACGGATGGCAAAGAAGATAGCGTAAAGTTCGACAGTCAGAACACCAGCTGGAGAAGGGAGAGAATACTGATAAGAACGAGAAGGAAAAAGGATGGCAAACCCGATGCAAGAAGACGAACGGGAGCCATCAGTGTAAACCGGGGTAGAAGAAGAATGCTGTGTAAGGTGTACAAAGAAACGAGAACAAAGAACTGAGGGCGGGGTAGAGGACTTAGAACAAGGAAAAATAGAGGGACACAAGGAAATACGAGGAAGGAGCCAAGGAGGACACTTACTGAGCCGGAGCGGAAGAACATGGAAGGGGGAAAACGAAGAATGAGAAAGTAAGGAATCCATACGAGAAAGGAAAGGGGGCCGAAGGCGAGAATGAGACGGAACAGGAACAGTAGGAAGAAGAGAGGTCTGCAAGGAAGGAAACTGAAGCGACCGGGCGTAGTACCGGAGAGAGAGAAGGGCCCGACGTCGGTACAAAGAAGGGACGCCGGATTCAGCATAGAGGCTTTCAACAGGGGAAGAGCGAAAAACACCCAAGGCAAGACGTAAACCGAAATGGTGAACAGAGTCAAGTTTATGGAGGACTGTGTCGGAGGCTGATGAGTAAACCTGACAACCATAATCGAGTTTAGAAAGAACAAGGGCAACGTGAAGGCGAAGAAAGAGAGCACGGTCCGCACCCCAAGTGAGGTGGGACAGGGTCTGGAGGAGACGAAGACGGTGCAAAGCAGCAACCTTAACAGAGGAAACATGAGCTGCCCAGTTAAGACGGGAATCAAAGACAAGACCCAAGAAGGTAGTCGAAGAGCGATAAGGTAAAAAGGAACCATACAGTTCAAGAGAAGGACGCGGGATAACGTGGCGACGAGTGAAAGACAAAGCACAAGATTTAGTCGTAGAAAAACGAAACCCGTGAGCAGTGGCCCATGACGAGGCAGCCACAATCGCTGATTGGATAAGGGAGTGTAACGCAACAATATCCGAATCAGCCGCATAGATTGCAAAGTCGTCGATATATAAGGAGGACTTGACCGTAGCCGGAAGGGAAGAGGTAATGCCATTAATGGCTATGAGAAAGAGGATAGTACTTAAAACGGAACCCTGAGGTACACCTTCTATCTGAGGGAATAACCGAGAAAACGAGGAATTCACCCGGACACGAAAAGAACGAGAAGAAAGGAAATTACGGATAAAGACGCCCATATTACCACGGACATGAAAAGAACGGAGTTGGCATAAAATATGATGTTTCCACGCGGAGTCGTACGCCTTCTCGAGATCGAAGAAAACAGCAAGAACTGACTCATGGCGAGCAGAAGCAGACCGGACGTAGTTCTCCAAACTAAGTAAAGGGTCAATAGCGGACCGAGCACGCCGAAAACCAAACTGGGTCGAAGACAAAAGCTGACGTGACTCGAGAAGCCACATCAGGCGGACATTAACCATCCGTTCAAACAGCTTGCATAAACAACTCGTCAAGACAATAGGGCGATAGTCTTGGGGCGAGAAACCCGACTTTCCAGGCTTAAGAAAAGGAATAGTAAGAGCAGAACTCCATGCAGGAGGGAAAACACCAGACGACCAAACCTTATTAAAAATAGCCAATAAAAATACCAAAGCCTCAGTGGAAAGATGCTTAAGCATTAAATTATGGACGCCATCAAGACCCTCAGAAGTAGCCTTACAGGCATGAAGAGCGGAGAGCAACTTACGGGAAGAAAACGGGGCGTTGTACGACTCTGCCGAAGACAGAGTGAAAACAACTGGAGAAGTCTCTGCGACGGCTTTAAGTGAATGAAATTCCGGGGGGAGATGAGAGCCACTACTGACCGAGCTAAAGTAAAGACCCAAACGATCGGCGACTGCCTCCGAGTCAGCAACAGACTCCCCATCAACATGGAGCACAGGAGAATGAGGAGGTAAACGCTTGCCCGAAATCTTGCGAATGCGCTTCCAGACGGACTGAACAGGAGTAAAGGACGTAATGGAGGAAACATAGGACACCCAACTCTGACGTTTGGCAGACCTGACTGTGCGACGGAGGAAGGCAGACGCCTGACGAAAAAGTATAAAAGAACGATCATGAGCGGGAGTAAAACGCTTACGACGAAATCTCTTCCAAGAAGCCCATTTGACGCGGAGAGCCTTGGAGCAGTTCGGGGACCACCAAGGAACACATTTAGACGTAAAAGGACGGGAAGTCCGAGGAATAGAGACTAAGGCAGCACTCAAAACTGTGACTAGAAAAAAGGCAAGTATATCATGTACAGATGAAAAATCAGACGGAGGTAACGAAGGGATAGATAGTGAAGCAAAAGTAGACCAGTCCGCACGCTGGAAGCACCAACGAGGAGGACCAGGGACAGGAGAATAGGAGGTAGGAGAGAGCAGAACAGGGAAATGGTCGCTATAGAGAGAATCCTCCAAAACAGACCAATGAAAAAGAAGAGACAGGGAAGGGGAACACAAAGAAAGATCAAGACAAGAAAAAGAACGTGTTCTAGCATCAAAATGAGTCAGGGAACCAGTATTAAGGAGAAAGAGGTTATTATTAGTAATGAAAGACTCTAATGCACGACCACGTGAGGTAATGACGGAATCACCCAACAGGGTGTGCCTACAATTATAATCATCAAGCAATAAAAACGGAGGAGGCAGCCGAGCTAAAAACATGGTAAAAGAGCCAAAATCGACGGGAACAGAAGGAGAGAAATAAAGAGAAACAACCGTAATCCATCGACCAAGAAAAACCCTAACAAAGGTGCAAGGGAGGGAAGTAGGGCAGGAAAACACTTCATAAGGAACAGAGTGGTGAAGGAGAATACAAGTGTCGGAAAGAGAATGAGGAGAACTGATAAAAGGGTAGCCAGGAACAGGAATCGGAGGAGAAAGAAGACGAGTTTCCTGGAGACAGACAACCTTAGGGGAATGGGAAGAGAGTACAAAACGCAAATCGTCTCTCTGAAGAGAAAAACTGCGAAGGTTCCATTGCAAAATGGACATACTAAAAACACTAAAAAGAAAGTACGAGAAAATAAGTTGTAAAAGAGAGAATAAAAACGATATATACAAACACATATCAGAGAAGCGGAACAAAAACACGCCGAACTAAAGAGGAACAAGGGAGGAAAAAGAAAAAAAAACAAAAAACAAAAAGAGAAGAAAGGAACGGAAAAATAGAAGAAAACAAAGAAAGGACAAAAAAGAGAAAACGTCAACAAAAGTAACACACAAGTGGGAAGAAAACAGATACACTATAGACAACACAGACACACAAAATACAGCAAACAGCGGGAAAGACGCATACATACAAGAGGAAAGAAAGAGGGACAAAGAACAAGACAAATAAGAACACAGACTTATGTACAACGAAGAAAAGACTGATGAGGTTAACGGTGAGTAATAATGGAAGGAATGGGGGACGAGGAAGAACAAGGAGGGAAAGAAGATTGATAACCAGGTGGCATAGGGAGGCTTAATAGGGAAGGAGAAGAAGAGATAGGAGGACTAGAGGGAGAGGGAGGAAGGGGAGAGGAGGGAGTGGGAAGGACGGGAGGATGAGGGTCGGGAGGATGAGGGTCGGGAGGAGGAGGGTCGGGAGGATGAGGAACGAGAAGGAGAGGCCCGGGAGGGGGAAGGCCAGAGGAAGGAGGGAGAGTGGTAGGGGAAGGCGGGAGAGGGGTAGGGGGGAGCGTAGAAGGGATTGGATGAACGTCGGCAGAAACAGAAATAGGCGGCGGATGAGAAGAAAGAATATACTCCTCAATCTTGGGCAAAGATTCAAAGGATAAATCTAAGGAATCGGGGGGTTGGACACAGGACGAAGAAAGAGGAGAAGGGGGGGAGGAAGGAGGGAGCTTTTTCTTCTTCCCACTGGGACTCGGGCTCCGCACACTGTGGAGGCGGTCCCTGCGTTTAGAAGAGGAGGCGGGAGAGGAAGAAAGGGAGGAATGGGGCAAATGTTTCGAAACTAGTTTGGTATAGAGGAGGCAGGAAGCCGGGAGGGAATCTTGGAACTACGAGACGAGGACGGAGGAAGAGAACGAGGAGGAGGCGTCGGACGAGAACGCTGGTGGATGGGGCGTTGAGACAAACCGGAAGAAGTGGAGCGAGGAAGAGTAGTGGAAGGAGGGGGGGGCGGAAGTAGGAGTAGAAGAGTTAAGAACAGAAAAAGAGTTAGATAAAGGGAGAGAACACGATGAGACAGCCAAGGGGACGGGGGAGACAGAAGAAACTGAAGGAGGAGAGGAAGAAGGATGAGAAGAAGGGACAGACGACGGAACCGGAGAAGTAGAGGGAGAGGAGGACGAGGATGATGGAGGTGCAACGGGGGGGGGGGGGGGGGGCGGAAGAAGTGGAGGAGACGGGAGGGTGAGATAGAACAGTTGAAAACGGATGATATGAGGGGAGAAGCCCAGGCGGCGAGCTGCCTGACGAGCCGTAGAATGAGGAAGGCCGTGCAATGTCTTAAGGATCGTAACTTCAGACACGAATTTGAAAACGGGACAATCTCGGGAATCAGCAGAATGGGAGCCCTGACAGTTTAGGCAGCATCGTATCGGAGACTGGCAGTCACCGACGAGATGGCCAGATTGTGCACAGCGTGGGCACCTAGGGCAGTCGGGAGCGGAAGAGCGACAGTACTTAACAGGATGCCCAAAGCGCCAGCAACCGTGACACTGCTGAGGACGAGGTAGGGACTCAGTGACGGGCAGGCGAATACCGCCGACAATAACGTGAGAAGGGAGAGACCGACCATCGAATGTGATTTTGGCGATATTGGCGGGATGGCGGCGATTGGTGCGAGGTGGGATGGTGTAGCAGACAAGACTAACCACAACATGGTCTTGAGCAACAACAATAGACTTAATAAGGTCGGCACAGTCTGCGAACTGCCAACCACCGAGACGGATGGAAGGAGGGATCAGGACAGTACCCGTACAAGAGTTCAGTCTTTGGTCTTTAAGGGCTGGGATGGAAGTTCCGGAGAAGTCGACAATGGTCGGCATAGCAGCAGCCTGACGTTCGTTCTGGACCGTAACAAGACAGGAGTCATCATGGCGGGAGTGGAAGGTGACATCCCTGCCCACCTGCTGAAGGAGACGCAGGTGGAACAGGAGGTCATCTCCGGCGAGAGGAGCTGAGGCGGGGACTGAGAAGAACTTAATAAAGTCAGCAGGGGCAAAGAGTGAGGATAAAGGGAGAACAGAAGAACGAGGGCGAGGAATGGAAGTAACGGGAGGAGAAGGAAAAGAAGAAGAATGTGGAACGGGTGGGAGATACGGTTCGAAAGTGACTATACGAGAGGAAGGGGAAGAAACCGAGGAAGTGGAGGAGGACGAGGGAAGAAGAGTGGAAGAGGAAGCAGAGGAGAGAGCGAACGGACGAATGGAAGAGGGCTGATCAGGTAGAACGGAGTGGGACACGGAAGAGGACAAAGGGGCAGGAACTGAGTGAGCGGCTAGGGAGGAAGCGAACGTAGAGGAGGTAGACGTGCCAAGAGAACTCGACACGACTAGGCTCGGAACTGTATGAGAAGCAGAGGTCGAATGGATGGTCACAGTCAGTGCATGGGACGGTAAAGGACCCGGTATAGTGGTAGGCAAAAACCTACCACCAACCGAGGAGAGGACGGGCAAGGAAGGAGAGACAAACACATCAGCCATATCATCGCCAGCGACGGTGATCGAAGATCCAGAAGAAGGCTCCATAAGACGAAGGTAACATGGTTCATCCGGGAGAAGCTCCACACCCACCACGGAGCCACAAATTAGAGGACAAGGTACATGCCCCAGGAGTCAAACCCGGATATACACCCCGACCCCCTGTGCCTAATGGGCGGTCAACTCGTCAGTATCGGGTCCAGCACAGAGGGCGAGATTTGACGATAAAAGATTCCCCTCGTGCGGGCACGTCAGGTACTACAGTTCTACGGGTGGAAGGGAACGCCGTCCACATCCACCCTCCACCAAAGCATAAAGAATAGTCCAGCCGGCAACGATAGAAGAAGGTGAAGTAAAGAAAAGGAAAAAGGTAGAGGGGGGAAAAAAAGACAGAAAAGAGGTACCTCGCAGGCTTCTGGAAACCAACGAGGAGGGAGGTCTTAGCCCACGAGGCCGGCGGGGCCCCAATCCTAAGAAGGGCTGTGGCCCCCCGAGGAACAGAGGCCACCGGCCACGCTTCAAGCCCCGCCACCACGACAAGGTGGCTCCCTAACGGCGGGGGACACATCCTTTAGCATCAGCGTAACTTTATAATTTCTAGATTTTGCTTTAGATATTATTTCTGTAATTATTGCAATAGCTGTTTGTGTGCCACATTTTTTTCCTCAACTCAACACTCCACAGTTCCTTCACATTTACCAATTCTTTCACCCAACCCGATCTTATAAATTCAAAAATAAACTGCAATTTCTCTGAACCAGGACCTTTCTAGAATTAATGGATGGGGACAAAAGAATCTAGTTTCCTTTAATGCACAGAAAACCAAGTACATTCAATTTTCTAACCGACAGAATCTCACTGACTCCCATATATTTTTTAATGATGTAAATATTCCCACTTCCCCTAGTATTGACATTCTCGGTGTAACATTAACTACTAACCTGAGCTGGACACATTATGTTAGAAGCATTGCTAAGAATGCCTCTAAGAAACTGGGACTCTTGTACAGAGTTCGAGAATTCTTCACTGACGAGCAGTTAGCCATAATATATAAAAGTCATGTGCGTTCTCAGATGGATTACTGTTCACCTCTGTGGAGTGGAAGTAGAGTGGTTGCATTGAGGCAGTTGGACAAAATTCAAAATAAAGCTATTAGATTAATCAATAACCCTGCAATCACACAGGACCTTCCTATATTATCCATACGAAGAAACGTTGCATCCCTTGCATTATTCTACGGATATTTTCACAGCAATTGTTCCGAGGAACTTGCTTCAATTGTGCCGCCTCTCCACAACTTTCCCCGTAGAACTGGGGCAGCTGAAAGCGCCCATGAATTTACACTTTCTCCTCCACAATGCAGCACTTCTGCTTATCAAAATTCATTTATCCCCAGAACTACTACTCTTTGGAATTCACTTCACTCGAGTTGCTTTCCACAAACTTACAATCTTCAACAGTTTAAATCCAGTTGTTACAAACATTTTATGAATGGAGGATGCCTTTAGGCACATGGACCTTTTTTGTTTTGTCTGTGTTTTTCCTTCCTCCGTTCATTGTCTCTTTAAAAAAAAAAAAAATTTTGTCTAGGGTTAAATCTGTCTTCTAATAGTTGAGTTAGTCTATTGTTCAAGATCCTTTCCCATATCTTTCCTAATACTTCTAGTAATGATTTAGGCCTGTAGGATGTCACCTGTGTTGATTCAGTTCCTGGTTTAGGAATAAATATAATCTTTGAAGTTTTAAATTGATTTGGAAATAATCCTGTTCATATAGATGCATTACAAATATTTGCTATACTTTAAATAATATTTCTTGGTGAATTTAATAGCATAATTATGTATTGATATATTTTATATCTCTGGTGTTTTTTCTTTGAAGTGTCTCATATATGTAATATTTCACCCTCAGTTACTTTGTCCTCATTATTTATCAGTGACATTTCTAGTCTATCCAGTAGTTTACATCGATTTGTTTTTCTGCTAACCAATCATTTATATTTTGTTCATGCTGTAAATCAAAATCATTGTTTTCCTCATCACTAATTCTAAAAGTATTGCTCCGTTCTGCTCTAAATACTTGTTCTATATCTTCCTTATCATCCTTTTCATTACCATTTATGTCTTTTATAATATTTATATTATTAACCTCCTGACCCATTATCTTTTATAATATTTATATTATTAACCTCCTGACCCATTATCTTTCTTATTTTCTTCCAAAAAGGATTTAGTATTTGTATTTGTTCCTATTGAATCTACAATACTGTCCCATGTTTCTCTCGCAAGTTTATTACATTCAATTGTTAATAATTGTTTGAGTATTCTTAAATTACGCATTACGTGTATATTTGCTTCATAAGTTTGAGTGTATCTATAGTGTTGATTAAATAATGATTGTAATATGTTTAGTTCTTCTGTTATTTTGAAGTGAGGCATTGTTTTATATTTTAGTTTTGGTATGTTATTATTTACTGCTTTACTAATCTGAAATGATAAGTTGTCCAGTTCTGAATGAATAACTTCTTTGTCTTTGTTATCTAGATTAAAAATTGTGAATTCCTTTAGTTCATCCATATAACTATCCCAATTAGCTTTACTCATCTGAAATCTCTCTTTAATTGGTATATGAATATTGAATAGGCGATGTTGAAAGTTTCATAATTATTGGTAAATGATCACTAGAAATTAATGGACCCTGCTCCATATAATAATTAATGGACCCTGCTCCATATAATAATTAATGGACCCTGCTCCATATAATAATTAATGGACCCTGCTCCATATAATAATTAATGGACCCTGCTCCATATAATAATTAATGGACCTGCTCCATATAATAATTAAAGGACCCTGCTCCATATAATAATTAATGGACCCTGCTCCATATAATAATTAATGGACCCTGCTCCATATAATAATTAATGGACCCTGCTCCATATAATAATTAATGGACCCTGCTCCATATAATAATTAATGGACCCTGCTCCATATAATAATTAATGGACCCTGCTCCATATAATAATTAATGGACCCTGCTCCATATAATAATTAATGGACCCTGCTCCATATAATAATTAAAGGACCCTGCTCCATATAATAATTAATGGACCCTGCTCCATATAATAATTAATGGACCCTGCTCCATATAATAATTAATGGACCCTGCTCCATATAATAATTAATGGACCCTGCTCCATATAATAATTAATGGACCCTGCTCCATATAATAATTAATGGACCCTGCTCCATATAATAATTAATGGACCCTGCTCCATATAATAATTAATGGACCCTGCTCCATATAATAATTAATGGACCGTGCTCCATATAATAATTAATGGACCCTGCTCCATATAATTAATGGACCCTGCTCCATATAATAATTAATGGACCCTGCTCCATATAATAATTAATGGACCCTGCTCCATATAATAATTAATGGACCCTGCTCCATATAATAATTTAAATTTGCATTTCTGTTTCCAAATACTCTATCGGGATTATACAAATATTGTAAACCAATAAATGTATGAAAGTAAGGCCCTAAATGCATTAAACTACCATTATTATTATGATTTAACAAGGCTCTTCCAACATTATTACTTGATGTATTACCAAGGGATGTAGGAGTTGTGGTAAAATCACCAATTATGTAAGTTGAGTGTCTATAATTGTATACATTTATATCATTATTAGGCAAATATGTTTTTCTCAGTGGCAAATATATTGTTGAAATTACTATCTCTTCCAAAGTTGTATATATTTTGATTGCTTAGCATTCACTAATAAAATTATCTATTAGTTTATGTTTGATATTCTTTGTAATTGCAATCTCGATTCCATCACTAATTTAATTAGATTTGTTTGATTGGTATACAATATAATTGAATATTTTTATCTTTTCATTTTCTTTGGCTCCATGGCTACTAATTAAGATATCTGGGTCAATTGTTAAATATGTGTTTGTTAAATTATTCTTATTATTAACCCAATGTTTGACATTGTGTTGTGCTATCTTAATTGAGTCCATTATTATTGCTATATTTTAATATTTTACTTTTATATTCTTTTATTTTTAGTTTGTGGAGTCCTTTCATAAAAAATATTTCTTACTTTTTTTGGAATACACTTTGCTCTATTTTTGTTAAGGTAGATTTTACTATTTGTATGTCATAATTTAGTTTCACTTGTATGTCACCAGGCTTATAGTTTGAATCAGAATATTGCCATTTTATTTTATTACCCAGGATACCTTTCATGATGTCTCTATGGTATATTTCACCCGTTGGTATACTGTAAATCCTTTATCACCAACTAGTAGAACGAGTCCAATATCTTCTGCTGTTAGTCAGTATGTTTGCTTTTTTGTTTCTTGTAACATATCTGATGGTGGTTTCATTGTGTATTTTTCACACACTGTGGTTCTTCTAGCTGTTGGTTCTTCTTCTTACTCCTCTTTTTGTTCTGTTGTTCTTCTTCATCTTCTTATTCCCTGAGATTTGTTGTGATCTAGTAAGCTTATACACCATACAACTGGCAGGTAAACTAGTTCTGATTGGCTAGCCGTGGGTCAATAATCCTGCTCCAAGATCTCTCTCTTCAAGGTCGCGTTGTTTCGTCTCTGTGATGATTTTAGGGGTTCCTGAAGATAAATGGTTAAGACATGACGTGATAACTTCATGGTGGTCATGCCAATATAGGTAGAAGGTTGGGTTGCACAGTTCCCTCTTCACCAACGTTCCTGTGGACCGGACAATCCAGTACATACTTAATAAACTCTACTACACTGATGCCACTCCCAACTGTGATATCCCTGAAACGACGATGAGAGCCCTGCTAGAATGTTGTACCAAGGAAGCCCCATTTTCGTACCCTAGAGGAAACAGTACTGCCAAATTGATGGTGTTGCCATGGGATCACCCCTTGGAGTACTATTTGCCAATTTATTTATTGGTAGCATAGAAGAAGAGGTGTTCAGCAAACATCAAAAGCCACAAATATACTGTCGGTATATAGACGATATATTTGTTGAAGCCGAACATCAGCATCAAATAGAAGCGCTACAGCAGTGCCTTATGGAAGCCTCTGGTCTTAATTTCACCATAGAACAGAGTATAGATCCCTCCCATTTTTAGATGTGCTAGTCAAGCAGAGAGAAGGTAACTTTCATACTTCTGTATCTGTCAAAGCATTTAACCCCAGACATTGTCTTAATGGTCTAAGTGAATGCCCCAAAAGGTATAAAGATTCTACTATCAGTGCATACATAAGAAAAACACTTAGCCACTTGACTAAGTGGCAGGCAGTACACACAGAAATACAAAGAGCCTCTCAGATCTTAATAAACAATGGCTTTGCAAATAAGGATATCAAGAGAGTCACTAAGAAAAACATCGACAGATGGTACAACTATGGAGATTTTTCTAACAACCCAGACTCCACTGCCGAAAATATTATCAATATTTATTATCAATCTTTCTTCTCAACGGCCTATAAAGATGAACGGATTATGCAACATATCATCAACAGGAACATCCAATCTACTGAAGCCAACACCAAAATCAACCTAATTATTTACTATCAAAACAAGAAGACCTCTAATCTCCTACTGAAAAATAATACCAGGCAGACCGATAATGATCTTCAAAATCTCATGTCATCTATAGGTACACCTGTAAATTTGGGAACTGTGCAACCCAACCTTCTACCTATATTGGCATGACAACCATGAAGTTATCACGTCGTCTGTCTTAACCATGTATCTTCAGGAACCCCTAAGAATCACCACAGAGACGAACATTACGCGACCTTGAAGAGAGAGATCTTGGTTGAGAATTCAGAAATATTAGCAATTAATCAAGATCAAAGAAGATTGCCAATCTTAGAAGCTCTATTCATAAAAGAGTTATCTATCTACCTATCTATCTATTGCCTGACGCCGCGATCCCCGAAGGGGTTATCCCACAACTTATTAGCAATTAATCAAGATCAAAGAAGATTGCCAATATTAGAAGCTCTATTCATAAAAGAGTTATCCCACAACTTAAATATACAAGCAGAGGACCTTCAAGCCCTTCCCAGCATGAAAAGAACTTACCTCAATGGAGCAGGGAGGGCTACTGATGACGTCACAGCAGCCAGCCAATGCGAGAGCAGGATTATTGACCCCACGGCTAGCCAATCAGAAACCTGTAATCTAGTTTACCTGCCATTTATATGGTATATAAGCTCACTAGATTAAAACAATTTTCAGGAATAAATAAATAAATAAATAAATAAAATATATAAAATGCAAAATTATATTTATATATTTTCCGGCTTCATTGTTGTCATAAAGTTTAACAAAAATTAAATTACTATATAAGGTTATAAATATATGTAAAATATATGTAAATTACTATATAAGGTTATAAATATATGTAAAATATATGTAAATTACTATATAAGGTTATAAATATATGTAAAATGAACGGGAATGGTGACGGTCTGACAACAAGAACAATTTCTCAAACAGGATCTGGAAATGGATAAATTTAAAGAAACAAATGAAATGTTAAGAAAATCATTGGAGTATTCTGGTTGATCCCAGAAACTGTAATACCTTCTTCTGTACTTCGTATTTCTAACTTTACCTTCGTCTAGTATACCAATCCCAAATACCCTCCCAGTCTAACTTCCAAAAATCTTCCATACAAACATCCCCACTCCTCCACAACATAACAACAATAACAACTTCCTAACTTTACTCTAGCTATCGTATCGTATCGTAATTCTCAGGATTATGGGGAACCAAGAGGCACCATGCACGTACATAAACTATCAGAACGGTAGAGAGCTAACGGAAGACATGGATATTGAAAAAGCCTTTAGACGAGAGTGGAGAAGGATATTCATGATAAGCGATGAAGAAAATGAAGAATTTGACAAGGTGCATGAAAAGGCAATCAAAGAGTGGATGTTGGAACAAGAAGACCGATTAACTCCATACGAGAAAAAAAATGATTATAATCGATTAAATTAAATAGGACAAATAACTGAAGGTGAATTCTTTCATCACTTGCGTTCATTCAAAGAAAAGACTCCTGGAATATCTGGGTTAACGAAAAACATGATTATGAACCTACCACTCAACATGATCAAAGCCATAATAAAAAAAATTAATGCATCAATTTCAGAGGGATATTATCCCAAATGCTTCAAAACTGCCAACATTATATTTATCCCAAAACCCAACAAAGACAGATCACAAATAATAAACTATAGACCAATATCATTATTACAAATTTTAGGCAAATTTTTAGAAAAAATAATCAACAGTAGAATAACTACACTGGTAGAACATCATATAAACCCTAGACAACATTGTTTTAGGAGAAAAAGAGGTACACAAACTGCAATTGCGCTTATCTCCGAAATCATTGCTAGAGCAAACAACAGGGGATTTCAAGTAATAATCGTACTTCGTGATATTTCAAAGGCTTTTGATAAGGTATGGCATTTAGGTCTTGAATATAAATTGTTAAACATTAACCTAACAATATTATACGAGAAAATGCTCAGTCACTACTTAAACAATAAATATGCCCAAATTAATATTTACTAATACACAGGACCCAGCATACCCTTATTAAGCAGTGTACCCCTTGGCGGATATCTTTCGCCTACATTATATGCTCTGTACACTTCAGATACGCCCCCCCCCCCCCCCCCCCCAGTCCCCAACAGTGAATATATATTCACTGATGATATAACACAAATCGTAATTACTTCAGGTAAATCTAAAAACTTAATTTTTTTTCGAATACGAACATAAATGGAAAATAAACACTAATTTGCGAAAATTCAAATTTATCCCTCTAGGCAGACAAATATATCCAGTATTAAGAATAAATAATAATCATATAAAATATGCGAATAATGGAAAGATCTTAGGACTTACTATCAATAAAAACGGTTACATTGGACACCTAACAGAAACTATAAACAGAGCAAATGCACTACAGTACTAACAAAACTGCACTTATTCCATAAAACTAATAACGAAACGAAAGAAAAGCTTGTTATGGCCTTAATTAAACCCTTACTAACATATCCACCAGATCCATTAAATGCATTGAGTAACACAGCAACCTATAAATTACAAATAATCCAAAATATATCACTTAGATTCATACATAATGTGAGGTATCCTGACATGGTTACAAATGAGACTGTCCATCTACAATCACATTTGTGCCCGATAAATGTACTATTACACAACCAAGCGAAACACATATGGACTAAAATAGCACAACTAAACATAGGTAATCAAAACGAATTAATTACTTATGATTTAGACCTAGAAAGAAGAGTAACAATGGGTTATAGAAGTAGTCAAGACCTTGTTCAGCTCCCAGAGCCTCACCCAATTTATGTATTAAGGCACTGACTCTGCTGATAGGAGAATACGCTCTCCCATCAGCAGAGCTCCCTGCTTAGTGGGGGTCTGATAATAATAAGTAGCCAAATGTATGCATTTACCTAATTGTAATTTTACAGCAGTGAGCCTAGGCTCGTGGTGTCCCGTCTTCCAAACTCATATTATCATATTTTACTTTGAATTGGCTTATACTCTTGGCACACACTACCTTTTCTGGGAGTGAATTCCACTTTCCTATACTTCTACAAGGAAAGGCAAATGTTCTCACATCCTTCTTGCAAGGCTTACCGCCAGTTTGAATGTATGGCCTCTCGTTCTTCCTTTTAATGGTATGATACAGTCTTCCCTGTCAGTCAATTCAATCTTGTTAACACATTTGTACATCGTGATCATAATTATATCCGCGTTCTCTTCTATCTTGCAATATAGTGAGGCCTATCTTTTCCAGTCGTTCTTCATAGCTGCACCCACTCAATTCTGGAACTAATCTTGTTGCTGCCCTCTGAACTTTTTCCAGTTTATCTATGTGTGTTTTCAGATGTGGACTCCATACAACTGTTGCATATTCTAATGTGGGTCTTATAAAGGTAACTATTAGTTTTTCAACCATATCTAAATCTACGTATGAAGAAGCAACCCTAACATTGGCTAGCAGTTCATAAGCATTTCTCACTTTCTCGTTTATGTGATCTTCAGGTGATAGTATGGGATTTATTATTACCCCCAATTGTTTTTCTTTCCTTGAAGGTTTTAGCTCTTCTTCACCCATTTTATATCTTCCATGCGGCCTTCTTTGACTTTCACCCATCTCCATGACATGACACTTCTCTGCATTAAAATCCATTTGCCAAATTTGACTCCACTCGAAAAGAATTGTGATATCCTGCTGCAGAGCCATGTAAGAATCTTGATCTCTTATTACTTGGCATATCATTAATATATAGCAGGAACATGATCGGTGCCAAAACAGCGCCCTGGGGTAACCTCTTTCCAACATGAAAATTGTCCTCTGACTACTGTTCTCATCTTTCTTCCAACAAGAAAATCCTTCATCCACTTAAGAAGTGATCCTCTAATTCCGCCTTTCATTTCCAGCTTCCATAACAGCCGTTGATGTGGAACACGATCAAAGGCATTTTTAAAAATCTAAGTAGATTCAATCCACCCAGCCACTCTCTCTTGCACTGTGTGTCTGTGTGTGTGTGTGTGTGTGTGTGTGCGTGTATAAGTGTATAAAAAAAAAAAAAAATGGCACGACAAAAATAATGATATATATATAAATAAAAATTAAAAACGGGAAAAAAGATAACAATACATATATGTGTGTATGAATGTGTATGTATATATACAGTATATGTATATGAGTATGTTTATGTGTATGTAGTGGTAATAATGATAACTATAATAATTAAAGTTGCAAGCAACGTTGTCCGGGGTTCGAGCGGTTTAGCAAACAGGGTATTGTGTTGGATACAAAAGCTGTGTCACAGATATCAAAAGATCATTAACTTATCGGGCTGGAGAAACTACAGAAGGAACAGATTGTGCAAACAAACATGAGCGAGAGAGGGAGAGATTGGCTGTATAAGGGATCTGCCTCTATTTGTTTAGTAACAGAGTTGTAGATATGTGGAATAGGCTACCGAGTGCTATAATGGGATCAAGAACAATAGAGCTTCAACTTGAAATTAGATAGAATGAGAGGGGTTGGGTGTGAAAGGGATCTGCCATGTGTTGGGCAATTGGCTCTGCAGACTCCCGTTTCCTTATTTTGTTTATGTTCTCATTTGTGAGGGAGAGAGAGAGAGTATGGAAAGAGAATAGGATGTCGTAAACGTAAGGAAGATAGCGATAAATATGAGAGAGAGAGAGAGAGCGCGGGATGGATTGGGTGTGAAAGGGATCTGACATGTGTGGGCAATCGGCTCTCTGCAAACTCCTGTTTTCTTATGTTTTCATTTGTGAGAGAGACAGAGACTAGGATGTCATAAATGTAAGGAAGACAGATAAATGAGAGAGAGTTTTTATGAGATGGCTTGGGTGTGAAAAGGATCTGTCTTGTGTGGGCCAATTGGCTCTCTACAGACTCCCATTTTCTTATGTTCCTATTTCTTACAATTGTGTTTCGGTTGCAGGTATATGATAACATGGGTGTACAGTAAGTAGTGTAAATAACGGGTAACGTTTATGAGATGGGTTGGGTGTGAAAGGGATCTGCCTTATGTGGGCCACTTGGCTCTGCAGACTCCCATTTTCATCTTGGTTGCATGTGTAAGGGATCTGCCTCATTTGTACCGGTGTGCAAACAAACAAGAGCGAGAGAGAAAGAGATTGGCTGGGTAAGGGATCTGCCTCTATTCGCTTGGTATAAGAGTTGTAGATATGTGGAATAGGCTACCGAGTGCTATAGTAGGATCAATAACAATAGAGCTTCAACATAAAATTTGATAGAACGAGATGAGTTGGGTGTGAAAGGGATCTGCCGTGTGTGGGCCAATCGGCTCTCTGCAGACTCCCATTTTCATCTTGGTAGCATATGTAAGGGATCTGCCTCATTTGTACAAGTGTGCAAATAAGAGAGAGAGAGAGAGAGATTGGCTGTGTAAGGGATCTGCCTCTCTCGTAACAGAGTCGTAGATATGTGGAATAGGCTACCTAGTGCTATAGTGGGATCAAGAACAATAGAGAATTTCAAGATAAAATCGGATAGTCATATGGACGAAATGGGTTGGATGTGAAAGGGATCTGGCTTTTGTGGGCCACTTGTCTCTCTGCAGATTCCCATGTGCATCTTAGCTGCATGTGTAAGGGATCTGCTTCATTTGTACCGGTGTGCAAACAAACGAGCGACAGAGAGAGACTGGGACTATTCGTTTAGTAACAGAGTTGTAGATATGTGGAATAGGCTACCGAGTCCTATAGTGGGATCAAGAACAATAGAGTTCAACATAAAATTAGATAGGACAAGATGGGTCGGGTATGAAAGGCTGCCACGGGCGTTTCTGGCCACCATTTTGGATATCATATCAAAATTTGCCAAATACAAAAATGCACCTTGTGTCAAAGTTTGGTCCCGATCTGACAAGCAGTTCCGGAGTTATTGCGTGAAAAACCGGACTATATATATTTTTATGGAAGCATTTTTTTTTTTTTTTTTTTTTTTTAACCCTTAATTAGCGGCTCACCACATAAGTCGAGTTAAATAAAGCTGGACTATGTGGCGGCGCTCGACATAACTCGAGTGGCAATTTCAGCACGTAATGTTGCTGAGAGAGAGAGACAAGTGGTGGCAGGAGAGTAGCGAGCGTATGACTGCTCCAGACCACCGCGGCGAACATACTGACACGAATCCCAGCTCCCTCCTCCCTCTCTCACTCGCTATATAAGGAATTATATCGGGAAAGTGGCTAATTACATGCTTTTTGCACTCGCGTTGCACGGTTATTGCAAGAAAACTAGCCATCATAAAAGGATCGTTATGGTGTCATTCAAAAGCTCTGTTTATGCCCTTTCAGGGATAGGTACTTGTTTTACGTTCTGGGTCTTATTTAGGCATGAAAATGATCACGTAAACAGCCCTATTTTGGCTAAAAACACCCCGCTGGGCGGTACATATAAATAAACCGCATAAGCCGCTCGTAAGGTGTTAAGAGACAATGAACGGAGGAAGGAAAAACACAGATAAAACAAAAAGGTCCATGTGCCTAAAGGCATCCTCCATTCATAAAATGTTTGTAACAACTGGATTTAAACATTTGTTGATTGTAAGTTTGTGGAAAGCAATTCGAGGGAAGTGAATTCCAAAGAGTAGTAGCTCTGGGGATAAATGAATTCTGATAAGCAGAAGTTCTGCATTGTGGAGGAGAAAGTGTAAATTCATGGGCGCTCTCAGCTGCCCTAGTTCTACGGGGAAAGATGTGGAGAGGCGGCACAATTGAAGCAAGTTCCTCGGAACAATTGCTGTGAAAATATCTGTAGAATAATGCAAGGGATGCAACGTTTCTTCGTATGGCTAATGTAGGAAGGTCCTGTGTGATTGCAGGGTTATTGATTAATCTAATAGCTTTATTTTGAATTTTGTCCAACTGCCTCAATGCAACCACTCCACTTCCACCCCACAGAGGTGAACAGTAATTCATCTGAGAGCGCACATGACTTTTATATATTACGGCCAACTGCTCGTCAGTGAAGAATTCTCGAACTCTGTACAGGAGTCCCAGTTTTTTAGAGGCATTCTTAGCAATGCTTCTAACATAATGTGTCCAGCTCAAGTTAGTAGTTAATGTTACACCGAGAATGTCAATACTAGGGGAATTGGGAATATTTACATCATTAAAAAATATATGGGAGTCAGTGAGATTCTGTCGGTTAGAAAATTGAATGTACTTGGTTTTCTGTGCATTAAAGGAAACTAGATTCTCTTGTCCCCATTCATTAATTCTAGAAAGGTCCTGGTTCAGAGAAATTGCAGTGTTTATTTTTGAATTTATAAGATCGGGTTGGGTGAAAGAATTGGTAAATGTGAAGGAACTGTGGAGTGTTGAGTCATCTGCGTAGGAATGTATTGGATTATGAGTGGTAGATATGAGATCATTGATATGAATGAGGAACAGAGTTGGGGCCAAAATTGTACTTGAACCCCTGATAACGTTGCTTGCTGTTTGAGGGAGGAGGAAAGGTAAGTCACACCACACCAAAAATTGTCAAAACTTTGATGGTCTAGAACTTTGTTATTAAACAAAGCATTTGGCAAATGGAGGAATTGTTAATAACCTTAGCCAATTGTTACGCTGGCCAGCTTGCCAGAATGTACTCGTACTCGCTAGCGCTCGCCAGGGCAATGAAATGGGCTATAATAATCGTAGAACGATGTTCTTTCTTTCTTAGTGTTCATGTTCTCACAGACAGATCAGTGGTGGTCTTTATTCTTGTCTGTGACACTTGGAAGTATCTTATATCATTGATAGAGTATAAAATATGTAGAGTGAATTGCAAGGAGAGAGAACGAGAAGGCGCAGCGAGGTGGTAGTGTGTGCATGTGTATGTACGTGCGCATTCCTTGCTTAAGCGGGGCCACCCACTCGTGATTGGCCGGCGGGCCTGACGCGTCATATGACGCCTGCTCTTCATGACGTAGTCGTCTGTGATTGGAGGCCGCTGTCTTAGTAGGGTGGTGCGGGCATCCTTCTCGCGTGCCTCTTCAGAGCTTGGTATGTTGTGCTTGGTCCTAGACGTCTCTTGCAATCTGTCCCCAATCTAACCCTCTTTACTACTGTTTCTCTCTCTGAACTTTTTTTCCATACTTCTTGTCTTTATTCAATTACTTATCCCTTCTGGTTCTGCACACGACTTCCATAGCCGGCCAGTCGTATTACCAGCACCAGTTGTCACATATATATTTTGCACTAGCTTTAGGGATTATTAGAGTCATAGTCACATGGTATCATAGTATTGGGGTGCTTCTAATTATTGAGTTGTTCTTTCCTACTATTTAACCCTTATTTAGCGGCGAGCAACATAAGTCGAGTTAAATAAAGCTGGACTATGTGGCGGCGCTCGACATAGGTCGAGTGGCAATTTCAGCACGTAATGTGGCTGAGAGAGAGAGACAAGTGGTGGCAGGAGACTAGCGAGCGTATGACTGCTCCAGACCACCGCGGCGAACCTACTGACACAAATCTCAGCTCCCTCCTCCCTCTCTCACTCGCTACATACTCAATTATGTACTGAAAGTACCGAATTACCTGCTTTTTGCACTCGCGTTGCACGGTTATTGCAAGAAAACTATCCATCATACAAGGATCGTTATGGTGTCATTCGAAAGCTCTGTTTATGCCCTTTCAGGGATAGGTACTTGTTTTACGTTCTGGGTCTTATTTAGGCATGAAAATGATCACGTAAACAGCCCTATTTTGGCTAAAAACACCCCGCTGTGCGGTACACATAAATAAACCGCATAGGCCGCTCGTAAGGTGTTAATGCTAGACAGTGGAGGGTATCCTTGGTCGTTGTCTGAGTTATGTATGTGGCAAGTCAGAGCCTGTACGTCTTCGACGGAGCTAGGTAGCCTGTAACCCTTGTGCATATTTTTCCTTTGCGAGTGTAGCAGCATACAAGTGAAGGG
Organism: Paralithodes platypus; assembly: GCA_032716605.1. Classification (NCBI taxonomy): domain Eukaryota; kingdom Metazoa; phylum Arthropoda; class Malacostraca; order Decapoda; family Lithodidae; genus Paralithodes; species Paralithodes platypus. The sequence continues at coordinate 16,180,983 of CM064480.1, read as the reverse complement.
GTTTTGCCTACTCTTGCTCGTATGCTTGCTACCTCATTTTGTTGACCTTTGTGGAGCGCCAGGGTAAGACCAGATACTTGAGATCTGGACTTACCAAGAGAGCCTCCTAGTCACTTAACGTAACATAAGGGAAATCTGTTCAAGGGGAGACAGTAGGCTACGAGTTGCTTGCGCTCTGCCTAGGTTCCTTGTACCTTTTATGCCACTGCTAGACTTTATTAGTGAGAAAGACAGCATTGTGTTTATTAACCCGTCCAGCACCAGTGACGCATCTGGCGCGTCGGCGATGTATGTAACGCACAGCCCCAGCGACGCGTCTGACGAGTCACCCTAATTGCTCCGACCGTAACCTCAGGTGTAGCCACTCGAGAGGGCTCAGATTTGTATGGGAACTGTGTACGTATCCCACGCAACCGTGCCGATGGTTGAAAACTCTCAAAGTCCACGTGCGTGCGCGTGAGCGCGCAGTAACCTGTTTTTTTGGGGGTAATTGCCTTCAAATTTTTTACTCTTGTAAAATACGTTTTCGGGGGCTCTGTAGGACCATTCTTTAAGCTTTTTTAGCGTTTTTTTTGTGGTTTTTCCTTCATTCCTAACCCATTCGCTATTGTTTCTGGAATAAAACCATTTTTTGAAAACCGGCCGGGTTCTGGTGAACAAACAATACAAAACTAGCCGGGGCTCCACGAGTTAACTTTAATTGCGTATGCTTTAGGAATTATTCACGCCTTATTTTAGCCTAGGTTGATGCATAGTGCACAACCCAGTTTGGCTGTTACGTTGGCTAAGGAAGTACTGTTTTGAGTGGCTATTATTAGTGCTGTCACAGAGTTGTTGCACTCCCTTGTTTTATATATATGTATCCTACTTGTTGGTGTATTTAAGATACACGCTTTGGGTGTCCTGCCCCTGCATTATTTCTGTTCTATATTCGACGAGCATCTTAGAGTATCAGACGTTTTCAGAAGATTCCATATCTGTTTGCTGTAGGACTAGACTTGCAGTGTTTTCATAGAGCATTGAAGAGTTTAGTGTTGAGTTCAGACTTACACTAAAGTTAACGTAAGCATATACTCCTTTATTAAATCTTGTTATAGTTTATTTAAGCATTGTTATTACTTGAGAGCATTTTATTAACATAAAGTTCTTCTGTTGTGAGTAGGCTTTGCCGTCACTGGAAAGCCTTTGTAGAAGTGCACTAAACCCAGTTAATTGATACCCCGTTATCCAGTAGATTAACTCTGGAGGGTTTAAGTGTTTTGTTCACCGGCTTAATAGTTCGAGGATTTGGAACTAGCGTACCGTTGTTGCAGATATAGCCTATCTTCTAGTCCAATATTAAGTGCCCTTGTTTATTTCGTAGTGCCGGTCGTAACAAATGGCGACCTTAGTCCAGTATATAGTGAACTGAATATTGCATTTTTTTTTTGGAGAAATCTTATTTCCATTTGGGGTTGAATTTATTTCTCGCAGTGTTGGCAGTAAACATTGTTTTAAGGATATATGGAACTTGTTGGAGTTTATTGGTGACCTAGTATTGCACTTAAAAACATCTTCGAATATTTTTGGTGAATAAAGCTACGCGAGAGTTTGGCTACTTTTGTCTTGACTTGGGTATTTTTTTGTTGACTCCATCATGTCACTGGACGGGTCTGAGTATAGTGAGGGCACAGTGTGAGAGATAGGCGAGTAGGTGGAGAAGGTGGAGTTGGTTAACGGCATTCGGGTGGTGAACAATGAGGAGGATGCTCGGAGGTTTTTGGAGGAGCCTGTGTCGGCGGACCGGGTGTCAGGGCTGGACCGGTACGGACTGCAGTGTACAGCCACGGTCTTAGGGTTTTCTGGTACTAGCGGTTTGTCGAGAAGTGAGCCGGTTACCTGTGTGCTGGGTGGGGTGCATGGGGGTTCGGGTGGAGCGGGAGCTGGGGCACCTTCGTCCCAGCCCCCATTCCACTCAATATCATGGCGCCCCCTCGGATTCCGGAGCCGGGTACGTTCCCGCAGGCCGATGTCCGCTGGCGGTTGGGTAAGCCTCTAGGTGACTCACTGGGTGGGTCCCCGGTAGTAGCACCCCCTCCTCAGGGTTTGTCTTCCGAGATGTTGTTTCAGCTCGAGCTCGCCAAACTTGAGCAGCAGGAGCGACAGGCTAAGCATGAGGCTGAGCTCAAGTATAAGTATCAGGCTGAGTCTGCAAGGTATTGTGCCGATATTGACCTAGAGAAAACTCGTGTAGAGGTGACGAGGAACCGGGTCGTCCAGGGGGGTCGAGCCCATGACCAGTCCCTGTCGCATCTACTAAAGTTGGTTCCAGTGTTTGATGAGTTAGGAGTTACAGAATTCTTTCTCCGTTTTGAGAAAAAGTGCCGGGAGCACCAATGGCCCGAGGAGAAGTGGGCAGCCCTTGTTTCGTCACGATTGATGGGGAAAGCACTCAAGGCGTACGATGCTTTGCCCCTAGATTCCTGCGTGAATTATGAGGCGTTGAAAGAGGCTGTCCTGAGGGCGTATGAGCTACAGCCAGAGACCAATAGGCTGAAGTTTAGGGCTGTTCCTAAGAGAAAGGAAAGTACTTTCCAGGAACACGCTAGAGAGCTGTCAGATGCATTTGAGAATTGGTTAAGGTCGGAGAAGGCAACAACTTTTGATGCAGTGAAGCAATTAGTGTTGTTAAAACAATTTTTCAAATGTACTGGCAGTGACTTGACTCTTAACCTGAAAGAAAAGCAACCTAAAACTCTGCAGAAGGCGGCTGAGCTGGCTGACCTCAGGGTGTCATTGATTCGTGGGTACGAGTCTGCACAGAGAGCTGAGGCAGGTAACCAGGGGCGTACCACTCATCCCCCCGAATTAATGACACAACAAATTATCCAATTAAGAGTACTGGTGCCAATTTTGATCCCAAGTCGAAACCCTTCCCGTTAAAGAAAGGCCAGGGCCCTTCCTCACCTCAGAGGAAGTCCAAGAGCGAAGTGGAGTGTTTCAAGGGTCATGAGAAGGGGCATATTGCGCGCTCATGTCCGAGCACACCGCCTACATCAGTGGTGTCACTAGTGAGCAACATCGGTGTGTCTTTGAGGTCTTCCGCGTTTGCCCGGGGTAAACAGTCGGTTGCGAAGTCACAGTCGGTGCAGAAGCAGCAGGAGGGCTCGTCATCCGTCCGTGATGTTTTTTGTGGTCATAGGGGGCACGGCACTGTGAGGGGGGGTGGTGTGAAGCATAGGCTTGAGTTGTTGCATGATACGGGCGCTTCCCAGACACTTGTTAAGAATTTCACTGGCAAGCCTGTTAACGTGGCTCGGGTTGTGGTGGTTCAAGGCATCAATGCTACGCGGTCTTACCCGCTGGTCAGAATGGAGCTTGAGGTGGACGGTGTGACACGGGAGTTGGATGTGGGTGTTGTGGAGAAATTGCCAGTTGAGGGGGTCGACCCCCTTCTCGGTAACGACTTTGCGGTGCCTACTTCCGAGGTTCCACCCTTAGTCGTTGCCGAGAGGGCGGCCGACACGAGTAGGGAGGGGCAAGAGGGGCTCGAGAGGTGCCAGATGCAGCAGATGGCGTGTGCTGACACCAGATCTCAGTCCGCTCAGGTGTCACAGCCTAGTACCCAGGTTTCAGACCAGCGGAGGAAGGGTCGGAAGGAGAAAGTCAAGGCTGGTGGTCGGGTTGAGAGTTTGGACCCAGCGACACTCCTTGGTGACTCGGTACTTGCACCAAATTTGAGCTCCGGAGTGGCCCCAGAACCTGTCCCCCATAGTGACATGGTAGGGCGTGATGGCACTCCGCGACAGAGTAGTTCCCAGGTGCAACTAGAAGATCTTAGTCTTGAAAGTTGTGAGAACGGGGCTATTGAACTCGATGAGGACGGGGAAGCATGTCATGTGAACCTGTTGAAGGAGTTTGTGAGGCGCCCACCTGAGCAGCCTACTGTCCCTGTGTTGGTCTGCAGCGGCCAAGGTGGAGAAGGAGAGGGGGGCAGTGAGGCACAGGTGGTGGAAAGTTGGGATTGTCATGTCTCGGCGGATCAGTGGGCGGGGAACACGAGGCAGGTGGCTGTGGAACCGCTTGAGCACCTGCCTGAGCAACAGTGTGCAGCGATCCAGCACCTGCCCGGTTCATACCCCACTGTTTGTGCTGAGCACCCAGGCCTCACAACTCATGCGGTGCACGATGTTCCGCTGGCAGGTCACTTGGGTGTGAGTAAACCGTTGGCCACGTTGTTTCAGTTGTTCAAGGTGGGCGACGTGGCTTTGGCATGGTTGTCAAGTCAGGGTCGACCCATGGCTGCTAAGAATGGTGGTCAGTATCAGGACATTGAGCAGATTGGTGAGGTTGGCTGTGGAGTGGATGCGCCCGGTCGTCGCATAGCCTCCCAATGCTGCTCTAGTAGAATGCAACAGCCCTACCATAGACCGACTGTATCTTACCGTGGCGCTGAAGGCGGTCATGCTGCGCAGGCAGATGTAGTCACAAGGAATGCGGGGGTGCACATGTACGGTATCGGCGGGGGAGCCTTAGCACTTATGAACTGTGGGAGTGACTGCACAGGTGGTACAGATTGTCCCTCTCATGACCTGGCTGTTTCAGGGACAGAGGTGGAGAAGGAGGGGGACTATAGTTTAGAAACTGCTGTCCCGGCTGGGTTGTGGGAGGGCAATGAGCATGTTGTTCTTCGAGATAAGTTGCAACCTCTTGTTCCTAAGCGCCAAGAGAAGGTGCTTACTAGGCTGTGGTAGTACGTCCGCATGGTTGTTGATTCTCCAGGCCTGATGTCCGAGGGGGCACCCGACATAGAGGCTGGAGACAGTGCAAGGCTCAAATTGGCTCCCTACCGTATAAATCCTGCTCAACAGCCTGTCGTGAAAGCAGAGCTAGACTTCATGTTGGAAAAGGGTCTGAGGGATAAGGGATATCGTGAGAGGTCATTGCCAGTAACTTTGCAACCTGAGTTGAGTGGCAAGATCCGTGTTTGTGGTGATTGCAAAAGTGTTGGTGTATCATCCCTGACAGACGCCTATACGTTATCCAGAGTTGACTACCCCATAGACCGCATCGGGGCTGCCTCGTTTATCACTAAGGTGGAAATAGTGAAAGGTTATTGGCAGGCCCCGTTGCCGGAGAGAGCGAAGAGAAGTGCCAGTCTTGTGATGGACTGGGCAGTTTATCAGTGTCAGGTGTGGTTTTGCTGCCGGATAATGTTCTGGCTGATTGTTTGTCACGGGAGGGTATGTTTTAACCTAACAAGTGCGCATGGGGGTAATTAGACACCTCTGCCTGTGCTGACGTATTTGAGCTGTTTCCATCACTAAAATATTCATTTTACCATATATAGCATTAATACTTATCCATACGTGCCTATTATGGGTTGATTATAAAGGTATTAACCTGAAACAACAATAAAACGAGTGAAAACAGCGTTTGGATGGTCAAAATCGGAGATACAGGCCGCGAGTTATATAATGTATGGGTGAGGCAACCTGCTTTCCCGCCAATTTACCCCAAGGCCACTGAGACACAGTCGATCGATACTCTCTCTCTCTCTCTTGCACTCGCCTGCTAACAGTGATGTCAATGCCCTGCTTGCAACTCGCTAATGTTAGCACGAAAATATACCTCAGAATAAGGGAATAACAGGGAAAATAGGTGATAACTGAAGGAGGGGAGGAAAGTGGGGAAGGAGGGGAGGTAGAGGAGTGATATTTTGTATGGCCCAGGGGCCATTTTTTTTTTTTTTTTTTTTTTTTTTTTTCCGATGTTAAAAGTTGATTTTTTTTTTCTCTGACTCTTAAGAGTTTTCCCGCAGTCCGCCGGGGGAACTCTTAAGGAGAACCCTCGCCGTTCAGTCATTGTTTGTTTGAGAGTGGAGAAAAATTAGGCTGCCCCTGTAGTGCAAAGCCACCAAAAACACTATTAAAAATATAAAAACCTCACATAAAAACTCTTTCTTTTTGATAGTATAAAAGTGCAGTATGTTACAGCAAGAATCTAAGACATCCTGTGTTTTTGTCTTAGTAGGCTAGGCTAGGTGAAGCTTGCTCGATGAGCGTAATATTGTTAAGTGATACTATTATTTTGGGGAAGTGTTGTGTAGATTTGTTTTTATATAATGAAGTGTTTTATGTTTGTGATTGTGCCTTGTTTTCACAACTTGGGGGAGTAGCGGGGTGATGCGGGGTTGGTGGGCATTCTGTCTGGTCAGATGTGGCGTTCACCTGAGGTTAAAACGTCCCACATCTTGGGCGGGGTGTTACGCTGGCCAGCTTGCCAGAATGTACTCGTACTCGCTAGCGCTCGCCAGGGCAGTGAAATGGGCTATAATAATCATAGAACGATGTTCTTTCTTTCTTAGTGTTCATGTTCTCACAGACAGATCAGTGGTGGTCTTTATTCTTGTCTGTGACACTTGGAAGTATTTTATATCATTGATAGAGTATAAAATATGTAGAGTGAATTGCAAGGAGAGAGAACGAGAAGGAGCAGCGAGGTGGTAGTGTGTGCGTGTGTATGTACATGCGCATTCCTTGCTTAGGCGGGGCCACCCGCTCGTGATTGGCCGGCGGGCCTGACGCGTCATATGACGCCTGCTCTTTATGACGTAGTCGTCTGTGATTGGAGGCCGCTGTCTTAGTAGGGTGGTGCGGTCATCCTTCTCGCGTGCCTCTTCAGAGCTTGGTATGTTGTGCTTGGTCCTAGACGTCCCTTGCAATCCTCTCCCCAATCTAACCCTCTTTACTACTGTTTCTCTCTCTGAACTTCTTTTCCATACTTCTTGTCTTTATTCAATTACTTATCCCTTCTGGTTTTACATACGACTTCCATAGTCGGCCAGTCGTATTACCAGCACCAGTTCTCACATATATGTTTTGCACTAACTTTAGGGATTATTAGAGTCATAGTCACATGGTATCATAGTATTGGGGTGCTTCTAATTATTGAGTTGTTCTTTCCTACTACTTAACCCTTATTTAGCGGGGTCGGACTTAAGTCCGATACGAGAAAATTGGACTAAATGGCGGGGTCGGACTTAAGTCCGTGGGCGTATTCCCGCCCTAATTTTGGTGGAAAGCGAAACTTGGTGGTCAGGCGGTGTACTACAAGGGCCCACCCACACATCCCCACTGCGTGACCGTGACTAAGTGACCCTCAAGCAGCCATAATGGAAGGTCAAGATTTGCCCGTGTTCGATTCGGTGGCCGCCAATCCCTAGTGCGTCGCGCCACCCTACTAACCACGCCCGGCTCACCACCCAGAAACCAGATATCATGCTGAACTCTTCAGAACTTTCTAATAAGCTGTTGGATGAAACCGTCGAAGGTCTGGGTGAGAGTTTTGGTAGTGTGGATGACTCGGAAGACGAAAATAACCCAATCATAGGCTTTCACCCCAAGCATAACTTGCGTGGGGTGGATGTTGTGGTTGATATTGGACAGACCCTTGAGCAAATTGGAGACGTTCCTGACGAAGAACATACTGGTGTGGGTGTTGGTAAGTACAATTTATATTTTATAATTGCTTGAAAATGTGATTGCAAGCATTTTATCACCTTACGAGCGGCTGGTGGAGTATATTTCACTGTGCCGCCCCGCGGGTTTTTTTTTTTACCCTAAATGGGGTTGTTCCGTGCTCTTTTTCATGCATAAACAAGACCCAGAGCGTAATACAAGTATGTATCCTGAAAGTGCGTAAATTGAGCTTTCCAATGACACCCGAACCATCCTTTTACGATCACTGGTTGTCTTTCAACGATCGTAAAACACGAGTGCAAAAACCCTAAAATACGGTAATTTCCTTATAGAATTCCCTGTGTGGCGAGCGGTCTTGAGGTAATTTATGCTCCTAATCACCGCTCCGCTCTCTCTCAGAGCACATTACGTCCTCAAAATTGCACTCTACAAGAACTTTCCTTTGCATTTATAGCGTATTATTTGCAGGCGTTCGGTAAATTTCTTACGGTAATACAAACAACCAAAGATTGAATATTTGTGCTTGGCATTATATGATTGTGGAGAACAGATGTAGGCCTACCGTATTATGTTTTCATATTATATGATACATGTGTAACATTTTTATATTATCACTACCCTCTCTCTCTCTCTGTCTCACTCTCTTTGTTTGTACTCCTTTGTACTCTCTTTGTCTGATGTAGGCCAGGGCACGCCCCTAACTAATCTCTTCCCTCCCAGGGGAAATCACACCTAGCAGATGTTTTTGACCTCCCCTCTCTCTGTCTGTCTTCCTCTCTGGGTCTACCTATACTGCATGTGACATTGAAATTGCTTGAGAGTTTGATTGCAAGCATTTTATAGCGTATTATTTGCAGGCGTTCGGTAAATTTCTCACGATAACCAGGGTGTATGGTACATTTCTCACGATAATACAAGCAACAACGAAGCTTGGCGAAGATTGTGGTCTACAATATACCTTTTTATAATTGCATGTGACCTTGTAATTGCTTGAAAGTTTGATTGCAAGCATTTTATAGCGTATTATTTTCAGGCGTTCAATAAATTTGATAAATATATCAAAATTCCTGTGGGACTATGAAATAGCTATTATTGGACAAGGAAAACATTTTGTTCATCCCTCCACTGGAACATCAACAACAATGTCAACAACGTATCGCCGTCGGCAATCGTAAGATTCAGAGTCGTAAAGATTCCAGGACGAGCTCAATAGAAAATGAATGAATGAAATGAATGAGTGTGCAGTACTGCCAATACGTATAGCGACTTCCGCTAGATCTAGAGACCTTTACTTCGATCTAGCAGCAATGACTTACACTAGCGGTTTTGTTTTGAAATTTCAGAACAATTTCGAAGTGATATTATATGGATTTTGCCAATTCATATTTCTAGTGGTATTTATCATGTCTTACATCTAACAATATATGCTAGCGGATTTAACCCTCCCGCTAGAGTCGGCTCCAAGAAAATCGATAATGGTGGCACTTTAGTAAACAGGTGATAAACAAAACCGCATGCGGATCGGTTTGGTGTATCGGTATTATGGTAAGTTGGCTACCTACTATTGTTGGTGTATTTAAGATACACACTTTAGGTGTCCTGCCCCTGCATTATTTCTGTTCTATATTCGACGAGCATCTTAGAGCATCAGACGTTTTCAGAAGATTATAATAATAATAATAATAATAGTTCTTAAAGCTAGCGCATGCTAAGCTAGCTAAGGATAGCTCAATAAGGCCGATTAGGCGTATTTCCATTGGGGTCCTGTACTACTACCCCATCCCTTTGCTCATGAGGGATGGTAACGACTCAGTGCTCAGTGACCCAGTGAAAAATCCTTAATGCGCCGAGCGTGGGCGCGAACCCGGGCCTTCTGGGTGGAAGTCCGAGACGCTATTCACTACACCAAGCGAGCCGCTTGGTGTAGGACTAGACTAGACTAGACTAGACTAGTTTGCTGTAGGACTAGACTTCCAGTGTTTTCATAGAGCATTGAAGAGTTTAGTGTTGAGTTCAGACTCACACTAAAGTTAACGTAAGCATATACTCCTTTATTAAATCTTGTTATAGTTTATTTAAGCATTGTTATTACTTGAGAGCATTTTATTGACGTAAAGTACTCCTGTTGTGAGTAGGCTTTGCCGTCATCGGAAAGCCTTTGTAGAAGTGCACTAAACCCAGTTAATTGATACCCCGTTATCCAGTAGATTAACTCTGGAGGGTTTAAGTGTTTTGTTCACCGGCTTAATAGTTCGAGGGTTAGGAATTAGCGTACCGTTGTTGCAGATATAGCCTATCTTCTAGTCCAATATTAAGTGCCCTTGTTTATTTCGTAGTGCCGGTCGTAACACAATATTCTGCTATTCGCCAAAAATAAATTATCATTATTATTTGGTAGGGTAGGTATGTATAGGTAGGTTGGCTAAATAATTGGTGGAATTCGTAGGGACTCTGTTTTGAGAGAGTTAAATACAAAAATAATAATAGATCTGAATAATAAATCGACTATGCTATTAAGCAAAACTGGGGGATGCGTGGAAGCCTATAGACTGTAGACGGTAAACATTGTGTGGGTAGTGAATACGGTTTTAAAGTAATTTAAGAATAGACAGTTTTCAATTCTGCGGCCAAACTATTCCACCCATTTATATTCTTTTGGTATCAAAACGTTCGGAATCGCGAGCCTCACCCAACTACGCACACATGGCTTTGATCATCGGCGTACTTTTCAAGATGTGGAATTTTAAGTGGAATTAGAGTTTTTTTCAAGATAGCCGGGAAAAAACCCACGTGCAAAAGCAAAACAATCTCTATAACATTTGAGGAGCATTAGTAGTGGAGTCCATATGCCAAAGCCCAATCATTTCCTATGAGTGGGAGAGACGGTATTTAGGCGTCAAAGTGTTCGGGAAATCGCCTGCCACGGACCTGTTTGGCCGCCATGCCGGATGTTTAGCATATCAAAAGTTGCCCAATACAAAAAAATGCCTCTTGTGGAAGTTTGATCTCGATCTAAAAAGCGGTTCTGGAGTTATTGCGTCAAAACCGGCGTGTAAAAAGAATTTGGATGAATAAGTGGGTTTAATGATTACAATAGGGGTTCCCCGTAGGGGTCGAACCCCAAATAATGAAATATACTGTACATATGTTAAAGTGTGTTTAGTATTCTTGGGACAATTTAGAAGTATGTTAGTAATCTAGCCACAAATGAGTATATCACATAATATTAAAATAATGTCCTTATAATACAATATGTTAATTATAACATAGCTTTGAATACTAAAATAGCGAAACAATATGATTCATGCAAGCAAAACTTTCATTATAACATCTATTGAAGATCATAATAAGTTCATTGATATATAAATAAGGAAAAATCATAATATAAACAACATAAATTCTATGTACAGTATGAGCATGCGCTGATCATAGCTTAATAATTGCGAGACTCCTGTTAACATAGAAATACTAGAAACATCAAACACGGGGAGAAAATGATCACACTATAATAATGATAATAAAGCTTAACAGAAAAAAAACATCGGAGTGTTCTGGTTGATCCCAGAATCTTTTGGTCTACTCCTGTACTTCGATGTCATACTGTTCTCAACTATCACACCAATCCCAAATTCCCTCCCAGTCATTCCTCCAAACATTCTTCCCAATCCTGTACCCAACCTCCATATATGTTTACAGTTATTTCTTCTATATTTACTTAAGGCATCGAATCGAATCGAATTCTCATTCACTTCCAAGCTACTGATGGAGTACAAAGAAGGTACGAAAACGTCTTCTCGCTAAGTATTATGCATATTAAATCCTATAGTACTACCCAAAATGACTGATTGGCGGACGGAATTACTCCTTTACCATCTCCTTCTCGAATAAGGCGAGCACCTGATCGCCTTAATACTTTTCCTTTAAAGTTGTTATGGTCTTGTTGCCCTTCTATCATTCCACTGCGCTGTAATAGACACTGGTGGAGTTGAGTATTATGATATTAGGTATAAGTAAGTAAGAAGGGGGTGGAGAGGGAGGAATAGCACCGAAATCATCCAAGGTGGAATTTTTAGCAAAAGTTTGGGCATAGAGTTCAGCTTTGTCAGACACCCAAACTGAGCAAGAAGAACAGGAAATTCCCAAAGAACATAATTTTAAAAGCTATTCGGTCACTCACCTCCAAGGAGCTCTTCGGTGGAATGAGACCCGGTACTTTACAAGACCGGTCAGGCACTTTGCAAGGCCAACTCCACCAACTGGCACTTTACAAGACCGGTCAGGCACTTTGCAAGGCCAACTCCACTAACTGGCACTTTATAAGGCCGAAAAGGACCTGGTACTCTACATGAGATATTTCCTACTTTACATGGTGAGTTCTTCTAACCCGGCACTTTATATGGCCTGCCAGCCACTGCCAGCAGCTGGCCGCAACCAGATCAGATAATAACCAAGACGACCAGACCAAAGCCAACCATGCCTGCCAGCTGGTATTAACCCGGGAACTGCAGGAAGACTCTTAAGAGTTCCCCCGGCGGACTGCGGGAAGACTCTTAAGAGTCAGAGAAAAAAAAAATCAACTTTAACCCTCTCACCACGGAAGGGCTCTTGAACGCCCATAAAAAAGCATGTAACTGGTACCCGGAAGGCCTCTTGAACGCCCAGTGGTTGAAAGCCTGTGAGCTTCGTGTGCGAGGCGTCGGTCCGACGCATGTAAACAACAGCCGGCTGGACCGACGCCCCGCATCTCCGGCCACAAGAAGGAGAGCGTCGCTTGTTCGTGTGTGCCTGTATGTTGTTGTTAAGTATCGAAAAGTGGTGTAAAGTGGCTGTTTTGGCCATAAAGTTATCTCCAATGAAATCATCATCACAGCTCAACCAGTTGACTTAGAGAGCTCTGCTTAACCCTTCTTTAGCGGCCTATGCGGTTTATTTATATGTACCGCCCAGCGGGGTGTTTTTAGCCAAAATAGGGCTGTTTACGTGATCATTTTCATGCCTAAATAAGACCCAGAACGTAAAACAAGTATCTATCCCTGAAAGGGCATAAACAGAGCTTTCGAATGACACCATAACGATCCTTGTATGATGGATAGTTTTCTTGCAATAACCGTGCAACGCGAGTGCAAAAAGCATGTAATTCGGTACTTTCCCCATATAATTCAGTATGTAGCGAGTGAGAGAGGGAGGAGGGAGCTGAGATTCGTGTCAGTAGGTTCGCCGCGGTGGTCTGGAGCAGTCATACGCTCGCTAGTCTCCTGCCACCACTTGTCTCTCTCTCTCAGCAACATTACGTGCTGAAATTGCCACTCGACCTATGTCGAGCGCCGCCACATAGTCCAGCTTTATTAAAAACGAATTATGTGGTGAGCCGCTTTTTAACCCGGCAAGCGCGATAGGCCTCACGGAAGGCTTCCTATAGGGAACGCGATAGGCCTCACGGAAGCAAGACCATAAAAAAAGCCTTCCAAAAAAAAAAGGGCCTATCAAAACAAAGGAATTTGTCTCTAGGTGAGATAATTCCCCTCCAGTACTCATCCATGTGTTTCTCACCCACCCCCCTCCCCTCCTTCTCCACCTTATTCCCCCCTCCCTCCCCTCCTCAATTATCACCTATTTTTCCTCTTATTATCATCATTTATCGGTTATTTTTCTCTCCCGCGATAATGTAGCACAAGTGGGTTGCATAAAAGATCGTTATGTAACACCCAGACACCGGCCCACACCGCCCCGCTCGTCTCAGTTACCTCACAGACAGCGAGAGAGGAGGGTTGCCTGTGGCTCTCTCTCGCCTGAGATTATGACCGGGTGGCCAATATCTTCGTTTTTCACCACCCAAATGCTTTTCCCACTTATTTTAGCACTCTTGAAGGTTCATATATACATCATATATGTAAAATAAAAGCATACCGAAAACAAATAATGCTCTATATTGTAAATATAATGAATTCTGTCAGAATCCAAGGCTAGAAATGCACAAATAACTACCCTAGCCCCTAGGTCTATATCGCGCTTGTCAGGTTAACCCGTACAGCCCCAGCGATGCGCCTGACGCGTCGGCGATGTATGTAACGCACAGCCCCAGAGACGCGCCTGGCGCGTCACCCTAATTGCGCCGACCGTAACCTCAGGTGTAGCCACTCAAGAGGGCTCAGATTTGTATGGGAACTGTGTACGTATCCCACGCAACCGTGCCGATGGTTGAAAACTCTCAAAGTCCACGTGCGTTTTTGGGATAATTGCCGGTTAAGGGTTAATGCCATTCTACAGGTAAATAACACAGCTACGCTTGGGGATGCGCGGGAATGCGGGAAGCAGTCTGATTAACGAATATACGGTAGCCTAGCCTAGACGTTTTTCGGCCAAAACACCCGGGTTTCGAGGAATATATATATAATACATAGCCGGGGCTGGAGGGTTAAACATCGAAAACAAAATATATAGATTTTTATTTTTTTTATTTTTTTTTGCCCCTGGGCCATGCAAAATATCACTCCTCTACCTCCCCTCCTTCCCCACCTCCCCACTTCCCCACTTCCTCCCCTCCTTCAGTTATCACCTATTTTCCCTGTTATTCCCTTATTCTGAGGTATATTTTCGTGCTAACATTAGCGAGTTGGTAGCAGGGCATTGACATCACTGTTAGCAAGCGAGTGCAAGAGAGAGAGAGAGAGTATCGATCGACAGTGTCTCAGTGGCCTTGGGGGAAATTGGCGGGAAAAGCAGGTTGCCTCACCCATACATTATGCAACTCCCGGCCTGTATCTCCGATTTTGACCATCCAAACGCTGTTTTCACTTTTTTTATTGTTGTAACAGGTTAATACCTTTATAATCAACCCATAATAGGCGCGTTAGGATAAGTATTAATGCTATTTATGGTAAAATTAATATTTTAGTGATGGAAACAGCTCAAATACATCAGCACAGGGAGAGGTGTCTAATTACCCCCATGCATACTTCTTAGGTTAAGAAGAAAGTAGAATACAAGAAGATACCTACACATGACCCTAGATTTCACTCACCTGTGTCAAGTAGAGAGACACAACAGTAGCTTACTTATCACACCTAAGATATAGGGTTTGTTTGTTTCATATTTCGGGATCTCTTCTAATGTATAATCATATCACAATCCACATGCTATCCCCTTGCCATTGTGCCTAAGTTAGTTATACCTATATTCCAGTAGACAACTCTGTACATGTTGATCGAGATATAACAACCTTCTAGCTTTTTTTTTCTTTGTGTAAGAAGGAGACAAAAGGAAGGTTCCTGTAATGAGTGTCTCTCTCAAAGCCGGAAGTGTGACAGGGCCGAATTCAAGGGACATTGGGGTCGAAATACCTGGTCAGACGAAGTTGGAAGCAGTTTAAGTCATAATATGAGGGAAAGATTGATTGAGGGAGAAAGTTCCAGAGTTCATTGTTGAGTAGAAGAAACTGAGAAAATTTACCAATTCTATGGTTGGAGAGCTGGACAGAATACGAGTGGGACTGTGTTGAAAGTCAGGTGCCTCGCACTCTCCGCATGGGAGGGGGTATGCACTGACAGAGCTCTGAAGAACACTGATTGTTGTAAGCCGTCCGGCTGGCTCAGTGTAAGCCGACCGGCTGGCTCAGTTGATAGCGTGCCTGATTCCCATCTTGAAGGTCTCGCGTTCAATCCCCGCTCAGATTGAAAAGTTTTTCTGGGATACAGCCGGCGGTTACCATCTCCCCATGAGCAAGGGGGTAATGGTCTCTGGTAGACTAAAGAAAGCCAAGCGCTTGTTAATCCTCGAAGGAGGAGATACGGGCGCTATATAAGTAACCAGAAGATTATTATTATTATTAATAGCGATAGTAGAGTGAAAGATAATTATGCAACATTGCAGTGTGAGGAAAGAGAATGTAGGACTCTGGACTCTACTCTTTCGAGAAACTGCGGTATGGGTGGAGCCTCCCCCATATAAGAACATAAGAAAATGGGAGTCTGCACTAAGCCGATCGGCCAACAAAAGGCAGATCCCTCTCACACCCAACCCTAATTACAAGGCTCTAATTATAGGCCCAACTCACTAATACCATGAGGACCGACCACACCAAAATGGTCAGAGATCAACACAAGATTATGGGGGTCTACAGAGCGCCTATTGGCCCACACCCGGCAGATCCCCCCTCACACCCAATCGATCTCGTCCATAAGCCTATCTAATTTTATCTTAAAGCTCCCTATCGTTCTCGATCCTACCATGTCACTCGGTAGCCTATTCCAGATGTCTACAACTCTGTTACCAAACCAATATTTGCCTATATCGTTTCTGAAACGAAATTCATCTAATTTGAAACCATTTGTTTGAGTTCTTTCGCAATCACTGAGCTTCAGTACATCTCTCATGTCCCCTTTATTAATCCCACTAACCCACTTGAACACTTCTATCATATCCCCTCTAACTCTGCGTCTTTCTAACGAATGTAAGTCTAATTTCTTCAACCTCTCTAATATTATGAATCATTTTTGTCATTCTTCGTTGTACTCTCTCCAACGAATCTATGTCCATTCTGTAATAAGGACACCAAAATTGGACAGCATAATCCATATGAGGTCTCACTAATGACAAGTAAAGTCTTAAGATAACATCGGCAGTTCTGTTACTCACACTCCTTGAGATTAATCCGAGAATCCTGTTTGCCTTGTTGCGAATGCTTATACACTGTTTTCTAGGCTTCAAATCATTGCTAACAAACACACCTAAATCTTTCTCGCAGTCTGACTTTTCTAATTCCGTATTAGCTAGTTTATATTTTGCATTTGTATTAGTCTTTCCTATCTTTAATACCTTGCATTTGTCAATGTTAAAATTCATCTGCCAATTTATTGACCATTCGTGTAAGGTATCTAGAACCTTTTGGAGGCTCGCTATGTCGCTATCTGAATCTATTCACCCTATTTTGGTATCGTCTGCGAATTTACTTATCCTACTAGTTATATCTTACATATGCAGAACAATACTCGATACAGGGGCGCACTGTGCTTCGATACAGAAAAAGAAGCTGTAAAGGGGTGAAGAACCAACAAAGACGATTGAGCACACCTAACTTTTGGAAAGCTGTTTTAGCAAGAGTGGTAATATGATCTTTCCAAGAAAGGTCAGATGAAAAAGATACCCCTAGAATATTGAGAGAAGATGAAGGGATGATGTGTGTATTGTTGAAGAATAGTTGATAGTCTTGTGGAAGAATGTGATTGAGAGATAGAGGCAGTAACCGAGTCTTGGAGGCATTGAAAGTAACCAGATTTTCTCTGCCCCAATCAGAAATAATTGATAGATCAGATGATAGGCATTTTATGGCCTCGTTACGTTTGTTTTGGAGTGCTTGCATGCTGGGTTGATGTGAAAAAATAGTTAAATAGTGTAAGGTAGAGTCGTCAGCATATGAGTGGATAAGACTAGAAGTACAGTTGAGTATATCATTAATGAATATTTGAAAGAGAATTGGACACAGGACAGAACCCTGGAGTTGATAGGTTGAGGGAGTGAGCAATGGCCATCCACAACTACAGCTATGGAGCAGTCTGAAGGGAAATTAAAGACAAAAGCAGCACAGATAGAGGGAGAGAAACCGAAGGAGGGTAGTTTGGAAATTAGAGATTTGTGCCAGACTCTATCGCTTTCGATATGTGTAGCGCAATAGAGAAAGTCTCACCAAAGTCCCTAAAGGAGGACGACCAAGAGTTAGTAAGGTAAGCAAGAAGATCACCAGTAGAGTGGCTCTTAACCCAAACACTCTAGGCGATGGACAATGGCAGTCAGTAAATAAGTAACTCGCCAGTACCAGCGACGAACGACGTCCGTCAGTAATATGCGGTCCTTGTAACTGCCAGTATCGAGCGGTAGCTGCTAACATGACTTGTAAACACTGCTCTGAGAATTGGCAGCACTTCTCAGCTTGGTTGCAAGCCTCCACAGGCTGACTGGGCCAGTGCTTCACCAATTTTTGAGGTGGGAGGATGTTCTCTCTTGCCTCTGAAGCCATTTTGGCCACACTGCCTGGTACTGGAGGGTACATTTATGGTAATAACCTCAGGTACAGTATGGGTTAACCCATCAGACCCAGAAGAGCTCTGAGGCACCCATAACAAACTCGGCCCGCGCAACCCGGAAGGGCTCTGAGGCACCCAGTGCTTGAAAGCCTGTAAGCTTGGTGTGCGAGGCGTCCGTCCGACGCATGTAAATATCAGCCGGCTGGACCGACGCCGCGCATCTCCGACCACAAGAAGGAGCGCGTCGCTTGTTCGTGTGTGCCTGTATGTTATTGTTAAGTATCGAAAAGTAGTGTAAAGTGGCTGTTTTTGCCATAAAGTTATCTCCAATGAAATCATCATCACAACTGAACCAGTTGACTTAGAGAGCTCTACTTAACGCCATTCTACAGGTACGAAACACATCTACGCTTGGGGATGCGCGGGAATGCGTAAGCAAGCAAAATAACAAAGATGCGGTAGCCTAGGCATAGACTTTTTTCGGCCAAAACCCCCGGATTTCGGGGAATATATATAGAATACATAGCCGGGGGTGAAGGGTTTAAGGAAACCATACTGGCGATCTGAAAGTAGATTATGGAAAGATAAATGCTTAACCTCTCAGCTGCGTAGCCCCTGTAGTATACACCATACCCCTGGGTGTAGGTATTTATATGTATTCCTCACTAAAATAGTTAATTTACCATAAATATAATTAATACTTATCCATATGCGCCTATTTTACGTTTAATATGACGATAGTAACATGTTACAACAATAAAACAAGTGGGAATATCATTTGTATGGTCAAAATCGCGAATTGATAGCGAGTGGTTCAGTCAACAATTGTGAGCCAGCCGGCCTCACATCCTCTTCTCTCGAGGCCTGGAGAGAGACTGAGGCCTGTATCTCTCTCTCTTGCTCTTTCCTACGCATAGACACACACATGACCACACCCTATGATCGGTTTGGAGATGTTTACACAAAAATATACCAATGAATAAGGGAATAACAGGGAAAATAAGTTATAATTGAAGGGGGGGGTGGGGAAGGAGGGGTTGTGGAGGAGTGAAATGAGGCATGGAGGGAAAAAATAAAAAACATCAAGTGCTGCTGGGGCCTTTAAAAACAATTTTTTTAGGCCTAGGATCTTAAGAGTCTCCCCGCAGTCGCCCAGTAAGACCTCTTAAGAGTCTCCCTGCAGATACCGGGTTAAGAAATATTGAGTAAAGAATACTTTTTAAAACTTTAGAGATGCAAGAAATGAGAGCAATTGGACGATAGTTCGAGGGTTGGGAGTGGTCACCCTTCTTTGGGGCAGGTTGAATACGAGCAAACTTCCAGCAAGAAGGAAAGACCTTAGAGGAAAGACAGAGACGAAAGAGTTTGCCTAGGTAGGGAGTCAGCACGGAAGATTTTTTTTTAAGCACAACATGAGGAACACCATCCGGTCCGTACGCTTTCTTAGTAATAAGCCCAGAGAGTGCTGAAAGTACAACCTTAGAAGAGATTATGATATTAGGCATAAGTAAGAGAGGTGGAGAGGGAAGAATAGCACCGGAATCATCCATGATGGAATTTCTAGCGAAAGTTTGAGCTAAGAGCTCAATTTGTCAGAGGAAGAAGTGACGGTAGTGCCATCAGACTGGAATAGAAGAGGGAAAGATGAGGAAGTAAAATGGTGGGAGTGGTTCTTGGCTAGATGCCAGAAAGCTTGGGAAGGGCTCGAGTTGGGAAGTTCAGAACATATTTTATTGATGAAAGAGTTTTTGGCTAGTCAAAGAACAGATTTGGCTTGATTCCGGGAAGAAACATATAAAGCACAAGATTCTTGAGTTTGAACGCGACAGTACCGTTTGAATGCTTTCTCCTTATTGCGGATACCAGTAAAACAAGCATGAGTAAACCAAGATTTTTTTGCATTAGACTGAGAGAAAGAAAATGGAATGTATGCCTCCATTCCCAAAAGGATTATCTCGGTTACGCGCTCGGCACACTACGAGGGTCCCCGGCCACGGACGCAAAAATAATTCCATGGGAAATCAAAGAAGTACTGCCGAAGAGCTTCTCAGTTGGCAGTGCCAAAGTGCCACAAGCTCCAACGGCTGGGAGGATCGGGTGGCTGTACTGGAGAGATAGGACAAGTAACAGAGATAAGGTTGTGATCGGAGAAACCCAATAGAGAGAAAGGTTTACAGCGTAAGTAGAAGGATTAGAAGTTAGAAATAAGTCAAGAATGTTGGACCGATCTCCAAGGCGGTCAGGAATTCGCGTAGGGTGCTGAACTATCTGCTCTAGGTAATTCAGGATATAAAAGAGTTAGGCTTGTTCACCAGGTTGGTCATTGAAATGGAAGGAGAGCCATTGGCGGTGGTGAACGTTGAAATCTCCTAAGATGGAGATTTCTGAGAAAGGATTCTATGATGCATAGAATGTGTTCCACTTTAGAAGTTAGATGGTCAAAGAATTTTGGTTAGTCACTAGAATTCGGGGAGAGATAAACAGCGCAGAAATATTTAGTTTGAGAGTTACTAGAAAGCTTTAGCCAGAGAGTTGAGAATTCAGAAGAATTAAAGTTGGGAACACGAGAGAAAGCAAGATTGTTGTGCACATATACGCAACATCAACAGTTGTCTTGAAACTGAGGATAGAGATTATATGAAGATACAAAGAAGAGTTTGCTGTCAGTAGTCCCAGACAACTGGGTTCCGGTGAGAAAGAGAAGATCAAGGTTGGCAGAGGAGAGGTGGTGTTCTATGAGTGAAAGTTAGAGGAAAGGCAACGAATGTTGCAGAAATCTATAGTGAGAGTGGGAGGTCGCGGTCCAGTGCATTTTGATGGGTCAGCCTCAGGGGCCAAACCACTGGGAGCATTTCTGGTCCCCCCCCCCCTCCCACCCTCCCCTGGGGACTCCTAGGCGGGTCGTACGTTAGTCATAATTTGTTTTGTTTTGTTTTTAAAGGTAGTGTAGCATGTGATGTATTTGTGGTATAGGGTAATGATAGAAAGAGAAAGTGTTTTGGAGGGCAGACATGGGTTGCCCTCAATATTGGTGAAACACAGAAAGGATCAGCAAGGAAGGCCAGGTAGTGAAACAAGAGTTCCAGCTGTCCCTATCAGCCACTTAGCACTCCCGGGAGTACCGCCCTTTTCGGCTGGTGCCTACAACCTCCTCCTAACAACTTCATGCTGCCAACACTCGAATTAACACTAACAAATAAACTTGTAAGTTGGACCTTGCCTATATATTCTAGACTTAATACCTGTAGTAAGAAGCTGCTTCTAGTATGATAGCAAGTTCTCCAAAGACTCACAAAGACAGATTTGGCTCAACATTATAATAATCTAGTATTGTAAACCTCCTAAATCCTGAACCTGTAATGAAGTCTTATTTAAAAACTTTTACTAAGCTAACCATCTATTAAAGTTGTGGCTATGAAATATGAAAGTTTCAAACATTCTATCGGATACAATAGAACATTAGACTTTAATACAAAAGTGTTTTCAAAGTAATAATATTACCATGTTAATAACACCAACAGGACTAATGCTGACAAAGGTGGAAGAGGACCAATTGATGCCAGGTAAAGTAGCCAGACAGGCCCCCACCTCTCTTGGGTCCTCCTTTTCCGGTTCCCAGAATAGAGACACACTCTGCATCCGTTTCTAACATAATGAGCAAATGCATGCACACTGAGTATAAATTATCAAATAAATCTAAGATAGCCTGGTATGATTACATGTTCTCAGGCTGCAGGACATGTACTCAGCAACTGGAGTTCTTAGTACTGTTTATATGCCGACTGTACCTGCTCTATTTGTCATAATACACTTAAAATAACTAAGGAATCATAACGATGATAGATATATTGGGAACTCCCGATAATTACACAAGTGATTATAGACGATTTGTTGTTCAAGTTTGATTGGAATGTAAACACACTGAAGTAAAACATTGCTACAAATTTATTGTCAATAGAATTGATGTTAATTTGAAAGGTCAGTTGGTAAATACATAGACTTGTCTGGAATTAATGCATAATGAGAAGTACGTTGATGTATCAGTGTTGAGGGCAGGCGTGACAGCCACCAATGTGTCAGGACTGTGTCCTCGAGGTACATAGAAATAAGTTACAGTGTTTAGGGCAGTTGTGGCAGCCACCAATTTGTCAGGACTGTATCCTCGAGGTACATAGCAATAAGTTACAGTGTTTAGGGCAGTTGTGGCAGCCACCAATGTGTCAGGACTGTGTCCTCGAGGTACATAGCAATAAGTTACAGTGTTTAGGGCAGTTGTGGCAGCCACCAATGTGTCAGGACTGTGTCCTCGAGGTACATAGCAATAAGTTTGGGAGGTTTGACGTACCTCCCAACCTACCAAATAGGAAAACCTACTATTTGGTAGTAGTGTTGGAAAATCCAACGTCAAGGCTATTAACCTAATTGCAATGACGACTTGTCTATTTTAACTGCTATGTCGTCATTCCAACCGCGGTTAAAAAGAAAACGTCTAGAGTCTACTCCTTATCTTGCTCTAGGAGACGTTGTACATTAACCAAAACTACCACCGAAGGTGAAAAAAGCATAGAAGAGAAGAAAAAGGGGTTTACCTTAGTTACCGCTTAAGGCCCATCCCGTGCGTGTTCCGTCATG
Organism: Paralithodes platypus; assembly: GCA_032716605.1. Classification (NCBI taxonomy): domain Eukaryota; kingdom Metazoa; phylum Arthropoda; class Malacostraca; order Decapoda; family Lithodidae; genus Paralithodes; species Paralithodes platypus. The sequence goes on along the minus strand of CM064480.1, from coordinate 16,158,872 downwards.
TGCAGATCCCTGTCGAACGTGCGCATGAGCGACCCTCTTTTGTCATCACATCTCAGGTCAGCAGACGAACGCGGATGGGCAGGGGTCCGGCGTGAGGGAGGGTATTATGTACGTTGGATTTTCCAAGACTACTACCAAATAGTAGGTTTTCCTATTTGGTAGGTTGGGAGGTACGTCAAACCTCCCAATTTGTTAGTAGTCTTGGCAAATCCAACGTCAAGGCTGCATAACAAATAGGAGGAGGACATCCAAGCCCAACATACCAAAAAAAACAATGCATAAAACAAAATTATGAATGACAAAGAAACACAATTTAACCCTTAATTAGCGGCTCACCACATAAGTCGAGTTAAATAAAGCTGGACTATGTGGCGGCGCTCGACATAGGTCGAGTGGCAATTTCAGCACGTAATGTTGCTGAGAGAGAGAGACAAGTGGTGGCAGGAGACTAGCGAGCGTATGACTGCTCCAGACCACCGCGGCGAACCTACTGACACGAATCTCAGCTCCCTCCTCCCTCTCTCACTCGCTACATACTGAATTATATGGGGAAAGTACCGAATTACATGCTTTTTGCACTCGCGTTGCACGGTTATTGCAAGAAAACTAGCCATCATAAAAGGATCGTTATGGTGTCATTCGAAAGCTCTGTTTATGCCCTTTCAGGGATAGGTACTTGTTTTACGTTCTGGGTCTTATTTAGGCATGAAAATGATCACGTAAACAGCCCTATTTTGGCTAAAAACACCCCGCTGGGCGGTACATATAAATAAACCACATAGGCCGCTCGTAAGGTGTTAAACAAGAGAGTTTAACACCTTACGAGCGGCCTATGCGGTTTATTTATGTGTACCGCACAGCGGGGTGTTTTTAGCCAAAATAGGGCTGTTTACGTGATCATTTTCATGCCTAAATAAGACCCAGAACGTAAAACAAGTACCTATCCCTGAAAGGGCATAAACAGAGCTTTCGAATGACACCATAACGATCCTTGTATGATGGATAGTTTTCTTGCAATAACCGTGCAACGCGAGTGCAAAAAGCAGGTAATTCGGTACTTTCAGTACATAATTGAGTATGTAGCGAGTGAGAGAGGGAGGAGGGAGCTGAGATTTGTGTCAGTAGGTTCGCCGCGGTGGTCTGGAGCAGTCATATACGCTCGCTAGTCTCCTGCCACCACTTGTCTCTCTCTCTCAGCCACATTACGTGCTGAAATTGCCACTCGAGTTATGTCGAGCGCCGCCACATAGTCCAGCTTTATTTAACTCGACTTATGTTGCTCGCCGCTAAATAAGGGTTAATAAAAGAGTGAAAAACTGAGGAGTAGCTAAAAAGAACAGTTTTAACACGTGCCCGTCATTCATAGTAATGCAAAAACATAGACTTGTCTTAAACCAAAAAAGTACTGTACCCAAAATCGCTTTTCTTCCAAAACCAACAAAAACATTGAACACAATAATAAAACACAATTTTCAATTTGGCAAAAACACTTATGTACTGTATACATAAAACATAATCCCAAACTTGCAATAAAGTGTTGCAAACCCGTACTCCCCCCCCCCCCCCTTTTCCAAATAAAACAAAGTAAAAGAAAGAGTGACAAGGGGGGAAGACCAGGTATCTTCGCCAGAGCTCTAGGAAACACGACTCCCGAGAGCTATCACAGGCCGAGGGGGTCTAACAATGGACATGGAGAGGTAGGAGGAGACGAAGGTATTGACAGAAGACCACAAACCCGCCGAGGCGATGTCAGGTAAGGATCGACTTTGCAGGAACCGTAAGGAGGCAGCAAAGGATCACACATCGTGCGCAGAACCCCTACAATCAGGGTTACTGGCACGAATGACCCGACAAATGTGGCGTCCTATCTGCACCTTCGAGAGCCTCCCACCAGTCCGAGGAGACACCCACACAGCAGTACCCGAAGTCGGCGCCACAGACTCAACATAGGAGTGCAAGGCTTGCACCGGGCACAACACATGGTGAGTATGCCCACGCTTTAACCCTTATTTAGCGGGTGGTAAGGTATTTTACACTGTACCGCTCAGCGGGCATAATCCCGAAATATTCGCTCAATTTCACTCGCCCTAGCGCTGTTACTATGGCTCCAATGCGAACGAAACGATCATTTTTGGAAGGAGCAACTCTTCGTCTCCCCATATAAGTCTATGAATGGATGTTATGAATGAGTGTGGAGGGTGGGAAGAGGTGAGGAAGAGGAGGTACTTTTTGGTCTATTTCCCGGGCGCGTTCGGATGCGTTCGCTTTGGCCTGACTTCGGCCTCTCGCGCGTCTACTATTCCTTCGGTAATCGGTCTTATTTTTCTCTTATTTCTCCTTATTTCTGTATTCTCTGTATTATCTCTCTCTCTCTCTCTCTCTCTCTCTCTCTCTTTCTTTCTCTCTCTCACTCCTGTCTGTCTGTCTCTCTCTCTCTCTGGCTCGCTCGCTTTCCCTCTCTCGCGCTCCCTTTCTCTCTTCCTCATCCGTATATGTAATTCTCATTATTATTTTCTCTAACTAATCCCTCTATTTCATTTATTTGCTTGTAATATTTCTGTATTATTATATCTTGTTCACTCTTTCTTCAGTTCAGTTTCTGTATTCTCTCTTTCTCTTCTCATCCGTATATGTATTTCTCATTATCATTTTCTCTAACTAATCCCTCTATTTCATTTATTTGCTTGTAATATTTCTGTATTATATCTTTTTCACTCTTTCTTCAGTTCAGTTTCTGAATTCTCTCTCTCTCTCTCTCTCTCTCTCTCTCTCTCTCTCTCTCTCTCTCTCTCTCTCTCTCTCTCTCTCTCTCTCTCTCTCTCTCTCTCGCTTGCTTTGCAGGTTTTTGTTTTTGTTTTATATATAATATTATTTCACAACACATTTCCAAATCACCCTATGGGGTAGTGTTGAAGACTCATTTTTTGTTTGTGGTGTTCCCAGGAGGTGTTATCCACATGTGATTGAGGTAGGCAAAAGGCAGTTATGTGATTGAGGTAGGGAAAAGGCAGAACTGCCTATAGCGAGTGTATGGATGGGATTGAGGTAGACAAAAGGCAGAACTGCCTATAGCGAGTGTATGAATGTGATTGAGGTAGACAAAAGGCAGAACTGCCTATAGCGAGTGTATGAATGTGATTGAGGTATGAATGAATGACATGGATGTATGAGGTGGACCAAGAACCAGATGGATGGATGAAATTCGAACTTTGATAGACGTATATATCACGGTATACGGTAGAAGTAATTCCTTACAATGTACCGTACATCGTGATATATACGCCTATCAAATGATTGCCATCAATATACGGTATATATATATATATATATATATATAATATATATATATATATATATATATATATATATATATATATTGTATATATATATATATATATATATATATATATATATACTGTATATTGGTGTATATTGATTGCAACCATTTGATAGGCGTATATATCACGGTCTATATATATATATATATATATATATATATATATATATATATATATATATATATATATACCGTATATTGATGGCAATCATTTGATAGGCGTATATATCAAAGTTTCGAATCTCATCCATCCATCTGGTTCTTGGTCCACCTCATACATCCATGTCATTCATTCATACATACATTCATACACTCGCTATAGGCAGTTCTGCCTTTTGTCTACCTCAATCTCATAACTGCCTTTTGCCTACCTTACCGTAAGAAATTTATTGAACGCCTGCAAATAATACGCTAAAAAATGCTTGCAATCAAAATTTCAAACAATTTGAAGGTCACATGCAATTATATATGTATAGGTAGACCCAGAGAGGAAGAGACAAGAGAGAGAGAGAGAGAGTGTCGTGATAATAACAATGTTACATATGTATCGTATATATGAAAAAATTATATATACGGTAGGCCTACATATGTTCCCCACAATCATATAATGCCAAGCACAAATATTCAATCTTTCGTTGTTTGTATTACCGTAAGAAATTTACTGATCACCTGCAAATAATACGCTATAAAATGCTTGCAATCTCTCTATTTTCTCTAATCTCTCTCACGCCTCCTGTCTCTCTCTCTCTCTCTGGCTCGCTCGCTTTCCCTCTTCCTCATCCGTATATGTATTTCTCATTATTATTTTCTCTAACTAATCCGTCTATTTCATTTATTTGCTTGTAATATTTCTGTATTATTATATTTGTTTCACTCTCTTTCTTCAGTTCAGTTTCTGTATTCTCTCTCTTTCTCTCTCTCTCTCTTCCTCATCCGTATATGTAATTCTCATTATTATTTTCTATAATCCCTTTCTTTATTTGCTTGTAAAAATGTCTGTATTATTATATCTTTTTCACTCTTTCTTCAGTTCAGTTTCTGCATTGTCTCTCTCTCTCTCTCTCTCTCTCTCTCTCTCTCTCTCTCTCTGTTTCGCTTGCTTTGCAGGAATTTTGTTTTTGTTTTATATATAATATATAATAATTTACTTATCATTACTTACTATTTCGTATAAACAATAGTAGGTAGCCAACTTACCATAATACCGATACACCAAACCGATACGCATGCGGTTATGTTTATCACCTGTTTACTAAAGTGCCACCATTATCGATTTTCTTCGAGCCGAATGGAGCGGGAGGGTTACCAATTGAAGTTAAATCCGCTAGCATATATTGTTAGATGTAAGACATGATAAATACCACTAGAAATATGAATTGGCAAAATCCATATAATATCACTTCGAAATTGTTCTGAAATTTCAAAACAAAACCGCTAGTGTAAGTCATTGCTGCTAGATCGAAGTAAAGGTCTCGAGATCTAGCGGAAGTCGCTATACGTATTGGCAGTACTGCACACTGCCGACTGCGATACGTTGTTGACATTGTTGTTGATGTTCCAGTGGAGGGATGAACAAAATATTTTCCTTGTCCAATAATAGCTATTTCATAGTCCCACAGGACTTATTTTGATATATTTATCAAATTTACTGAACGCCTGCAAATGATATGCTATCAAATGCTTGCAATCAAACTCTCAAGCACTTTCAATGTCACATGCAATTATACAAGTATATATAGGTAGACCCAGAGAGGATTAGACAGACAGAGAGAGAGTGTTGTGATAATATAACAATGTTACATATGTATCATATATATGACAAAATAATATATACGGTAGGCCTACATCTGTTCCCCACAATCATATAATGCCAAGCACAAATATTCAATCTTTCGTTGTTTGTATTACCGTAAGAAATGTACTGAACGCCTGCAAATAATACGCTATAAAATGCTTGCAATCAAACTTTCAAGCAATTACAAGGTCACATGCAATTATAAAAAGGTATATTGTAGACCACAATCTTCGCCAAGCTTCGTTGTTGCTTATATTATCGTGAGAAATGTACCGTATACCCTGGTTATCGTGAGAAATTTACCGAACGCCTGCAAATAATACGCTATAAAATGCAAAGGACATTTCTTGTAGAGTGCAATTTTGAGGACGTAATGTGCTCTGAGAGAGAGCGGAGCGGTGATTAGAGCATAATGTACCTCCTGACCGCTCGTCACAGCCGCCGTGGACCTACTACAGGGAATTATATAAGGAAATTACCGTAGTTTAGGGTTTTGCACTCGTGTTGCACGATCGTTGAAAGACAACCAATGATCGTAGAAGGATGGTTCGGGTGTCATTGGAAAGCTCAATTTACGCCCTTTCAGGGATACATACTTGTATTACGCTCTGGGTCTTGTTTATGCATGAAAAAGAGCACGAAACAACCCCATTTAGGGTAAAAAAAAAAACCCGCTGGGCGGCACAGGGAAATATACTCCACCACCCGCTCGTAAGGTGATAAAATGCTTGCAATCAAACTTTCAAGCAATTATAAAATATAAATTGTACTTACCAACACCCACACCAGTATGTTCTTCGTCAGGAACGTCTTCAATATGGTCAACGGTCTGTCCAACATCAACCTCAACATCAACCCCACGCAAATTATGCTTGGGATGAAAGCCTATGATCGGGTTATTTTCGTCTTCCGAGTCATCCACACTACCAAAACTCTCACCCAGACATTCGACGGTTTCATCCAACAGCTTATTAGAAAGTTCTGAAGAGTTCAGCATGATATCTAGTTCCTGGGTGGTAAGCCGGGCGTGGTTAGTAGGGTGGCGCGACGCACTAGGGATGGCGGCCACCGAATCGAACACGGGCAAATCTTGACCTTCCATTATGGCTGCTTAAGGGTCACTGAGTCATGGTCACGCAGTGGGGATATGGGGGTGGGCCCTTGTAGTATACCGCCTGACCACCAGGTTCCGCTTTCCACCTAAATTAGGGTGGGAATACACCCACGGACTTAAGTCCGACACCGCCATTTAGTCCAATTATCTCGTACCGGACTTAAGTCCGACCCCGCTAATAAAGGGTTAAAGCCTGGATGGTGAAAGGCTTGAAAACGTGGGTCTCTCTCTCATTCTTGGCAACAAAATGAGGGGAGGGGGCTAACGTGACGACATTCAAGGACGGGGAGAATCGCATGCATTCCTGGGACCGTGACATGGCTGCTAGTTCAGACACCCTATCCCCAGTGGCCAGAGCGACAAGGAAGAGTGCACGCTCGAGCAACTGAACCGGTGTAGTGTTCCGTGTATATGCGTGTGAAGCCAGAAGGTCCAGAGCTCGCCCCAGATCCCACTGAGGAGGGATCTGGCGCGGAGGCGGTCGTTCCCTGAAGGCAGCCTTCATGAAGGAATCCAGCTCCTTCGGCAGAACGACCAGCCCAGTGACGGACTCAAAGACCTCCCGGATGGCAGACAAGTGGTTACGTATAGTGTTGATTTGAAAGCGACGTGTACGGAAGAGGTGAAACAAGTAGTGTAGTATGAGGGAAGGAGAGCTAACTGTCTGGCGAGTGTCCTGTATCCACCTAGTAAAAGACCTCCGGTGGGACTCGTAAGTCCCCCAAGTCGAAGACGTCCATGAACGCTTCAGGAAGTCAGTCAGGTTCCGTCCGTGGACTGGGAGCCACCGTGCCTCACGAACATCCACGATGCGAAGGCCAACGAGGTCCGCAGGTCTCCAACCTGGCTCAAGTGGAAGTTTGAGAGAGGGAGAGGGACCGGACTCGGGCACCACCGCTTCAACTGGGCGTACCAAGCCTGGGCCGGCCACAGAGGCGCTATTAGCCAGACTCTGCCGCGGTAAAGCCGCAGCCTCGTGAGGACTTTGCACATCAACAGTGCGTCTGGTGGCGGAAATATGTATATCGACTGCCACCTGTTCCAGTCTTCCATGAAAGCGTCCGGACCCCCCTCCGGAGTGCGAGTCCGGAGGGATAGGTACTGCGGCAACTTGCGCGTCTCCTTCGATGCGAACAAGTCGACCTCCGGAACACCCCAGGAAGCTGCGAGGTCGTCGAACACAGTCTGTTTCATTGCCCATTCTACAAGAACGCCCTGTCGTCTCGACAGGGCGTCCGCCCACAGGTTGGCAGTCCCGGGTAGGTAGGAGGCGTGCAGGGAGATGTTGTGTTGGTTCGCGAGGAAGAACAACTTCTCTGAGATCCCCAACAGAGTCAATGACCTGGAGGACCCCTGCTTTTGGATACAGTGGACAGCTGCCTGATTGTCCATCCTGAAGGCCACCGACTGTCCCCGAAGGGCCAGCGCGTGGTCCCTCAGGAAGAACAAGGGAACCAACAGTTCGAGGGCATTGATGTGTAGGTGTGTGTGTCCCACCCATCTGCCGTGATGTTGATGTCCCAGGTTGGATTGGTAACCCCACCCTACCTCGCTCGACGCATCTGTATCTACCCTGATCGTCGGCGGGGGGGCGGTCCAGGGCACAGCCGCAGAGAGCGTACCCCGAGCAACCAAGTGTCCTAAGTGTCTGTGAATTGTACGCGGGATCGGCATGAGCCGATCCATAGGGGCCAACGGAAACACCTTGTTGCCCATGAGTATTAGGCGGCGTAGCCTGAGCCTCCCTAAGGGAATGGTCAGAGCGGCCCAATTCAGTGAACCCACTAACGAGTCCCAGATCCTCCTCGTGAGGGAGACCGAGTGCAACATGGCGAAGACCTTACGGCGAAGACCTTCCTGCGAAGTTTCACCGCGTTTGGCTTACTCTGGGTCACTGTAGCGCTGGTCAGATCCCATTCGAGACCTACCCACGTCACGACACGCGACGGGGTCAGGCGTGACTTGGGAATATTGATTTTGAACCCTAACTGTGTGATGTGTTGAACTACTGTGAGGGTGTCGCGGACGCACTGGTCTAGGGTGTCTGAAACTATCAACCAATCGTCCAAGTAAAACAGGATCTGGAGGCCGCTCCTGAGGAGAGGATCCAGACCCTGCTTCACCAGTTTCGAGAAGATCCGCGGCGCGATGTTGAGACCGAAGGGAAGTCTGTCGAACATGAACACACGATCGGAAGTCTGAACGGCCAAGAATCGCTGGAAACGAGGATGGATAGGAACGTGCCAATACGCATCCTTGAGGTCCAGCGACACTACCCACGACAGAGGTCGCAGGGCCAGTCGTACCTGGTGCACCGTCAGCATCCGAAACCGTGTGTTCACGATGTGCCCGTTGAGGGCCGACAGATCCACCACCGGTCGCATCGCGTCGCAGTCCTTCTTTGGTACCAGAAATACACGGGAGAGGAAAACCGGTTGACCGGCTTTCACCTCCTTAACGATTCCCTGCTCGTGCATGGACGTTATCACGTCGGCCACCTCCGAAGAGACGGGCCGGCTTCGTTGACAAGAGCTGAGTGGGGGTCTGGACTTCCATCTCCAGGTTAGACCCCTCCGTGCAATCTTCCGCCCGCACGTCCCTCGCGGCCAGCGAGGGGCGCAAGGGCGAAAACAACCTGTGGTTGCCCCCGAGATGAGGTGAGCGACCCCTTCGGCTAGGTGAGAAGGAGAACAAGGAGGAGACCAACCCGGATAACCTACACATTTTTTGACGTGGATGGTCCCCCGGTACGGTCCTTGCGGTCATAAGCGCCACGTTGACCTCCTCTACCCCCCCCACCTCGTCGAAAAGGGCGGGTCACCCCATCCCCTGTCCGTCGCGCGTCTGACCCCGTCGAAGTGCGGCCGGAAGTGGAAGGCTGGCCAGCCCCTTCTCGGTGGGGATGAAAGGGAGCAAGAACAGAAGTGCGAGGCAGAACCGACGCTCTGGCCGGCAACTTCCCTTCCTGCGCCCTTTCTTGGCGGCAGCACTGGCGGCAGCACCCCGAAGAGGACCGTCAGAAGGACGGGACTGAGAAGACCCTGGTCGCGACACAGCGCGTTGTTGCGTGTCGTAAGCAGGGTCCGCCGACAAAGAAGCGTAGCGTTCCCAAGCATCCTGCGCAAAAAGCCCCGATGTATAGAGCTCAGAGTACAACAAACCCTGACGAATATCCAAGGGGGCTTTCCGGCAGAACGAGGACCTTACCGTCTGGCGTTGTCGAGTTGCCTCGCACAAAACCGTCTTCAGCTCGGGAACCAAAGACACCGCGAGCTGAAGGTGGATCCGCCGAACGTGGTCCAAACCTTCGCGAAGATTGCCCGGTGCAGTCGCCTTGATAAGCCGCAGGTGGTGAACAGACGTCTGGAGGGAACCTAAAAGACAAGATAATAAGTTCGCCACCCTCTGTCGCAAGGTAAAATCCCTGTCGACAGAGGACTTATCTGGGTGAGAGAAGAACGGGTTAGCAATAGAACAAATTTCAAGTTTGGGCGCGCTGATCCAGGACCAGAACTTGCCGTCCAATCCGCCGACAGATACAAGAGGAGGCAAAAGCAGTGATGACTCCGGGGGAGGGACTGAAGTAGATCTGTCGACGGAACGGTAGGCGAATTCTAAGGCCTCAGCAAACCAGGCCTCCAATGGGAGAGGGTTATCGAGCACGACGGCTAAGCCAGGCTTACCGTCGTCGCACAAACCCGTCCCATAGGAGGACAGTCCCGTCAACACAGCCAGGGACTGAACATCCTGAAGGATGTCCTGGCGGCTGAAGTCTGACCAGAGCTTAGTCCGAGGAGCAGACGGGGGCTTGGGCTTCACCGAAAAGTACTGAAGGTCAGTCCTCGTCGGGTAAGCCCGCACCTCCACGTCGGCCACCTGACCATCCACCCTGATCGCCCTGAACTGCATCTTATCATTTATTTGCACCGACCAGTCCGGTGGTAGGGCCCTCTCACCTGACGGGAAGCCGGTAGCACGCTCCAGGTGGGAGGCCTGCACCCCCTTCCAAACAGCCAAGGAGCCATAGAGGAGCGGCATGGTCCGCGATGGGACCTTGGCCTTCTGGATGGGGGGCCAGCGCGGACCCTGCCCTAGCGGACGGAGAACCCCCGCATGGGAGACAGCAGGGGCAACCTCCTGAGCTAGGGCAGGAGCAGTACTAGCCGACGACCGGGCAGGCGGAGAAGCTGGGCGAGAAGGAATGTGGTCCACTGCAGAAGGGAGGGGGCCCAAAGCAGGGGTAGGTTGGGTGAGGCGCTGAGGTTGTGTCACCGCCAAGAAGCGAGATAAGAGGGAGTCTTGCATCGCCTCCAAGCGCTCGTCGATGTGTGACACAACCCACCCCTGCATAGCCGAAAATCGATCCGAGAGAGGCGACCCCCCTGAAGATTGTTCGGCCCGCAGGGGCGAGCGTGAGCGGGAGCGAGACCCATGACACGAAACAGCAGCGTCGCGGCCCAAAGAAGGCGAGCGACGACGGCCATGGCGCCTCTGAGGGTCTCGTCCCCGATCACTAACGCCCGAGTGGGAAACATCACCATCCCCCTCTTCCAGCAACACATCAGCTCCCGAGAAAGGGGACACCGAAACCTCGCTATACTCCACCGAGTCAAGAGGCGGGGTAACCCCCTGGCGAGCTGGTAAGTGAAGATCAGGGATAGAAGAATGAGGAGGAGCAGGATGACGGGAGTGGGAAGGCTGGCCGGGTGAAAGGAGGTCAGAAGGAGCCGCGGGGGGAAACAGAGCAAGGAGCCCCGGGGCTGAGAGAACAGGGTGGCCCGACACCGAGGCGGAGGAGGGAGGGACCTCCACCTTGGGACGAGACCGTGAAGGAAGAATAGGCACCGAAGCAGGAGAAGTAGGAGGAGAAGCAACTACATCCTGGCGGACCCTCCTGGACAGTGTAGGAGGAGGGAGCAGAGGGCCAGCTACAGCATGAACATCCGCGCGCGTAGAGGACAAAGGAATAGGACGTCTTTTGTGCAGGGGAAGCGGGAGGAAGGTAGTAGAGCCCCTATCCGGAGAGGCCAGGGGAGGGCGCACAGGGGCAGAGCCGCTAACCCCGGCCTCAGGGTGAGAACCATGACGAGGGCGATGGGGGTCGTCAAGGCGATCAGGAGGACGACGAGGGGCAGTAGAGGACGGGCGATGAGGCGAGCGAGAGCGTGGATGGGGCTGGGGATCCTCCCGACGATGTGACGACCGGCCGTGGGATCCAGGGAGGAGGGCCCGAGCAGGGAGAGGGCCAGGTGAACGGCCTCCAGACGGGTCAGGGATGCCCAGGGCGACGCGGATCCGGTCGTCAACAAAGGCTGGGGAACGGTGGCCCACAGTCCTAATGTGGTGGGAGACCACCGCCCACACCGATTGAAGGGAAGCAGAGGCCACTGCCGCCTCTGAGGAACCAGGGCGAAGGTCCACCACATCCACCAGGTCCATACACGGGCCACACAGAGCAGGGAGGTAGGCCGTAGAGGACACACATTGCGAGTGGCGTAAGCAGGACCTGTGGCGCTCCAAGCACGGGGAGCCACAACCCTGGCGAAAGCAAGGCATCCCACCTGCAATGGAAGAACACACACCATAAGCAGCACGTCGACGGAGTAAGTGTAGAGAATGTCCAATAAAAACCAGGGAATAAGCATGGGTAAACAGTAACACACATGCAAATTGGTATCCGTACTCACCCTAAACCGGGAGCACCGAGGTAGGTGAGGAGGGCGGGCGAGGTGGAAGAGCACAAGCAGAACCTGCAAAGATGGAGAAAGTGTTAACCACCACTCAACACCTTACATGCAGGGTCCATAACACTAGTAAAGTGCATACACCAATAGAGTATCAGGCAACAAGATGACATAAAAAAGGTCAACAATGAAAGCCAACTATTACCGCAGGAAGCATAACCGTACCGACACAACCCTCCCGCATCTCCGCCGGACCCCCCAGCGATCTCCGCAAATTTGCGGGGAGCCGAAACGTCCCAGAGGACCGAATCGAGCTCTCCGCAAATTTAGGCCGAGATGGTCCGGCGCCGAAAAAGCGAGAGGAGCGTCTAGGGAATACCAAAAAAGGCCACAAAAATGTGTCATCTCCTTATGAACTCCAAGCGATGATGGCCATCAAGCTGAGCAGTGTCTTCCTTGAATTTATCCTAACTCAACCGGTAAAGGGAGAGGCAAGGAAGACACACCAGGGGAGAGGAGGCACATCCCCCAGGAACCACCCAACCCACAGAGATAGAGCAAAGCCCATGAGGAGAAGTGGCAGGAAGGGTGGTTCCGCACAAACAAGGGCCCCCCGTGAGGTACCCCTGGATTGGGCAAAAAGACTAAGAAAGGATGGAGTTGAAACAGGAAGAGAAAACAAAAACCAGTAAATGAAACTGGTGAGAAAAAGGGTGGCCTAGCCGTGAGCAGAGAATGTGTCAGGGGCGAAAAACCCTGTGGTGTGAAAGAGGGGCCCCCGTGGGGTACCCCTGGATTATCACGAACCACCTGTCGCCCAGGCCCTTGAGACACAGTGAAGGCTCGAAAGGGGGGACTCGGGAATAACGCTAATAATGCGGCCGACACAAACTCTACAAACAGAACCGCCACCAACGAAATCTCAGATTGTTTACCAACGGTACACCTAGGCTATGAAAAAAGAAAACTCATAGGGGCATAGCAATTCCTGAATGAGAAAACGAGCTAGGCTAAAAATAAGCTAAAAGCTAAACTATGCCCAGACTAACAGGAAAAAAGAATATAAAAAGAGAAATAATTAAAAACATATACGAGGAATGCCAGGCGCCCCCGTACCTTCGGTAGGCTATTTCCACACGCGTCTCCATTATACACACTTAGGAGCCCATTTACGTGTGCCCTAGATCACGTAACATCTGTCTAACCAAAAAAGAAGGCCAGATAAGCCGAAACGAACCTAAAACAGGGTGAATTGAAGGAGCACAACACAAGCGGACTCAACATGGAGACGCGTGAAAAAATGATGACAAAAGAGGGTCGCTCATGCGCACGTTCGACAGGGATCTGCACATGACAGAACACGGGATGGGCCTTAAGCGGTAACTAAGGTAAACCCCTTTTTCTTCTCTTCTATGCTTTTTCACCTTCGGTGGTAGTTTTGGTTAATGTGCAACGTCTCCTAGAGCAAGATAAGGAGTAGACTCTAGACATTTTCTTTTTAACCGCGGTTGGAATGACGACATAGCAGTCAAAATAGACAAGTCGTCATTGCAATTAGGTTAATAGCCTTGACGTTGGATTTGCCAAGACTACTTACAAATACAGGGTTTAGGGCAGTTGTGGCAGCCACCAATGTGTCAGGACTGTATCCTCGAGGTACATAGCAATAAGTTACAGTGTTTAGGGCAGTTGTGGCAGCCACCAATGAGTCAGGACTGTGTCCTCGAGGTACATAGCAATAAGTTACAGTGTTTAGGGCAGTTGTGGCAGCCACCAATGTGACAGGACTGTATCCTCGAGGTACATAGCAATAAGTCACAGCTTGTAAAAGAATACAAAGGAATGCTTATTCAAAATGTAGTTATACAAGTTTTACTTGCATAATGAAAATTATAGAGTGGTAAAGAACTTATTCCAACAACTCTACATAGCATTAACTCACAGTGTTGATGGCAGGTGTAGCAGCCACCAAGGAGGAAGGACTTAGTCCACGGGGTACATACACTCTGGTTCCCTGCTGACTCAGTAGTCCAAACTTTAGGCCCATCTCCAAGGTACCATGAACCTGCAGGACACAATATTGAAATTAATATACTCATTTTGAGAAACAATATCTTGTTCCATGTAATTCACTGTAAATATTTCATCAATATATTATTCTAACAATCTATAATTTAATCAAGAAATATTATTGAACACTTGTAGGACTAGTGTTAGCATATCTTTCATGAAGGTTGAAATTATAAATGTTGAAATGTCTTCTAGTATTTAACACAATAATCACTTATAGCTTATTAACTTATTTGGGGGAGATTGCAGGCACCAATCGAATAGGGATAGACGCAGGAAAGGATATAAGCATGTGATAAGGAGTCACTGGAACTCCTGTGTCATTTGCTTGGCCTCTCTTACTGGTTTTCTTTGTTCCTCGCTTACACCGAGAGTAATCCAGCTAGCTCTCACAAACACTCTCTCTCTCTCTCTTTAACACTACACCACACAAACACATTATACTTCTTTCCAATACACCAACATTTAAAACTACAATGATGACACAACAAGGCCCAACCTCGGAGTCCCCAGGGGAGGGACCATAAATGCCCCCACAATACAGACTGAACACCCATTCAAATACCCATCAACATGTCTAAGACCGCGGCCTGAAACTCTCACTATCAACTTTTGCAACATTCGTAGCCTCTCCTCTAACTTCTATTCTATTCAACACCACCTCTCCTCTGCCAACCTTGATCTCTTTCTCACCGAAACTCAGTTGTCTGGGACTACTGACAGCAACCACTTCTCTGCTGTGTGTGTGGCGGGTGCCCAACCCCGAAAGGGTTGAAATAGGGGAGCTATCCCCCCGCCAAAGGCGGCTTTCTAGGGCCTTTCCTAGCTGATGCTGAGAGGATTGGGTTCTAGTCATGTGGTGATGGGCTGGTCTCTCAGAGTGAGAACTGAGCGATCTCTGCCATACCCATAGCTTACTCTGACTGTTCCTTTTACTTATATATTTTCTAGATCTCAAGTGACGGCGTCTTTTCCGTGGATTGACCTCCCAATCTACCAAGATTGGAAGCCAAAGCGTCACATTTTTCCTTTGCCCCTCAACTTTCTCTTCATAATTGCTGAGGGGCACAGGGTCCTGGATGGGGCTTTGGTTTTCCCGGGCGTTTCCGCACCCTCCTCAGCTCCCCGCCATGGAGTGGCTTCGGTCACCCAGGCTTTATTGTGGTCGGCAGGGAGGGTTCTGTGGGGGCGCTCGGTTATGGCCTTGGCCTTGCTCGGGGCCTTGGGGCTGTTCGGCCAGGCAGCTTGGGGAACAACAACAACAACAACAACCACTTCTCTGTACCCTCCTACTATCTCTAACCTAGTTTCAAAGCCAAAGGTGGATGTTGTGTATACATAAATAATAAACTCACTTGCTCTCATATTCCCATTTTCGACTCCTCTGAATTCTCCAATTTATAGCTAAAATTATCCTGTCACTCGCATACTAAATATTTTGGTGCTTCTATCTTTCCCCTATCTCTACTGACATTCCCAAATTTGTTGACTATCTAAAGTTTATAGTGGAACACATCCTATCCATTTCTACTTTCACAGAAATCTCCATTTCAACGTTCACCACAGTGAATGGCTCTCCTCTCATTCCAGTGAATATTCTGGTGAACAAGCCTACATCTTTTCTATCCTATATGACCTAGAGCAGTTGGTTCAGCAACCCACCTGTATCTTTTCTCTCATTTGACCCCGACAATGGGGAGCCACCTTGCAAGCGGTGGCGGGGCTGGAAGCATGGCCGCTGATCTCACCTATTTGGGTAGTGAACCTATATTTCTAGGGTTCGGGTTTCATCGGCCTCGTGGACCAAGTGCTCCCCCTTCATCACTGGTAAGAGTGGGGCCTTCCAGTGATGTCGTACTCCTCAGCCCTGTCTTCCTGTTGATGACTTGGCGTACCTTGGATTTCTGTTTTGGCTATTCTTCGGTTTTGTTGGAGGGAGTTTGTGGGTGGCTACTGCTCATTCCCGTTGAACTGGGGTCGCATCTGTGGCCCCTTTACGCCAAGCCAGGGAGCTAGGTGTTGTGCCGAACTCGACGGACGGAGGCACCTTCATGACACCTTTCTTCCGTGGCGTATGCTCTGGCTGGATCCCTGGGGCAATTTTGTCTTGTCCCCAAAATGTGGCTCCGTGGTGGGTATGGGACCGGCTGCAGTGAATTATTATTTTCGTATTATGGCTTCTAACCTACCCTTGACTGTTGACGACTCTGGCGATCTTTCGGTTTCCCCTCCTGACCCTCCCCCTTCTCTTGTGGTGACTATGCAGCCTTTCCAGGCAGGCAGGACACAAAGACCTCCATCGAGTAGGTCCCGTCGTCCTCCGAGAGCTGTTGGGTCCCTTCATGAGCCAAGTTTAAGAGTTCCCTTTACTAAGTTTGTGGTGGTTCGTGCCCTCGAGGGATTAGATATACGACGAAATGACATTTTCAAAACTCACAGAGGTTTAGTTTGTGCCTGTGGTTCTTCTCCAAAGGTGGTTCCACAAGCGGATGGTAGCCTACTAGTTGAGATAGCAGATGGGGAGCTGAGTGCCCGCCTTCTGGCCTCAACATCCCTTGCGGACCAGCCGGTTTTGTGTTCGCCGCATGGCACGCTCAATCACTCTCGCGGAGTTGTTTATGCGAAAGAGCTAGTCATGTATGATGAGGTGCATCTCCAAGAAGAATTTGCTTCACAACAGGTTATCAAAATCGAACGTATTAAAAAGAGGGCTGATGGTGAGCTTGTCCCCACACCGACCCTAATCCTCACATTCGACCTCTTAGGCCTTCCTGACCTTCTGGTGGCTGCCTGGTACCGCTAGAGGGTAAAGCCTTATGTTCCGCAACCACGACGTTGTTTCCATTGCCAGCGTTTTTGACATATCGGGCGTTTCTGCCGACGACTTGCCCAGGGACTACCGTCTGTGTGCGTCTCCTGTGGGGGTTCGGCATCCTGCGTGAATTGTGGTGGTGGACAGACTGCTTCTTCCAAGTCTTGTGATCGATATAGATTTGAACAGGGGGTATTGTCTCTACGTGCGAAAGAGAAACTGAGCTTTGCTGAATCTAAAGATCGTGTGTCATCTATGTTTGTTCGCCCTAGTGTTTCGTTCGCATCTCTCCTCTCAAAGTCCAAGCCTGCTGCACCTATGCATAATGTTCCTTCTGTGAGTCATCAGGAGTCTTCTGCTTCAAGAACGGGCCTTCCTTCACAGGTCTCGTCCGTTGCCAAGCGTCCTCCTGGTCCTCCTCATGGGAAGTCTGAGACCCCTGTCACCCCCCTGCCTGTGGACCCTCCCTCGCTACCTGTACCTGAAGCTGATGGTCCATCTGTCCCTCTTTGCCACCTCCTTATGTGACAAGCTCTGTGGCAGGTCGTAATTCCGATTCAGCAAGTACTGGCGTAGAGATGGAGGCTGAGATTGCCAACCTCAAGCGGGTGAGGAGTGAGGAATCTTTGGAGGAGAGCCCTCCTTCTAAGGTTCAAACAAGCGTGCCTCATGGGGGCTCTGAGAGTTCCCCTCACTCTGGGTCTCGAGATGATTTGGCATCAACGTTGGTGGCTGATAAAGACAGCCTTTCTGGGGTACCAGTTCCTGCACCTAGCTCAGGTGTGACAGGGGATGCATCTTCAGCCGCACACACGGCTTGCTCACCAGCTTCATCTGACCCAACCTCCTGCAAACTGCCTCCGGTTGATTTGGTTGGGGATGGTCAGGGTCGGGGTGACCCTGTCGTGGCACCTGATCACTCGGTGAGGGCTGCGGGCAAGGCAAGTGTGTCTAAACGGAGGGTCTATGTGCCTCGGTTACGTACGGCGGATGTGACTGTGGATAGAGATCCTTCCAAACGTCATGACACTAGATTATCATCATCCTCCTCTCAATTGGTTAGACCGGGACCCCCCCCTGGGAAGAAGGGCTTTAAAACCCTTCCCAACGAAAGTCCTACATAGATATGTGTGCTTTTCCTCTTTTATATGTTAAATTTTTAATTAGTAACACCTTATGGCTACAACAATTTGTCTTCAATGGAATTGTCGTGGTTTATTGGCAAACTGGGAGGAATTACAATTATTTCTCTCAGATCTAAATCCATTGTGTGTCTGTCTTCAGGAGACAATGGTGGGGCTTTGACCGTTGCCTTCACCTAAGGGTTATTCAGTCTTCCATTCCGCTCCTCCCCTGGCTGGTGGTCATAGCGGTGGGTGTGCCATTTTACGTCATTCCGATGTCCCATTCACACCCTTTACTGTACAGTCTCCTCACTGACGCCGGCTCTCCCATCGTCAACAACCCCGCATCGCCACTGAGAAAACTCGATCATAATTTGAGTATTTCATAACCCTATTCCCTTTATTCATTGCATGAACAGTAGTGAAGTGCTTGTTTAACCTACACATAGTTCTGAAGTTGCCGTGCATGTATTTTATTTATTTTTCTGACTGATAAACATTGTTGTTTACATTTTTACCCTAGCTTGTAGCAGACGACGCACTAATCGACCTAGCTTTGTATTTTCTTATTAACTCTAGTAGTTATCGTATTTAGTATCCTACTGTAGCTATATATATCTGTAATTTTAGTTGTTGCTTGCATGATCTTGTAGTAACCTTTGACTGATAACTTTGTTTATCTAAATATAATCCTGCTTGACTAGCCTACAGTGACACCAGGCTCCATCTGCTGATACAGTATATTAACCCCTTGTGTGCAGTTACACTATATATAATCTCTATTTGGTGAATTGTATATTTAGTTGTATATTTAGTATTCTATTATATTGTATATAAATATATATATATATATATTTTTTTTTGGGTAGGTTATCACTCCTGATAGCCTATTTCAGCATATTATATAATTTTTTGTTTTAGGTTATTTTTGTTTTCGGTTGTTGTTGTTGTTGTTGTTCCCCAGCTGCCTGGCCGAACAGCCCCAAGGTCCAGAGCAAGGCCAAGGCCATTACCAAGCGCCCCCCCAGAACCCTCCCTGTCGACCACAATAAAGCCTGGGTGACCGAAGCCACTCCATGGCGGGGAGCTGAGGAGGGTGCGGAAACGCGCGGGAAACAAAAGCCTCACCCATGGCCCTGTGCCCCTCAGCAACTATGAAAAGAAAGTTGAGGGGCAAAGGAAAAATGTGACTCTTTGGCTTCCAATCTTGGTAGATTGGGAGGTCAATCCACGGAAGAGATCTAGAAAATATTTAAGTAAAAGGAACAGTCAGAGTAAGCTATGAGTATGGCAGAGATCGCTCAGTTCTCACTCTGATAGACCAGCCCATCCACCACATGACTAGAACCCAATCCTCTCAGCATCAGCTAGGAAAGGCCCTAGAAAGCCGCCTTTGGCGGGGGGGATAGCTCCCCTATTTCAACCCCTTTCGGGGTTGGGCACCCGCCCTTTGTTTTCGGTTAGGCTAGGCTATCACCCTTGGTGGCCTATTTATGTGTATTTAAATTTTTAAATTTTCGGTTAGGCTATCACCGGTGGTGGCCTATTTCTGCGTACCGGTATTTCATAATTTTTGTTTTCGGCTATTTTTGTTTTCGGTTAGGCTAGGCTATCGCCCCTGGTGGCCTATTTCTGTTTAAATAAAAACAAATTTGTTTTTGGTTTGGCTATCACTGCGTATTATAATTTTATAAACAATTTTGATTTTTAATTTTTGGTTAGGCTATCACCCTTGATAACCTATTTGTGCGTATTTCAACATTTTTGTTTTCGGTTATGCCTATTTAAGTAAGTGAAGCGACCTGAAGTGAGTGAAGTGTTTTTAAAGTGAGAGAAGTATTTTTAAAGTGTATTATTGATTTGATGTAAAAGTATAATTTTCAGGCTTAAATTGTATTAGAAGTGACGTGAAGTGATTTAAAGTGAGTGAAGTGATTTACAGTGAGTAAAGTGATCTGAAGTGTGTGAAGTGAATAAAGTGTTCTGAAGTGAGACAAGTGATTAGAATTGACTTAGAGTGATGTGATTTGAAGTTTTGTTATGGTCACCATGTCTCGCGCCTGCACGAACTGTTCCGGTAGGTTTGGCCCTACCATGTTTGCTTTCACCGATGTTCATGTCTGCCGATTCTGCCAGCTCTGAAAAGATTTGGTAGCAAAACTGGATGAAGCTAACGTCAAGATTAACGCCCTCACCAAGAAGCTAGAAACACTCCAAGAATTTGCGACGCTCAACATAGGAGTATCATCAAATGAATCAATTACTACCATTGCGGCATCTTCCAACAGCCCAACGCCTGATATAGCGGTACCTGCTTCAGTACATGCACCACGTCAGAAAAAAATGGCTCCACTCTATCTCAGGACAACTTCCGCATCGTGAGAAACGTTCGCCCCATCACAAGGAGGATCATCACCGAAACCATGTGCCAGAACCGTTACCAGATTCTTGCAGACTTAGACGACGAAGAAGAAATAGAAGAAATTCGGCTCGTAGGAGATTCTATGGTTCTTGGGCAACTTATGGAGTTCTGCGCCAGGGCACCCAGGACCAGGAAGCGCTTTTGTATCCCGGGTGGCGGTGTGGACGACGTTGCAGCTGCAGTCAACGAAGTTTCAAAGTTAGCCCCCTCACAATGTACGTCATTCATGTCGTATCTAATGACGTGCAGCGGACCCGATCGGGGGACCTCATGCTGAAGTACCGGAAGCTGATTCAGAAGTATAAGGAAAAGTCAGGCAGAGTCATCATATCAGGGATCGTCCCCAGGGTCGGTGTGGAGAGCCGATTCTTCAATATAGCCACTAGCGTAAATCGTCGTCTGGCTAACCTCTGCAGGGAAGAAAACGTTGGATTCATCAATACCTGGAATTACTTCTACCGTGAAGATCATCTGTTTGTAGCAGATGGAGTCCATCTGAACCAGGTGGGAGCAGCAAGATTTGGCCGCCTGCTTCACGACGCAGTAAAGGATTTTCGGAGAAAAAGCAGAGCCAACCAAGGACCACCAGGGATGAGGTTCGAGGCCCGAGGACCACCAAGGACAAGGATCAAGGACCGTGGACGACCAGGGGCGACGATCGAGGACCGAGAACTACCAGGGACGACGATCGAGGACATAGAGAACGGAGGACCACCAGAAACAATGATCGAGGACCGAGGACCACTAGGAACAATGATCGAGGACACCGAGGACCGAGGACAACCAGTGATTAGGATCGAGGACTGAGGGCAGACAGGTACATAAATGTAGATCCGAGCAAAACCAATAATTTGAATAAAGAGCGTTCCGTGAATTCCAAATCCAAAACTTTGAAAGTTTTCTATGCAAACGCTCGTAGCATACGCAATAAATTTTCAGATTTAGAGGAACTAGTGTTTACGGAAAATTACGATGTTATTGGCATAACAGAATCTTGGCTCAATAAAGAAGACAGAGACTTTTTAGCAGAGTATTCACTTCCCAGTTATGTAATGTTTGAGAAAAGACGAATTAATAGAAATGGAGGTGGAGATAAATTTTTCATCAAAGAAAGTCTTAACATAACCCTCTTGTCAAAACCTCAAAATTGTGAACGTCGACACATCCTTTGTGCTAATCAAGAATAATAAAGGTATAAAAATAATACTTGCACTAATATACAGACCTCCAGCTCAATCAGTGCAAACTGACAGAGAAAATTATGAGCAAATTACAGACTTAAGTAACTCGCAAGATACCGTCATTTTTGGCGACTTCAATTTACCTGTGACCAAGTTGGGAGATAGTATTACTTCACACTCTGGACAAGACCTTTGTACAAATTTGCAAGAGAATTCGCTATATCAATTTGTTAGATCTCAAACCCGTGGAAATAATGTCCTTGACCTTGTACTTTCAACAAAAGAAGAATTGATAGAAAATTTGAATGTTGGTAACAGCGACCATCGTACGATAACTTTCAGTTTAAAGTTTACTAGTAACGAACCAAATAGCAGTATCGAGAAAGTCCCTAATTTCAAGCAAGCAAAGTTTCGTAAACTTAGAGCAATGTTTAACCCTTATTTAGCGGCGAGCAACATAAGTCGAGTTAAATAAAGCTGGACTATGTGGCGGCGCTCGACATAACTCGAGTGGCAATTTCAGCACGTAATGTGGCTGAGAGAGAGAGACAAGTGGTGGCAGGAGACTAGCGAGCGTATGACTGCTCCAGACCACCGCGGCGAACCTACTGACACAAATCTCAGCTCCCTCCTCCCTCTCTCACTCGCTACATACTCAATTATGTACTGAAAGTACCGAATTACCTGCTTTTTGCACTCGCGTTGCACGGTTATTGCAAGAAAACTATCCATCATACAAGGATCGTTATGGTGTCATTCGAAAGCTCTGTTTATGCCCTTTCAGGGATAGGTACTTGTTTTACGTTCTGGGTCTTATTTAGGCATGAAAATGATCACGTAAACAGCCCTATTTTGGCTAAAAACACCCCGCTGTGCGGTACACATAAATAAACCGCATAGGCCGCTCGTAAGGTGTTAATTAACAATAACGACATAAATACATCTTGGGAATCATTCGCAAACACTTACCTAAAAGCAGTGCAAGACTGCATACCATCGAAAATATGGCGTACAGGCCATAATGATAAGCCCAAATGGTGGAATAAAGATATTTAACCCTTAATTAGCGGCGAGCAACATAAGTCGAGTTAAATAAAGCTGGACTATGTGGCGGCGCTCGACATAGGTCGAGTGGCAATTTCAGCACGTAATGTGGCTGAGAGAGAGAGACAAGTGGTGGCAGGAGACTAGCGAGCGTATGACTGCTCCAGACCACCGCGGCGAACCTACTGACACAAATCTCAGCTCCCTCCTCCCTCTCTCACTCGCTACATACTCAATTATATACCGAAAGTACCGAATTACCTGCTTTTTGCACTCGCGTTGCACGGTTATTGCAAGAAAACTATCTATCATACAAGGATCGTTATGGTGTCATTCGAAAGCTCTGTTTATGCCCTTTCAGGGATAGGTACTTGTTTTACGTTCTGGGTCTTATTTAGGCATGAAAATGATCACGTAAACAGCCCTATTTTGGCTAAAAACACCCCGCTGTGCGGTACATATAAATAAACCGCATAGGCCGCTCGTAAGGTGTTAAAACTGTCTGCTTGCTAAAAAGTTTGCTAATAATAGATTAAAATCCTCACAAAATGACGAAGAACGGGTGAAATTTGTAGAACTACGACGCAAAGCCAAAAGGTTAATTAAGCTAAGTGAAAATACCCTGGAGTTACATGTTGCGAATCAAAGTAAAACAAACCCAAAAGAATTCTATAGTTATATCAGAAAGAAGAGAGTAGTTACTTCAACTGTAGGACCGTTAGTCGATGAAAATGGAGAATATACAAAAGACGAAGTACAAATGAATAATGTCCTCATTGGTGATCCAATAGTCTGGCAACCTATGTTTTTTGACATGAGACATTAGCATGGTGAGAGTCAGGAAGACAAGAAACTCGACAGGAGTCAAATCATTCCACTGCCTCATGTGGCCCATGGTCACTTTCTCAAACATGTTAACCTGCATCTGATGTTCCTTGTTTGTTTCATTGACGACGTAGTTCACCACCTCCTCATCAAAAAATGCCTCGAAGAGCTCTCCTGGTGAAGCGTCGAGGTCTGTGGTAAATGTGGGGGAAACTCCTGATCCCTCCTGTGCCTCATCAAAATGTGGCACCTCAGGGTTGTAGTTATCACACACATCTTCCCACTGAAACACCTAGAATTGGTCCTGGTTCTGGCGACACCGACGCCCACGCCCACGCCCATGCCCACCACGCACTGAGGCTGGTTGACCACGCCCACGGCCAAGACGGGAGTCGCGCGCCCTAGAGTGGGTAGGGCGGCCCCGAGAATGACGACCATGGGTGGCGCGGCGGTGTTCAGGGTCATCTATGAACTCGTCATCAGAGAAGTCATCTCCCCCAGACGGTGGCCTCATATTGTCATTGCCAGAGTCATCAGTCAGGTGTCCTTCGTCGGTATCCTCCTCTTCATAGTCCGGCGGGGAATGATGGATGCGTGAGCGGCGTTTGGGTGGGAAAGGTGGGGAAGGAGTGGCAGGTGAGGCTATGTCTCCCCGAGGCTCTGGGCTTCATAGCCGGCGACGATTTGTTGAAAGCAATATTTCAGTATCACTAGGCACAGGCACTGGTGATTTGGGCTAAAAAATATAATCTTTCACACTTGATGAGGGCTGGGGAGGTGGGGAGGTCTGTGGGGAAAGTTGCGGGTGGTCATGGCTGGGGCCGGCAGGGGTGGACGCCGAGAGGGCCTCGAACAAAGCCCGCCTTGTTTGCTTGCCTTTTTTGATAACTTTTGCCTTTCCCCTTTTCGGCAGCAGTATGTCTCCTGTCAGGGCACCCATATGGTAAATAATCCAAAAGTTGGTGGTCCTCAGCCCTTGACAGTGGTGGGGATGGTGGGGAACAATGACATTCGCCCCAGGCAAATTGGGTGGTGGAATCAAACAAAGGAGACAATGGCCGGGCAAACGATGAATCATCAATGGCTGACCCACGATCACACTCACTCATTACCTCATCATGTTCTTCCTCATCTCCTCACCTTTCTTTTTGCCTTTTTTCCTCCTCCCTGGCTGCCGTAGCCGCCTTTTTAAGTACGGTCCTGCTTTCGATAAAAGCGTATCTGAAACGGCAACATAGCTGGTGAAGGGCTTAAAGTGGCTTCACTCAGGGCAAACTTGGAGGCAGACCTTGAGCTCTCCCACTCGCTCACTTTACCAACATCACACTCTTCACCTTCACTAGCTTTTGCGACACTTGTTATCGCCCACCTTCAGGTGGTTAGTCGGGAAGCCTTTGAACTCAGGTTCTTCGTCACTCGATATAATAATGTTTAGGCATTCTCTCGATGCGTAATACGACGAATGTCCACTACTTTTCTCTTCAATGTCAGTATCATTGCCACTTCTCGCCAGATCTAACTCACGCAAGGTTCCATCTATTCCTCCGGGCAAGAGAACATCCTTGGCAAGGCACCGTTGTAGTACATGACGAGCCAGGGTGGGCATCGCGCGGGAGGCACCGATTCGGACACAGCGGGGTCGATATTTTGCGTAGTATCCATAATGGCGGCTAGGTAGAGACTGATGCTGGGGCATAGTTCAAGCGTGGTTTCGCTGCATACCGTATGTAAACAAACATAATTATTGCGTGCGCTTTAAAAGTACATATTCAAGCAGTGGCGCCTAGGAGGCCATCTGGTCTCTATGGCGCTGGTTCGATATGACCTCTATGTTTATGAAGGAGTTAGGGCTCAAATCTATATGTGTTTGAATTGTGAAATACAAGTATGTCTTGAATAACGCATAATTATATTTATGTAAATATATATTCGGGTATGTTCTTAGACCTAATCAGAGGTTATGTTTTGAAATGGATAGAAAATTGGCTCAGCGACAGAAAGCAAGGAATAGTCATGAACGGTAAGGCATCTAAATGGATCAATGTAAGTAGTGGGGTACCCCAGGGTCGGTACTAGGACCAATTATCTTTATAATTTACATCAATGACATAGATGAGGGTCTCACCTGTACAATCTCAAAGTTTGCTGACGACACAAAATTTGCAAATAGCGTAGGCTACTCTCAAAAGAACAAGTTGACGATATGCAACACAATCTAGATAAGTTGTCATGTTGGGCCCAAATTTGGCAAATGAGTTTCAATGCGGATAAATGTAAAGTACTACATATCGGATACCGAAATGAGAAAGCAAACTATTCGATGAATGGCAATCAGCTTAAGAGTGTAGACAGAGAAACCGATCTGGGAGTAACAATATCGAGTAACCTAAAACTGAGTCAACAATGTTCAGAACTTGTTAAAAAGGCAAACAAAATCTATCTATCTATCTATCTATTGCCTGACGCCGTGATCCCCGAAGGGGTGGCCACAAACGAACCGCCCCCATGCACCTCTGTCCCCAGTCAGTCGACGCCCCTCCCCTCAACCAGCACCGCCCTCGTTCTTGTACTTCCTCACTCCATCCTTCCACCTCATATTCGGTCTACATCTCCCTCTCTGTCCCTCCACCTCGCTCTCGTATACCCTCTTAGTCATTCTCTCGCTTTCCATACGTTCCATATGGCCGAACCATCTCAAGTTGTTCCTTTTCACACTTTCCAGCACATCTACCTCCACACCACACCTCCTTCTTACTTCCTCATTAGTCTGTCTATCCCTCCATGTAACTCCGCACGCACTCCTTAAGTAATTCATTTCCACTGCTCTCACTCTTGGTCTGAGTCTCTCAACCAACGTCCATGCTTCGCTTCCGTAAGTCAGTGTCGGGATTACCACACTGTCATGCAAGGACTTCTTCACTTCCATACTGACCACCCTATTTCTTGTTACTGCTTTTAGCATTCCTACAACCCTCTTCCCCTGTTGTACCCTCTCCTGCACTTCTTCATCCATAGTCCCATCTTTACTCAACACACTGCCCAGATACTTAAAAGAGTTGACGATCTCCATAGCCTGACCGTTCAGCTTCACCTCACACTCTGTGACTTCACCCCTTTCGAAGACCATAACCTTGCTCTTCCCCGTATTTACCTTCAAATTCCGTTTTTCGCACACTGCTCCAAACTCATTTACCAGACCCTGCAACTCCCATTCATTATCACTCATCAGAACTGTATCATCCGCAAACAGCAGTATAGGTAGCTTCCACTCAATTCCCTCCCTTTTCAGCGATACACCAACATCCACTGCTCTTGATAGTATTTCTTTCATGACTCCATCCATATATACAGTAAACAACCACGTGGACATCACACACCCCTGTTTCAAACCAACATTCAGGTCAAAGAACTCGCTCTGCTCACTCTCCACACGTACTGCCACCTTTGCACCCTCATACATGCTCTTCACTGCTTTCAGCAACTTGCCCTCTACTCCGTCTATTCTTAGTACTTTCCACAAACCTTCTCTATCCACTCTGTCATAGGCCTTCTCCAAGTCCATAAAGGCAACATACACCTTTTGTTTCTTCTCCAGATACTTCTCCACAACACAATTCAGGGTAAAAATCTGATCTACACATCCTCTTCCCTTCCTAAAACCTCCCTGCTCGTCGCCTATCCATTTCTCCGTTCTCACTCTCACTCTCTCAATCACTACCCTACTGTATACCTTCCCTACTACGCTTAGAAGACATATTCCTCGGTGGTTACCACACACTCCTCTTTCCCCTTTGCCCTTATATAGGGGGACTATTATGCCAGTCTTCCAGTCATCGGGTGCACTCCCCTTCTCCCATGCTAGACATGCAAACACAATACTTAGCTTTATAGGCAGGTCAGTTGAGCATAAATCCAAAGAAGTTATCCTAACTCTTTACAATTCCTTAGTCCGCCCTCTTCTGGAATACTCCGTTCAACCCTGGTGCCCTTATTACCCAAAAGATATAGACAAGTTAGAACGAGTCAGCCAGAGTGGACAGAAGGGTGCTGAGCTGGTATGGTCATGTTGAATGAATGGGAGATGAAAGGCTTACAAAGAGATTATGTGAGTCAGATACAAGGGGAGATAGAAGGGCAGGAAGACCCACATTGAGATGGAGAGACTGTGTAAGACAATCTTTGGCTGATAGAGGAATGACTATAGATCAGGCAAAGGAAGTGGTAATAAACAAGAATGGATGGAGAATGCTTGTGAATACTTGAGTGAACACGTGGTCATTTGGGGGAAGGGGTCAGGCGTAAGTTGGACTAGATAATAGTCCATCAGGCGCCTGGCACGGGGAGACGATTAATAGGAAGGGTGCGTCTGGAAGTGTGGTGGGTGGGCTTGTGGCTTCGGCTCCACTGCACGTCTGCCTGCCGAGATCGGAACCTCTCCGGGTGGTCGGGGGCCGGGGGAGTGCTAGAGCGACCTTGGTGACCCTGGTCTCTGGGTCTTCTCCTGGGTGACCTAGATGTGTGTGAATTTGTGTTTTGTTGGTGTGTGTTTGTTGTTTTATGTTGTGTTTTGTGTTTTCCCTGTTCTTGCTCTGTCATGAGGTGGCCATCCCCACGAGAAAAAAAAAATAATAAAATAGAATTAAATAGACAATAAAAATTAAAAATAGGAAAAGTGGGGATTGGGCCTGAACATATAGATAGATAGATAGATAGATCGAGTTCAACGTAGAGTTACCAAAACAATCGATGAGGAGTGACTTAGAGAATTAAATCTATTAATTTTAACCCAGCGCAGATTAAGAAGTGACTTAATTCAAGTGTTCAAAATCATCAAAGGCATCGACAATATGAACTGTAGTAAGTACTTCACTATCGACCAATCTAATTATACGCAGGGAAACGGTTGTAAATTTATTGGTAAATCTTTTAACTCACACGAATCTTAAGAATTTCTTCTTCAATCAAGCTGTCAACTTGTGGAATGGGCTTCCCCGAGAAGTTATAGACTGCAGTACCGTTGATTCTTTTAAACTTCGCCTAGACAAATATCTTGCATCAAACCCGTGACTGACTGCATTTGTAAATGAATAACTTTATGTTATTCCTCCCTCAAATTCATCAAGGATTATTGCGTATAATCTATTACGTTACTCTCCTTTTTCCAGATATACGAAAGATCACTTATAACTGTGTTATGTTACTAACCCCTCTGTCCCCTACTAACTTCCTAATCCTGCCACGGACATTAGTTCCAGGGAAGTAGTTCCCTTTCCAATTTTCCCTTACCCACTCTGTTTGTACACTTGATCCTCAGTGTTTTAGAGGACAAGCAGCCTAGAGGGGTCACTAGACCTGTTGTTGCTTGATATCCTTTGTACTTATGAGCACAATGGTATTCACCCTTTGAGGATCATGCTGCATTCTGACAGTTTATTACGGCTATCAGACAATTTTATACAGCTTAGGAATGATCTATGGGACTGAAAAGGGTAAAGACTATCCCAATTACCCTCTGACTTCCATACATCTCTGTTAATCTGAATAAAATTGTTTAATTTAGACCAGAAAACAGGAAAAAAGTGTGTAGTGAATCTTTAAAGGGTTAATACAATAATTACATACAATTGGAATAGAAAGAAATGTGTTTTTTAATACTTTATTTTAAGTTTGATAATTTGGAGAATACAATAGTTTAGCCTGCCCACATCAATATAGAAGTACGTTTTTTTTATTTTCTTGACTCTCTAAATGATATGATCACAAGAAACAATACTTATTTTTATATTCGGAAGACACTAAGTTATGATAAGTATACGATGAGTGTTGTATTTGTCAAAACGAATTCCTACTATATTTTAATTTACGTTGGTACAGTACCAGAATATCCAATAGTAAACGAAGGATATTGAATAGAGGATAACAAGGGAGAGTAAGTGTGTATTGTATTCCTGAAGGGAGGCAAGTGACTCTAAAAATCAGAGTCACACAATTATATATTTATATTAGTGACTTTCCTGGTGTTGAAGGTGGATTTAATTATGTGTTCACTTTGTGTTGGTTATGGAGTCTTTTGCTTAATTTTCTAATGAAGACTATAACTGCCAGGTCTCACACTACACGTTGTAAAGTTGTCAGAGTTTCTTTTCTCCTCAGGGCTGCTCTCAGTCTTCTTGCCAGGTATCACACAACAGGTGGTAGCGTAGGTAGAGGTGAGTCTCTGCTTTGGTGATGCCTGTCTCTTACACGCCGTGTAAGCTAAGTGCCTCGCAGGTAAAACAGGTAACACTTGTTTCGGTATCACACACGACTTATTGCCAGTAGCCTACACTTGGCAGGGTCAGTCCTAGACCTGACAGGTGGGCCAGAATCACATTTGTTAGGATTAGTATCACACCTAGCAGGGGGCCCAGTAACGCACATGACAGGACTAATCTCAAACTTAGCAAGGCGAGTCTCAAACCTAGCAGCGACCAAATACAAGGGGGTTTTGAGTTGATGCTGCTTGCTTGTTCGATGATCATAGTGTTTCGTTTTTCTGCGTTGTTTTGTTTGAAGGTGTTGAGAGCTAGAAGGGCTCACTCTGACTCTCTTATCATTCTGGTGGTGGTCGAAGGTATGATGTTTTGGTAGTAGCTGGCGTAGAGGCTGTTCTGCATGGGAAAGGTGCTCTAGGCCTATGTGTCCTGGCATGGTAGCTGAGGTGGTGGTGGTAATCGCAACTAGTTTTATTGCTGGCATAGCAAATGAATGTTCACAAGGACAAGGATATCACGATCTTACATTTTTTTGCTAAATGCAATCGCACTTATATCATAGAAAATATGTATCCCACCAAAATATATAAAAGAGCTCCGAATCGGCCATGACCACTAAAGGAAATAGAAATCATGTCTCGATCCTGAAAATGAAAACAAGGAATATACAATGTTGTGATACTGACAATAGCGGAGTGAGGAAGGTATGCTGCCAGTTGTCGCCTTACGTCCCACAGCTCTTGACCGATTACTCTCCTCATTCTGTAATAGAATTTCCTATATTAGCCCAGGATTCTAAATATGAAATGCACGACTATGCTGTAAAGTATACTTATCATTCTCAAAAGTTAATTATTTTGAACAATACGCTCCAAACAGTTGTCAGAATGGATACAAATGACTGTGAGAAATAACACATTTTGAAGAATCTATTATAGCATTTTTGGCATGATATGATATTTCCACAACTGAATGTACGGTCTGTAGCTCCGAATGTTTAGAATGCTGTACAAATCTATGCATATGATCAAATTTGTCATTAATTGTTCTAGCTTAGCAACTATTTCAGAATGTGTTCATTTAGCATTTGCAGACATCGTAACCTATCCATTAAATACTAGGTTATTAAAATGCAAACTTAACACCTACTGTCCCAGCGACGTACGTTGGCCGACAGTAAAAAAGTAACTCGCCAGTACCAGCGACGGACAATATTCGTCAATATGCGGGCCTTTTAACACCTTAAGAGCGGCCTATGCGGTTTATTTATATGTACCGCCCAGCGGGGTGTTTTTAGCCAAAATAGGGCTGTTTACGTGATCATTTTCATGCCTAAATAAGACCCAGAACGTAAAACAAGTATCTATCCCTGAAAGGGCAAAAACAGAGCTTTCGAATGACACCATAACGATCCTTTTATGATGGCTAGTTTTCTTGCAATAACCGTGCAACGCGAGTGCAAAAAGCATGTAATTAGGCACTTTCCCCATACAATTCCGTATATAGCGAGTGAGAGAGGGAGGAGGGAGGTGAGATTCGTGTCAGTAGGTTCGCCGCGGTGGTCTGGAGCAGTCATACGCTCGCTACTCTCCTGCCACCACTTGTCTCTCTCTCTCAGCAACATTAAGTGCTGAAATTGCCACTCGACCTATGTCGAGCGCCGCCACATAGTCCAGCTTTATTTAACTCGACTTATGTTGCTCGCCGACAGTTAGGGGTTAACAGACCGTATCGATCGGTGCCTGGTACCACAACGTTTGTGCAATTCTCTAAGACCTTGACAACACTTCTCAGCATATATCCAAGCTCCCACAGGCTAAGAGAGGCAGTATTCCTCCATCTTTTGAGGTGGAAGGGTGTTCTAGCTCTCTCGACTCTGAAGCCATTTTGGCTAAATTGCTTGATACTGGAGGGAACATTTATGGTAATACCCTCTGGTACAGTAGGGGTTAATAGATCGTACAAAATTAATGCTGCCAGAGTACACACGAACATCGTTTGTATGATCGACTAAATTGTAGCTGTACATCTTCTAGACTAAAATACAAAAAGTGTAAATGTATTCTCCAGTTCACTGGATCTTCAACTTCAGTACATAAAAATTGAAATCTTAACCCATAAACGGCGACAGTCCTCAACAAATGTTTTTCTGGTGCACTGCGACCGTCCTCAATAGATCCAGAGCAGAAAAAAACACTTTAAAACAACCCAGTGGCACTCGAAACAAAGCAATTTGTGATTAGGCGAGATAATTCCCCTCCATTACTTGCTACGACTCCTACATAAAATTGTGTGTCCCCCTCCCCCCTCCTCAATTATCAGCTATTTTTCCTCTTTTTTTCCTCCTTTTACAGTAAATTTTCGGCGCAAATTTCCCTCTTTAACACGGGCGAGGCAGCCAGAGATCCTTGCAACAGAGAGACTTCAAGAGCAAGGCCTCAGTGTCGCTCTACAGCTCGGAGAGGGAACATATACGCCCTCTCTGCTCTTGCCTCATGATACGACCTTGCGGCAATAATACAGTTGACCCCCGATTTGCGATCGTCCATTCAGCAAAATTTTGGTTGTACGAAGATCACAAATTACTACCATTTGCTCACTTAACATACCATAGATCACTTTAACGAACTTTATACTGAAGGCTAGTGTTATGCCCTGATTTTATACAGGATTAACGATTGATCAAGGTGAGTTCTTCGAGACTGGGATATTGGACTTCCCACAAATACATATACATAATCAACAAAGGACATATAATATCAGAATGGGGGTTACAATGCAGCTTTATTCAATACTTCACTAAGAACATAGATAATGAGTTATTACACTTTAAACACATAGGTATGAAGATATAGGGAGCACAACCTTGGTCTTTCAATTCTTCTAGCACGATCGTGGATCTGGATAGAGCGTGCACTACCACTTTCAACACTCGGGTATTATTCTTCTGAGACAGGTACAATATGTAAGATTATAGAATTTTCATTCAAGGGGTACCTATTAAGTTCTTATAAGTATCTCATGAAGTTAATTGCGTATACCATGTGCTCTGTTATTGCTTTAGACGCGTATCTATACTTCGATATTTATTTTCACAAAACACGGAAGATTAGTTATGCAACAAAATTATACTTGGTTGACTGTTAATGCACGGTATGAGAATTTGTCACTGAGATTATTTACTTTACAACCTATCGCACAAACTCTCAGGATATAAAAATATCTATACCATAATCTCCAAATTGGGAGCACTCATTATATGGCTGAGGGTAAATATTGTCGCTATAATTATCTCTTAGTATCTTGGTACTGATACCGAATTCGTGGGCAATAGACAGGGAACACTGGTGATATAACCTTAAGTATTCGTCATAGGTAGCAAATAACTAGAGGAGGGGGGGGGGGGGCACAGGTGAACAATTGATCATATAGTACAGTATCTCCGCACTGATTCAAATAATAATTAATAATGCACTGTTGAGTTATCTTCTTAGTATCTTGATGCGCTGTCGTTGAGGGCTCCTTGGCTGCTCCGTGGGCCGTCCAGGGTGTTCAGTCGTGTGAAAAAGTTGCAGTTAGGTTAATGGGCTTTGGGTCTTAAATGTGGTTCCGTAACTATGAGGAGTACAGTTGGTCACCACATCGAACTAACGCAAGTGTTCTAGGCATGTATCTTTCGAACAAATACTTGACTATTCTGACCTGTATATTAACCGGTGATGAAGTTCCGTTCAGGTACTCTTGGGGCTAGGATTTTAAATGTTATGTTTCAGGCAGGGCCGGATTAACAAAACATCGGACGAATGCAAGAGGAGTCGATACAAGTAACACTTCTTGACAGTCTCTAATCTTTTTAAGAGGTTCAAAGAACTTGGGCGGTGTTTAACATTTTAGTCACAAATCCTGGTGGGTTGCCACAGATAAATTTGTCTAAGTGCTCCTGAGAGTATCTCGCATAGACCCTTTTAACACAACAGGTCTTTCTCTCCTAGACCTTTGTGAGTTAAGTGCCAGCTAATGTCTAAGATAATAAGTGTACTGAAAGGTAGGGTTGCCTTCGTCTTTCAATATTCTTATTAGGTTAGAGGAGAAACTAATATGGATAACTATATTAAATACTGGGTGCCAGAAATAATTAGTTACACGTATGTAGCTACTGTTACACTATATTTAACACAACAGAATCTTTCTCTCCTAGATCTCTGTGAGTTAAGTGCCAACTAATGTCTAAAATAATAAGTATACTGAAAGGTAGGGTTGCCTTCGTCTTTCAATATTCTTATTAGGTTAGAGGAGAAACTAATATGGATAACTATATTAAATTATGGGTGGCCAGAAATAATTAGTTATACGTATGTAGTTCTTGTTGCACTATATAAATGATTAGAGACTCAAGTGAAAGAGGCCATACCAGCAATGAGTTTTTAATACACTTACTTGTATTTATATATATATTATTTAAGGTCTCGATATTAACCAATGGGTCGCCACGATTATTAAAGATCCAAACAAAGTTTATATATATCACTGATAGTATCACAGACTCCGGTGTGCCGTTCGTCAGTAACTAGTCTTTAGTGGGGGTATAAAATAGGCTTCAGTCAGAGCGGGTTGCCGATCGTACAGAAGCGATATTTCTACTTACTTGAGTTTTTTTTTTTTTTTTTTTTTTTTAGGAAGGAAGGATGGGGAATAAGGAGAGGGTTTGGTCAGGAAGGTAAAGTAGGAAATTATGAAATACTGTACAGTAGAAGGGAGAAAGTTAGTGGGCCGGCCACTTTGCTGTTTTTATTTATTCATCTTCTTAATTTTTAGAGATAGTTACAAAGTTGCTGAAGGCAGGTATTAACTAATAATTGTTATAAAGTTGCTGAAGGATAATTTCTAATTTTTGGGCCTAAGTGATTTGGTATTTACTAGTTTTTAAAGGCTAACTAATTTGTAAGGTAAATTCTGAGGGATGTATAACTAATTTGTAAGATAGTTACTCTTAAAGGATTAGCTTTAATCCACTTGTTGTCAACACATATCCATTTTTCTCCATTTGCCTTTGCTGTTCCATTAGTGTATTATAACCATATATCATTTGCCTTTGCTGTTCCATTAGTGTAGTATAACCATATATCATTTGCCTTTGCTGTTCCATTAGTGTAGTATAACCATATATCATTTGCCTTTGCTGTTCCATTAGTGTAGTATAACCATATATCATTTGCCTTTGCTGTTCCATTAGTGTAGTATAACCATATATCATTTGCCTTTGCTGTTCCATTAGTGTAGTATAACCATATATCATTTCAGGTGTTTTTGCTAGTTCTATGTCTGATTCAGGATATTTTTGCTTCATCATAGCAACTGGCAATTTTCGGAGAGCTGAAAGAAATTCTGCATATTCGCTGTATGTGTTTGGTGGTTTCCTGGTTGTTGGTTTGATGGTTGTATCACTGGCAGGTTTCATCTTCACAAGTTGTGGTGTTAGACCTGGAGGAGGGGGGGGGGAAGGAGTATTCTCAGGAGTTTGGTGTAAACATTCATCTTCTTCCACTTCATCTTCATATTCTTCATCATCTTGTTCTGCATTATCTTCCTCTTCGAGATCTTCGAGGATGATGGAGGAGTCTGTGTCTTCAGTGATGGTGATGTTGGTGACATCTTCCACCATGAGATCCTTTTTCTGCTGGATTTGGATGTTTGGATGGTTGTAGAGCTTCTTGCGGATTTTTATGGTCTGCATGCTGGTTGATTTACTGTTATCAGAGGGTTCTAGGAATGGGAGACGTAAGGTTTAGTTTTACATATGGTGCTCTATTGGAGGGCTTACTTAATTGGGTAATGGAAATAGTAGATGTAACATTACTTAGTTGTGGAGATAACAGGACTTCAAGCTGGCAAGCTTCTGAGGTGTGGAGGAAGTTGGAGCTGGGGTGTTGACTTGGCTTGTAAGTGGTTCACTTTATTTTTGGAGGCAGCTGTGTACTGTGGCGGCTGAGGATTCGTTGCCTGGGTAATTCGTTCCTTATTTCCCGTGTCCTGGATTATATAGTAAGGGTAACTTACACATCTAACATATAAGGGCATGTGATGGAAGTGTTGTTGGCAAGAGGTCCTTCACTGGGTTGCTTTCGAGGTCAAAGGGCGGGCCGCGTTGCTCGTTAAGGCCAGCTGGGTTGTTGTCTGCACTTAGAAAGTAAGTTACTTTACTTTTGAGGCAGCCGTGTACTGTGGTGGTGTAAGACGAGTGGGCTGAATAGCTCCTTCCTTATCCTACGTATCTTGGATGATGTGGTATGGTAATTAAAAACATCTAACATATCCGTGTACGTGCAGGGCTGGTTCTGGGAAAAAGTTCCCTTGTGGGCCCCTCTTCGAGGTCAAGGGGGCGGAGCACGTCGCTATTCCTGGGTCGACCGGGGGGGGAGCGGGGGTTCCTCCGTGACCTGACGTGGCCTCTCCCCTGTAGTATACCTGAACTATTTTGCATCTTGAAAAGTTTGATTCAGGGGAAAACAGGGAGTTATGGATTTCCTTTCCTCTTATTTGGATAGAATCAGGATCTACCACTTTTGGTCGTGATGGGGTAGGTAGTATTCTGTGAGGGAGGTTTCCTGTAGTGTAGAGGTAAGGGGGGGGGGGGGGGGGAGTGAGGGGGTGTCCCGGCTTGTCAGGCAAACCAACCTCCTGCTATTTTGGTCGTGAGTGTAAAGGTGAATCTGGTTCCAGCCGGAAATGCCAGAAGCTAGGTTGGGCGAGTTTAAGTTTAGGAGGTACAGGGGGTCCAAAAAGGTGTATACAGTCATCGTCAAATGTATACCTCGTAACACAACAATTTTTGTCGTGTATCCTAACTTCTTCAACCTTAATTGTGGAACATAACTCTTGCTTAACTACATACACACTTAGTTACTAGAAGGAAATCAGTGGGCATGGGGCTACATACATATACACTCGTAATGTAGAGAGATAATTGGTGTCTTTCCTTTATCTCTCTCTGAGATGGTTGTACTCAGATTTGGTCATAGTTAAATATATATATATAAATTAATACAATAATATTGCCAGGCATCCCCTTAATTTGGATTGTGGGGCATAACTCTTGCCTAGCTACATACACGCAGTTATTAGAAGGAATTAATTGGGCATGAGGCTACATGTATATATACTTATAAAGCTGAGAAAGAAATAGGTGTCTTCCTTCCTATAAGTTTTATTGGCATGGGAGATGAGGATTTAGTTGTTTCTATTGTTTCTCGTTGGTGTATGTGTTTACTCTGGTATTCTTATGTACTTGTTTACATGTTTTAAAGTTATGTTGTTCATAGGTCGCCAAGCATCTCTCTGAGGTGGTTGTATTTAGTTTTGGTCGTAGTCAAACGCACACAAAATAATACAACAATATTGTCAGGTATCCCAATTTCCTTAACCTGAATTGTGGAACATAATAATACAATAATATTGTCGGGCATGACCCTTACCTAAGCACAGAGATGCATAACGAAAGTGTGGATGGCCTGGTGCTTACATAATTAACAACATACACAATGAACACATCCACATGGAAGGTATTATAGCCTTCGTCTCCTCTAGCGGGTGCTCTGTGGCCGTTTTGGGCCTTTCTGGGCCGTTCTGACTGCTATATCAACCATCAGTATGAAAGGAACTGTATTGCGCCGAAAACTAGGTGGAAATCGCTACACAATGACGCCACATACAGCTACGTAGCACTCGTGGAGCACTGACAGTGTTACCTCGAAGATGGAAGTTTAGCAGATTTTGCTACCTTGCTCACTTTTAGCGAACTATTGGTTACACTGTCATCCTCACGTGCGGTGGGGGAACTGGAGTTAGTGTGGGCCGGGAGGCCACAGATGTCGGACGTATGGATCATTACTATCCCACCCATTTTCACTCGATTTCCACCCTTTTTTCACCCATTTTTTGCCAGTTTTTTCAACACGACTTATGTGGTGAGCCTCCTTTTAAGGGTTAATATAGGGGGGCATGGTGGTTACATAATTAAATACACACTTAAATCAATACATCAAAAATGGCGAGTATCTCCACCTTCGTAATATGAGTACTGGGGGACATGATTGTTACATAATACGTACATGACACGTGTGGGTGACATGGGTCTTACCTAATCAAATTCCTACACCGATTACACATAATACGTACATGACACGTGTGGGTGACATGGGTCTTACCTAATCAAATTCCTACACCGATTACACATAATACGTACATGACACGTGTGGGTGACATAGGTCTTACCTAATCAAATACCTACACCGATTACACATAATACGTACATGACACGTGTGGGTGACATGGGTCTTACCTGATCAAATACCTACACCGATTACACAATAAGAGAAGAACTGACATGATCATTACATATTTCGTTTCCTCAACACTCTGTAACTCCTCAGAGCTGTTACTAAGGAAAACATCAAAGGCGTACATAATGACACAAATTAAAATTATGTGTTTTGTATGCTAGAAGGATCGTTGTTAACAAGACGTATAAACATGTGTGGAAGTAAATGGAGTAGAAAAACAAATTCGTGGATAAAGGTAGTTATCCTCCCCTGCGGAGCCGGGTCCCTTCGTTCCTGGGCTCATTGGGGATGGGGATCTCGCTCCCGGGAATTTCGTTCCTGGTGCATTTCAGCTAGCCTAGCCCCGAACCTTCTTAACACTCAAACAACTCAACTTCTAGTGAGAACACTCATTAAAAGTTGTTATTAGTTCAAAACTATGATAGATTCAACATGTTGTTGTTGTTGTTGTTATTATTAAAGGGTCTTCGGGTGAATGCCACCTGCTTGGCCCTAGAAGACTAACCGTCAGTGGGACCCTATACTATGTAGGCAACATGTGCCGCCAAGAGGAAGACACATAAGGCACGAGAGAGCTGAGAACACACATCCGCATCCTGGACACCGTGGCCTAACAATAGCCCTAAGCTGAACCCCCGAGACGACAAACGGCGAACCGAGTCCCTAAGTTTGACCCTGTGACTATAGAACCGCGGACACACCTCCACCAGATGCTCAGGGGTTTCAGGCTGTCCACACCAGCGACAGTCCGGGCACCGTATCATGCGGAGTCGGAACAGGTGTGCTGACAGCGCAGTGTGTCCAATACGCAGCCTGGCCAGCGAGACATCGAGTTTCCGCAGGGGGTGTCGACTCCAAGGCTGGGGGCACTAATCCCATCGGTATCTCCCCATGGTCATCTGTAGCAACAGCACCCGTAGCTCCCTGTCCCAAAGTCCGCGACTAGCCCGCCCGACAACCCGGGCATGTGTCCTCGTATCCATGTCAACCGACTCAACCTCTACCGAAGCGTGCGCTAGCTTCGCCGCAGGACCAGCCACCGTGTTGCCACGAATGCCCGAGTGCGCTGGAACCCACTGGAGGACCACTTCCCACGGTTGACCTAAAAAGTGAACCAGCAACTCCTGGATGGCGAAGACAAGACGAGGATATGTAGCCGGGCGGGCCGCAAGGAGCAGATGGAGGGAGGCTTGGGAATCCGAGTACAAGACGACCCGTTGAGGCCGAATATGACACCGCACAAACTCCAGGGCTCGAAGAATGGCAAACAGTTCCGCCGCTATGATGGGATGGTGCCCAGACAACCTCCAGGTCTGGCAGAGGGAGAGGTCCTCATAGTAGACAGCCGCGGACGAGGAGGCCGGAGGAACGCAGGAACCATCCGTGAAGACACCGAAGTGCCCCTGATAACACGACCCCACCAGCTCAGCAAAATAGGCCCGGGCAAGTCCAGC
This sequence comes from Paralithodes platypus, assembly GCA_032716605.1. Taxonomy (NCBI): domain Eukaryota; kingdom Metazoa; phylum Arthropoda; class Malacostraca; order Decapoda; family Lithodidae; genus Paralithodes; species Paralithodes platypus. The sequence continues at coordinate 16,119,417 of CM064480.1, read as the reverse complement.
ACCCGTCGACGTCCGGTAACCTTCATGGAAGGTAACCCGGATGCGAGGAGTGAGATCAACCCACGGCAGGACCGGAGACACAGAGGGGGTCGGGGAGGGAGAGGGAGGGTCCACAGCTATCTGCCGATAGTGGAGGAGGCTCCTCACCAGGAAAGGCTGATGCCGTTTCACAGGCCACGATGGTGCATTCCTGGAGACCCCTGATGAAGCATGCAGGCCCGACAACGGGTGATTCCCAGGAAGAGTAGCAACTCGCCCAGCCCACCTACAATCCGTCAACACCCGAGACCAGTACAGAGGCAACGTCCCACTTTCCGCTAGGAGGGACACGGTAGGGGAGGGACAAAAAGCCCCCAACGCCACCCTGAGGGCCGTGTTATGAACAGGGTCCAAGTGGCTAAGAACTGACGACGAAGCCAAGCCATACACTGCACTACCATAAGCCACCTTACTCTTGATGAAAGACTCATAAAAACACAGCAGATCATCCCGAGATGTCCCCCACTTGGACCCGGCTATACACTTCATTATACCCAGCCGCTTCATGCAAGACGATCGCAGGTAGTCCACATGATTCCTCCAAGTCAATACCGTCCCATCCCAACGCAGACCTAAGAAGGTGTGTGACGTACGATACGTGAGAGGCTCACCCCCCAACGTAATCGTAGGCAGACCCGGGAGTTTAGTCTTCAACGTGAAGCACATGAGAGCGCTCTTTTGGGCATTGAGTCGTAGGCCCCAGTCCCTCGCCCACTCACAGAGCTCATCAACCGCCAATTGCAGAGCAGTCTGGGCCTGTAAGAGCGTGTCCGCTGAGCAGACGATGGCAAGATCGTCGGCATACACCATCGTCGTAGCATTACGGGACCGAGGGACATCAGACAACATGGCATTCAGGAACAGTGGACCCAAGATCGACCCCTGAATCACCCCACGACGGACAGGGATAGGTCGCGACGTAGATGTACCGACCGCCACTGAAAGGGACCTCTCAAGCAAGTAGCTGCAGAGCCACGATAAAACCTTCCCACGAACACCAAGCATACCCAATTTGTATAGGACCCCGGCATGGGAAACCGAATCAAAGGCACTCGCAACATCGATGAACGCCACGAGGAGCACCTTCTTGTTCCGATATGCATCCTGGATGTGATATTCCAGCTGGAGGAGCACATCCACGGTGCCGCTAGCCGGGCGGAAACCATGAAGAACATCAGGAAGGAGTGCCTTAGTCTCCAGCCACCAAGTGAGCCTCTGTGAAACCATCTTCTCCATCACCTTACCCACCACCGACAACAAGCAGATGGGCCTACGTGAAGATGGTAAAGAGGGATCCTTACCCGGCTTAGGGAACGGAAGGAGGAGGGCCGACTTCCACAGAGCCGGATATGTACCAGTAGACCAGCTCCTGTTATAGAAGTCCAGCAACACATCAAACCCCTCCCGCGGCAGATGGGCAAGCATCTCATACGCCACATCATCGTGACCCACAGCCATACCCTTGGGGAGCGATTCCAAAGTGCGGTGCAATTCATGGGCAATCAGCGGATCGGCAAGGCTGTCAGGATCAGGAGATTCAAGATGGTACGAAATTACTGACTCCAGCCGATCCACATCCGGTAGTTGCGGTGGAGCCTCAAACAGCACCCGATAGTGATCTGCCAAACAATCCGCCTGCTCCTGCACATCGCCGACTAGCCGACCGCCAACAGTAAGAGGGAAAGAAGTGTCCACCCTCTGGCCATTCATGTGCCTAACAAAACGCCACGCCCTCTTGCTGGAGCTGGCAAACCTCAACGCAGAACAGAAGGCAGCCCAAGACCCATGCTTCGCCTTCAAGAGAGTGCGTTTGCACCGGGCATCCACCCTCCGTGCCTCCCGCTTGAACTCCACACAGGGATGACGGCGCCAGACAGACCAAGCCCGATGACGAACCCGGACCGCGACCGCACATTCCTCGGTCCACCAAGGAACAGTGGGCCTGTCCGTAGGGGGCCGGCCCGTCATCCGAAAGGCCCCACCGGCCGCAGCAGTTAACGCCCTTGAAATGGCCTCAGCGCCCGAGCCCACTGACTCCGCGAGAGAGGGAGGATCCAAGTGGAGGCCACGTTGGAACTGTCCCCATCCCTCAGCACCGAACCTCCACCTCGGGCGGGAACGCGGAGGGGCAGGAGAGGAAAACCCAAAGACATCAAGCAAGACTGGCAGATGATCACTCCCCATGTATGGACCCGTGGTAACCCGAGCACCTAAAAACATGTCATTACCCAAGCAGAGATCTAAGGTGGAGGAGGACGCGGTATGCGGATCGACGCGGGTAGGGAGACCAGGTGGGGTTAAAAGGTCAAAGGAAGGGCTATCCAATAACGCATCAAAAAGCGAGGTACCAGTACGGTTCCGAGATGCCCTGAGCACCAACGGATCCCAGTACGGGTGACGCGCATTAAAGTCCCCCATCACCAGACAGGGCGACGGCAATTGATTAAAATAATATTGGAATTCCGGCAGAGCAATATTCCGACAAGGGTTAGAACAGATGAACACAGTAGCCCACCCCTTCCGTAAGGCCACGCTCACCGCCAGAACCTCCAGGTCTCCACCATCAAACCGTTGCAAACCGAACAACTTGCTTGGGACCGTATCACGCACCGCTAGAGCCAAACCACCACCCCTAGAGTCCCTATCCGCCCGATACACATTAAAATGAGGGATCCGGATATGTAACGTGGAAGAAAGCCAAGTTTCGCATAGCCCTACCACTATAGGGGCTTCACGTTCCACCAACAACCGTAAATCCTGAATCTTACGGTGAACTGACCGAGCATTCCACAAAAGAAACTTCTCCTATAACCTGGGCAACCCTAACGGGACACCAACAGAGCCAACAGTCTGGGTATCAATGCGAGACAAACTTCCTTGAGAGTACGGCCTGACACTATGCACTCCCAGAAATCCGCCACCAACGAGCCAAATGTATCAGTTACAGGGGGGGGAGGGGCAGACTGCTGCCTCACCGTCTGACTACCAGCACTAGACGCTAAAGGACCAGAGGTAGGCCGGGGAGAGACAGAAATATTATTCGGGCAAGGGGGAGGGAGCATCTGGGGGACTGGCGGCGGAGCCCTGGGAGGAGAGGCATCCAACAACCTGTGCCGAGGCCGAGGACCACTACGACGGCGCAGATGCCTCGGGGACGATGGACGATGAAGGACCACTTCAGCGTCAGAGGAGGCCCCCTCCGAGACCCGAACCTCACGCCGAACCACCTCGCCCATGACTCCTACGCCAACAACATGTGGCCGAATCACATCCAGCAGATCATCCGCCTGATCCCCTAACACCTCAAACCTGTTGCCCGTGACCACCGAAGCATACAGCCGGTCACCCGCCGCCGCCGACCTCGGCGGGAGATGCGGGCCAGCAGAGCCACTTACAATCGGAGACGATCCTAAACGCGGAGGAGACCGACGCTGGGTAGGATTCAGTTCCCGAACTTTCCGGTTGAGATCAGGCAGGCCCAACTTATCCTGTTTGTAGTCCTCATGGATTAACATGTTGTTTACAAAGTCGTTTCATGCACTCAAGTGATTTTCGTACACAGTGGATTTCCCCATTTTACCATGAACAAACTTAATTGAATAACACATAAGAACTGCTGATTTAAATGTTATTCTTGAATCTTTTTCCATAAGTTTATCATGTATATGCTATAGCAGCATTAATTTAAGGTTGCAAAAAATACTTCAATTGGTTACCCTAACCTCATGTCATTTCACTACCAATGTTTAGCCCGCTCTCACTATCCACAGTGGCTTCGTGGTTCATTACTTTTCCTAGATCTACCCATTTCATTGCTAATCTTATTTTGTTGTCATAAGTTTGTCATTTATATGCGTAAGGTATCATCAACTCGTTATTTCGAAAGACTAAAATTAGTTAGCCTAACCTAGGCCTAGCCTAACTGTTGTTTCGTTTACAAGTCTGTTCTGGGATTTGTAGGTTTTTTTTTCGTGATTTGCAAATTTAATGGCCAATCTAGAACTCTTATCGTAGCTTAAGATTGTATTCATTAAAGCAACCTTTGAACACACCGAAAATACCGTTGTCTGCCTGTTTAGACAAAAATGGCCAAATAGTGAATGCCGACATGGGCAGCAGACGCCAGACGACAGCAAAGCTCAGGGTTACCAAACCAAAACAAAATAATCCGCTAGATCCATTCTCAAATGTCGCAAGAAGGCCGCTAGATTGTAAATTCATCTTCAGAATAATGCAAGCCTCTAGAATATCAATCAAATCTGGCTTAAATCTACAGAATATCACCAGAATATGTAAATATTTGCTGCTAGATAAAAATATAACCCTAGGTCTAGCGAAAAAGTAGCAAAACTGGCAACACTCCTGCTGCTTCCATTACAATCCCATGAATGACTCGGTTTGTGTGTTACCGGTACTTATGTGTTTTATTGGCCTCTTGTATGTTATATTGCAGATGTACTTATAACTACATAAGCAATATATCATAAAATACTCATATATTGATTCGGTTTGAGCAAAAAGGTGGGTAATATAGGTGGATAGAGGAAAAATTGGGGGTCCTAGAACCAAATTAATTAATCCCACAAAGCTGTATTTTCTTGCAACGTAATTTCGGTCTGCGTACGGTATTTTCGGAACAGAACCTGTTCGCTAATCGAGGGTCTACTTGTTATGCCCTGATTTTATACAGGATTAACTTGGTATAGGTGAGTTCTGCAAGACTGGGTTATTGGATTTCTTGCAAAATACATAAAGAGAATCAACAGAGGACATAGATAATCTCGGATAAATGGTTTGTAATACAGCTTTATTATCAATAGCACTCAGGTAGAAGGTACGTAATAGAATTTCACGAACATTAGATGTTGGAGCACTCAGGTAGGTTATTGGACTTATTACAATCTCCCAGCGCTTATCGCGGATTTGGATAGAGACATACTTCCCACTTCCAACGTTCAGGCATTATTCTTCTGATCACATTGCTTTATGATACGTAGGGTACATGAATCACACAGGTTAGGTATTTCGCTTTGTTAACTCTCTCTGGTAATATGACTCTTAATCAAGGATGAAAGTATAAGTAATGTGGTTATTGCCCAAGAATTAATCGTAAAGGGATAACTGTAGCTAGTTGCACTGGTCTAGGATGTTCACTTGTCTAGGTGATACTTCGGACCGAAAAATATCAGAGAGGGCGAATCAGGTTAAACCTGATGGCAAGAATAATTACGGGAGTCAGTTCGCCTAAGCTAAATTTCACTGATATATATTAATGCGTACTAGCATAATCACTTGTTATAACATCAGAGAAAGTTGAGACACAATCGAATACACTGGATGGTTGATAGTTAATAGCACCGTAACACTGGTACTCTGTGAAGTAACACTGTGATGGAGTTCCTGGTTATCTTGCGGTAGTGATGTTGGGGGTTAACAGTAGCTCTGGGGCCGTCCAAGTTGTCCGGCAGTGTAGAGAAGGGTTGCAGATGGGCTTTTTGCGGGCGGTTGTGCAACTTTTTGGCAACAATTGCTGATGGGTTAAGACAGTCGATTGTTGCCAAGGAGTTATTCCTGCAGAGTCCTCACTCAAGAGTTTCTCACATAATCCCTTCTAACATAACAAGATCTTTCTACCTTAGATCAGTTATGAGTTATGATCGTTCGTAGCTCAAGTAGCGTATGGTGCACTATCAGAAGTTAATGAAACAATCAATAATTTGTGAATTTGTTGTCTACCAATATAATATTACTGCCGGTAGTCCCGATCGCAATAAAACATTCGTAAAGGGTTAAAACACTTCCTCACAGAGTTGCACAGATTACGGAACGCCGAACTATCGTGAATCTTGAGGGGGGGAGGGGGTATTAGAAAGCCACCGCAGTGTGGACAACCGTTGCTTTGGGCTCTAATATTCAACTGCCCGACTGTTGTCTCTGGGTCATATTTATAGGCAGGTCAAGGAAGCTTCAGGAATGTTCTGGACGTATTGGATGTCAATGCTATGAAGTAGTTAATTTATTCTGGTGAACTTAGGGGGTTAGGGATGGGGGTCTTTAATGTGGCGGTAAGTAACTTGTGATCTGATTTATGATCGTGGATATCTTAACTCTAGTATGAGGTACTAGTAGAGTTATTTAGGCGGATTTGGTGAAGGTTCATAGGGACTACTTTACTGGCGCACTACGTGAATAGGCTGGGAGGTATTATTCATCAATTCACCTAAATATCCTTCTCTGGGCTAGCTGACATGCTATTCTTAATCTAGGATGGGACAAGGAAGATTTTGGTTTTGGTTTAGGATGCTATTTGGATAGGTATTTAGAGGGCTAGTTCATAACCTGTTGGAAATTCACCTGGTGTCTGGCAAGAAGTTGTTGGCTACGTGTGGGTCATGGTGAACGTCCGCGGGGGTTAGGGGGGTCCCTTTGGGGTGGGGGGCATGCCACTCCTTAAATATGTATATATGGGATTTTCTACGCTAATGGGGTTTTCTTATGATGTGGTGGTGTCAAGAGTGATACTCCTAGGGAGGGTTGATCACTACATCTAGTTTTCATGTACGAGGATCACTCGTGGGTGTTAAGAATAGTGGTTTTGTGAAAATGCAAGTCATGGGGAAATTTACATTTTTAAGGGGGGACGAGAGGGGGTATTCCTAGTCTCGCGCCGGCTATTGTTCTGGTTCAGGTTGTGAGTGTGGCTAGGGAGTTAAAGGATAGTTAAGGGGGGGTACAAGGATAGGTCCTTCCCTTCTATTTGTTGAGGTTAGTGAACGAACTGAGTTGGCATGTTATAACGTTCTTATGGCGTCTTTACAGGGGGAGGGTTGTGAATTGTAAAGGGGGTGGTTTGAGGCTAGGCGCCGCGCCGCTCGTGACCTAGGGTAGTGACCCTTAATGCGCTGGACATAGGGGTGGCATTTCCCTACGATCAACAGGTAGGGTGGTGTGTGCAGCAGGGCGTGAAGGATAAGCGGACAGGATGACCCAAAACAGGGTACCACTGAGCATAGGGTCACGAAGCAAAACAGAGTAGTGTGGATTGTGGATACGAAGGAGGTGATTGGAAGACGTATAACAATTGTGGAAAAGTAAATGGAAGAGAGGAACACAATGGCGGATAAAAGATAATTAACCTAAGGATTGAATACATGCATGAATGACGACATTATAGCCGTCGTCCTAATAAGATGATGAAACCGGGTTGGTATGCACGTGGCACAATACGACACAAGGACAGTGCCGCTATGTCGTATCAATACTGGTGGCATACTCCGGTTAATATTATATAATACACTTAGTTACTAGAAGAACAAGGCAAGGGGGGGGCGACTGAGCACGGGGGTACATATATCTATACTCGTCATGGAGAGAGAGAGATACGAGGTAGCTTTCCTGCATCTCTCCTGATAATCGTCTGCAGATTGGTCATAGTGAGTTTATCCTAATTAACAGGCCAAATCAATACAATAACTGGCACAGGGTTATCGGGTGTATAGAGTCGTGGTTAACCTGACAAGCGCGAAATAGACCTAGGGGCTAGGGTAGTTATTTGTGCATTTCTAGCCTTGGATTCTGACAGAATTCGTTATATTTACAATATAGAGCATTATTTGTTTTCGGTATGCTTTTATTTTACATATATGATGTATATATGAACCTTCAAGAGTGCTAAAATAAGTGGGAAAAGCATTTGGGTGGTGAAAAACGAAGATATTGGCCACCCGGTCATAATCTCAGGCGAGAGAGAGCCACAGGCAACCCTCCTCTCTCGCTGTCTGTGAGGTAACTGAGACGAGCGGGGCGGTGTGGGCCGGTGTCTGGGTGTTGCATAAGAGATCTTTTCTGCAACCCACTTGTGCTACATTATCGCGGGAGAGAAAAATAACCGATAAATAATGATAATATTATTTTTATTAATCTCACCACCACACCCCCAATGAAATTAATTAAATAAGAGGAAAAATAAGTGATAATTGAGGAGGGGAGGGAGGGGGGAATAAGGTGGGGAAGGAGGGGAGGGGGTGGGTGAGATTTACATGGATGAGTACTGGAGGGGAATTATCTCACCTAGAGACAAATTCCTTTGTTTTGATAGGCCCTTTTTTTTTATGGAAGGCTTTTTTTATGGTCTTGCTTCCGTGAGGTCTATCGCGTTCCCTATAGGAAGCCTTCCGTGAGGCCTATCGCGCTTGCCGGGTTAAAGGTTGTTACATAACTCGTAACTAACTTATCTAAATCAACAGGCATAAATCACTACAAGAACTGGCAAGGGACACAAATTGACAGACGAACAATGCAATGTGAGGTTATGTATAGCTAACTGCTAAAAATGGGGGAACGAAGATAGGTGTCTTCTCTTTTTACAAGTTCCCTAAATTATGTTAACATTAGGGAGTTGGTACATTAATAAAATAGCAATGTGGATCTCAGTGAGTTATGGGGCTGTCTAGTGTAATTTTCACAATTAATCTCGTAATTACTCCTAGGTATTTTGTCTAGTGAATTGGAGGTGGTATTAGGAAGGTTGGGAATATATAGTTAGTGGATAAAACAACGGGAGGTTAGAGACATAGAATTGCTAGAATAGGGGGGGACTATGATTGTTATATAACTAAATACAGGGCTGACGTAATCACGATCTGATTTGGTGTGAAATGGAAGCTAAGGTGTCTTAGATCGCCTCGAACCTACACAATGAAAGTATTATAGCCTGTATGGTGGTTACATAATTAAATACATACTTAGGTGGTACATCAAGTATATCAGTGAGTAAAGTATTGTGGTTTGTATATTAGAAGACTGTGATTGAGAGACGTTAATATGTGGAATGAATTGAGAGAGAGAGAGAGACCAAATCGGGAATGGAAAAGGGGCCTGGGATCTCGTTGGGGATGGGAGTTTCGCTCTCAGGATTTTCGTTCCTGTGGCTCGTTAGGGTTAGAGGTTTCGCTCTCAGGTTTTTCGTTCCTGTGGTATTTTACTACTGTACGTCTTTTTCACTCCCCAAATGCAATTCTCACTTCTTTTATTGCTCTTAAATGTTCATATGTCTTAACGCTCTTGTGCATGGATATGCATATCGCATATTCAGGAATTGTGTTCCTAAACTCACGGATGCAAAATTTACATACTTGATACTTAATATGTTAATTTAAGATAAACTGAATTTTCAAAGTGCATATAAAGGGGAAAGAGGAGTGTGTGGTAACCACCGAGGAATATGTCTTCTACGCGAAGTAGTGAAGGTGTACAGTAGGTTAGTGATTGAGAGAGTGAGAGCGAGAATGGAGAAATGGATAGGTGACGAGCAGGGCGGGTTTAGGAAGGGAAGAGGATGTGTAGATCAGATTTTTACCCTGAAAAGTGTTGTGGAGAAATATCTGGAGAAGCAACAAAAGCTGTATTGTTGCCTTCATGGACTTGGAGAAGGCCTTGAGAAAAGGGTTTTCTGGATAATTTTTTCTCCCCTGGCATCTCACCATCGCCTTTCTTAAAAAAGGTCCGACCTCGGGTCTGGAGTCTGCAGCGTCTTGAAGTGGTAGGATTGGCAGGTGTAGAGTTGACAGGTGCAGGTGTGGGGTTGACAGGTTTAGCGTCGGCAGGTGTAGGGTCAGTAGGGCAGGGTTGACAGGCTGTAGGGATGACAGGTACAGGTTTGGCAGGTGTAGTTTTGGTAGCGGCAGGGATGACAGGTACAGGGCTGGAGGTGGTGGTGGCAGGTGTAACAGGTGTCTGGCTGGTGGTGGCAGGTTTGGTGGTCTTCTTTTCGGTTTTGACTCGGGGTTTGCAGGGGACCAACTTTTGGTCTGGACTACACGGCGGCCAGACTTTGTACACTTTGGGTGTGAAATAGGAGGAGGAGATGGAGTTAGCGAAGGGGAAGACCGAAAACGGAGTTCTTGAAGTTTAGAGGTTGAAGGTTTTGGGAGGGGGGAGGGTTTTCTTTTAGGAGGTTGTAACACTGAAGGAAGAGTCGGTTTGATTTTGGAGGGGAAAGAAGAAGGAACAATAGGAATGGTAGCGGTGGAGGGTTTTTAAAGAGATTTTGACAAAAGGGAGGGTAAGTTTGAAGGTGTAGGGTGAAGTGGAGATTTAGCTGTAATAGGAATGATGGTAAGGGATGGAGACGTTGGTTGAGTGGTAGGTGATGGAGAACAATTGGGAAGTTCGGCATTGGTGGAGGGTTGGTTTGTGGAAGAGGTTTGAGTTGTGGGTAGGAGATGTTTATTTGAAGGTGGGGTGTTGAGGAGGGGGAATAGGTGGAATGGACAGAGGAGAGGGAAAATTTTGAGGGACAGGTTTTGGGGTTTTGTGGGCAAATTTTGGGTTGGAATAGAAGGATGGGTTGGGTGCATAGGTGAGTAGGAGGAGATGAGGTAAAAAGGGGAATTTCTGAATTGGATGAGGAAGAGGTTTGGGATAAGGATTTAGGAGAGAATATGGTAGGTTTTGTAGAGGGTTGAGGAGGGGGAATAGGTGGAATGGGAAGAGGAGAGGATATAATAGGTTTTTAGGAGGTGGAGTTTTGTGAGAGGGATTAGGTTGGATAGATAAGGGTGGAAGGTTTGAGGATAGAGGGTGGGTGGTAGGAATAGAGGCGAGCACAGGTGGAGCTGATAAGGCCTGAGTAGATGGAGGAAGGTTGGTAGGATAGCTGAGAAAGTCAGGGGTAGGGGTTGGGATAGGCTGAGGGATCGGTAGATGGCATTTTGGTTTGGTGATAAGAGTTGGGGATAATGGGATTAAGGTAGGGTTAGGGGGGGGGGGGAGGTAAGGTCTCTGTTGGGGGTGGTTAAAGGTCTCGATTATTAGTCATGGGGCATGCATTATCATAATGAGGGTTAGCCAACATAGATAAGTTATCACCCAGAGGTTGGAACCGGCATGCATAGCTGTTTCCATTATGTGCGCGATTTCCCCCAATGGCTTGTCTTACTCAGGGAACATGTGCGGCAGGTTTCGATGATGGATCTTGCTGTGGCGAAGGGTTGGTGGACTCCAGTACAAATTTTGGAAGGTTTCAAGAAGGTCTAGGTAACCTAGCTGTTTTCCGTCATGGGAATGGAGGGACCGCATAATGTTTTGGGCTGTGTCAGGACTTATGACAATTTTGCGTGGTTGAGCATGGCTGGTCTAGTTTGATTGGGAAAAGTCAGTATTTGGTTGGCAGGTCGAATGTTTGGGTGTCTCAGGAATTTTTAGTGCGGGGGGAGGAACTTCTTCGTCAGAAGGTGACAGGTCTTCATCATGAGGTTGGATTTTTCTTGTAGTTACCCCTCTTGGCAAAGTGAGGGGGTGGTCTGATATATTTGCTATCTTGATTTGGTTGGGGTTGTCAGACATAATAGTTGGAGCGGTAAGGTAATCCCTGTCAAGGGATTTTGGAGGCTTGAGGTGAAAACTGGTTTTTCTGATTAGGCTGGCATGATAGATACCCACTGTTTGTGGTGAGGTGGTAGCGTAACAATTTGTTTTTTGTCACTGCTGTAGAAGTTTTGACGATGCGAACTGGTTTGAGTATTTTAGGTACACTTGGGAAAGTACTTTTGGATGGTTTAGGGTCGAAAGTTAGCACTCTGTTGACGCAGTTGATGGAAGCATGTAAGGTGGTTAGGAGATCTAATCCTAAATAGCCATCATTGTGGTATAATATCAGTGGAAGTTAAATATATCTAAGCTATAATTCAAACAAATCAATCTAAGTCAAATTACTCTAAGTCTAAATTGAATGTAATCTGAATTTAAGCTAAATTACATCCAAACGTCACTCTCATATGTTTATATTTAATTAGGGTTCTAAGGGTTAATTATACTCCAGGATTCAACTCACCAATATCTCCACGTGGCAATGAGGCAAAGGAAAAATGCCGACCCAATATGGCGGACGACGGGGAAAGACGAGCCGGCCCAATAGCACAGCTCAATGAAAGAACAAATGATTATGATATGGTAATGGAGATGAGTAGAAATGCTTAGCTGTCAGTCATTGCGTCGATGAGAACGTCGTCGTAGTGTAGATGTGTGTATTGCTGGCAGTGTACTGTGAATAGAGGCACAATAGCACAATCAAATGAAACGGAAATTATATATTGACAGGGTGATATCTATGGAAGCTCCGAGGTTCCCCGGACCTCAGTCTTGCTGCCTTGGCAAACGCCAGGCGGGAAAACTATCGTACGGCGTCTAGGTTGCTCAATACGATAAATTAAATTAATATATACGATAAATTCATATATACTATATAAGACCGTGTCAATATTGCTTAACCCTTATTTAGCGGGTGGTAAGGTATTTTACACTGTACCGCTCAGCGGGCATAATCCCGAAATATTCGCTCAATTTCACTCGCCCTAGTGCCGTTACTATGGCTCCAATGCGAACCAAACGATCATTTATGGAAAGAGCAACTCTTCGTCTCCCCATATAAGTCTATGAATGGATGTTATGAATGAGTGTGGAGGGTGGGAAGAGGAGGTACTTTTTGGTCTATTTCCCAGGCGCGTTTGGTTGCGTTCGCTTTGGCCCGACTTCGGCCTCTCACGCGTCTACTATTCCTTCGGTAATCTGTCTTATTTTTCTCTTATTTCTCCTTATTTCTGTATTCTCTCTCTCTCTCTCTCTCTCTTTTTCTTTCTCTCTCTCTCTCTATCACTCCTGTCTGTCTGTCTGTCTCTCTCTCTCTCTCTGGCTCACTCCCTTTCCCTCTCTCGAGCGCTCTGTCTCTCTCTCTCTTCCTCATCCGTATATGTAATTCTCATTATTATTTTCTCTAATCTCTCTCACTCCTCCTGTCTATCTGTCTGTCTCTCTCTCTCTTCCTCATCCGTATATGTAATTCTCATTATTATTTTCTCTAATCTCTCTCACTCCTGTCTGTCTGTCTCTCTGGCTCGCTTGCTTTCCCTCTCCTGTGCTCACTTTCCCTCTTCCTCATCCGTATATGTCTGTCTGTCTTTCTCTCTCTCTCTCTCTCTCTGGCTCGCTCGCTTTCCCTCTCTTGTGCTCCCTTTCTCTCTTCCTCATCCGTATATGTATTTGTCATTATTATTTTCTCTAACTAATCCCTCTATTTCATTTATTTGCTTGTAATATTTCTGTATTATTATATCTTTTTCACTCTTTCTTCAGTTCAGTTTCTGTATTCTCTCTATACGGTGGGAATGGTATTTCGTATGAGGGATGTGCAGCACAAATATTCAATCTTTCGTTGTTTGGTTGTTTGTATTACCGTAAGAAATTTACTGAACGCCTGCAAATAATACGCTATAAAATGCTTGCAATCAAATTCTCAAGCAATTTCAAGGTCACATGCAATTATAAATGTAGGCTATAGGTAGACCCAGAGAGGAAGAGACAAGAGAGAGAGAGAGTGTCGTGATAATATAACAATGTTACATATGTATCATATATATATGAAAAAAATTATATATACGGTAGGCCTACATCTGTTCCCCACAATCATATAATGCCAAGCACAAATATTCAATCTTTCATTGTTTGTATTACCGTAAGAAATGTACTGAACGCCTGCAAATAATACGCTATAAAATGCTTGCAATCTCTCTATTTTCTCTAATCTCTCTCACTCTAAACCACTGTTTGGACACTTCATCCTCAGTGTTTTGGAGGACAAGCAACCTAGAAGGGTCACTAGACCTGTTGTTGCTTGATTTCCTTTGTACTCCTTTGTACTCCTCCTGTCTCACCTTCGCCCTTTTGAGATAATGTAACTATGATACTTGTGTAACATTTGTACTTTTCTCAATAAAACAATCAAATCAAATCAAATCTCTCTCTCTCTCTCTCTCTGGCTCGCTCGCTTCCCCTCTTCCTCATCCGTATTATGTATTTCTCATTATTATTTTCTCTAACTAATCCCTCTATTTCATTTATTTGCTTGTAATATTTCTGTATTATTATATCTTTTTCACTCTTTCTTCAGTTCAGTTTCTGCATTCTCTCTCTCTCTCTCTGTTTCGCTTGCTTTGCAGGAATTTTGTTTTTGTTTTATATATAATATATAATAATTTACTTATCATTACTTACTATATCGTATAAACAATAGTAGGTAGCCAACTTACCATAATACCGATACACCAAACCGATCCGCATGCGGTTTTGTTTATCACCTGTTTACTAAAGTGCCACCATTATCGATTTTCTTGGAGCCGACTCAAGCGGGAGGGTTACCAATTGCAGTTAAATCCGCTAGCATATATTGTTAGATGAAAGACATGATAAATACCACTAGAAATATGAATTGGCAAAATCCATATAATATCACTTCGAAATTGTTCTGAAATTTCAAAACAAAACCGCTAGTGTAAGTCATTGCTGCTAGATCGATGTAAAGGTCTCTAGATCTAGCAGAAGTCGCTATACGTATTGGCAATACTGCACACTCATTCATTTCATTCATTCATTTTCTATTGAGCTCGTCCTGGAATCTTTACGACTCAATCTTACGATTGCCGACGGCGATACGTTGTTGACATTGTTATTGATGTTCCAGTGGAGGGATGAACAAAATATTGTCCTTGGCCAATAATAGCTATTTCATAGTCCCACAGGACTTATTTTGATATATTTATCAAATTTATTGAACGCCTGAAATAATACGCTATACAATGCTTGCAATCAAACTTTCAAGCAATTACAAGGTCACATGCAATTATAAAAAGGTATATTGTAGACCACAATCTTCGCCAAGCTTCTTTGTTGCTTGTATTATCGTGAGAAATGTACCATACACCCTGGTTATCGTGAGAAATTTACCGAACGCCTGCAAATAATACGCTATAAAATGCTTGCAATCAAACTCTCAAGCAATTTCAATGTCACATGCAGTATAGGTAGACCCAGAGAGGAAGAGACAGACAGAGAGAGAGGGGAGGTCAAGAACATCTGCTAGGTGTGATTTCCCCTGGGAGGGAAGAGATTAGTTAGGGGCGTGCCCTGGCCTACATCAGACAAAGAGAGTACAAAGGAGTACAAACAAAGAGAGTGAGACAGAGAGAGAGAGAGAGAGAGAGTCTTGATAATATAAAAATGTTACACATGTATCATATATATGAAAACATAATATATACGGTAGGCCTACATCTGTTCTCCACAATCATATAATGCCACGCACAAATATTCAATCTTTCGTTGTTTGTATTACCGTAAGAAATTTACCGAACGCCTGCAAATAATACGCTATAAAATGCAAAGGAAATTTCTTGTAGAGTGCAATTTTGAGGACGTAATGTGCTCTGAGAGAGAGCGGAGCGGTGCTTAGGAACATAAATTACCTCAAGACCGCTCGCCACACAGGGAATTACATAAGGAAATTACCGTATTTTAGGGTTTTTGCACTCGTGTTTTACGATCGTTGAAAGACAACCAGTGATCATAAAAGGATGGTTCGGGTGTCATTGGAAAGCTCAATTTACGCACTTTCAGGATACATACTTGTATTACGATCTGGGTCTTGTTTATGCATGAAAAAGAGCACGGAACAACCCCATTTAGGGTAAAAAAAAAACGCTGGGCGGCACAGTGAAATATACTCCACCAGCCGCTCGTAAGGTGATAAAATGCTTGCAATCACATTTTCAAGCAATTATAAAATATAAATTGTACTTACCAACACCCACACCAGTATGTTCTTCGTCAGGAACGTCTCCAATTTGCTCAAGGGTCTGTCCAATATCAACCACAACATCCACCCCACGCAAATTATGCTTGGGGTGAAAGCCTATGATCGGGTTATTTTCATCTTCCGAGTCATCCACACTACCAAAACTCTCACCCAGACCTTCGATGGTTTCATCCAACAGCTTATTAGAAAGTTCTGAAGAGTTCAGCATGATATCTAGTTCCTGGGTGGTAAGCCGGGCGTGGTTAGTAGGGTGGCGCGACGCACTAGGGATGGCGGCCACCGAATCGAACACTGGCAAATCATGACCTTCCATTATGGCTGCTTGAGGGTCACTTAGTCACGGTCACGCAGTGGGGATGTGTGGGTGGGCCCTTGTAGTACACCGCCTGACCACCAAGTTTCGCTTTCCACCTAAATTAGGGCGGGAATACGCACACGGACTTAAGTCCGACCCCGCCATTTAGTCCAATTTTCTCGTATCGGACTAAAGTCCGACCCCGCTAAATAAGGGTTAAGGCTTTTAAAGGGTTAAAATCGAGTGCAAATGAACGGGAGAGCAGCATGCCACACGTCCGACACCCAGGGCTTACCGCCGCCCACTGACTCACGCTCCCTGTGTTCTCGAGAGGCCGGCAGTGTAGCCAGTAGTGAGTGTAGCTGGAAAAAATATGCCGCTATACGCTACACTCCCATGTTGGTGGTACCACTGCATCAAAACGACGAGTGCTACGTAGCTCGTTCTGGTCTCATTTTGAAGCTTGTAGCGCCTAGTTTTTTGCTGAATATATTTCTTTTCATGCATATACCTGATTGATCATTCAGGAGGGCCTAAATATGCCCAAAATAGCCCTAAACCCCCTGCTAGACGGGGGTTAAGTTGGGAAAAAATTAGCTGCTTTAAATTTGATATTTTTCTAGTAAATTTCATAAAGATAAGGCTGATTTTTGTTTTGGTATTTGCTTTAATATATATGAATTTGCTGGAATCAATGCTATACATCTTATTATATTCTTAAGTATACATATTTGTTTTTGTTTTTCATTATTATTCTGTATATGTAAGTAAAGGGACATGCCATTATTTGCATGATCTTCAGGATTCCGTGGTTTCTCGTTTAATATTTACGTGGTCATGCTGACAATCCACGGTGCCTGAGTAAGTTGGGATTTCGTACACAGGAATACAAAGGAGTACAAAGGGAAGCAAACAACAGTAGTACCACTGATCATTACGAGGCTGAGTCTATCTAAACTACCTAAACTATTATGACTTTTGTTTCACTATGTAGAATAAACTGTTGTACTTGTCCTAATATCATATTTTGCGTTCAATGAGTTAGGGCAGTATAGTGTTAAACAAACTATATGACAACTGGAAGGAACACATTAAGTTAAACTTACCATTTTGCAGCTCGAATTGACGTTTTTTCAGAGTTTTCCAGCATTGAGTTTGACAATTTGACATTGAAATAGCGACAAATAAGCAGACATCCACACACCAACAACGGAAGACGTCAGGAAACACACAAAGAAATACTTCGATACCACAGCAAAAACAGGAGGACAGAGCAGTTCAACAAGGAAGGAGAACAAGACAGCAAAATGGCAACCACCGACGAGGACAGCAAAATGAAGGACATCAGAGAAAATGCACCAGCCCAGGGGAAACGAAAGGAAAACAAAAGAAATGAAAACAAGCCCTACCACTCAAGATTAATCACCTGTTTAATGTTCCAAAAGTGCCTCACCAGAATCAACGACCCATAGAACAATAAAAGAAGAGGAACCAGAAGACGGGAAAACCAGAAGAAACGACTACCACATGTTACGACCGGGACTACGAATAAAACAATGATTGGACTAGTAATAGGGCACTATGCAACAACGGTACGCTAGATCCAAACCCTCGAACTTATATGCCGGCGAACAAAACACCTATACCCTCCAGGGTTAATCTGCGATAGCGGGGTATCCTTAACTGGGCATAAATGTACTCTACTTCAGGTTAACCTGCACTGGTATAACCTGATAACAAACAAGATGCAAGTTACGTTAAAATGCACAAAAAGGAATCTATGGAAAGATCAATTAAATCACTGCAAGATATAATACAATAAAAAGATGCTTCAATACAGTTACTCTAAACAACAATAAACTCTTCACTCCTATCTGAAAGAAAGTGAAGTATAGTCCTACAGCATAGACCTGGAAACTTCTGAAGAAAGTCTGACGCTCATAAGATGCTCGTACTGATTTAGAACTATATAAAGGCAGGAGGCAGGACCGTCACACCACACGTGTAAATCGAATACACTAAAAGATAGGACATATAATGTTAACTGACACGAGAATACTATAAATGCGTAACGGTAGCAATGCTCGACACTAAAAGAAGTACTTCCTCATCAACGAAACAGTCTGCTATGGTTGTGCGGCTCAGCAACAACCTAGACTAATAAATGCTGTGAATAATAATGTGCACATATCAAAGAGCTTATATTAAATACTAACAAGTGTCTACTCGATTAATAATGTCTAGCTGGGATACTCTAGGTAAGGAACTGGGGTTGAGCAAGATAGGCTCGTAGCCTAGCGATGTCCTTAAGACTGCATCCTTTAAGTTACGTTAATTGACTAGGGGGCTCTCTCGATAGATCCAGATCACAAGCATCTGGTTCTATCCTGGCGACCCTGTAAAGACAAGCAAAGAGGCAGCAAAGTGTGGAACTGGTACAGGCCAAAACCCTCAGTCAACACAATGCTGCAATCGCAAAGGACGCAACCGAAAAGACAACCCCGGCTACCACAGGACCGGTCGAAGTCGTGTAGGTATAAGCAAACCGTACACACATCGGAGACAACGACTACAGTTACCTTATCCCAGTCTAGCATTAAATAAAAGAGCAGAAACATTAAATTAATAATCTAGCATTAAATAAAAGAGCAGAAACACTAAATCAATAATGGAGACACACAAAGTTCTTAACCTATACTAACTAAGAACCCTCAAACCTATTCTAAGTACATGTAAATATCTCTGAGGACGGCGCATGCAATACAATGGGCCGGCTATGAAAACCGTATGCAGAACCCAAGGGGAGTGTTGTGCAGTTAATAAAGGTTAGAGTATGGAAAGAGAGAATCGAGTGAGAGAAACAGTGATAAAGGTGGTGATCGGGAGAGAGTATGCAAAGGGATGTTAAAAGCACGCGCGCCAAGCCTGTCCTGACGAGAACAGCTCCTGGGGACCCTCATGGAGGAGGTAAGTTACACAGGAGACCGCAAAGGCGCGATGGTCGGCCAATCACGGGCCGAGACGTCACAAGACAGCAGGCGTCATAGGACACAGCCAGACACGCCGTCCAATGGCGAGCGAGAGGCAGGAATGCACCCGTACATACAGACACTTACTACCTCCTCTCTCTGAAAGTCTTTCTCATTCACACGCTGGTACTATTATCACTACTGTTGATATAAAATATAACCCGTTGTCACAGACGAAAACAAAGACCACCACTGGACTGTCTGTGACAATGCGATTACTAGGAAAGAAAGAACAACATTCTCTGATAACTGTAGCCCATTTCGATGTCCCTGGCGAGTGCTAGTGGCCAACGAGAGGTGATTCTGCCAACGCTGGTAGACATCACACCCCGCCCAAGATATGGGACGCTCAACATTAGGCGAGCACCATATCTGACAAGGCAGAATGCCGACAAGACCCGCCACACCTAGCCACTCCACCAGAAATGAAATGCAAAGCTCAATCTTAAATAAAACAACATATTAGCATAAAGAAAATCTTACAACCCCTCCCAAACACAATAGTATAATTTAGCCTGCTATGCTCCCTGAGCGAGCTTCACAGAGCCCAGCCTACTAAGTGAAAGACAGGTTCAACTTAGGACTTTAGCTATAACATTGGCAACTTACAATTAACTATCAAAAAGAAAGAGTTTTTATGTGATTTTGTATTTAATTTTAATGTTGTTTTTTACGGCTGCTCTACAGGGGCAAGCCTGGTTTTTCTCCACTCAAACCCACACACCTGTGGTGATCTACGCCGGATCCTCCACCCTCGACAAACAGTCTGCAATCACATTCTCACAACCGGCAATATGGCGAATGTCTAGATTGTATTCTTGCAACATGAGTGACCAACGTGTCAGCCTCATATTCCGGTTGTGGAATTGGTTCAGAAATTTAAGAGGGTGATGGTCGGTGTAAATCACCACGACTGGCCCGTAGGCAGGAACATATACTTCAAAGTGCCTGAGCGCCAACACTATTGCCAGCAGTTCTTTCTCCACCACAGAGTAGTTTTTCTGAGCGGAATTAAACTTCTTGGAAAAGAAACTGACTGGATGCTCCAAACCTTCCACGTCTGTTTGCATTAAGACGGCACCAGCCCCTACACCGCTGGCATCTGTTGCCAGCTGGAACGGTCTTTCAAAGTCAGGGCCCCTGAGGATTGGGTGAGTTCATAGTAGGTGCTTGACCAGCGAAAAAGCCCTTCCACACTCAGGTGCCCACTTGAACTTTTTCTCTTTTGCTAGCAAATCTGTCAGGGGAGCTAACACAGTAGAATAACCCCGAATGAAGCGGCGATAGTAACCGATCATGCCCAAAAATCTCATGATCAGCCGCTTGGTGGACGGTCTGGGGAACTGGTTAATAGCCTGTATCTTGTGTTTTTTTTGTTTTTGTTTTTTTTGGGGGGGGGGCACACCTGGCCTAACCCGCCCACAAACCCAAGATACTGCACAGTTGCCCGGACAATGTCGCACTTGCCCAGATTGACCACCAAGCTGGCCTCACTGAGCTTCCGAAACAAGGCTTCTATGTGCTCACAGTGACTCTCAAAGTTGTCATCGTAGATTATAACGTCATCTAGGTAGACAGTGCTGTTAGGGATGTCAGCTACTAACTCATTCATAAGACTCTGGAAGGTTGCTGGGGCATTTTTAAGGCCATACGGCATCACATTGCAACGGTAGGCGTTCCCATCAACCACAAACCCGCATACCCCCTTCGCCCGCTCAGACAAGGGTACCTGCCAGTAGCCTTTCACTAGGTCTACTTTAGTTAGAAACTGTGCCTTACCAATCTTGTCTACACTATCGTCAACACGGGGAAGGGGATAAGCATTGGTGGAAATCAACCCGTTCAATCTCCGAAAGTCAATGCAGAAGCGAACCTTCCCGTCAGGCTTGGGCTGCAGAGTGACAGGAGATGTCCACCTAACTGCCCCCTTCTCAATCAGCCCCCGTTCCAACATATACTCTAACTCCGCTCTGAGGGCTGGGAGTTTAATGGGTGGAATTCTGTAGGGTACTGATTTAAAGGGGGGGTGATCTCCCACGTCCACGTCATGCACCACTCGAGTTGTGAGGCCTGGATGCTCTGCAAACACAGTGGGGTATGAAGAAAACAGGCAGCTGCACGCTGTTGCTCAGGCAGGTGCACTAGAGCATCGTCAGCCACCTGTCTGGAGTTCCCCGGCCACTGGTCAGCAGAGACATGACACTCCCAGTTATCCTCCACCTGGGCTTCACTGTCCCTCACTCCTTCTCCTCCATGACCGCTGCAGGTCAACACAGGGACAGCGAGAGGCTCAGGGGGGCGCCTCACAAAGTCTTTCACCAGATTCACATGGCACAGCTGATTCTTTTTACACCTATCTGGAGTAGCCACAAGATAGGTTAGGTCAGAGATCTTTTTTACCACCTTATAAGGGCCAGCGTACTTGGCAGACAACGGATGACCTGGCAGAGGTAACAGAATCAACACCTCCTGCCCCACCTTAAACTCCCGGAGTTTTGTCTTCTCATCGTACCTGTCCTTCATAAGTGCTTGCGACCCTACCAAATTCCTACCTGCCAACTCTAGGCTTCTCAGCATTCTCTCTCTCTACTCTCGAGGACATACTTTAACATGGAACATGGTTTTGCTGTGCCCTCCCAGATTTCTCTAACCATGTTGAGGGGGCCTCTGACCTGATGTCCGAAAACGAACTCATTGGGACTGAACCCTAGGCTTTCACCAGGTACCTCCCGAGCAGCGAATAATACATAGGGCAACCCAAGATCCCAATCCTTGCCATTCTCAACACAGTAACAACGCAGCATGCTTTTGAGAGTCGAGTGCCACCTCTCCAACACCCCTTGACTCTCTGGGTGATAGGCTGAAGAGACAACTGCACTGATACCGTGCTGCTGCATGGTCTGTTTGAAAAGGTTAGAAGTAAAGTTGGACCCTTGGTCTGACTGCAATTCCTGCGGGTACCCATTCCTAGAACAGTACAGTAGCAAGTTACGAACAACAGTCTTAGCAGTACCATTTCGCATGGGGTATGCATCTTGATAACGAGTGGCAACATCCATGATTGTGAGGAGGAACTTGTTGCCTGCACTAGTAGGGGGTAGAGGGCCAACCATGTCGATTATAACCTTACTGAATGGTGGCCCGATTACAGGAATAGTGTGTAACGGAGCCTTGGGAATACACTAGTTTGGTTTACCTACTGTCTGGCAGGTACTGCACATTGCCACCCATAACGCCACATGTGCCTTCATACCTGGCCACCAAAACAATTTCGCCAATGCTGCTACCGTCTTACGTACACCCAAATGCCCTGCCAACGGTACATCATGCGCCAACCTCAGTAGGCTATCACGGCACACACTAGGCACTACCAACTGGTCAACCACTCTCGACCCACCCTCCCAACTCCGTCTGGGATCTAGAAAATGCCTGTACAATATGTCCTCCACACGAAAAAAGTCCCCGGGCTTTGCATCCCCATCCTCATCAAGTTCAATCGCACCGTTACTACACTTCTGAAGCTCAGGATCATCTATCTGCAGCCGACAGATATCCGAAGGAGCCAATCTATCTAAGTGCTCCCGGAGCAACTTATGGCCTCCCCCGATACTGGACTGTTCGATCCTATCTTGCTTAAGTGTGTAACGTTGCTGTCTCAGGAGTTTTCTCACGCCCTACCTCCTCTCCAAGTGTGACAGGTACTGGGGCCACTCCGGAACTAAACATTGGTGCTAATACTGAGTCGCCAAGAAGAGCCGCTGGATCAAAACTCACAAAACTTCTCCCAACTTTAGCTTTCTCCTTCCGACCGTTCCTCCGCTGGTCTAGAGACTGAGGAATAGGCTGTGACACCTTAGATGCACGAGATCGGGTGACAACGCACGCCATCTGCTGTAATTGACACCTCTCGACCAACTCCTGCCCCTCCCTACT
This sequence comes from Paralithodes platypus, assembly GCA_032716605.1. Classification (NCBI taxonomy): domain Eukaryota; kingdom Metazoa; phylum Arthropoda; class Malacostraca; order Decapoda; family Lithodidae; genus Paralithodes; species Paralithodes platypus. The sequence goes on along the minus strand of CM064480.1, from coordinate 16,096,475 downwards.
CACGTCGGCCGCCCTCTCGGCAACGACTAAGGGTGGAACCTCAGAAGTAGGCACCGCAAATTCGTTGCCGAGAAGAAGGTCGACGCCCTCTACTGGCAGTTTCTCTACGATTCCAACATCTATCTCTCGTGTCACACCATCAACCTCCAGCTCCACTCGAATCAACGGGTATGACCGTGTAGCATTAATACCCTGCACCACAACTACCCGTGCCGTGTTTATAGGTTGGCCTGTAAAGTTTTTCATCAGAGTCTGGGATGCACCTGTATCACGCAACAACTCCAACCCATGCTTGCAACCAGCCCAACTCATGCAGCCACGCCCTCTATGGTCGCAAAAATCATCGCGGACAGGTTTCGAGCCTTCTGGACACTCCTTCACTGGCTGTGCCCCCGCATCCGACATATCACCCCGGGTAAATGCAGAAGACCTCAGAGACACCCCAATGTTGCTAGCCAAAGACACGACTGCTGCAGGTTGGTTACTAGGGCAGGAACGTGCAAAATGCCCCTTTTTATGACACTTAACCCTTAATTAGCGGCTCACCACATAAGTCGAGTTAAATAAAGCTGGACTATGTGGCGGCGCTCGACATAGGTCGAGTGGCAATTTCAGCACGTAATGTTGCTGAGAGAGAGAGACAAGTGGTGGCAGGAGACTAGCGAGCGTATGACTGCTCCAGACCACCGCGGCGAACCTACTGACACGAATCTCAGCTCCCTCCTCCCTCTCTCACTCGCTACATACTGAATTATATGGGGAAAGTACCGAATTACATGCTTTTTGCACTCGCGTTGCACGGTTATTGCAAGAAAACTAGCCATCATAAAAGGATCGTTATGATGTCATTCGAAAGTTCTGTTTATGCCCTTTCAGGGATAGGTACTTGTTTTACGTTCTGGGTCTTATTTAGGCATGAAAATGATCACGTAAACAGCCCTATTTTGGCTAAAAACACCCCGCTGGGCGGTACATATAAATAAACCGCATAGGCCGCTCGTAAGGTGTTAAAACACTCTACTTCACCCTTGGACTTCCCCTGAGGTGGGGAAGGGCCCTGACTTTTCTTAAACGGGACGGTTTTTGGTTTGTGATCAAAATTAGTATCATTGCTCTTACTTTTGTTATTAAATGTTGCATCACTGATTCGGGGGGGTGGAGTGTTGCACCCCTTGTTAACTGCATCGGTCCGTTGTGCAGACCCGCACCCACGAATCAGCGATAATTTCAGGTCAGCCAACTCAGCTGCCTCTTGTAGAGTTTTAGGATGTTTCTCTTTGAGGTTCAAAGTCAGGTCGCCGCCTGTGCATTTAAAAAATTGCTCTAGAAGGAATAACTGCTCAAGCTCTTCGAACGTCGTCACCTTCTCTGACCTCAGCCAATTTCTCAAAGCATCAGACAGTTCCCGGGCATGTTCTAGAAAAGTGTACTCACGACCCTTCGTAACACCCCGAAACTTCAACCTATATGTCTCTGGTTGTAACTCGTACTCCCGCAGAACAGCTTCTTTCAATACCTCATAATCGATGCAAGACTCCAAGGGCAATGCATCATATGCCTTGAATCCTTTGCCAACCAACCTAGAGGAAACAAGGGCTGCCCACTTAAGGGGACCGACCAGTTAATTACAAACTTCCAGGTCTTACTTTCAATTTAAATGAAATTTGGCACAGGTGTATATGACCATAAAACTAGATAAAAAAAAATATATATATATATTTTTTTTCTTTTTTCTTGCAATTTAGGTAACAAAATGTTGAAAACCATAGCACTGCAGAATATGATAAACTTCTACAGAAATCCCCATAGCACATGTTTTATGTGATCAAACAACTCACAAAAGGTGTATCTATAGTTTCTAGAATTTTTGTTTATATATTTTGTGTATTTGTTCGATTTAGGTGATTAAGGATTCAGGCGAATATATTTATAGAAAATTACAACTTTGACGACATATTGTGATTTTTTTTTTTTTACTAGAGTAAATTGGCTTGATAGGCCTTGTAGTGTTTTTAATTACCTTTCCAATGGTATATACACCATTCCTATAGGTCCAATAATAACTGTAGAATAACATCCGAAAATGCGACAATATAGGTTCTGAGAAAAACAGGTGAAAGTCTAAGGTAATTAGGTGAACATTTTTACTTTTGTTTTTTAGATTTACAATATTTTACGCAGGAACATGGCAAAGTAAAAGATAAAGCGTATGGGAGGTTGTAGAGTAGCTTACGCTCTTTCGATTTATATAGGTATGCTCCTCGTACGACCAGTTAATACTGAGCATGTTAATTTCAAAGTTTGCTATATAACGTTTTTAGAATTACAGGAAAAGTTTGGAAAACATAAAAAAAAACTATTTCCAATGGGTTTTCACTAATAACATTTCACTGGCTTATGAAGGGATGTTGACTCCTGTTGAGTAAACACCTATTGGTATTTTCAGGATTTCGAGTTTTTTAAGCCTAAATTAACCGGTCGGTCCCCTTAACCTCGGGCCATTGGTGCTCCCGGCACTTCTCAAAATGCAGGAAAAACTCGGTGACATCCGACTCGTCAAATGCAGGGACTAACTTAAGAAGGTGCGATAAAGACTGATCAAGACCTCGATTCCCAGAACCGAGACGCTGCCCTGTCGACTCCACCCGAGACTTCTCAAGCTCTATGTCTGCACAGTACTTTGTAGCCTCAACCTGAAGCTCAGCCTCACGTATGGCCTTTCTCTCCTCAGCCTGAATCCTAAGCTCAGATTCCCGCTGCTGCTGCTGCTGCCTGAGCTCAGCCTCATGCTTTCGCTGCTCGAGCTCAGCCTCATACTTTCGTTACTCGAGCTCAGCCTCATGCTTTCGCTGCTCGAGTTTGGCGAGTTTGAGCTGAAACAACATCTCGGAAGAAAAACCCTGAGGAGGGGGTGCTACTATTGGGGACCCACCCCGTGAATCAGCTAGAGGCATACTCAACCGCCAGCGGGCATCGGCCTGCGGGAACGTACCAGGTTCCGGATCCCGAGGGGGCGCCATGATAGGAGTCGAGTGGAATGGGGGCTGGGCAGAAGGTGCCCCAGCTTCCGCTCCACCCGAAGCCCCATGCACCCCACCGACCACCCAGGCAACCAGCTCACCTCTCGACAAACCGCTAGTACCGGACAACCCTAAGACCGTGGCTACACACTGAAGTCCGTACCGGTCTAGCCCCGACACCCGATCCGCCGACACAGGCTCCTCCAAAAAAAATTGAGCATCCTCCTCATTGTTCACCACCCGAATGCTGTTAGACAACTCCACCTTCTCCACCTCCTCGCCTGCTTCCCGTACTGTGTCCTCTCTGTGCACTGATCCGTCGTTCGACATAGTGTCCACCGGAAATCCTCAACGTTTATAAAAAAAAAGAAGTACCTAAACTCTCATGTAGCACTATTCACTCATAAAATGCTTGAAGACAACTCAAGTGCTATACTACGTTGCCAAAAAAAAAATCCAGTGTGTCCAAAATATTACTCAAAAACAAATGTCCACTGCCAAACTGTGAGAAATAACAATCAACCCCCAAACGGTGATTTAAAAAAAAAAATCTCTACAAAAAAAATCCTGCAATTATTTCTTAGTTCACTAAATCCTAGACTAAGGTCGCCATTTGTTATGACGATTAAGATAAGATACTAGGCAAGGTCGCCATTTGTTACGACCGGGACTACGAATAAATCAAGGGCACTCAATGATTGGACTAGTAATAGGGCACTATGCAACAACGGTACACTAGATCCAAACCCTCGAACTTATATGCCGGCGAACAAAACACCTATACCCTCCAGGGTTAATCTGCGATAGCGGGGTATCCTTAACTGGGCATAAATGTACTCTACTTCAGGTTAACCTGCACTGGTATAGCCTGATAACAAACAAGATGCAAGTTACGTTAAAATGCATAAAAAGTAATCTATGGAAAGATCAATTAAATCACTGCAAGATTTAATACAATAAAAAGATGCTTCAATACAGTTACTCTAAACAACAATACACTCTTCACTCCTATCTGAAAGAAAGTGAAGTATAGTCCTACAGCATAGACCTGGAAACTTCTGAAGAAAGTCTGATGCTCATAAGATGGTAGTACTGATTTAGAACTATATAAAGGCAGGAGGCAGGACACCACACATGTAAATCGAATACACTATAAGATAGGACATATAATGTTAACTGACACGAGAATACTATAAATGCTCAACGATAGCAATGCTCGACACTAAAAGAAGTACTTCCTCATCAACGAAACCGTCTGCTATGGTTGTGCGGCTCAGCAACAACCTAGACTAATAAATGCTGTGAATAATAATGCGCACATATCAAAGAGCTTATATTAAATACTAACAAGTGTCTACTCGATTAATAATGTCTAGCTGGGATACTCTAGGTAAGGAACTGGGGTTGAGCAAGACAGGCTCGTAGCCTAGCGATGTCCTTAAGACTGCATCCTTTAAGTTACGTTAATTGACTAGGGGGCTCTCTCAATAGATCCAGATCACAAGTATCTGGTTCTATCCTGGCGACCCTCTAAAGACAAGCAAAGAGGCAGCAAAGTGTGGAACTGGTACAGGCCAAAACCCTCAGTCAACACAATGCTGCACTCACAAAGGACGCAACTGAAAAGAAAAACCCAGGCTACCACAGGACCGGTCGAAGTCGTGTAGGTATAAGCAAACCGTACACACATCGGAGACAACGACCACAGTTACCTTATCCCAGTCTAGCATTAAATAAAAGAGCAGAAACACTAAATCAATAATGGAGACACACAAAGTTCTTAACCTATACTAACTAAGAACCCTCAAACCTATTCTAAGTACATGTAAATATCTCTGAGGATGGCGCATGCAATACAATGGGCTGGCTATGAAAACCATATGCAGAACCCAAGGGGAGTGTTGTGCAGTTAATAAAGGTTAGAGTATGGAAAGAGAGAATCGAGTGAGAGAAACAGTGATAAAGGTGGTGATCGGGAGAGAGTATGCAAAGGGATGTTAGAAGCACGCGCACCAAGCTTGTCCTGATGAGGACAGCTCCTGGGGACCCTCATGGAGGAGGTAAGTTACACAGGAGACCGCAAAGGCGCGATGGTCGGCCAATCACGGGCCGAGACGTCACAAGACGGTCAGTCAGTCAGTCAGTCAGTCAGAGAGGAGGGTCACGTCCGTCACGGTCCGGGATTTTTCGACTCTCCCGCGGGATACTGGTGATTAAACTTTAAAAAAAATCACACACAAAAACAAACGTAGTGTCGCGGTCCTGTGAAGTGCAAAATCGAACCGATTGATAAAATATCTGGAGAGATATACGCGTTTTGGAGAAAAAATCTGTTAACTCCTACAGCAGTGCCACGGCGCTGGTCTAGGACAGGCCTAGGGCAGGCCCATAAGGCGGGTGGAAAGAAGAAGGGAAAGAAAAAACCGTTACGTCCCAAAGCAAAGTGTTAGCTATATAGTCCTATGAAATCAAACATTGCTATGGGAAAATAGGAAGCCTAAGTTAAAAGTGATAGTGAACATCGTATATCACGTAAATAAACTAGGAAAGTATAATACAGAGAATTAAAGTCAGGGGAACTTTTAACTTTTACCTTGGGAACAGGACGTATGCTGTAAACAAAATACCCTCGGTGACCACCGCAAAGACCATAAACACATATATCCCCTCGCTCTCCTGGACACGTCCCCTCCCCTCCCCCTATACGATTTTACCAAAAGCGAAACTTAACCTCGACAGGAAAGGGTACCGACAAAACAAATATCGTAAATAATAGCAAACAGAGAAAAACAATATATAAACCAAATTAAATCAGTGCAGATTATTTCTCGATCATATCGCAGGTTAGTAGTGACGTTATTGGAGAGAAAGATCTCCCACGCAACCAAATGTGGTGAAAATTCGAACCTGAGCAGTGTTGAATCAAGTTGATAGGTAAAATACGAAAATTAAAATAGATACTATATATAGGTAGCCTGGAAAGTTCGTTATTTTCCTAGAGTGCCGTATATTCCGCTAAACAGTCGACCAAAAACGGGAAAAGTGGTTAGGGCAGTGAGAATTCTGTTTCATAAGATAATTATTGAAAGTGTTACTTAAAGTTACTTCAATTTTAAACATAACGAGTGTAAACGAGTGGCACTCCCCCCCCCCCCCCCCCCACACACACACACACACACACTCCCCACAAACCGCGTAACAAACACCTCCTTGTCCTCCAAGGCCCCCCCCCCCCCTCTCTCTCTCTCTCTCTCTCCCTCATGTAAGGGCGGGTGGAAAAACAAAAAAACAAACAAAAATGTTTACCAGAGACAACTGTACGAGTTGTAAGATGAATATACACATGCATAAAAGCACCGCATGTCGGATATGTAAGCAACCATACCACTGGATTTGCATAGGATTGACACCAATAAATGAGGCGTACAATACAAGAGGGAAGAACTTCCATTTCTGCGATAGTTGTTTCGATATCACATGGCAAGTCATACAGACTGTAGAAAATACAGAAGTACAAGATAGACTGAAATATAGCCAAGACATAGCTACCTTTCACAGAAAATGGGGAACTATTGGGGCCTCAGGGCCCATACAAATAACACAACCCACACACGCACACCTTCCCATGAAAATGCCCACATTGCCTCCTGCACATCAACACACATCGCCTGCCGAACAACAACCTTTCGCACCCTACATATCCACAAACCCTGCCGCACATCTCCCCACACCTCCCCAGACCCAGAAAACACCCACATTAATCCCATCTATGGCCATTGACCACCCTACTGCTGTTGATCAAATACATTTGCAGGATGAACGTAGGATGCAACAAGCCCCCATATCAGGCTCCCCTTCCACATCGTCTCACCCCTCACCACTGCCACCTGCCCACCTACAACCGACCCGTAACTCCACCCACCCATACACCAAACCCACTATCACCCACAACCACACTTAGCTCACCACATAACCCCTTGCAGCCCCAGCCACATCTACTGGGGTTGTCTACACCAGTGTGCAGATATTATCTGGAAAGAAGGTGCTACTTTGGTCAAAAGGGCGAATATAATGGGAATTAATGTAGATTTGCTCATCCCAAAATTTGCAACAACATAACCAGTCATGGAAAATGTAGATTTGGTGAAACCTGCAAATACCACCACCCATCCCTTTGCAAGACATCACTTGAGAACAAGACCTGCTACAATATGAAATGCCCAGCTTTTCATATTAAAGGGACTTGGAGATATGCTAGACCTAACACGAATGGTAGCCCAAAAAACTCTCTAGCTATGCGAGGACGAGACAGAGGAAAAAGGCAAGGAGGGAAAGGGCAGATGAAGATGAAGAGACTGAGGGAGATGGAAGACCACATAGAACACCTCGAGCACCTCCTGGCCTCCCAAGAGTGGCCAATACATCCCGAAGACTATTAGGTACACATAGTACTCCAAACTATCCCTCCCCAATCTTGTTTGCAAATATCCAAGGCCTAAAAAATAGAACCACGAACAAAGTACCATTTATTAGGGGCCTGCTAGAAGAAGGAAACGCTATATTTGCGGCTCTCACAGAAACTCACATTAAAGATCAGGAAGATAGTGAGGTATGGATTCCTGGTTACAATCTACATAGGGCGGACAGAACGCATAGATCACATGGAGGTGTAGCCTTGTACATACATGACTCACTGATATGTACTGAATTCCTAAATAACAGTAATGAAGTGGTGGAAATACTTGGAGTTAAAATAGAATCCCTAAATTTAGCAGTTATTGTTACATACAGGCCTCCAGACTCATCCCGAGAAGAATTCAAAACCCAGCTCAACAAAATAAAATCAGAAGTGGAAACCCTGGGGAACCCAACACCAAATATTATATGGCTAGGAGACTTTAACCTACCAAACATTAAATGGAGACAACTAGAAAACCAGTTAGTGGCAAATAACACCGGAGAAGCAAATACTAATACGAGAGAGCTTTTTGAACTTTGTGATTTTTTTAGTCTTACCCAACATATTGCTGAACCCACACGGGAAAACAATATCTTAGACCTGGTCTTCACTATCAACGACTCTCTAGTACACGGCATTAACATATCGGACACAACATACTCAGATCATAAATTAATTTTAGATCAAAACAACCTTAGAAAGTGTACAGACAACCTCAGAATCGAGAAAAAAACCGGCCCCTTCAGTAAATTTAACTTCAATAACAAAAACATTAGGTGGGAAGAGGTAAATCAAGATATGGAGGAAATAGACTGGGAAGATTTAATGGATAACCTGACACCAGCAGAATGTCTAGTCTTAACCCTTCTTTAGCGGGGTCGGACTTAAGTCCGATACGAGAATATTGGACTAAATGGCGGGGTCGGACTTAAGTCCATGGGCGTATTCCCGCCCTAATTTAGGTGGAAAGCGAAACTTGGTGGTCAGGCGGTGTACTACAAGGGCCCACCCACACATCCCCACTGTGTGACCGTGACTAAGTGACCCTCAAGCAGCCATAATGGAAGGTCAAGATTTGCCCGTGTTCGATTCGGTGGCCGCCATCCCTAGTGCGTCGCGCCACCCTACTAACCACGCCCGGCTTACCACCCAGGAACTAGATATCATGCTGAACTCTTCAGAACTTTCTAATAAGCTGTTGGATGAAACCGTCGAAGGTCTGGGTGAGAGTTTTGGTAGTGTGGATGACTCGGAAGACGAAAATAACCCGATCATAGGCTTTCACCCCAAGCATAATTTGCGGGGGGTGGATGTTGTGGTTGATATTGGAGAGACCCTTGAGCAAATTGGAGACGTTCCTGACGAAGAACATACTGGTGTGGGTGTTGGTAAGTACAATTTATATTTTATAATTGCTTGAAAATGTGATTGCAAGCATTTTATCACCTTACGAGCGGCTGGTGGAGTATATTTCACTGTGCCGCCCAGCAGGTTTTTTTTTTTACCATGGGGTTGTTCCGTGCTCTTTTTCATGCATAAACAAGACCCAGAGCGTAATACAAGTATGTATCCTGAAAGTGCGTAAATTGAGTTTTCCAATGACACCCGAACCATCCTTTTACGATCACTGGTTGTCTTTTAACCTGTTAAGCGCTAAATAGCCCTAGGAGCTAGGGTAGTTATTTGTGCATTTCTGCCAAAATATTCGATCTCACAGAATTTAAAAAAAAGTACCTCAATGTCTTGGAAATAAGCAGCCACATCCGCCAATATATATATATCCACCCTAAAAAAATGTGGGTGTGGAGTTACGGTGGCTGCAAGTTGAAAAAAATGGGCTGATAGGCACGACATCCCCGAGCGAGCGAGTGTGTGAGTGAGTCAGGCGGGAGGAGAGAGAGAGAGGGTGGAGGCAAGAACGTGCGATTGATGAGAAGCAACGCTCTATATCTCGCCTAAAAAGCACCTTTATGGTTTCACCTGTTCATATTCATGAGTAAGGCAGCCCATGTGAATAATATACACTGATAAATGAAGCGCAAAGAGGCATACGGACGAATAATAGGCGAAATAAGAGTGGTGTATTGAGAAAGGTGGGTGGCGCGGGAGAGAAAAGGGGTCAGATTACAGTAAGTAGATGAGATTAGCGTGGGTGTATGCACAAATTTAGACCTTATAGACACTTTGTGTTGTCGTTGCTATATTGTAAACAACGATAAGACTTCTTGGATGGCGCAGTATGTTAGAGTAACCCGATATCTCATTACACAATTTTTACGCACTATTTGCTTGCAACTCGTGGATGAAAGGTTATTTATTTACTTGTAAATTTCTTTACTGTTTGTTCGTAATGATAGAATATGTTAGGTTATGTAAAAGTATTATACATACTAAATACTTCGATATACACAAGTGTATCGAGGGTATATATATTTTTTTTTTGTCAAGCATTCGTCTGCCCGAAAATACGTACGCACTAATCGCTGTCAGTATAGTGTGAACAGTCATGGTCTAGTGGTTAGAGTGATGGACTGAGTGAGATGTAGGCCTAGAGACGTAGGCCTAGAGACGTGGGTTCGAAACCAGAGAGGTTATGGGGATGTTTTTGGAGTGTTTATATCACTTGAAAAAATTTTTTTTTTTACATACTTACGCCCTGCTATTCATAAAGTCGAAAACTTTGATGAATAGCAGAGCGTAAGTATGTTTTTTTGTGTTTATTTATTTGTTTTTTGTTTGTTTTTTTGTTTGTTTTATTATTACAAAAGGTTGTTACAAAAGGTTAGTACATAAGTATAATATTACATAGGTATATATATAAATAAAACAAAATATTGCCTGGCTAATGAATTAAACTGAAATAATAACTGAAAATATTGCTTATATATACAGTATACTGTATACAATAATATACTGTGTATATATATATATATATATATATATATATATATATATATATATATATATATATATATATATATATATATATAATATATATATATACAGTATATACCAAAACATATGAACTTATCCTACAACTATAATTTGTACATGTTATGATAATATTATCACGTTGGTCAGGTACGGGCAAGTAGCTAGGCAGGCAGGTGTTTTGAGATCACGTTGGTCAGGTACGGGCAGGTCAGGTACGGGCAGGTAGGTAGTGAGGTAGGTAGTGAGGTAGGTGGGCGGGGCAGGAGTTTGGCTGAGATAGGGCGACACAGGTACCACTCTTAGTAGTACTTGAGTGAGTGGTAGTCCCTGAAGCACTCGCCCAAACACAACCCAACGTTGCATTCCTTGCACATTGATGTGACTCGGCTTCTTTTTTGTGGCTTTCTGGTGGAGTGGGCACAGACCTGGCACTGTACTTGCAGCCTCCGGGTGCCAGATAGCTCGGTGTGGATAGGGTAGTGTTTGTCATATCCATCAATGACTCTGTCTGGGAGGTTGACTGCACGGCGACCCCTGTGACCGGAGACTGGTTGGTGTTTTTGTAGGAGTTGGTAGGCGACGTTGTATATGAACTCCCTGAACTTGAGTTTTTTGTTCGGGGCCATGTCTTTTTTTACCAGCCACATGTTGTAAGCGTTGAGCATCGTGATGTCAACAAAGTGAAGGAAAAGCTTGTGATACCACTTCACTGTTTTTCGTAGGCACTCAACGCCTGCAAGCTGGCAATCAGACTTGTCCACAAGGCGCATGTACTTGGTATAATCCACCACCATATCAGGTTTCTGGATAGACTTCTTGGTACGGTAGTGGAATTTACCAGAGTCCACTTGGGCACCTGTATGGACAGTCGAAAGCAGGTGAACTGGTCGCTTATCGAGCCACTTTACCGCCAGAACTTTCCCAGACTTCTCCAGCTGCTTGTAGTGCTCTTTCTTCTTTCTTCTTGGTCTGTCCAGTCTGCGGCGCCTTTGTTCCTCTGCCAAGTCATCATCAGAAGCGGTGTCACTGTGGGAGGGGTTGTCCAGTTCTATGCGATTGCCTTGGAACTTAGGCATGAACTTCCTGTTAGTTCTGACAGTCCCACATGCCCCCGTTTTGTGGTCATGGAGGAACTGGCAGAGTGCAGGACTTGTATACCAATTGTCGGTGTACAACGTGTGCCCCTTGTTCAGGTAGGGCTCCAGCATCTTTTTCACAATGTGCCCTGACATGCCCAATGGGTCGTTGCCACCGACTTTTGGAATGTCTACATCAGTGCCGGTGTATACGATCATGTCGAGCACTATTCCACTTTCACAATCGCACAACACAAAGATCTTGATCCCGAACCTGTGTCTCTTCAAGGGGAATGTACTGCTTGAACACCAGGCGTCCTTTGAAAAGCACGAGCGACTCATCAATCACCAGGTTGGCAAAGGGGTAGAAGAATTTCCTGTACCTTTGCAACAACATGGTCAACACATCCCGAACTTTCCATATTCTATCAGCTCGGTTTGGATTATTATTGTCTGCGAAGTGCAAAAATCGCAGAAGCAAGAAAAATCTATCACGAGCCATATATTTCCGGAAAATTGGGGTGTTGATGATTGGGTCGTGCTTCCAATAATGCTCCATTACATGCTTCCTGCAGAGAGGCATGATTAGCAACAACGCAAAGAACACAAGGAGCTCAGGGACAGTCGTATTAACCCATGCACGAATTCTTGCTCTAGGAGATATCATATCAATTCTTTCCCTCACCGAGGTAAAATAGCCATTGGTTTGGGAAACGAGATGAGATAATACCTCCTGGTCAAAAAATGCACAGAAGAAATCAGATTCCGTGGACTGGTCATTGCAGGGCCAGTCTGCTGTTGAACCAGCCAGATTGGCATTGAACTGGTGCAAATCTGGTTGGAAATGGGACCCTTCAGACCAGGCAAAATTATACGCCCGTGTGGGATCAGGATCAGCCCCTCCGTCAGCCACGTCGTCTGCGCCTTCGTCGTCAGACAGGTCTTGGTCATGGTCACGGTGCAGAAGTACATCGTCGTCTTCCGAATCCTCTGCACCTCCCTCATATTGGTCTTGATCCTCCTCAGACTCGCTCCCACTATCACCACCCCAGCCATAGTTTCTGGGATCGAAGGCTTCCCCTTCTTCAGCGTCGTCGTCAGAGGAGTCAGGAGGGAAGAGGAGGGCGTCAAACTTGGATGGCGTTAGACCGGCTGCCAAAACTCTACGAGGCCCTCCAACAGCAGCAGGGGCATGGGTGGGCGTGGGTGGTGGAGCAGGGGCGTGCGTGGGCGGTGGTGCAGGGGCGGCCGTGGTGGGCAGTGGTGCAGGGGCGGCCGTGGTGGGTAGTGAGACAGGGGCGGCCGTGGTGGGTGGTGGTGGTGGTGGCAACGCGGGGGTGGTAGAGGCGGGAGGTGTCACCTTACTCCTCTTGAACTGATAAGGGTGTCCTTTACCCTTACCCTTCTTGCCAACTACCCCCGATGCTGCTGCATCCCCAGGACGGCCACTTGTACTTCCTGTGGTGGTGGGCGCCGTGGGCGTCGTTGCCACAACAGTAGAGGCAGTAGTTGTTGTGGTAGCAGTTTTCAGAGCAAATGCTGAAGACAATGACCTCTTCGCACTCGTCGTGCTTGTTGCACGTGTCGTGCCTCTCCCAGCACGTGTAGGTCTTCTTGGCTGCACTGGCTCATCATCCTCAGAAGTATATACGTAGGAGGGGTCCCTGGCACGTGTTCGTGTCCTGCCACGAGCACTAACACCGCCAGCAACAGGGTTGGGCGAGTCAACAGGGAGCGAGTCAGGGGAGCGTGTAGGCTCCATAGTGACTGAGAGCGTACTGCATGTGTTGACTGTGTGGGGTGCGTGCGGCGGGTGGTTGTGGGTGCCATCGAGAGGTACCATGTCGCACTAAACGTGGCGCAATTTGTGACTCCCTAGACAGCTTGGCGCCGTTTTGGTACGCCTTTAAAAATCCTGCTTCCGTGAGGCCTATCGCGTTCCCTATAGGAAGCCTTCCGTGAGGCCTATCGCGCTTGCCGGGTTAACGATCGTAAAACACGAGTGCAAAAACCCTAAAATACGGTAATTTCCTTATATAATTCCCTGTGTGGCGAGCGGTCTTGAGGTAATTTATGCTCCTAATCACCGCTCCGCTCTCTCTCAGAGCACATTACGTCCTCAAAATTGCACTCTACAAGAAATTTCCTTTGCATTTTATAGCGTATTATTTGCAGGCGTTCGGTAAATTTCTTACGGTAATACAAACAACGAAAGATTGAATATTTGTGCTTAGCATTATATGATTGTGGAGAACAGATGTAGGCCTACCGTATATATTATGTTTTCATATATAGGATACATGTGTAACATTTTTATATTATCACGACTCTCTCTCTCTCTCTGTCTCACTCTCTTTGTTTGTACTCCTTCGTACTCTCTTTGTCTGATGTAGGCCAGGGCATGCCCCTAACTAATCTCTTCCCTCCCAGGGGAAATCACACCTAGCAGATGTTTTTGACCTCCCCTCTCTCTCTGTCTGTCTCTTCCTCTCTGAGTCTACCTATACTGCATGTGACATTGAAATTGCTTGAGAGTTTGATTGCAAGCATTTTATAGCGTATTATTTGCAGGCGTTCGGTAAATTTCTCACGATAACCAGGGTGTATGGTACATTTCTCACGATAATACAAGCAACAACGAAGCTTGGCGAAGATTGTGGTCTACAATATACCTTTTTATAATTGCATGTGACCTTATAATTGCTTGAAAGTTTGATTGCAAGCATTTTATAGCGTATTATTTTCAGGCGTTCAATAAATTTGATAAATATATCAAAATAAGTCCTGTGGGACTATGAAATAGCTATTATTGGACAAGGAAAATATTTTGTTCATCCCTACACTGGAACATCAACAACAATATCAACAACGTATCGCCGTCGGTAATCGTAAGATTCAGAGTCGTAAAGATTCCAGGACGAGCTCAATAGAAAATGAATGAATGAAATGAATGAGTGTGCAGTACTGCCAATACGTATAGCGACTTCCGCTAGATCTAGAGACCTTTACTTCGATCTAGCAGCAATGACTTACACTAGCGGTTTTGTTTTGAAATTTCAGAACAATTTCGAAGTGATATTATATGGATTTTGCCAATTCATATTTCTAGTGGTATTTATCATGTCTTACATCTAACAATATATGCTAGCAGATTTAACTTCAATTGGTAACCCTCCCGCTCGAGTCGGCTCCAAGAAAATCGATAATGGTGGCACTTTAGTAAACAGGTGATAAACAAAACCGCATGCGGATCGGTTTGGTGTATCGGTATTATGGTAAGTTGGCTACCTAATATTGTTTATACGATATAGTAAGTAATGATCAGTAAATTATTATATATTATATATAAAACAAAAACAAAATTCCTGCAAAGCAAGCGAAACAGAGAGAGAGAGAGAGAGAGAGAGAGAGAATGCAGAAACTGAACTGAAGAAAGAGTGAAAAAGATATAATAATACAGAAATATTACAAGCAAATAAATGAAATAGAGGGATTAGTTAGAGAAAATAATAATGAGAAATACATAATACAGATGAGGAAGAGGGAAAGCGAGTGAGCCAGAGAGAGAGAGACACAGGAGGAGTGAGAGAGATTAGAGAAAATAGAGAGATTGCAAGCATTTTAAAGCGTATTATTTGCAGGCGTTCAGTAAATTCCTTACGGTAATACAAACAATGAAAGATTGAATATTTGTGCTTGGCATTATATGATTGTGGGGAACAGATGTAGGCCTACCGTATATATTATTTTTTCATATATATATGATACATATGTAACATTGTTATATTATCACGACACTCTCTCTCTCTTGTCTCTTCCTCTCTGGGTCTACTTATAGCCTACATTTATAATTGCATGTGACCTTGAAATTGCTTGAGAGTTTGATTGCAAGCATTTTATAGCGTATTATTTGCAGGCGTTCAGTAAATTTCTTACGGTAATACAAACAACCAAACAACGAAAGATTGAATATTTGTGCTGCACATCCCTCATACGAAATACCATTCCCACCGTATAGAGAGAATACAGAAACTGAACTGAAGAAAGAGTGAAAAAGATATAATAATACAGAAATATTACAAGCAAATAAATGAAATATAGGGATTAGTTAGAGAAAATAATAATGAGAAATACATAATACGGATGAGGAAGAGAGAAAGGGAGCACAAGAGAGGGAAAGCGAGCGAGCCAGAGAGAGAGAGAGAGAGAAAGACAGACAGACAGACAGGAGTGAGAGAGAGAGAGAAGGAAAGAGAGAGAGAGAGAGAGAAAGAGACAGACAGACAGGAGTGAGAGAGAGAGAGAGAAAGAAAGAGAGAAAGAAAGAGAGAGAGAGAGAGAGAGAGAATACAGAAATAAGGAGAAATAAGAGAAAAATAAGACCGATTACCGAAGGAATAGTAGACGCGCGAGAGGCCGAAGTCAGGCCAAAGCGAACGCAACCGAACACTCCCGGGAAATAGACAAAAAAGTACCTCTTCTTCCTCACCTCTTCCCACCCTCCACACTCATTCATAACATCCATTCATAGACTTATATGGGGAGACGAAGAGTTGCTCTTTCCAAAAATGATCGTTTCGTTCGCATTGGAGCCATAGTAACGGCGCTAGGGCGAGTGAAATTGAGCGAATATTTCGGGATTATGCCCGCTGAGCGGTACAGTGTAAAATACCTTACCACCCGCTAAATAAGGGTTAATAACAGAAACCATGACCCAAATCTGTAGCCACCATATACCTGCAAGACAAACAAAACGAAGATGCAAACAAGATCGGGAAAGGAGGAGGCTGTACAGAAGAAGAAAATTACTCACACAAAGATGCACACATCAAAATCTACAGGATTGGCAAAAGGTCGAAATAGATAGAGAAATTGTGGAAATTGAACAAAGGCTAAGAATATCATATGAACTACAACATATGGAAGAGGAGAGGAAAGCTATTGCAGTTATAAAGGAAAATTCCAAATACTTCTTTTCATACGCCAAACAAAAGGCTAAAACAACATCAAACATCGGCCCACTAAGCAAAGGGGACGGCTCTTTCACAGGGGACAAAAAGGAAATGAGCGAACTCTTAGGCAGGCAGTATGAAATGGCATTCAGTGAGCCTGATGAAACAAAAGTCATCAGAGACCAAAATATATTGTTCATGGAAACCTCCCCCACGGAAACCCCTCAGATGCTGGATATTGATTTCGGTCCAAAAGACATAGAAGAGGCCATTTCCAACATGCCATCCCACTCGGCACCAGGCCCGGACTCATGGAATTCGATCCTAATGAAAAAATGTAAGGAAAACCTCTCAAAACCCCTGGCTATAATGTGGAGAAGGAGTCTAGACACTGGTGACATACCAGATAGCTTGAAAAACGCAATAATTGCCCCACTGCATAAAGGAGGGAGTAAAGCACTACCAAAAAAACTACCGCCCGGTAGCTCTAACCTCTCACATCATTAAAGTTTTCGAGCGAGTCCTGCGAAGCAAAATTTCAACATTCATGGAAACAAATGAACTACACAACACCGGTCAACATGGGTTCAGAGCGGGAAGATCATGTCTCTCACAACTTTTGGAACACTATGACAAAATTCTTAAAGCGCTAGAAGAAAAGAAAAACGTGGATGTCATTCACACCGATTTTGCTAAGGCATTTGATAAATGTGACCATGGTATAATAGCCCACAAACTGAAAGCAAAAGGTATAACTGGGAAAATCGGACGGTGGATATACAATTTCCTCGTAAACCGAAAACAATCGGTAGCAGTAAACCAAGTCACTTCTGAGCCTTCGGATGTCAAAAGCTCAGTGCCCCAAGGAACAGTGCTAGCGCCCCTTCTGTTCCTCATACTAATTTGCGACATAGATACCAACACCAGACACAGTACGGTGTCGTCTTTTGCTGATGACACAAAATTAAGCAAGATAGTAAACACACAAGAGGACACGGGCTGACTGCAGGAAGACATGAATGTAGTGTTCCAGTGGACCAGGGAAAACAACATGCAATTCAATGAGTAAAAATTCCAATTAATACGGTACGGAGATAATAATGGTGTTAAAGAAATTACAAATTACTTAACAGAATCTAACCACATAATAGAACGGAAAGACAGTGTGAAAAACCTTGGGGTATTAATGTCTGAAAATATGGGTTTCAAAGTACATAACCAGGTCAAAGTGGCGGCTGCGAAACGTCTAACGGGTTGGATTCTGCGTACTTTTAAAACACTCGGTGAATTGCCTATGATAACGCTCTTCAAATCTCTAGTGCTACCGCGGCTTGAATACTGTAGCGTATTAACATCCCCATACAAAGCAGGTGAAATAAATGACGTAGAGAGTGTACAAAGAAATTTCACTTCGCATATAAGTTCGATAAAACATCTACACTATTGGGAGCGTTTAAGAGCACTGAATCTGTACTCACTGGAACGTAGAAGAGAACGTTACCTAATAATATACACGTGGAAAATCGCAGAGGGTTTAGTACCAAACCTACATACTCCGATAGTCATGAAATTCAGTGATAGGAGAGGCTGGGAATGCGAAATCCCTCGGATGAATAACAGGGGTGCTATGCGCTATCTGCGAGAGGGCTGGTTATCACACAGAGGCCCATGTCTCTTCAACAAACTCCCACGGCGAGTAAGAGACATGAGGGACATCCCGTTAGACAACTTCAAGAGAGCCCTAGATGTCGAACTGCAAAAAGTGCCAGACGAGCCCATCCTCGCAAGGGAGCGAGCTGTCGCTTCAAACAGTCTACTGCACCAAATCACCACCCATAACGAGGGGCGTCGCGCTCCTTGGTGCTGCTAGAAGAGCGGCGAACACATCAAAAGGTATCAAAAGGTACACAGCCAGACATGTCGTCCAATGGCGAGCGAGAGGCAGGAATGCACTCGTACATACAGACACTTACTACCTCCTCGCTCTGAAAGTCTTTCTCATTCACACGCTGGTACTATTATCACTACTGTTGATATAAAATATAACCCTTTGTCATAGACGAAAACAAAGACCACCACTAGACTGTCTGTGACAATGCGATTACTAGGAAAGAAAGAACAACATTTTCTGATAACTGTAGCCCATTTCGATGTCCCTGGCGAGCGCTAGTGGCCAACGAGAGGCGATTCTGCCAACGCTGGTAGACGTCACACACAGAATATACGCATACAGAAATCGCACATGTACTAACAAGACAGCAAAATGGCGATCAACCCGGAAGACAGCAAAATGTTGGACAACAAAGAAAGTGTACCGAGTTGTGGGAGACAAAAATAAAACAAACAGAAAAAGAACACAGATAAACCAGAGAGACCACGACCTTCAACATGCCCCGTATTCCCAAAATTCCATACCAGATTCAACCAACAACAAAGCAAGAGAGAAAGAGAAGTACAAAGACAGCAGAAAAGGAGGAAATAGTTGCCCGGAAACACACGCACAAGGAAAAAACACGTGTCCCCAGCATCCTTCAAATGAACAAGGAAAATGATACTACACCAGTACTAGCCGCCAACAGACAAGCCCGAGTTGCCACTATTAGTACTGGATGTCCTATTACACCCATTAAGAATATTAAAATCTCTTATTGTTCATCACCAACACAGCAAAGGAAGCTAGTGTTCAGCCTGGGTGAAAAGGACTCCTACACTCATCAAAGGAGTAACACATTTACACCCTTCTTACCCACAAGGGTCCAAATCCTTGCATACCAGTTTCTAGAGGGTTCTCGCCAATCCCCCAGATTGACCCCGACCGCACTTGTGACCTTTATGCCCCCATACATCCAGCCCTGTACATATAAGACTAAGTCGTCACTATGCTGGAAGAAACTGATCAGAGTAAGCAATTTCAGAGCTTAGTAGGATATGGCATTCCAACTTACCAAGTCCGAAAATTACCCTCCCATTCAGTTGGTGACGGAATGCATTTCCTAGTCCTACTAGTCTGATTCACTAGGAGTTATTTTCCCTATTGAGGGATCGTTATTAGTAGTTGGCATTTCCCTCACTAATATTGAGTCTTTAATAGGTTGCACCTTTAATAATAGAAGGCTGAAGTACGAGGGCATTCCCACACTTCAAATCTCCATTATTAAAACCGCACTAAAGTAAGACTAACAAGCGGAAGTTGGCATACCAAAATCACTTGGTGGTTCAGGGCCCTGCTAGATACCGTAACTGGCACTCTGCAAAAAGACGTCCTTGGTGTATTAGTTTGTAGCATACTATTGGACTTTTACAACTAAAAGGTTCAAACACCATCCCAAGTTCTTTGAACCTCTTACAAACATCAGAGGCAGTCGAGAAGACAAAAGAGGTTATAGCCATATTGTCATCTCGCGTTAGCCCGATATAGTGCCAGCTCGTCATAACTGGGGCACTATATTTAAGATCCTAACTCAAGAGTACCTCAACAGAACTTCATCAACGATTAATATAAAGGTCAGGATAGTCGAGTATCCCTAAGCTTCTAGCTATATACAGGTATACTCGCGTTAGTCCGATGAGGTGTCCAAATATATTTATATATTTACGGAGCCTCATTTAAGACCCCACGTCATTAATCCATCTGTAACTACTGCTTCATACGACAGGCCAAGCTGGACAGCCCAACGGAGACTCAGAAGACGATAAGCTGCCCCCCCCCCCCCCCCCCCACACTTGAAAACTCATTAATTCCAAGTACCTAAGACTGAAATTATAACTAAGAAAACTGAAGAAGATATTGATACTAGTGACGAGAGAAAATAAGTTAGAGTCCTCCAAATCGACTCTGTCAAACATTCACCAGTGCGCAAGGTGATAGCAAAGTTAAAAGTCCCATATTGACTCTGCCAAAATTCCCTCTGTGTGTGTAGAGTTCCTATAAATCGACTCTGCTCAATTCTCACTAGTACGCCAAGTGATAGTTAAAAGTTAGTCCAATATTGACTCTGTTAAAAATTCCATATACGTGTACCAAGTTAGAGTCCCAAATTTAACTCTGACAAAATTCGATCTACTGTATACAGTATGTGCGAATTTAGAGTCCCCAAAATTGACTCTGACAAATCCTCACTAGTGCGCCAAGTGATTGGTAAAGTTAGAGTCCCATATTGACTTTGTTAAAAATCCCATATACGTGTACCAAGTTAGACTCCATTATTTAACTCTGACGAAATTCTATTTATATGTGTGAAGTTAGAGTCCCCAAAATTGACTCTGCCAAACCCTCACTAGTGCGCCGAGTGACAGAAATAACTTAAGAGTCCCCTATCGACTCTGTTAAAATTCCAACTGTATACGCAAAGTTAGAGTTCATAGGATTGCTCTATTTCCATCCTCACCAGTGCGCAAGGTGATAGTAAAATAGTTTGAGTCCAGTGTGTTAACTCAGAATACAATCTCGTCACTTTTAATATAAATCTAGTATCATACATAAATATTAACTCTATACATAATAGTGTTTAATGCTTCAGTCTTTTCATGACTTATGAGTGTGGTTTTAATATAATGCGGCACATTAAGTAATTAGCATATGCCTGAGCTCTGCCTAGATCCTCGATCATACTCGAGTAGTAATCTGTATGTTTTTATATTACCTATCTACTGTATACCAATATAATCTCCAATATAAATGTGTTTAGAGCTTAAGATTTAATAAACTGTTCTTAAAATATTATCTCAGTGTTATAATATAGCCTATATCCTCTATTGTTTATATGCATGTATTGTATGAATTATGAAATGTCGTCTTGAAAGAACTCACCTCAACCAATAGCCAAGCTGATATAAAAATCACGCTATTATAGACATATTGCATGTGTTCGACAAGACACCATTTTAAATCGACTGATACATTATCTAAAAGGCAATGTATTGGTCCAATATAGACATATAGCAATAGATCGACATTTTTCATAAAGAAATAACAGTTCATATTAATTTCGAATTCTTGCATCCAGATAGACTTTTCAATACCCTACATCGACATATTAATTTTTAAAACCGTTAATGCAGGCCAACAAATGACAAACAAGCATCTATATTAACATTTTGAAATTACGTTTTTATATATTTTCGACAATGGTCACGCTCATCACCATAGTCTATATAAGAACCAATAAACAAATTGTACAAACTGACATGTTATGTAACTACTGTTAATTTATATACAGTATTATATTTATAATGTGTTAACATATTTTAACACAAAGGCTTATGACTACACATAAAAAGGTATATAAACAAAGGTTATCATGGTGTTCTTTATTGTTTAACCTACAGTTTCAGTCATCCCAAATGTCTTCCCGACCCATACATTTATGGAGGTACCCCATGGATCGCCTATAGAAGGCCACAACATCCTCCTGGGTGACAGATTGTACACTCATCTCTGTTACCTGCTGGAGTTGATGTTCCCTCCAAACCTTCATGCTATATCCTTCCTCACCGGCTGCCTTCTCATTGTCCACAAGTTGCTGATTTAGACTTAACTTTTGTTTTACTTGCATTTTACATTTGATACACCATTTTCTATAGGGTTAAGTAAAGTACTGTAAGGAGGGAGCTTCCGGACAGGGCAGTGCTCAACATAGTTCAGGTTGCATTATCCAGGATTAGGATCACCCTTCCTCATCTTGTATATATTATAATCGGTTCCGAAATTTAGTGTTACATTAACTGTTTCATAATAATATAAGAATTTATAACCTAATTTTGTATAATATAGTGGTATTATGCCTGTAATGTACAATTAAGTCATTCAATTTCAAATGTAGCATTGTCGAATTTGGTATAAATTATTTTTGCAAATGTCGAAAAGTACACACAAAATATCCATTTGGTGGGTTAGAACTGCCGAATTTGATAGCTGGGTAACTATCCTGACTTCACTCTGTCGAAGTCCGGCTTCAAAATGACGACATTTGTAGGATTTGCCGGTTTCTACTGCATTACGTCGAAACAAGTGAATCATTGTCATTACAAAATTGTATTTTGTCTCTTTTTAGTGAAGATTGTTGAAACCCAATGGAAATTTGTCGAATATTATACTGTATATGATTAACATTCAAACTAGCAGCTATAGTGTCATTTCATACTGAGAAATGGCAATTTCGAGCTGCAAAAGGGTATAGAATACCTATAAAACTGACTAGAGATAATATGTTGTTTATCTAAACTCCCCCCCCCCCCCCTCCACCCGTCTCTCTCTCTCTTTTCCCCCATTTTGCCTAGCTCCTTGACGTGGTGTGGGGTCTTACGAGTTGGCAGTTGGGGCGGTAGGAGTTATTCATCCACTCCACCTGCCAACTCCAACTAATTTTGCTAGGCTCTTTCCTTCTCTTATTGTATGTTTTCCATTTCTCAGTTCTTCTGCTATCCTCTGGGGAAGCCAACTAGGGGGTTGATTTCCTCCCCTGTAACTTTAGGAAACTCCACCCTCCCGTCTCTTCTGGTTGCTTGTCCTTTTCCCTTCCTCCCTTTCTCGTTTACTGCTTCAGGAGGTTCTAGTTTTCCCCAGAGTTTCGCTGCAGCGTTTATGACCTCTGCTAAGTTGGCGGAGTTTCACTTGGTGACAGGTGCCACCGGCGAGGTCCCGAAAATCTCGTTGTTTAGGCCTGGGCGTGGTGGAGTTGCCTCAGGGTTGCTGACTCCTTTCTTTCTTCATTGTATGTGACGGGTAACGACGCCGGCTCCATCCTTTATGGGACAAAACAAATTGAGGACAAATATGCATTTATTCATATATGTCGGGTTGACAATGTTCCCAGCTCGAAGCCGGGGCCTATCATATGCAAATGGCCATATTCTGGTTTTCCTGGCCTTGCGGAGGTCTCAACCTTTCATTGCTAGGCGGCACCTAGCAACGGCAGTATCTTCTTATGGTTATCTCTTTCTGTAATTTCGAATGCGCTCATGGCAGACAATACTGACCATACTGACACGGCAATCGCTTTGGACTTACCGGTAACAGACTCTGGCGATCCCCCGGCTTCTTCTAATGACCTTCCCTCTCAAAGTTCTACAATAGATACAATGGCACCTTATGCAGTGCCTATTCACCAAAATTCGTTAACCGACTCTGGCAATCCCCCGGCTTCTTCACATGACCTTCCCTCTCAAAGTTCTACAGTACTTACACTGGCACCTTATGAAGTGCCTATTGAGCAAAATTATTCTAAAAGAGGCAAAGGGGACACTATCTTCCTGCAACATGTTTCCCCCGTATTATCCTAAGACTCCCTGCATAAAATGTTTAAGTCCTTTGGTGTAGTAACCCGTATCAGAATTCGTTTTGTAGACGAATGTGGGTCTGTCAACAGATGCTACATCTCCTTTTTGGAGGAGGAGTCTGCTGCTGCTGCCTACGATGCTGCCCCGAATCTACTACCCGCTGGCTGCTGCGGTTCAAAATCATTGCAGCGTTCTGTTAATATTGAGGATAGTAACTCCGATTATGTGCCAAATGTATTTGACGGATTTGATAAAATCCCAGACCTACAGTGCCCTACTCCTCTACCTAAATGGTATGTAGCATATTACAACGATGGAGAAAATAATTATATTAAGGCACATCAATATTTGCAGAGGCAAGTAGGTGTCATCCCAAAGGAACATCTTAAAAAGTATGGGAAAGTTGTATTAATCTACGCTAACAACCCAGTTCAGGCTAGGATGCTATCTCATCTGCCTTGTTCTTCTAATGGTATGTTTAAGTCAATCCAGGCCCACAAGTCCTTTAACTTTACAAAAGGGATTGTGTTTAGTGAGGACCTGCATGCCTTCACTGAAGAAACCATCTTATCTACTGTATGTGTCCCGAGTCTGTGTCCTCTGCCCAGAAGCTGAAGGGCTAGACTGTATTACTTGTATTTTTTGGGTCTTACTTACCCGATTCTGTTGATATTGGGCCACTCGCCCTGCGAGCTAAGAAATTTCATGATCAACCTATGCAGTGCTACAAATGTTTTGAGTATGGGCACCTTAAGAAATACTTCACAAACAAAATCCGTTGCGGCTGTTATTCAGCATTAAGCAATCCTGAAGCTTCTGAATGTAAATCAAATGTGTACTGCTACCACTGTCAGGGTGGCCACTCTCCCACTTCCTGGCATTGTGATGTATATAAACTAGAGGTTGACATAGTCATTCTGGCAAATACACAGCATATTAGCTTTGGTGCTGCTAGATGGGAGTTGCTGTTCCGGAGTAAGCCTGGTACTCATTCATACGCGTCAACAGTTGCATCATCTGCACCAGTTACCCTCTCTAAAGTGATAGGCCAAGACAAAGTCACTAGTGTCCCTATCATCTCACAGCAGCAACGACAGGTGCAGAGTTTGGGGAGTGAGGCTATTCCTCCTCAAGCCTCTGTTTGACGCAAACAACATTCCCATTCAAGTACTGAAAAGCATCCTTCCCTTCCAAAGAAAGACAGGACACATCATCGCGATGGTCGTACACTTCCCGGCTCTTCGCCAAAGGGGAGGAAGGGCCCTTCATCTTCGGATGTGAGGGGTGCCACAGGTTCATCTGGAGGTAGCGTTAATTCCTCCCCCATGTCTTCCTCCTTCTCTGGGAAGAGTAATTCATCGGAAACCAGAGTAGAAGCGCCAACAACAAAGATGGATAAGAACACGGTCGTCCATGTACAAAATAAATACCAGCTGCTTCAATCTCCACAAAGGCATTTTCCACAGGAATGCTCTAAGAAGTGGCCCAACTCTGAGGATAGCTCTTTGCCAGTTACGAGGGTTCCCTCTCGCAAGGGTGGAAGCTCTCCAGCTCTGGTTAAGACTTACCTGAAGAGGCGGCATGCTGATTCACTTGGCAGGCTTTCTCGAAGACATTTTAAAAAGGAGTCTCTACCGCAAACCTCTGATGTTAATGCCCCCCCTCCTAAAGGGAATGATAGTTTAGCCGACGACAATAATGCCAACAATTCTACAATGGAATTGTAGGGGTATCCATGCAAATAGTGAGGAAGTTTCAGTTTTAAACAATCTTTATGACTGGGATGTCCTCTGTTTGCAGGAAACCAAATTGGGTTCTTCTCATTTCAACCCAGGTCTAAACTATGAATTTTACAGTTCTCCTCACCCTCTGGGCCTTCGCGCCAAAGGCGGGACTTCAATTATTGTGAAAAGGATTGTTCATCATTTCCCAATCCCCCTGCAAACTGATTTGCAGGCATGTGCAGTAAGAGTCTTGTTCGACAAAATTTATACCATTTGTTCTCTCTACCTCCCTCCTGGGGAGGCCATTAACTCGCGAGCCCTACAGTCCCTTGTGGACCTGCTTGATCCACCTTTTTTGCTGTTGGGCAACTTTAACGCCCATAACCAATTATGGGGTGGTTCCGTTTGCAATGAGCGTGGGTCTCAAGTTGAAGCTATACTTCTGCAAAACAACTTATCATTGCTCAATGATGGGTCCCCTTCTCACCACACTTTACATCTTCACAGTTATTCTGCCATTAATCTTAATATATGCACCTCTGATAATTTACTCTCCTTCCAGTGGTTGGTTTCTCAGTCATTGCATGGTAGTGACCACTTTCCTATCATCATAGAAACTCTTAATGGTCTTCCTCCAACTGCTCCTCCTAGGTGGCGCGTTGAGCGTTCAGACTGGAATGTATTCTCTGAATTATTCTCGGGGACTCCGGCTCTGAGTTCCTTTGACACACACATAGTAGCATCGGAGATCGGCCCAACATTCTTGACTTATTTCTGACTTCTAACCCTTCCTCTTATACTGTAAATCTTTTCTCTCCTTTGGGCTCCTCCGACCTTAAACTTATCTCCGTCACCTGTCCTATCTCTTCAGTACGGCCATCCGATCCTCCCAGCCGGCGGCGCGTGTGGCACTTTGGCGCTGCCGACTGGGAGGCTCTCCGGCAGTACTTCTTTGATTTCCCATGGAAAGACTTCTGTTTCCGTGGCCGAGGACCCTCGGAGAGTGCTGAACGCAATACCGAGGTAATCCTCTTGGGCATGGAAGCGTACATTCCATTTTCTATATCTCAGTCTAATGCAAACAAATCTTGGTTTACTCACGCTTGTTCTACTGCTGTCCACAACAAGGAGGAAGCATTCAAACGGTACCGACGCCTTAAAACTCAAGAATCTCATTCTTCCTATGTTTCTGCCCGGAATCAAGCCAAATTTGTTCTTCGACTTGCCAAGCACTCTTTCATCAACAATAAATGCACTGAACTGTCCGACTATGGCTCTACCCAAGCTTTCTGACATCTAGCCAAAAACCTCTCCAACAACTTTTCTCCCTCGTCTTTCCCTTCCCTTTTCCACTCTGATGGCACTACCATCACTTCTTCCTCTGACAAAGCTGAACTCTTTGCTCAAACTTTTGCCAGAAACTCTACCTTGGATGATTCCGGTGCTGTTTCTCCCTCTCCACCCCCCTCTCTCCTGCTTATGCCTAATATCCTAATCTCTTCTAAAGATGTACTTTCTACCCACTCTGGGCTTAATACTAAGAAGGCGTACGGTCCGGACGGTGTTCCTCCTGTTGTTCTTAAAAACTGTGCTTCCGTGCTGACACCCTGCCTAGGCAAACTCTTTCGTCTGTCTCTCCTCTAACATCTTTCCTTCTTGCTGGAAATTTGCTCTCATTCAACCTGTCCCAAAGAAGGGTGACCACTCTCAACTCTCCAATTATCGTCCAATTGCTCTCATCTCTTGTATCTCTAAAGTTTTTGAAACTATTCTTGCTTCTAAATTTCTTAAGCATTTCTCTTCTCATAATCTGCTCTCAGATCGCCAGTATGGCTTCCTTAACCCCTAACTATCCGCGCGCAACATAAGTCGAGTATAATAAATCTGGACTATCTGGCGGCGCGCGACATAGGTCGTGTGGCAATTTCAGCACGTAATGTTGCTGAGAGAGAGAGACAAGTGGTGGCAGGAGAGTAGCGAGCGTATGACTGCTCCAGACCACCGCGGCGAACCTACTGACACGAATCCCACCTCCTCCCTCCCTCTCTCACTCGCTACATACTGAATTGTATGGGGAAAGTACCGAATTACATGCTTTTTGCACTTGTGTTGCGCGGTTGTTGCAAGAAAACTAGCAGTCATAAAAGGATCGTTGTGGTGTCATTGGAAAGCTCTGTTTATGCCCTTTCAGGGATAGATACTTGTTTTGCGCTCTGGGTCTTATTTAGGCATGAAAATGATCACATAAACAGCCCTATTTTGGGTAAAAACACCCCGCTGGTGGCTACATATTATATACCGCCTAGGCCGCTCTTAAGGTGTTAAGGGTCGCTCTACTGGTGATCTTCTTTCATATCTTACCAACTCTTGGTCATCCAAGTTTCGCGACTTCGGTGAGACTTTTTCTGTTGCACTAGACATATCGAAGGCCTTCGATAGAGTCTGGCACAAATCTTTAATTTCCAAACTGCCCTCCTTCGGTTTCTGTCCCTCCATCTGTGCCTTTGTCTCTAATTTCCTATCCGGCTGTTCCATAGATGCGGTTGTGGACGGCCATTCGTCATTTCCTCATTTTATCAACTCCGGTGTTCCTCAGGGTTCTGTCCCATCTCTTATTCTCTTTCTAATTTTCATAAATGATCTACTCAACTGTACATCCAGTCCCATCCATTCATATGCAGACGACTCTACCTTACACCACTCAATTAGTTTTCCAGAACGCCCCAGCCAGCAGTCCCTCAAAAGTAAATGTAATGAAGCCATAAAATGCTTATCTTCTGATCTAGCTACTCTTTCCAATTGGGGTAGAGAAAACCTTGTTGCATTTAACCCGTTGAGCCCCGGCTAGTTATAATATTTTGTTCACCCCAGTCCCAAGCCATTTTCACTGATTTTTTTTGTTTGCTAAAATGGAAGACAAGGATGAGAAATGAAAAAAAAACAAAAAAAAATCACCTCTGACATTTTTTTTTTTGGGGGGGGGGCCGGTGGGGGGTTGGGGGGGGGGGAGCTTCAAAAAAATTTGTTGAGCCAAAATGGAAGAGAATGGTGAGAAATGAACACACAAATAAAAAAAAACTCATTTCGGTCATTTGGGGGGCGGGGGGGGGGGTTTCAATAGTTTGTTTCCCCCGCATGACCACCCGCCCGGGAGCACTAGGGTAAAAACTGAGTATGGCATTGTACGGCATACATCCTAACGAGTATCTCACATAAATCTCAAGCCTCTAGCTCCCATATGACCGGAGTAATGAAGGTTCAAAGTGGCGGTAAACTAGGGGTGTAAACTATCCCCACTAAGCCCACCACCACCAGCCGCGCGGCTGTCTCGGCCCGCTCACACCTACTGGCCCGGCTCCCCCACACACTACGGTACCGCCCCCTCCTATTCTCCCGCCATTTCCTACCTTACGAGCCACGTAAGTGTTTTTTATATGTCGGACGCACGTGATGCGTCGCTGGGAGTTGGTGATCAAAGACTGCCGACGCAACACGTGCGACGCTGGGTCTCAACGGGTTAACGCTTCCAAAACTCAATTTATCCATCTTCCTACCCGTCAGGAACCTCCAGAGGACTAGCCCTTATTCTTCAACAATACAAAAATCAACCCTTCATCTTCTCTCAATGTTCTCGGTGTCTCTTTTTCTTCTGCTCTCACTTGGAAAGACCATATTACCAGTCTCGCTAAGGCAGCCTCCCAGAAGCTGGGTGTGCTCAACCGCCTCAAGGGGTTCTTTAACCCTTCGCAGCTTCTTGCTCTGTACAGGGGCACAGTGCGTCCTCATATTGAGTATTGTTCACATGTGTGGTGAGGATCATCTCACACCGCACTCCTAGATAAAGTAGAAAGGAAAGCCTTTCGTATCATTAACTCTCGTCCATTCACCAAGTCTCTGCAATCTCTCTCTCTTCGCCGCAATGTTGCATCTCTCTCGCTATTCCATCGCTACTATAATAATCAGTGTTCCTCAGAGCTTTCCCAGTGAATACCACCTCCTCTACGTAGGGTACGTAGTACTCGCCTTGCAACACAATCCCACCCCTACTCTGTGCAACTCTCCAACCCAAGAGTGAAACGCTATTCTCAGACTTTCTTCTATTCAACTGCTGAGCCCTGAAACTCTCTCCCAGAATCAGTCTTTCCCTCTTCCTATGATTTAAATTGCTTCAAACTCGGTGTGTCCAGGCATTTTAGCTCGAACATCCCTTGATTTCGGCCCTGTCACTCTCTGAAATCTGAGGGAGGCACTCACTGCAGGCAGTTGTGCCTTTTGTCTCCCTCATTCACATATAAAAAACAAATTAGTACCTCGTAGATTTAATTCAGAACAGTGCGCTGATTTCTATCCCCCGGTCGACTGGAACTCCTTCGATGCCTGTGGTTCCGTGGTGGGAGAATACGTGTACTACTTTTGAGATGTGTCACATGCTCTTGCTACAGGAGATACAAGAACAATGCGACTCAGGTAAACTATGTTACATACTGGAGAGCTGAGGCTAAGAAACGAAGGTATTTTAGGAGAGCTAAACGGACTTCATGGCAGAAGTATACCGGATCTGTGACATGTAGGACTCCTATCAATAAAGTGTTACGTCCTGGGATATATAAACACTGGGCTCTTTCTATTGGACTAGGTATGCGGTAACAAGCAACAACGGAAAACGCTAGATCCAACCCTGATCTATAAACCCAGGCAACAAACCACCCTAAACCGTCAAGAGTCCTGCCTGGACAACAAGGTATCCTATGACTCGGTTACAGGGTGCACGCACTATAGACTGCTGATAGTCAAGCAGGCTATATAAAAGATCACACAATTAAGTTGACTTAAAGCTTCAAGGAAAAGATAGATAACGGAATTAAATTGCAGAAACAATTTAATAACAAACTAGAAGAAAGTACATTTAACGTTACGTTAATTAATACAATTAATCACCCCTGCGTGAAAGAAGGTGAAAGCAAACAGTCCTCAAAACATCGTACAGGTAGACAAGATGCGGGTTTCTAAACTGCATGCGGCTACTGTAGGATCTGATGCTTAGCAAAGAAAGTACGTTACGGATTTAGAGAACTCTTAACTCATAAGCAGGAATAAATACTAGTGATAGGCCATACAGTGTATAATGGCATAGGTATAATTAAATAAAGGCAGCAACTCGCAACATAACCACATACAGGTGTGCTTCTCACTCTTAGTCAGGCAAGCCTGCTCGGACAGAGTCTCTAAGCCACACCCTGACTCACAATGCTCATAAAAACGGTAAACTGTGGCACAATAACAAGCATACAGAGATGATAAACCCCTAGCTGTTAATCTGCCAGGTGGCAGAGGTCTAGCCGGAAGGATATAGGCTTCGGATACCCGGGCTGAGCCACCTGCTCTAGCCTAGGGACGTTCCCAAGTCTGTGCGCCAAATTACTCTAATTGAAAGGGTGCTCTCTTGAGAGACTCAGATCGCAAGAATCTGACTCTCTCCTGGCGACCCTAAAACAAAAGCAAGACGTGCTAGCGCAGTGCTGAGTGGACTAGGCAAGGGCCCTCACACAACACAACACTAGACACACAGGGACACAGACAAGAAAATGCCCCCAGACTCCCACAGGTATCCTAGTAACGTCGTGCGGGTCCACAGGACTCGCACCAGCAGACTTTACTTAAAGGATCGCAAAAAGCCTCCCCTCCGGTCTAGCCCCTGCTAACCTGACACAAGAACACACTAGCAAGCATGAAACCACCAAATATGAGACAACAAAAAAGCTTCCTAGGTCTCATTAACAATTACGTCTCTGCATAAGGCCCAAAATCCTATCTAGTTATCTGAGAGCTCGTCGTTAATACAATAATAGATATAAGGTCTATCAAGGGGATGGGATAATTAAATAGATTGGTGAAGTAGTGGAAGGAAGGTATACAAAGTAAGAGAGAAAGTTTCTAAGTGGGGTTGAGAGGGATAGATATCAAGGGGGTCCGAAGGGTACGACAGTGAGGTGAGCTCTGAGTCTTGAATCTGTCTGGACCCCACCCTAGGCATACAAAATACATCCCAGGCTAGGCAACACTCAACACAGTTGCCTGGTCAAAATCCTCTACCCCGTGCGTGAGTCGAAACTAAGCCTAACGTTGCAATCAAATGCATGTGGCAACGCTTCAGGCTCGTCCCAAGCTGGACTCTCCGCACGAAGCAACGTCCCAAGCCGGTCTCTCTCTCCCGCTCGTCTCTTCCCGCCCTCACTAGACTTACATCTTATATATTATAATGAAACAATCAACTATCGAGAATAAAATATACTAAGATGCGTTGGTTAAGAATAAGGGCAGCTTCAAGCTGTGAAACAACATAAGAATATCCCAGACAATAGTTACGTTGTCGTAGGATATATACTAAGGAAAAGCCTGCCGGCCGGCTGCCACCAGCCGGTTTCTAAGCGGCTGGGCAGCCGACGCGCGCATGCCCGCACGTGGCTACTATGCAGAAGCGTCACACCTCCCCCAAGATATAAGACCCTTGACTAAGTTCTTCATATCTAACAGAAAGCTTCTCATAGTACCACACACTGTTGTGACACAAGGCACTATATATAAAAAAAATAAAGACTGTTGCGCTCCACCGAGCAAGTTCAACTAACTTAGCGACAATAAGCGAAAACATTCAACTTAGATACTGCTACAACATCTTATACAAAATTCTACACGTTATAAAAAATAAAGAGTTTTTATAAGGTTTTTGCTTTTTTATTTATTTTTTTCGGCTGAACTACAGTGACAGCCTATTTTCCTCCACACTCAACCCTCAATCCTGTGGCAGTCTAACCAACATCATCCACCCTTGATAGACAATCCGCTATCACGTTATCAGAACCGGCAATATGGCGTATGTCCAGATTATACTCCTGAAGCATGAGTGACCACCTGGTCAGCCTCATATTCCGGTTATGAAACTGATTCAAGAATTTCAGAGGGTGATGATCGGTATAAACCACTACGACTGGTCCGAAAGCAGGAACATATACATCGAAGTGCCTGAGCGCCAGCACTATCGCTAGGAGTTCTTTTTCAATTACAGAGTAATTCCTTTGTGCACTATTGAATTTTTTACTGTAAAAACTCACTGGATGTTCGATACCTTCATCATCTGTCTGTAACAAGACAGCCCCAGCCCCTACGCCACTGGCATCAGTCGCCAGCTGAAAAGGTCTGCTGAAGTCCGGGGCCCTGAGTATGGGGTGGGTACATAACAGGTGTTTCACCAAGGAAAACGCCTCTGCACACTCAGGAACCCACCGGAACTTCTTGTCCTTAGATAATAAGTCAGTTAAAGGTGCAAGTACAGTCGAATAGCCTTTGATGAAGCGACGATAATAGCCTATCATACCTAGAAACCGCATGATTTGTTTCTTAGTCGTAGGCTGGGGAAACTGATCGATGGCTTTGATCTTTGTCTGTGGAGGGCACACCTGACCCATCCCCACCTCGAACCCCAGGTACAAAACTGTGGCTTTGACAAAATCGCACTTACCCAGGTTTACCACCAAACCTGCTTCATTCAGTTTATTAAAAAGCTGTCCGATGTGAGCACAGTGACTGTTAAAATCATCGTCGTATATTATGACATCATCTAGGTACACCGTACAGTTGGGAATGTCGGCTACAATGTCGTTCATTAATTTCTGAAACGTTGCAGGGGCATTTTTCAGCCCGTATGGCATAACATGGCAACGATATGTGGCACCATCCACCACAAACCCACACACCTCTCGCGCTCGCTCAGACAAGGGCACTTGCCAATAACCCTTAATAAGGTCTATCTTAGTGAGGAACTTGGCTTTTCCTATCTTATCCACACTGTCGTCCACGCGAGGGAGAGGGTAGGCATTTGTGGGGGTTAAACCATTCAACCTGCGGAAATCTATACAAAACCGCACCTTGCCATCTGGTTTGGGCTGCAGTGTGACTGGGGAAGTCCACCTTACTGCACCCTCAGAAATCAGCCCACGTTTCAGCATATAATCCAGCTCTTCCCTAAGTGCTGGTAATTTAATAGGGGGAACACGGTATGGCACTGATTTAAAGGGCGGGTGGTCCCCAACATCGACATCGTGCACCGCTTGAGTAGTGAGGCCAGGATGCTCCGCGAAAACAGCTGGGTTTGAATCAAACAAGTGCTGCACAGCTACACGTTGTTGCTCAGGCAGGTGCAATATCAACTCGTGAGCCACTTGTCTAGAATTCCCCGCCCACTGATCCGCGGAAACATGACAATCCCAATTATCCTCCCCCGCAGCTTGACTGTCCCTTCCTCCTTCTCCACCACGATCGCTGCAGATCAACACCGGGACAGTGAGAGGCTCGGAGGGGCGCCTCACATACTCTTTCATCAGATTTACATGGCAAAGTTGGTTCTTTTTCTTACGATCAGGAGTAGCTACTAAATAGTCGAGATCAGAAACCTTCCTTACAACCCGATACGGACCAGAATACTTGGCAGACAAGGGGTGTCCCACCAGAGGCAGTAGTATCAGTACCTCCTGATCTACTTCAAACTCCCTCAGCTTCACCTTCTGGTCGTATCTGTCCTTCATCTGAGCTTGTGAACTCTTAAGGTTCCGACCTGCTACCTCCAGGCTCTTTAGCATTCTCTCACGGCTTTCAACAACATAATTTAGAAGCGAGCATGGCTTTGTGACTCCCTCCCAGATCTCCTTGACTATGTGGAGGGGCCCCCTGACCCTGTGTCCAAAAACCAACTCGTTCGGGCTAAATCCCAAGCTCTCCCCAGGTACTTCTCTCGCAGCAAATA
Source organism: Paralithodes platypus (assembly GCA_032716605.1). Lineage (NCBI taxonomy): Eukaryota > Metazoa > Arthropoda > Malacostraca > Decapoda > Lithodidae > Paralithodes > Paralithodes platypus. The sequence continues at coordinate 16,062,232 of CM064480.1, read as the reverse complement.
AAATGTATGGGAGACCTAGATCCCAGTCCTTCCCATTTTCCATGCAATAACACCGCAACATACTCTTGAGAGTCGAGTGCCACCTTTCCAAAACTCCCTGACTCTCGGGATGGTAGGCAGATGACACCACAGACACTATCCCATGTTGCTGCATGGTCTGCTTAAACAGAGCAGAAGTAAAATTGGATCCCTGATCAGACTGGATCTCCTGAGGGTAGCCATAACGAGAGAAATAGACAAGTAGGTTTTTGACAACAGTCTTAGCCATCCCGTTGCGCATGGGGTAAGCATCTGGATACCGTGTTGCTACATCCATTACAGTTAGTAAAAATTTATTGCCGGCACTAGTGGGGGGCAAGGGGCCAACCATATCGATAACTACTTTGCTGAAGGGCGGCCCAATGACAGGGATGGGTTGTAACGGGGCTCTTGGGATGACCTGATTGGGTTTCCCAACAACTTGACAAGTGTGACACTGTGACACCCATGACACGACACTCGCCTTTAACCCAGGCCACCAGAAAAGCTTGCTCAGAGCTGCCTCCGTCTTACGTGCCCCCAGGTGCCCTGCCAAAGGCACATCATGAGCTAATCTCAATAAGATCTCACGGCACACCCTCGGTACTACTAACTGGTCCACTAATCCTGACCCGCCATCCCACTTTTTCTTGGGATCCTGATGTCTCCGATACAAGATGCCCTCGGACAAGAAAAAATCACCAGGCTGCGCATCCCCATCGCTCTCCAGTTCGACAGCACCATTACCACACGCCCTGACTTCTGGATTTTCCAGCTGCAAGGAACATATATCAGCAGGTGCGAGATTATCCAAGTTCATCTTAAATAATTTATTTCCACCTCCAATGTCCCGCTGAGCCATCCTTTCCTCACGCTGCGCATAACGATGCTGTCGCAGAGTCTCTTCCTGCCCTGCACCTGCACTAGCGGTGACAGGCCCCGGGGCCTCTCCAGACTCTAACATAGGTGCCAATAATGAGTCACCAAGAAACACTGCCGGCTCAAAACTCTCCAATTGACCAACACTTCCCGTTTTCTTGTGACCTTTCCTCCGCGGTTTGATAGACTGAGGTGGTGGCTGCAAGGCTCCGGATGTCTGAGAACGCGTCACAACACACGCCATGGTTTGTACGCTACACTTCTCAACCCACTCCTGTTCCTCCCTACTAACGTCGGCCGCCTTCTTGGCAACGACCAAGGGTGAAACCTTAGAAGCAGGCACCGCAAAGTCGTTGCCGAGGAGGAGGTCGATGCCCCCAACAGGCAAGTTCTCTACAATTCCTACATCCAGCTCCTTCGCCACACCACCCACCTCCAGCTCCATCCGCACCAGCGGGTAGGACTTCGTAGCATTGATCCCCGGAACTACCACCACCCGAGCAGCGTTAATCGGTCTACCAGTAAAGTTCTTTAACAAGGTCTGAGAAGCCCCCGTATCACGCAATAGCTTAACTCTTCGCCTTTCGCCAGCCCACCTCACAAAACCATGCCCTCTATGACCCCCAAAGACGTCGCGGACAGGGTTCGAGCCTTCCGGACTCTTGAACACAGGCTGTGTCCCACCCTCTGACGAACTACCCTTGGCAAAGTCAGAAGATATAGGCGACACCCCTATGTTGCGGGCCAATGACACAACCTTTTTTGGTGGCTTGTTCGGACAAGCATTTGCAAAGTGACCCTCCTTGTGACATGCGAAGCACTCTTTACTCTTTGGTTTCCCTTGGGAGTGGGAGGTACCATTAGACTTCTTATACGGGACGGTATTTGGTTTATGTTCAGTTTTATTGTCAGTGCTAGATGGTTTTGTGTATTTATGTGTATCAAAATTCTTGGGAGGGGGAGGGATACGATCCTTTGCACCCGACTCACTCCTAGCTGCTGCTCCGCACCCTCGAATTAATGACAGTCGGCGGTCAGCCATTTCTGCTGCCTCCTGGAGAGTTCTAGGATTTGTTTCCTTTATATTTAATGTTAAGTCCCCGCCTGTGCACTTAAAGAACTGCTCCAAGAGAACCAGCTCACTCAACTCCTCAAAAGTAGCTGCCCTCTCAGAACGCAGCCAATGTCGTAGTGCATCAGACAAGTCCCGGGCGTGTTCTAGGAAGGTACTATCCTTGCCCTTAGAAACACACCGAAATTTCAAGCGGTAAGTTTCTGGTTGTAACTCATAGGCCCGTAGCACAGCCTTCTTTAGCTCATCATAAACAACACAGGACTCTAAAGGTAGTGCATCATACGCTTTTAGCCCCTTTCCTAGGAGTCTTGATGAAACTAATGCTGCCCACTTTTCCTGAGGCCACTGGTGTTCCTGACACTTCTTCTCAAATCGCATAAAAAACTCAGCCACACATAATTCATCGAACACAGGAACTAGTTAAAGCAGGTGCGACAATGATTGGTCCCGATGTCTGTTACCTCCCCCAATATTTCGCCCTGTTACCTCCACTCGAGATCTCTCCAGCTCCCTGTCAGCCCGATACCTAGTAGACTCTGCCTGCAGTTCAGCCTCTCGTATAGCTGTTCTCTCTGCAGCCTCAGCCTGCACACTAGCCTGTCTTTCGGTAGCCTCAACCTGAGCTCTAGCAACCTCAGCCTGCACACTAACCTGTCTTTCGGCGGCCTCAACCTTGGCCATCTCAAGCCGAAACAACAAATCTGGAGTCAACCCTTGAGGAGGGGAAGGTGCATTTAATGGAGAGGGTCCCTGTGATTGAATTCCACGCTGCCATTGACCATCAACTTTGGGGTATGTACTAAATTCAGGCACCCTGACGTTTGATATGGGGGTAGAGTGGAGGGGGGGCTGGGGACCGGGGCCCCCAGTCGCCTCTCCACCCAGGTCTCTCCCTTCTAAACCCAATATCAAAGTCCTCAGCTGATCTTTCCTCATGCCACTTAAACCCTGGTGACCCTGAAGACCTGCCACACACTTTAAGCCATACTTATTCAGCTTCAACACCCTGACAGCGGTAAGGGGCACCTCTAAAAATCTTCTAGCACCCTCCTCACTATCGACTAGCCACTCCACAGGTCTTTCTCCCTCCGAGCCCGTATCGTGACCTGACCCATCACTGTGTTCTATGTATTAGACATGTTTGTGTACTGCAGTAATTATCACGGTTATAGAATGTGCCTTATCTCCTATGCAAGTATGTATATACTAATGTTATTTAAAGTCTTTTAATGTGTTATATTGGTTGCTCCAAAAAAAAAAAATCTATGTCCACTGTATTCCTCTAATCATAAGGAATCTCAAAACAAATGACCACTATATTCGTCTGTTCAGTAAATCCTATGCAAGGTCGCCATTTGTTACATCCTGGGATATATAAACACTGGGCTCTTTCTATTGGACTAGGTATGCGGCAACAAGCAACAACGGAAAACGCTAGATCCAACCCTTATCTATAAACCCAGGCAACAAACCACACTAAACCGTCAAAAGTCCTGCCTGGACAACGAGGTATCCTATGACTCGGTTACAGGGTACACGCACTATAGACTGCTGATAGTCAAGCAGGCTATATAAAAGATCACACAATTAAGTTGACTTAAAGCTTCAAGGAAAAGATAGATAACGGAATTAAATTGCAGAAACAATTTAATAACAAACTAGAAGAAAGTACATTTAACGTTACGTTAATTAATACAACTAAACACCCCTGCGTGAAAGAAGGTGAAAGCAAACAGTCCTCAAAACATCGTACAGGTAGACAAGATGCGGGTCTCTAAACTGCATGCGGCTACTGTAGGATCTGATGCTTAGCAAAGAAAGTACGTTACGGATTTAGAGAACTCTTAACTCATAAGCAGGAATAAATACTAGTGATAGGACATACAGTGTATAATGGCATAGGTATAATTAAATAAAGGCAGCAACTCGCAACATAACCACATACAGGTGTGTTTCTCACTCTTAGTCAGGCAAGCCTGCTCGGACAGAGTCTCTAAGCCACACCCTGACTCACAATGCTCACAAAAACGGTAAACTGTGGCACAATAACAAGCATACAGAGATAATAAACCCCTAGCTGTTAATCTGCCAGGTGGCAGAGGTCTAGCCGGAAGGATATAGGCTTCGGATACCCGGGCTGAGCCACCTGCTCTAGCCTAGGGATGTTCCCAGGTCTGTGCGCCAAATTACTCTAATTGAAAGGGTGCTCTCTTGAGAGACTCAGATCGCAAGTATCTGACTCTCTCCTGGCGACCCTAAAACAAAAGCAAGACATGCTAGCGCAGTGCTGAGTGGACTAGGCAATGGCCCTCACACAACACAATGCTAGACACACATGGACACAGACAAGAAAATGCCCCTAGACTCCCACGGGTATCCTAGTAAAGTCGTGCGGGTCCACGGGACTCGCACCAGCAGACTTTACTTAAAGGATCGCAAAAAGCCTCCCCTCCGGTCTAGCCCCTGCTAACCTGACACAAGAACACACTAGCAAGCATGAATCCACCAAATATGAGACAACAAAAAAGCTTCCTAGGTCTCATTAACAATTACATCCCTGCATAAGGCCCAAAATCCTATCTAGTTATCTGAGAGCTCGTCGTTAATACAATAATAGATATAAGGTCTATCAAGGGGATGGGATAATTAAATAGATTGGTGAAGTAGTGGAAAGAAGGTATACAAAGTAAGAGAGAACGTTTCTAAGTGGGGTTGAGAGGGATAGATATCAAGGGGGTCCGAAGGGTACGACAATGAGGTGAGCTCTGAGTCTTGAATCTGTCTGAACCCCCCACTAGGCATGCAGAATACATCCCAGGCTTGGCAACACTCAACACAGTTGCCTGGTCAAAATCCTCTACCCCGTGCGTGAGTCGAAACTAAGCCTAACGTTGCAATCAAATGCATGTGGCAGCGCTTCAGGCTCGTCCCAAGCTGGACTCTCCGCGCGAAGCAACGTCCCAAGCCGGTCTCTCTCTCCCGCTCGTCTCTTCCCGCTCTCACTAGACTTACATCTTATATATTATAATGAAACAATCAACTATCGAGAATAAAATATACTAAGATGCGTTGGTTAAGAATAAGGGCAGCTACAAGCTGTGAAACAACATAAGAATATCCCAGACATTAGTTACATTGTCGTAGGATATATACTAAGGGAAAGCCTGCCGGCCGGCTACCACCAGCCTGTTTCTAAACGGCTGGGTAGCCGACGCGCGCGCATGCCTGCACGTGGTTACTATGCAGAAGCGTCACAGTCTTGTTGCAGGTCATTTCTCTCATAGAAAGACTGACATCAGAGTAAAACCCAATTTCAGTGGCCAGGTCTCACCTCAGACATCAGAGACTATTGCCGATCATGTGACAAGTGCCAACGTTTTTCCTCTAAAGGTAGAGTAAAACCAGTGCCTCTCAAACCTATGCCTATAATGACTGAGCCTTTTTCCAGGGTAGCTATAGACCTAGTTGGACCCTTGAATCCACCATCATCTGAAGGTCACAGGTATATCCTTACCTTAATAGACTTTGCCACAGGGTTTCCTAAAGCCATGCCTATCAAGGATATATCTTCCATTGCTGTAGCTGAGGCGTTAATTTCCATTTTTTCCAGGTTAGGCATTCCCAAGGAAATACTCTCTGATAATGGGACACAGTTTAAGTCAGATCTAATGAAAGAATTGCATAAACTGCTAGATGTCAAGCCCCTTTTCACTACTCCCTATCATCCTAGTGGAAATGGCAGAATAGAGAGGTTTCACTCCACTTTGAAAGCTTCCCTCAGAAAGGTGTGTGAAGACAAACCAAAAGAGTGGCACCGTTATCTCTCCCCTTTGATGTTTGCCATGCGGGAGATGCCCAGTGATCGCACAGGATTCTCCGCATTCGAGTTACTGTATGGGAGACAGGTAAGAGGTCCTTTGTCAGTACTAAGAGATCTGTGGGAAGATAAAACTGTTCAGAGTGATGATAGACCACTGCAGTGGAGAAGCTGACATTAAATGGGTCTTTATAAAGAAACCTTCAGATCTCAATCTAGTGTCATAGTATAGAGCAATAGATGTCAAATTGTCTCTAAATATGCAGTGGCGGGAGGAGTGAGTGGGGTGGTGGGATGGAAGTGAGTAGTTTGCCAGGGGAAACAGGAATGTCGACTTCATATTACCATCAATAGAGAGGAATATGGTATAACATTAGATAACAGTTGCCAGTTGCTTTAAATTCTGTAAAATCAGTAGAATATAATTGACTTTACACTAACCTTGATATAGAGACAATAAGCCATTGTTTTATCTATATAATCTGACATAATTAGCTTCACGTCCTTTATAGATATTAAATAGTTAGGGCTGGAGTGGTAATGTGAACGATTGGTGAGGGTAAGGGGATACTAGAGATCTAGAACTGAAGAATTAGAAGATATGAAGAAAAGTTGGAGAAGAAAGATATAATATAGTGGGTTCTCCGCTGCTGCTATTATGTAACATACAGTAATCACTAGCTCCTGTTGTATTCAATGTATTGTTGGAGTGGCTGTGGTTGTGGAAGTAGTATGTGACCAGTGTGATGAGATCGGTCATGATGATCAGGTCCTAACATTTACATACAAAATAGGTCTAAGACACCTCTGATGTCCGCCATTGCAGACTGGGGTTGGGAGGCCATGGGTGTTGAAATATAATTTGTATACAGAGAGGACTAATCCCAGGTCCTCCCGCATGCGAATGGCGCACGTTACACCTGTGGCACACATAATATGCTGGATAAGTAACATATATTATACAGTATAGCGACTGTGAAACTAATGTGTGTAATATGATGTTGACACTTGGTGAACCATTCATTGCCCGATTCGGAAAAAATATAGCTACTTTACAGAAATATGTTGTTATCTAATAAGTTGTCTTTCGGTCATGGGGCATATTTGGTAATATGTAAATGGAATTCTGACGAAATTAGATACAATAAACGAACCCGTCTGGCTGTAATAGACTGTTTTAAAACCTAAATATATCCGTTTTTCTTTCGATCATAGAACACAAGCCGACGTTGTTAGTTATGTATTGTATTGTGTCCTAGGTAATTTCCTTGGCAAATATCAATTTCTAGTACATCAATGATTTCAGGGCACTATATTAAGTTATTATTATTCGAAGCGTATGGATTATTAAACATTAATACATTTGTGATTAATTAGTGCAAGGATAAGATGTGATCAATGGCTTGGAAATCCGACAGGTTAAGAAAGTAACATTACCCTATGTGTTCTCTACAGTATGTGCCTGCGATTCAACTTGGGCCGAAGTGTATATAAACCGACAGGTTAATAAGGGAACTCTGTGTTCTATTGATGTTTGGGATCGAACCTGGACCAATGGGAGTGTTTGCCCTAGGTTTGGTTTATATTTGCTGCACCACCACCCTTCAAAACCTAAGCATCCCTTAACCCACTGAGCCCCAGCTAGTTATAAATTAATATACCACCAGGGACCTGCAGGATTTGAAATTTTTATTTTTTCCAGAAACAATAGCGAATGGGTTAGGAATAAAGGAAAAAAAAAAACAAAAAAACGATCAAAAAGGTCAAAAATTGGTCCTACGGAGCCCCCAAAAACGGATTTTAGAAGAGTAAAAAATTGAAGGCAAAAACACCCAAAAACCATGTTTTTGTGCGCTCACACGCACGTGGTTGGACTTTGAGAGTTTTCAACCATCGCCAAGGTTGCGTGGGATACTTACACAGTTCCCATACAAATATGAGCCCTCTAGGTGCCATAGGACCGGAGTAATTGGGACCGGAGTACCAGTGACTACACGTCGTCGCTGGGGTTTAGCGTTACATACATTGCCGACGACACGTTGTCGTCGCTGGGGTTCAGTGGGTTAAAGCATATTTGTTTTAACTTAGGCTGAGGGCATTTGGGTACAGGTGTGTCATATAATTCTTCTCGCAAGCATAGGCTATATTAAGAAATATGTGTGCAGACAGATTATAAAAAAATGGCTTAGTAAGCCGATAGGTTATTAACACTTAAAGAGCAGGGCCCGACTTAAGTCCGTATCTAAAAAGCAGCAACTGAGGAGCATTATTAAGGTTTTTAAATGGTTAAAATCGAGTGCAAATGGCCGGGAGAGCAGCAGGCTACACGGCCGACACCCAGGGCTTACCGCCGCCCACTGACTCACGCTCCCTCTGTTCTCGAGAGGCCGGCAGTGTAGCTGGAAAAAATATGCCGCTATACGCTAAACTCCCATGTTGGTGGTACCACTGCATCAAAACGACGAGTGCTACGTAGCTCGTTCTGGTCTCATTTTGAAGCTTGTAGCGCCTAGTTTATTGCTGAATACATTTCTTTTCATGCAGATACTTGATTGATCATTCAGGAGAGCCTTATTATGCCCAAAATAGCCCAAAACCCCCCGCTAGACGAGGGTTAATGCAAGTATGTGGTCTCTAATGTATATACTTGGGATCAAACTTGAGGTGGAACCTGTTTGATATGAGAATTAAATAACACTCCTGTACCCAGATGTCCTAGGCCTGGGTGTTGGTTGGTTGTTGTTGTGTGCGTAAGTGTGTGAGAGAGAGAGACAGAGAGGAAGGGGGGGGGGGGGGGCTTAATTCCAGTTAGCTTCGGACGCATTCTACAGTTGCGCAAACCGATCGTTTATGAATTCTCCAAAAGGTTGTCATATTTTACATTTAAAAAACAATCTACTTTTTACACTATCAGAATAAATCAGCATTTTATAAATATAATATAACAAAATATATGCAATGTCTGAAATTGTATATCTTCCATTTCCGTGCAGTTGCTATGATCTTCCCTCACCCTGTAGAAGCCGTGCTACCCACATAGCTCGTGTCCTTTAATTATATCAAGTTATTCATAGGTGTTAACCCGGGAATGGCGAGGGGGGGGGTAATGAACTCGATGCCCCTGGGCGAGCATATGACCATTTGGGCGACTATTCCAAATCGCGACGAAAACTACCTCAGCGTGTAGGAAATGTTCGAACGGACCTGGCCATATATATATTTACCACCAAAAAATGTGGGGGGGGGGGCGTCCCGTAGTTGGAAAATGTGGCGCGACCGGCATCGAGCAGCGAGATTTACCCGCGCGTATATTCTGCCATACGGGGGGTAGAACCAAGGGGAGGGGAGGGTGGGTTGGCCGTATTATGGCCTATATAACGTATTTTGAGCACTTTCATGTTATATAATGTACATGTATGTATGTAGGGCACCCATTTGCATATCATATAGCAATAAATAAGGCACACATACACAATATATGCGATATATAGGCGAAATTATACGTGTGATACGTGATTGAAAGCGAGGAGGGAGGAGGGAGGAAAGGGGGATAATTGTAATCGATTGTCGATATTTACGCGCGTATATACTCTGGTTTAGGGTGCAGCAGGGGTGAGGGGGTGGGAGGGAAGGTGGAGGGTCGGGGTGGGATGAGCTAAATATCGCTTATATATCGTACTGTGGGCATGTTCATGATATATAATGTACATGTACGTATATAGGCGACCTATCTACATGTCATATAGCAAGAAATAAGACACACATACACAATATATACGATATATAGGCTGAAAGTATACGTGACTAGAGAGGGAATGTAGGGAGGGAGGGATCATATGACAGTCGCCCGAGGGTAAACAGATGCACGTGTGGGGTGTTGTGGCTGTGATACAGGGGTAGGTGGAGGAGGGAGGGAGGTGGGTTAATGGAAGAAATTGCTATATAGTATACGTATTGATCACTGTCATGCTTTCATATAGCATGAAGACACTGCAGTAGTCCCATGTGAAGAGTGGACACCCATTATTTGGCCGTAGACAGTATAAATAGAACAAAATCAGTGTACGTTTTTGGGAGGGGGGAGTGAAGACTACAAATTTAGGGGGTTTGCCTAAATAAACAGTGTGCCCGAAATAGACTGGTATCGGTTTACAAGATAAACTGCTTGGCCCTTTCGACACAAACACCAACCTATTGTAGAAATTCATATATTTATAATATAACTATATTGTAGAGTGGTAATTTACATGTCACTTTGCGTAAATGACAGATAATTTCATTGATCTACGAGTATATGCACGTAATATAATGTGACGGTCCTTTTGATATTTCAATGAATATATTTTTATAGGGACATTATGTTATCTCCCAGGTAGTGAACAAAATATTCATCGATATACAATAGTATATCGATGTATTACTTTTTTTTTTGGTCGCGGGTGACAGGTCGAATCTACAGACCAAGTTTTGCCTTTACTTTACTATGAGCTGCGGTGGCCCAGTCGATAAGGTCACGGAGAGGCAATGGGGAGGAATATCAGGGCAGTGGGTCCAGTAAGGGGATATGGAGAGACTTTTGTGATGTTTAGAACAATTTTGGCAATTTTTTTGTTTTACAAACTCATGTAATTGTATTCAAGCAATATGAAATATTCATAAAATAATTCATATTGCAGGAATACAATTACATGAGTTTGTATTTTCTTTTTTGTCTTTTTTTTATTTATTTCTTTATTTCTTTATTTATTTTTGTTTTGTTTTATATTATAAAATAGGAAATACATACATAGGAACATAGTTTGCAAAATATTATTATTTATTATTGATATTATATACAAGCATATATGGGCACATTATTATCACAGGAGATTTCTCTTGAGGTAGTGAGTGAAAAAATTACAAATTACTAGTGAACATAACAAATATAATTACCAATATGGGCACATTACTATCATAGCAGATTTATCTTGAGGTAGTGAGTGAAAACATTACAAATTACTAGTGAACATAACAAATATAATTACCAATATGGGCACATTACTATGACAGGAGATTTATCTTGAGGCAGTGAGAGAAAAAATTACAAATAACTAATGAACATAAATATAATTACCAAATATATTTATACAATGGAATTGGTTTCACAGTAAAGAGATCATGTGTGAGAGTGACTTAGGGAATAGATCATAAAAGTGAGAGTGACTTAGGAAAGATATCTTGAGCGAGAGTGACTTAGGAAATAGTTAGCTAAAGAGAGTGATTTAGGAAGATCATGAGTGAGAGTGACTTAGGGAATAGATCATAAAAGTGAGAGTGATTTAGGAAAGATATCTTGAGCGAGAGTGACTTAGGAAATAGTTAGCTAAAGAGAGCATGAGAGAGTGATTTAGGAAGATCATGAGTGAGAGTAACATAAGCACGCGGTTAGGTAGGTCAGGTCAGGTCAGGTCAGGTGAGGTAGGGCACGAGTCAAGGGCAGGGCGGCGACACTCAGAAATGCTTCAGGGTGTGGTAGTCCCTGTAGCAGTCGCCGAGGCAAAGGGGGACCTTGCACTCCTGGCACATGTTGGTGATCCTGGGCTTTGTCCTGGGCCTCCTGGTGGTGTTGGAGCAGACATAGCACACCAGCTGCTTTCGCCGACTGCCAATAAACTCGCTGTGGACTGGGTAATGCCGTGACAGTGCTACCTGTATACGGTCGGGGGCATGGGCACCACGCCAACCCACTTTAGTTTTAGTGGGCTCCCCGAACTTCTCCTGGAGTTGGTACGACACATTGTACACAAACTCCCGGAACTTGAGCTTCTTGTTCGGGGCCATTTCCCTTTTGATCAGCCACATATTGTAGGCGTTCAGCATGGTGATGTCCACAAGATGATGGAAGAGCTTGTCGTACCACTTGACTGTCTTTCTCAGACACTCAACGCCTGCGAGTTGGCAGTCAGACTTGTCCACATAGCGCATATTCTTGGTGTAATCCACCACCATGTCAGGCTTGTCAATTGATTTTTTGGTCCGGTAGTGGATTTTGCCTGAGTCGACCTGGGCGCATGTGTGGACAGTTGACAGCAGGTGAGCATCACGTCTGTCCTTCCACTTGATGGCCAACACTTTGCCAGACTTCTCCATCATCTTGAATTTGCCTCGTCCCCTTCGTCGCCTTTTTTTGCACTTCTCTCCCGGTGTGCCGGAACAAGGTTGTCATCCGAGGGTGTGTCACTTGATGATGGATTTTCCAGCGGCATAACACGACCGACGAACTTCGGTATGAACTTTCTTGTCCATCTGACAGTCCCACATGACCCTGTTTGGTTGTCATGTAGATACTGGCAGAGAGCAGGAGAAGTATACCAATTGTCGGTGTACAATGTGTGCCCCTTGCCTATGTATGGTTCCATTATTTTCTTCACGATGGCCCCAGACAAGCCCAAGGGGTCATTGGCAGCGACTTTTGGCACGTCTATATCAGTTCCAGTATAGACGATCATGTCAAGTACTAGGCCGGTCTCACAGTCACACAAGACAAACAGCTTTATCCCAAACCTGTGCCTCTTCAAGGGGATATACTGCTTGAAAACAAGACGACCTTTGAAGAGCACGAGCGACTCATCAATCACCAAGTTGTGGAAAGGGATGAAGTATTTCTTGTACCTCGCCATCAACATGGTGAAAACATCACAAATTTTGCAGATTCTGTCAGCCCTGTTAGGATTGTCATTGTCTGAGAAGTGAATGAATCTCAGCAGCAATAAAAATCTGTCACGGGTCATGTACTTGTTGAAAATTGGTGTGGCGATGAGTGGGTCGTGCTTCCAGTAATGTTGCAGCACATGCTTCTTGCAAAGAGGCATGAGCAACAACAGGGCAAAGAACGTCAGGCTCGTATTCTAGACCTTGGAGATATCATGTGCATCCTGTCCCACACCCACCTGAAGTAGGCGTTGGTTCGGGCCACAATGAACACCATAATCTCCATGTCAAAGAATGCCAAGAAGAAATCCATCTCGTTTGCATTGTCATCACAGGGCCAATCTGGTGTTGAACCAGATTGATTTGCATCAAACAGGTGCAAGTCAGGTACAAAATCGGCCCCATCTGACCATGCAAACGCATAAACATTGGCATCACGCATGGGCAAGTTGTCGTCATCATCATCGTCACCGCCACCTTCGAATATGTCACTGTCGTGGTCGCGATAAAGGATTTCGTCGTCGTCCTCTGACTCACTATCAGTGTCCACGACGCCAAAATCCCTCACATCGACGTCCAAATCCCCATCACTACTGTCCCCGTCACCACCGAATAGCAGGGAGGCATATTTAGAGGGCGTCAGGGGATTCCTCTGCCGTATTCTCATAGGCGTCCTGTGGGCAGGGATGGAAGCAGAGGTGGAAGGGCCAGCTGTGGCGGCGGCGGCTGCAGGGGCGGTGGCAGGGGCGGCCCGTGGTGGCACGATGGGGGTAGAGGCAGGCTTGGTTTTCATGCCCTTCACCTTCCTTTTTGTCCCTGTGGCAGCAGGGGCAGGAGCAGGGGCAGTGGCAGGGGCTGCAGGGGCAGCGACAGGGCCAGTGGCAGGGGTGGCGGCGGCTGCAGGGGCAGAGACAGGGGCAGATGCGGCCCGTGGTGGCATAATGGTGGTAGAGGCAGGCTTGGTTTTCTTGCCCACCCCCGTCCCTTTTCTCTGTGCGGCGGCAGGGGCAGTGGCAGAGGCGGCGGCGGCTGCAGGGGCAGGGGCATGGGCAGGGGCGGCCAGTGGTGGCACAATAGTGGTAGAGGCAGGCTTGCTTTTCTTGCCCACCCCCGTCCCTTTTCTCCGTGCGGCGGCAGGGGCAGTTGCAGAGGCGGCGGCGGCTGCAGGGGCAGGGACAGGGGCAGGGACATGGGCAGGGGCGACCAGTGGTGGCACAATGGTGGTAGAGAGGCAGGCTTGCTTTTCTTGCCCACCCCCTTCCCTTTCCCTTTCTGTCCAGTCGCCCCCGCAGGTCCTGCGTCCCTAGGACGGCCTCCTCCCGATGCAGAAGGCCCTCCTGTAGAGGCGGCGTGGGTGATAGAGGTGGTACTGTGGGCAGTAGAAGGCGCACTGACATCTTGAAAGGCCAGTGACCTTTGTGCACGTACCGTACCACTTTTACGTGCCTTACGTGCCTTTTGGGGGGCACGAACATCTTCCTCCGAGTCACTAGTGTAGTCGTACAGGTAGGAGGCCTGTTGGGCAGCCACTCTCCGCCTTCCACGGGCACTGACACCACCTGAAGGAGGCCCGGTCGTGTCAGAAGGGCGCACGGGAGAGGGACGTGTAGGCTCCATGGTGAAAAATCGGTATCTGACTGTACGCGCGAGACTGTGGTGTGTGTGGGGGTGGTGGTGAGAGGTGCCATGTAGTACTACTCGTGCACCAATTTTCAGCCGCCTGGGTTAAAGCCCGCGGTTTTGGTGCGTGTTCAAAAACCGCCCTCTTAAGAGCTTTGCCGCCGTCGCCCAGTAAAACCTCTTAAGAGCTTTGCCGCCGTTTACGGGTTAAATAATATGTGTATTCGTATCAACTGTATCACATAAATCTGCACAATGAATTATTGTAATAAGAAGGCACATTTGGTATGTAATGTTACGAAAATAAGAGCTATAGACACTTTTCACAAAAAGACAACTGACAACTTGCCAACCAATCAACTTTCTCCTTACATAAGGCAGCAACACCTCTAGTTCATTCATAAAGAATGTTTTACTACACTGTTTACTAACACGTGTTGCCAGGTACCACCATAAACCTCTGCCTCGTTTTTTTAGTTCCCCAACTGTACATGTATTATTAGGGTAGGTGTATTTTTAGAACAATGATTGCCTTCACAATGATCAAAAGATTAAAATCACCTTGTCCCTACTATTCTGAGATACGTCAAATTGAGTTCAAATTATTATCCAAATATAGCCTGACTGAAATCGATGGAAGGTATGCAAACACGAGGTAATACCTTCCACTGGTTCAGCTTTTATTGGTTAGATAACAGTGTTGGCGAGACTTCTCTATGGGACAAGCCCTTGTCCCTATAGTCAACTCCAACGAGGGTGGCGAACGAGAGTGTGTTGGAGGAACCAGGAGTGACCTTCTCTAGTGTCTGTGACAGAGGCAGCTCCCTTTGATGTCCAGCCGGAGGAAGAACTAGGATTCCTACGTCATCCAGATTCTCCCTCATGGATATTGCTTCTCCCCTACACCCGTACCCTAAGTGTCTCTGTGTTAAAAGTTTTGGGAATTGTTGTGAAGTTAATATCAAATATGCGAGTGTTCAATTTAACCTTTTCGTAGAGATCCGCTTCTAGGACTCCCCTTTTCAATTTATTACACGTGTGATATTAATCAAACTTAGATCCGTGCAGTGATTTTATATAAGTACGGTCTGTGATCTATCTAATTTATGTTCAAGCATTTGTTCACCTATTTTTATCTACGTTACATAGTCGATACTATACGTGATACTTAGTGAATGCTCTCAGATTTTATTCTGTTGTGTATTATTCTTTGTGTGTCCAAGTCGAAGTGAATTTAGTAACGAGAGCTTTTTTCCTTCTTGAAACTTAAAAACCCTAAACTCAGGACCGTGCTATGTCCAGTTGATATAAGAGGTTACTTAAAGTATAAAGTCGCCACTGCTGAAAGTAAAAATCCGTTCCGTTGAGTTAGAATTAATCTACTGTATGTTCAAGATTTATAATTTGTATTAGTTCTTGTAAATAATCTAATCATTTACGTTACCCGGTTTATGTAATTCTTTTACCACCAATTTAGGAATTCAGATTATACGTTCCTGTATTCATCAAGCCTATTATTTGGTTATTGATAAGTTACTACTTTGTTCTGTATCTATATCGTTGTAACTTTTATTTAAGTTATAGTAAACCGCTACTTCGTACTGCGTTCTGTCCAGTAGTTTGTTCATTTATTCAAGCTTCTTCACTAGCCATCATTTCGGCTATTTATTTAATACTACTTTGTTCTGTATCAAATCTTATTATTCTGCGTTTGTTAATTCATTCAAACCAACTTGTCTATAGCTATCGTGCCGCTATAATTTATTCACTATATTTACTGTGAATCTGATTTCTTCATTCTGTGTGCTTTTAACTCATTTACGATTGCATTTATTTTTTGTGTATCGTATGAGAGATTATTCACAATTATTCTTTGATAGTTAAATCCTAAATTAAATTATCATTCCATCTAGAGTAAGTTAAAGTTCATATCTTCTATACTCGATTTAACGTTGCACTAAATCGAATATTTATTTAACCTGACCTCAGTCCGTTAGACCTTTACCCCCTTGAGTGGTACCATTGAGCGTAGACCTGAGCCGGCCCTATTTGTATTTAACGCCGTGCATACATGTGCGCATCTGAGTAGATGATCTCAGCTGCCCATACATAGTCATTATTATTCCTCTCGATATACACTTGACCCATATAGGTATTGTCATCAGTATTAATATTATGTATTTGTCTTATGTAATGATATGTTTCATGTTTGATGCTTTGTAAGTGACGACATTATTCACTTATGAGTACAACTTATTCAACTCTTATTAAGTTACCTTGAATACATTAGACTCCTACTCAATATAGTGGATATTCTGATGCCCCATTTCCATGTACACTCGGATACCATAGTCTCTAGCCCACTCCTCTCTTGCAAGAGGTGAGGCCAGGACTCTTACTGGACAGCGGCCCACAGTGATGGTTAGGGGTGGGGTTGGGGGGAGAGGGCAACGCACACACGAACACACTGTGAAGCATTAATGTGAAGCAATCCAGGAAGCTATCTTTGTTGGTTACATTCTTGTAGTTATTTGATGTTTGATCGCATCATTTCGCATTATTTAAAATCCTTTATTCCATACTATTGAGAACAAACACATGCAATATTTTCTTTAGCATGAGTAAGTATAACTACCGGTGCGAACCATTAGTTATTAGGTAGTGCAGTTCCTATTATTAGCAAAATTGAAGTTCAGGGAAGGCTTCAAAATAGATCAGTATAGACATGCAAGACTTGAACACACACACACACTCACAGAGAGAGAGAGAGAGAGAGAAGGATAGTGTGTGTGTGTTTTTTTATTTATATTTTTCTTTTTTTTTTTTGGGGGGGGGTGGGTAACAGACTGGGAGGCAGAGAAACAGGGAGAGGGTGAGATGTGGTTGTGGTGGTGAGAGGCAAAGAGGGAGTGAGATAGAGTTAAAGGGAGGTGTTGGAAAGGAAATATGGAATAGGAATACGATAGAACTAATAGGAATACGATAGAACTTCATAAGAAACATTTGTGTGTGTGTGTGTGTGTGTGTGTGTGTGTGAATAACTAATCATACTCATATATGTCATTGGTAACTTTCTGAATTTTATCTTTCACATAGGGTAATTAGTATAACAATTTAAAGATTTTCCTTATCCTTACTGTTAGAGAAGTTTCGTTCCTACGCAGGTAAAGCAATACCCATGAATACAACTTCAGTCTGAAGCATGTTGTGTGATTCGTAGGGTTCACTTTAAATCTACAGTACGCGCAGATAGAAGCATATGATTCCTCTATACATAATAATGTTAACATAATTGTGAGATGAAAAAGTAAAGTAATAAATACCAAGACAATATATATTAACATACATGTATATGAATATAAATAGTAAGACGTTACTCTGAACTCAGAGAGAGAAAAAGTGAGAGAGATGCATGGAAAAATGAGTATATCAGTGAAATTTTGGCTATGGCACTTGTATCTAAGTAATAATAATAATAATAATAATAACAATATTAATAATGATAATTGCAATAATTATAATCTTAGATAAATTTTATACTTATTTGTGAGGCTAAGGCAGGATTCAAATATCTCAAATGCTTCACAGTGTGTTCGTGTGTGCGTTGCCCTCTCACCTCAACCCCACCCCTAACTATCACTATGTGGGCCGCCGTCCAGTAAGGGTCCTAGCCTCACCTCTTGCCAGAGAGGAGCGGGCTAGAGACTATGGTATCCGAGTATACCTTTGTTTTGGTAATAAAAACTTGTGTAATTATTCCGTGTGTTAATTGTGTTTTGGAGAGTGATTGAGTAATCTAGAAGTAACATTTATCAGGCGAGATATGTTCCTGTTGAGCATTATCTGATTATAAGTATCCGAAACCCGGATTATAATAGAATACCTAATAAAGCGAGTTGGATTACAACCCGGCATAACAACATTCTTCCCTCAAACATTCTTTTTAACTAATTTTACGAATGGAACCTCTTTGCATGATACCAAACTATAGGTTTGAGTCCCGGAGGGATGAATGAAAACCTAATATTTAGTAGTGGCCCCGAAATCATTGAAGATATGCCTATTATGTAATAGCTCTCTTTCAAACCCTTGCGTTAGCCATTTGAAATGATCGCCACAGAGAGGAAGAGGAGCCAACTTCATAAGCGTACGCTAATTCTCTTATGGAATCGTCTATATGATTGGGTACTCACTACGAAAAAACTTTGTAGAACATAAAAAATATAATTTAACTCAAGAAATGCTATAATTAAGCTTCCCAACTTTGTGGATGTCTTCCCGTGGATTCTTATCCGAGACGCTGAAACGCTCCGCATCATACTTCCTTCAATGATATATCAAGATTTAACTCAAAGACATCAACGAATGGGAAAGGGATGGAGGGAGGGCCCGCATCGTTAATGATTTCGGGGCCACTACTAAATATTAGGTTTTCATTCATCCCTCCGGGACTCAAATCTATAATTTATTAGTGGCCCCTCCATCATTGACGATATGCCTGACATCTCAAGACTGGAGGGGGACATTCGTGACAATATCTAAAACAACTAACAAACCAACTTATAGGTTGAGAAAAGACACTCAAAAAAGCACTCATAAGTTTATTGTTTATATACAATATAATTGGTATAAAAACAGAAAAGCAAAGTAGACTGTGCACTTAAAGAAGGTCTACTTATACATAACCACACAGGAAATTGTAAATAATGAATATCACATTTGAGATTCACTAAAATAATGTTTAAGAATAATTATTCTTTGAACATAATACAGATACTCATCTGATCTTCGTAAGACGTCAGAGTTTCTAACAAGGACAAAATATTTGATTACAAGTATTTGTACCTTAAAATTAATTTGTATGTATAACTACTGTATATTTTTGTAAACAAATTGTGTTTTTTTTTTTTCTATATTCCAACTACGTACTTCATCTCGGGCATAGGCTGATGGCCTTTACACTACACCGCTGAACACGGTGAGGCCCGTGAGGTCTTGCTCCAGTCTAGGGAGTGAGACATGCGAAGCTCGAAGCAACTGCATCTCTGAAACTGCTTCGCCTCTGTGCCTAACAGTCTCATTCCCCAGGCTCGGACCCTCACTCTCAGAACGCCACCTATTGAGCAATTAAGTCACTAGGCATTGCCCCCCTGTAGCATATTTTGAATATGGGAATATTCATACAATGGTACTTAATCAGGGAACAATAAGGGTATATATTTGGCATTTCGGTATACTGTGGTAATGTACTGATACTAGGTACAGCACAAATTCCATCCCAATAATATCTTCCCATTGACATATTGGGATTCGAACCCGGGTCCATTGGATTACCAGTCCAGTGGTAAGACCACTCCGCCACATCTCTCCTATTGCGTATATCTATTCTATTGCTTATATCTAATAGTTGCAACTATTAACGATATATATATCACTTAAAATTAAAAATAATAATATAGAACTGTAAAACCAGTTCAACAGTATGAAGTATCACAGCTCGTATACTCATCACATATCCGGCGGAGGGTCTGAAGGTCTTAGCTCTCCAGTACCCCACCTCTTTTTCTTAAACTAATCAGCACAAAGACCAATTTAGACCCGTTGACGTAATTCCAGACAGGCGAGCTTTGGTCTGTCCAAGGCCACAGATAGGTAGCGCGTCAAAAAAGTATGGCGTGTGTTAGCAATATCTTATATCATCAAAAAGTTATGTAGGAATCTTAATGATACTGCCCACTTATGAATATCTGTACCGGGGTTACTTTCCTTAACCCGTTGGGCCCCGGCTAGTTATAATATTTTGTTCACCCCAGTCCCAAGCCATTTTCACTTCTTTTTTTTGTTTGCTAAAATGGAAGACAAGGATGAGAAATTAAAAAAAAAAAAAAAAAATCACCTCGAACATTTTTTTTTTGGGGGGGGGGGAGCCTCAAACAAATTTGTTGAGCCAAAATGGAAGAGAATGGTGAGAAATGAAGACAAAAATAAAAAAAAACTCATTTCGTTCATTTGGGGGGCGGGGGGGGGGGGGGGGTTTCAATAGTTCGTCTCCCCTGCATGACCACCCACCCGGGAGCACTAGGGTAAAAACTGAGTATGGCATTGTACGGCATACATCCTAAGGAGTGTCTCACATAAATCTCAAGCCTCTAGCTCCCATACGACCGGAGTAATGAAGGTTCAAAGTGGCGGTGAACTAAGGGTGTAAAGTATCCCCACTAAGCCCACCACCACCAGCCGCGCGGTTGTCTCGGCCCGCTCACACCTACTGGCCCGGCTCCCACACACACTACGGTACCTCCCCCTCCTATTCTCCCGCCATTTCCTACCTTACGAGCCACGTAAGTGTTTTTTATATGTTGGACGCACGTGATGCGTCGCTGGGAGTTGGTGATCAAACACTGCCGACGCAACACGTGCGACGCTGGGTCTCACTGGGTTAATAACCTCAACCAGTAAAGACACTAACTTCCTTTTCGTGACGCGCTTACCTGTACTATTGACCCAGAGATCTCCCTGTTGCTGAGGTTGAGACATCCTCATAAACTTAATAAGAGTTTGTACTGGGCATAATAATTGATGCGTATCCCCTCGCTTTAGCACCGGGATCGTGAACTCAGAAAAAACATGATCAATATGTTAATTTTTAGCTATAAATGTGGGTGACGGCACAATTTGTACATTGACATTGCGGCGCACAAACCTGAGACAGTTAGGTTCTTTGCTCATCGCCGCTAGCTCTGATACCCTGTTGCCCATAGCCAAAGGCATAAGGAACACCGCCTTTTTGAGAATTGAATCAAAATCTGGGTTGCGATTATACTTTGGAGAGTGAAGCAAAGACAACGCTTTGTCTAGCGACCAGGTGGGCATGAGCTTACGGGGTGGTGGGCGGAGCTTAAAACAGGCACGCGTAAAAACTGTCTCCTCCGCTTGTGGTACAGATATACCCGTTAAATCATAAAAAGAATTTCTAATAGCTGACAAATGGTTCTTTAGTGTTACTATGGAAAGGCGTTTTTGTTCAAATAAATAGTCCAGGTATTTGAAAATTAAAGCTACAGATGCTTCGGTTTGAGCCGTTTCCACTATCCAGGTTGTAAAAGATTTCCAATGTGACTGGTATTGACGCCTGGTAGATACAGTATATTGATTTATAAATTTATTAGTTACACTTTCCCCGTAAGGAGTTAACCATTTTGCGTTCTGAATGTCCAAAATGCAAAAGTCAGCGAGGTCTTGAGGTTTCCAATTGTCTCTCAGTGGAAGTACGAGATCGGGAGTGACACCGGGTTCTCGCACCACGTCTTCAACCGGTGGTACCACACCTGAGCCAGCCACAGGGGCGCGATCGCCGAGACTACACCCCGGTAATCCCGTAATTTGTGAACTACTTGACACATTAGTGATGCATCTGGAGGCGGAAACTGATAGACGGAATTCCACCTGTTCCAGTCCTCCAACAATGCGTCTGGACCTCCTGCCGGAGTTATCTCCCGGCGGGTTAGGTAGGAAGAAAGTTTGTTGTTTTCCTTGGACGCAGAATAAGTCCACTTGTGGACGGTATGGCTCTGCAATCATCTGGTTGAAGATGTTTTGCTTGAGCGACCATTCTACTGTTGTGCTCTGTCTGCGGGACAGAGCGTTTGCCCAGATATTCGCCACGCCTTGCAGATATGATGAAGATGAAGATGAATGTTCAGCTTGTCTGCCAGAACAAAAATCTTTTCCGACAATTCTAGTAACGTCTGAGACCTCGTTGAACCTTGTTTTTGAATGCATGTTACTGCATTCAAATTGTCCATTTGAAAGACTAATGATTTCCCTTGCAACATGTAACCGTGAGCCTGAAGGAAAATTAAGGGGACTATTAACTCTTTCGCATTGATGTGAACATTGTCGGACTGAGACCAAATACCTTGACCCTGATGACCTAGGCTTGACTGATAACCCCAGCCTATTGTCCCTGAAGCATCTGTGTCTATCCATACCGTGGGTGGAGGAGACGTCCACGTCATTATTGAATATAATCTTTCGTGCCTCGCCCAAACCGACAGCAAGTTGTGGATAAATTTCGGAATTCGCCACAACTTCCCCGCCGGCA
Organism: Paralithodes platypus; assembly: GCA_032716605.1. Lineage (NCBI taxonomy): Eukaryota > Metazoa > Arthropoda > Malacostraca > Decapoda > Lithodidae > Paralithodes > Paralithodes platypus. Next base: position 16,040,029 of record CM064480.1, on the reverse strand, counting down.
ACAGCGGAAAATGTTTGTTTCCTTCCAAGATTAATCTCTGTACTTTCAACCGGCCCAACTTTATAGTAAGTTGAATCCAGTTGAGAGAGCCGAGCAGAGACTCCCACACTTTTCTCGTGGTAGTCAGACTGTGGAGAAAAAGAAAAAAAAATCTGTCTCAATTGTCCACACTCTGACTGAGAGTAAGATGTGCTGTGTCCCAGACCAGCCCTATCCACTGAATTACCCTTGTTGGGACAAGGTTCGACTTCGCCAAGTTGACCTTGAACCCCAGGGGTTTGACATGATCTAGATTCCTAGAATTTGAGTGACATGATTCTTGCATTGATTCTCTGATTCCACCACCACCAGCCAGTCGTCTAGATACCACAACACTTTGATCCCTTGATTTAGAAGTGATAATAAAGCTTTCCGGACTAATTTGGTAAATATTCTCGGTGCTAGGTTCAATCCGAAAGGCATCCGCTGAAAGACATAAGTCCGATGCTCTATCCTCAAGGCGAGGAATTTTTGGAACCTTTTGTTTACCGGGACATGCCAATAGGCTTCTGTCAGGTCTAATGAGCACATCCACCCCTACGGCGCAAGTGTTAGCCTGCTTTGGTTCACAGTGAGCATCCTGAATGATGCGTTGTGAATGTGTTCGTTCAGACGAGATAGGTCTACGACCGGTCTCATCTGAACACTGTCCCTTTTTGGTACGAGAAAAAGTTTGGATGTGTAAACTGGGCAAGTTGGATTGACCGGGACAATGATATGCTTGGTGATAATTACCTGGATTAGTGACTCCCCCTGTAAAGAAACATGATTGATTTCGAGTATTTGACGTAAACGAGGCCGTCGGAGCCACTGCCAGGTTATGCCCTTGCGTACCACTGTCCTTGCCCAAGTCCGCCGGGGCCACTCCTGGTGACACACCCGAAATGACCCAGTTATTTGACTGGGCTTGTCCGGCGTAACTACACTCTGATCCAACTCGCCCACGACAGGCCCTGGGAGGGAGAGAGTTTGTGATATAACTAGTTTTTTGAAGATGGTTGGGCAGAGGTAGACGGCTGGCTAGTCTTGGCAGGAGTTAAACCTTGACCTGATTTGTGTTTGTAGTTACCCTTGAACCATTTTCCTGAACCTTTACCCTGCTTACCTCTGGCTTGAGTGTTTCCCTGTGCCGGATGAGATCTTGGTCCCTGAAAGAACTTAGACCCACTAGATTGAACCTTTGAGTAACTTTAGGTTGGGCATATGGCTTGGCAAATTTAAAATGTTCCTTCCGAGCTGGGGAAACACCTGGCCTAGCGGCATCTACCAAATTAAACACTGTTTGCCACGTATTAGGGCAAACTAAGGTGGGTGTAAGCACTGGTGACAAAAATTACCCGGCGACCAATGTCTTCCGGTAATTTCTTGACCAGGTAGACTCCGAGGTCTTGACGTGCTCGAACTGCCTCTAATAAGGCTGTCCTGACATCACCCAATGACTGAATGGAGTTTTTGTAGCATCAAGCGCCGGGATAATTCCATTCGTTTCCTAGCATCAGAATCAGTAATAACCTGCATAGTTCTAATGAGAGACTGGGCAATCTGTCGGCTCAGTAGAAATTGGGAAAACAATAGTAATGCCTTTTGGCGCAATTTGAAGTCTCTATCTAAATGCGCCGGAGGTAGGGTTGAAAAAGGGTCATTCAATTCCCACAAAGACAATTTAGGTGCTGACAAAAAGTTTAAAATGGCAGGGGGTACAACTCTGGCTTTAAAAACAGGCAACGAAAACCACGAATTAATTTCTTGGGGTATCTGATGGGATGATTTAGAAGTAATAGTAGCTGCAAACTGCTGAGCTTCCGATTCCCAGTCTACCCATGGACGGGGGTGCGCCACATTTCCAACACCATGTATACTGCGTATTTCCTACACGTCACATCTCCTACAAATTTAGCAGTTTTTAGAATAATGACATATATCCTACACATATACTGCATATCTCCTACACAATTTTTAGTGTAGTGACATATTTCCTACAGAGATACAGCATATCTCCTACGCCACATTTCCTACACCATGTATACTGCATATTTCCTACATGTCACATCTACAAATTTAGCAGTTTTTAGTATAGTGACATATTTCCTACAGAGATACAGCATATCTCCTACACACAAAAATCTATACAGTCACATTTCCTACACAGCCGTGTATACGGGGAGGAGCCTCTGTCTGTACTCGGCGCTACTGTCTCACTACTCGCCTGACGAGTCGAGTTGATTCGAGTCTTCGGGACAGACACGAGTAGGATGTAGGAAATGTGGCGCAACCTAAATAGGGAGAAAAGTATCGTTCACATTCAGACACGCGTCGAGTTGATTCGAGTTTAGTCTCCAAACAACAGTATTCTTTTCTCGATTCGTCGGGACAGACGATATTTCTGGGCCTTGTACTCCACTGCTGTACTCCACCAAGCATGGCTAGGATTGAGGGGAACATCCGCTTCAATGCAGTGGTTTACGAAGACAAGTCTGGATTCCGGTACATCCGAAATGTGTCCAGAAACAACAAAATATACCTGCATTGCGTTCAGCACCCCAAGTGTGGAGGAAGAGCCGTCTTGTCGGAGGTAAACAGTGTAGTTGGACTGTATTCCCCCCCCCCCCCTCCCTATACAATTATGGGTAAGAAAAGGGTATTTAAAGTGCCTGTCAATATAAAGTTTATGTAATTAAATTGCTAAACACAAATGTTATCTAGTTTAGAGTTGTGTATAAGGGTGTTTTGATGTGTGATAATAGGCGGAAAGAGAAATAAAAACATTTCCCACATATATATTCTCCAGCGTTTTGTATTCTTTCATGCATAATGCATAATGCCATGTGATCGTGTTGATGAGCACTGATCATGTGGTTTTACAGTTTCATTTTATAGACTTATCTTTTTAAAGAGAAATAAAAACATTTCCCACATATGTATTCTTCAGCGTTTTGTATTCTTTCCTGCATAATGCATAATGCCACGTGATCGCATTGATGAGCACTGATCATGTATCAGAATTGTAGGAGATATGATATGACAGTATAATTGTAGGAGTTATGCCGGATGCACCGTGTGGTGTAGGATATATGCTGGGTACTCAGTTTTGGTGTAGGAAATGTGCTGGATACTTGTTTTTGTGTAGGAGATATGACAGTATAATTGTAGGAGTTATGCCGGATGCACCGTTTGGTGTAGGAGATATGCTGGGTACTCAGTTTTGGTGTAGGAAATGTGCTGGATACTTGTTTTTGTGTAGGAGATATGACAGTATAATTGTAGGAGTTATGCTGGATGCACCGTTTGGTGTAGGAGATATGCTGGGTACTCAGTTTTGGTGTACGAAATGTGCTGGATACTTGTTTTTGTATAGGAGATATGACCGACTATGTGTAGGATATGTGGCAGTACTCCAACTATTGTAGTTGTGTAGATGTGACTACGCCCCCCACGGACCTGTGCCTACCTGCTCCATCTGCAATACTCGGTTGCCGGACTGATCGTTAACCGGAGTTGTGTCCAACTCCGCCGTAAGCAAAGCAAGAGCTTTTACGTAATTTAAGTCGTCCGACTTTGACCAGTCCGCATAAAGTCGTGCAGAGGAGGGAGGCGGGAGGGCTGGAGAGGAAGTGTATACGAAATAGTCATGCATAAACATTGGGAATTGCTTTGACAGACACGTCTAAATTATTCGCAGCTACATCCTAAGCTCATAGTTCCTGTTTTTATTCATCTGAATAATCCACTCACCTGGTACTGAAAGCTCTCCCGAGATTGTCTGTTGCACCATTGTGGGATTCTGAGCTGCAATGGTAACCCATGAAACATCTGGACCATAAAGATGTAGCATTGGGCCTTTCTTAACAGGGGTCTTTTCCAAAGGTGGAGGAATATTATCAGTAATCACTCTTACGTTAGCTGTAGTTACTGTAGAGGAAACGGGAGTAGAACTAGTACATGTAATGGGGGGTTGTACGTTAGTTGAGGTATGGACCTTGGCTGATTCCAAGGGTCTCGCAACAGACATTATCAAGGGAGCTTCCGGTATGGATGCGGGAACTTCCGGTGACAGGGTTGTACTCTGAAAATGTTGTTGCAAAAATTCCTGGAACATAGATCTTAAATCATCCTTAGTTACATACTCTGAGGCTGTCTCTGACACATGATCTAAGCGTTCGGGTTGGGCAGAAGATAAAGGTTCTAAGTCTTCCTCCCGCTCTTCTATCACTTCCATGTCTTCTGGCTGTTGCCGTGTCTCAGACATTAGATGTTGCTCAAAACCTGCCCACGACAAATCCGGTACCGATGAAGGTATCGGATCGTGGGGCGTAACGTTCACATTAACCCTGTCCCTTACCTCCGCCGGGTATTGCACTGGTTCCTGACGTCGCCACACACTACGATCGTCTGTTTCTACCCTAGACTTATGGCCCACATTGTTACTGACATGGCTCTCCACCGGGTATCCTCTATACTGGTTGGCCAACATCTTGGCCGGAACCTTTCTAACTTGACTAGCCAGATTATCAACCCGAGGAATAGCAAAAACTTGGCTAAGAGATTGGGACACGTTACTATCATTTATATCACATGTACCATCCCTGGGAGTCGACTCAACGTCCTCCGTTCCTACCTCTGAACTGCCAGATTGGACGTTAGACATGGCAGAGGTAGGAGCGGAAGATGGAGGATGAGACCCCGGCGATTGCCGATGCCTCGACAACGTTGACTCTGTACGGGACTTCTGTTTAAGTTAATGTCCCCCTGACTTCGGCGGTACCACTGGTGCCGGGTCAGGAGATGTCTTCCTCTTCTTGGTCTGGGACCTCGAAGTACTTGAAGATTTTGATGCTTGGCGGAGGGGCGATCTCGACCTAGATCTTGAACGATCTCGTGGAGAAACAGACCGTGCCCTCTTCGTCCGGCGGCATGGGGGGGGGGCGATGCCTTAGTAGCAGATGAATCACTACTGTCACTACTACTCATAGTTTCTTTTGATAGAACTTTAGGTTATACTTTAGTTTTAGCATTGGGCCAAGTTGAAGGAGCGTTAGCAACTTGTGTTTTGATTATTAAATGTTCCCACAGAACTGTGTCGTCACATTACAAGGCCTTGTGTGCTACATCCTTTGTATAGCAGTTAAAGGTTGACTTGATTTCTAGCAAGGTTACTAGACATGACTGACCATTATGATTGAATAACCCACTCCAAAGTTCATAGCACAACCCGCATTTTTTGGATAACCAGATACCTCTGGACCGGTCGAAGCATCTTACGCATTTAAAACATAGCTTGTGACTAAATACTGGTATGAACTGACAAATTGGAGTTGAACACAAAGTGACTAGAGGCATGGTGACGACCCAATAAACAGGTTACGTGTGTACAACGTTTGGCACTTATGCTGGTTTGGTTATATCACAACGTTTCCAAAATTACGTCGTAAATACGTGTTTATAGTGTTTTAATAAGACAAACATTATTGACCTAACCTTACATAGTGTAAACACGTTGTCACAACATTCTTAGTTAGTAACTGCAAAACGTGTGTAATAACGTATGTATACATTATTTTCTTACGTCTTAGGCACGTGCCAAAACAGGAATTACATAATGTGATAATGTAACTTGTATTGAACAATCAAGAAAGACGTAAATAAAACGTTTGTAGTCTATATAATGGCAACGTTTATGTTTGTTTTTTGGCAACTTCAAAGACACGTCTATTATAATGTTGTGAGCACGTAAAAAGACACCTAAGTAGGAATGTTACATGAAAAACGTGTAAAAAACGTGTATATTTGGTATCATTGAACGTATTTTCACTACTAAAAGAAAACGTTTAAAAAATACGTGTATACAATGTAGAGGAAAAGATAAACGTTACGTTATATTAATACTATCATACCACATATACTACTAAAACGTTTGGTACTTATACAGGTGTAGTAATAATACAACATTTCTAATAATACGTCACTGCAACGTTTCTAGGAGGTTCTAATAACATATACAAACATTACATTACCACACATAGTGTTAATACGTTGATACAATGTATGGTTTTAGTAATTACAAAACGTGTTTCTTAACCTATGTAGTACATGTTTTTATACGTCTTTGGCAAGTGCCAAAATAGGAATTACATAATGTGATAATGCGACTTGTATTGAACAAATAAAAAAGACATAAATTAAACGTCCGTAGTCTATATAATGGCAACGTTAATGTGTTGTTTGACAACATCAAAGAAACGTCTGGTATAAATTGTGAGCACGTAAAAATTAACCTAAGTAGGAATGTTACATTTCGAACGTGTAAAAAACGTGTATATTTGGCATCATTGAATGTATTTTTACTACTAAAAGAAAATGTTTAAAAAATCTGTGTATAAAATGAAGAGTAAAAAGATCAATGCTACGTTATATTAATACTAACATACCACATCTACTACTAAAATGTTTGGTACTTGTGCAGGTGTGGTAATATTACAACATTTCTAAAAATACGTCAATGCAACGTTTCTAAGAGGTTCTAATAAAACCTACAAATATGACATTACCACACATAGTGTTAACACGTTGCTACAATGTATGTTTTTAGTAATTACGAAACGTGTTACATAACCTATGTAGTAGATTGTTTTTTAACGTCTTAGGCACGTGCCAAAATAGGAATTACATAATGTGGTAATGCAACTTGTATTGAACGAACAAGAAAGATGTCATATAAGACGTTAATAGTTTATGCAATGGCAACGTTGATGTTAGTTTGGGACAACATAAATAAAAACGTCCATTATAATGTTGCGACAACGTAAAAATGAACCTAAGTAGGAATGTTATATGAAACGTGTAAAGAACATGTACATTACGTATCATTAAATGTATTATCACTACTAATAGAAGACATAAAAATTATGTGTATAAAATGTACAGTAAAAGTTAAACATTACGTTATACTAATACTAACATACCACATCTACTTCTAAAACGTTTGGTACTTGTACAGGTGTGATAATATTACAAAGTTTCTAAAAATATGTCAATGCCACGTTTCTAAGACGTTCTAATATAACATACTATCTATCTATCTATCTATATGCTCAGGCCCAATCCCCATTTTGGGGGTAGCCGACTCAAGACAGAGCAAGAACAGGGAAAACACAAAAACAACATAAAACAACAAATAATCACAGATAAAAAGCACAAACTCACACACATCCAGGTCACCCAGGAGAAGACTCAGAGACCAGGGTCACCAAGGTCGCTCCAGAACTCCCTCGGCCCCCGACCACCCGGAGAGGTTCCGATCTCGGCAGGCAGGCATGCAGCGGAGCCAAAGCCACAAGCCCTCCCACCACACTTCCAGGCGCACCCTTCATATTAATCGTCTCCCCGGCCCAGGCGCCTGATGGACTATTATCTAGTCCAACTTGCGCCCGACCCCTTACTCCAAATGACCACGTGTTTACTCAACTATTGCACTAGACATATCGAAAGCCTTCGATAGAGTCTGGCATAAATCTTTAATTTCTAAACTACCCTCCTTCGGTTTCTATCCCTCCATCTGTGCCTTTGTCTCTAATTTCCTTTCTGGCCGTTCCATAGCCGCGGTTGTGGACGGCCATTGTTCACTTCCTCACCCTATAAACTCCGGTGTTCCTCAGGGCTCTGTCCTATCTCCTATTCTCTTTCTAATTTTTATAAAATAATGATCTCCTTAACTGTACCTTAATTCCCATCCATTCATACGCAGACGACTCAACCTTACACTACTCAATAAGTTTTTCAGAACGCCTCAGCCAGCAATCCCTCAACGACAAACGTAATGAAGCCATAGAACTCTTAAATTCTGATCTAAATACTATTTCCAATTGGGGCAGAGAAAACCTTGTTAACTTTAATGCTTCCAAAACCCAATTTCTCCATCTATCTACCCGTCAGGATCTCCCAGCGGACTATCCCATATTCTTCAACAATTCAAAAATCAACCCTTCATCTTCTCTCAATATTCTTGGTGTCTCTTTTTCTTCTGCTCTCATTTGAAAGGACCATATTACCAGTCTTGCTAAGGCAGCCTCCCAGAAGCTGGGTGTGCTCAACCGCCTTAGGGGGTTCTTTTCCCCTGCACAGCTTCTTGCTCTGTACAGGGGCATAGTGCGCCCTTGTATTGAGTATTGTTCACATGTGTGGGGAGGTTCCTCTCACACCGCTCTCCTATACAAAGTTGAAAGGAAGGCCTTTCGTATCATTAACTCATGTCCACTCACCAACTCTCTGCAATCTCTCTCTCTCCGCCGCAATGTTGCATCTCTCTCGCTATTCTATCGCTACTATAATAATCAGTGTTCCTCAGAGCTATCCCAGTGCATACCACCTCCTTTACGTAGGGCACGTGGTAGCCGTCTTGCAACTCAATCCCACCCCTACTCTGTGCAACTCTCCAACCCAAGAGTGAAACGTTACTCTCAAACTTTCTTCTACTCAACAGCTGAGCTCTGGAACTCTCTCCCAGAATCAGTCTTTCCCTCTTCCTATGACTTAAATTGCTTCAAACTCCGTGTGTCCAGGCATTTTGGCTCGAACGTCCCTTGATTTTGGCCCTGTCACTCTTTCAACTATGGGGGAGGCACTCGCTATAGGCAGTTATGCCTATTGCCTCCCTCAATCACATAGAAAAAAAAAGAAAAAAGGATTCTCCATTCACTCCTGTCCACCACCACTTACCCTGCCTGATCTAGTCATTCCTCTATCATCCAAAGCCTTTCTTACACAGTCTCTCCATCTCAATGGGGGTCTTCCTGCCCTTCTATCTCCCCTTGTACCTGACTCACATATTCTCTTTGTAACCTTTCATCTCCCATTCGTTCAACATGACCATACCAGCTCAGCACCCTTCTGTCCAATCTGGCTGACAAATGTTCCTGCTGCCCCACTCTCCTACGTATCTCTTCATTCCTCAATCTGTCTCTACGTGTAACTCCACACATACTCCTCAAGCAGCTCATCTCCATCACATCCAGCCCTCTTTTCTCCTTCTTCTTCAGAGCCCATGTGTCAGCCCCATACATCACTGTTGGCACAACAATTCCTTGATACAGTGCACTTTTTACTTTCACTCCGAGATTTCTCGTCCTCCACATACTTCCCATTGCTCCGAAAACCTTCCTTCCTTCACACACTCTCAGATTTACCTCCACTTCCACACCTCCACTCCTGCTTATCGTTCCTCCTAGATATTTAACACCTTACGAGCGGCCTATGCGGTTTATTTATGTGTACCGCACAGCGGGGTGTTTTTAGCCAAAATAGGGCTGTTTACGTGATCATTTTCATGCCTAAATAAGACCCAGAACGTAAAACAAGTACCTATCCCTGAAAGGGCATAAACAGAGCTTTCGAATGACACCATAACGATCCTTGTATGATGGATAGTTTTCTTGCAATAACCGTGCAACGCGAGTGCAAAAAGCAGGTAATTCGGTACTTTCAGTACATAATTGAGTATGTAGCGAGTGAGAGAGGGAGGAGGGAGCTGAGATTTGTGTCAGTAGGTTCGCCGCGGTGGTCTGGAGCAGTCATACGCTCGCTAGTCTCCTGCCACCACTTGTCTCTCTCTCTCAGCCACATTACGTGCTGAAATTGCCACTCGAGTTATGTCGAGCGCCGCCACATAGTCCAGCTTTATTTAACTCGACTTATGTTGCTCGCCGCTAAATAAGGGTTAAAACACTCTACTTGTTCCAATATTTCCCCATCCAGCCTCACATCTAGATTCACCCTATGCTCTCCCCTATTACACACCATTACTTTACTTTTATTGACGTTCACCTTCAGTTTCCTCCTTCCACAAACCACACCAAACTCTTTGACTACCCGCTGCAGTTTCTCATCAGAATCCGCCACCAATGCTGTGTCATCAGCGAACAGCAACTGATTCAACTCCCAATCTCTACCATTCTTTCCTACTAAACCCAATCCTCTTCCCATAGTTCTCCTTTTCACCTCCCTCACCACACCATCCATAAACATATTAAACAGCCATAGTGACATTACACAACCCTGTCGCAAACCTACCTTTACCTCAAACCATTCACTCAACTCACCATTTCCTACTCTCACACATGCTCTGCTCCCTTCATAAAAACTCTTAACTGCTTCTAACAAATTTCCTCCTATTTCATAAATCCTTAACACCTTCCACATTGCTTCACGGTCCACACGATCATACCCTTTTTCCAAGTCCATAAAAGCCCAAAATATCTCCTTATGCTTCTCTAAATACTTCTCGCGTAACTGTCTTACTGCAAACATCTGATCCACGCACCCTCTTCCCCTCCTAAAACCGCACTGTTCTTCTCCTATTGCAACTTCCGTACACTTTATTGCACATATAACATACAACAATAACATTACCAAACATAGTGTAAACGGGTTTCTACAATGTATGTTTTTAGTAACTACAGAATTTGCTTCATAACCTACGAAGTACATTGTTTTTTTACGTCTTTAGCACATGCCAAAATAGGAATTACATAATGTGATAATGCGGCTTGTATTGAACAAACAAGAAAGACGTAAATATAACGTCTGTAGTCTATATAATGGCAACGTTAATGTTTGTTTTTTTGGCAACATCAAAGAAACGTCTATTAAAATGTGAGAACGTAAAAAGGAACCTAAGTAGGAACGTTATATGACAAATGTGTAAAAAACTTGTACATTTGGTATCATTGAATGTATTTTCACTACTAAAAACAGACGTTTAAAAAATCCGTGAATATAATGTAGAGTAAAAGATAAACGTTACGTTATATTAATACTACCATACCACATCTACTACTAAAACGTGTGGCACTTATAGATGTGTGATAATATTACAAAGTTTCTAATAATATGTCATATCAACGTTTTTAAGAAGTTCTAATATAACATACATAGATGACATTACCACACATAGTGTTAACACGTTTCTGCAATTTATGTTTCTAGTCACTACAACACGTGTTTCATAACCTATGGAATACATTGTTTTTTTTATGTTTCTGGTACATGCCAAAATAGGAATTACATAATGTGATAATGCAACTTGTATTGAACGAATATGAAAGACATAATTAGGACGTAAGTAGTATATAATATTATAATGGCAACGTTTATGTTTATTTTATGGAAACATCAAGGAAACGTCTATTATAATGTGAACACGTACAAAAGAACCTAAATAGGAATGTTGCATGATACACATGTAAAAAACGTGTAAACTTGGTAACATTGAATGTCTTTTCACTACTGAAAATTAACGTTTCACATATCTGTGTATAAAATGTAGAGACAAGTTTTAACATTACGTTATATTAATGCTAACATACCACATCTACAACTACTACCGTGATATCTACTACTAAAACGTTTGGCACATATACAGGTGCGGTAATATTACAACGTTTCTAACAATATGTCAAATCAACGTTTTGAAGAGGTTCTGATAACACATACATAACTTCTATTACCAGACATAGTGCTAACACGTTGCTGCAATGTATGTTTTAGTAATTACATAATGTGAAAATGTGACTTGTCTTGAACTACCAAGAAAGACATAAATATGACGTTAATAGTCTATATAATGGCAACGTTAATGTGTGTTGTTTGATAACATCAAGGAAACGTCCATTTTGATGTTGTGAGCATGTAGAAGGGAACCTAAGTATAAATGTTATATGATACAGTGTAAAAACGTGTACATGTTGTATCACTGAATGTATTTTCACTACTGAAATTTACGTATCACTTATCCGTTTATAAAATGTAGAGTAAAAGTTTCTTGTTACATTATATAAATACTAACACCACATCTACAACTACTACTATGACATCTACCACTAAGACTGTTAGCACTTATACTGGTGTGATAATATCACAACGTTTCTAACAATACGTCAAATCAACGTTTATAAGAAGTTTTAATGAAACATCTATTAATGACATTACCACACATAGTGTTAACACGTTACTGCAACATATATTTAGTAACTACAAAACTTGTTTCATAACCAATGGAATACATTGTTTTGTTGACGTCTTTGGCACGTGCTAAAATAGGAATTACATAATGTGATAATGCGATTTGTATTGAACAAACAAGAAAGACATATATAACGTCTGTAGTCTAGATAATGGCAACGTTAATGTTTGTATTATGACAACATCAAAGAAACGTCTATTATAATGTTGTGAGGACGTAAAAAGGAACCTAAGTAGGAACGTTATATGACAAACTTGTAAAAAACGTGTACATTAGGTATCATTTAATGTATTTTCACTACTAAAAGAAGACGTTTAAAAAAATGTGTATATAATGTAGAGAAAAAGATAACGTTACGCTATATTAATACTAACATACCCCATCTACTACTAACATGTTTGGCATTTATACAGGTGTGGTAATATTACAGCGTTTCTAATAATACGTCATATCAACGTTTTTAAGACGTTCTAATATAACATACATAGATGACATTACCACACATAGTGTTAACACGTTGCTGCAATGTATGTTTTTAGTAATCACAAAACGTGTTTCATAACCTATGGAATACATTGTTTTTTGACGTTTCTGGTACATGCCAAAATAGAAATTACATAATGTGATAATGCAACTTGTATTTATCGAAAAAGAAAGACGTAATTAGGACGTAAATAGTCTATATAATGGCAACGTTGATGTTTGTTTTGTGGCAACATCAAGGAAACGTTCATTATAATGTTGTGAACACGTACAGAATAACCTAAATAGGAATGTTGTATGATACACATGTAAAAAACGTGTAAACTTGGTAACATTGAATGTATTTTCACTACTGAAAATTAACGTTTCACATATCCCATATCCGTGTATACAATGTGGAGACAAATTTTAACATTACGTTATATTAATACTAAACATACCACATCTACAACTATGACATCTACTACTAAAACGTTTGGCACTTATACAGGTGTGGTAATATTTCAACGTTTCTAACAATACATAAAATAAACGTTTTTTATTTTTTTTTTATTTTTTTAGAGGTTCTAATAAACCATACATGAATAACATTATCACACATAGTGCTAACACATTGCTACAATGTATGTTTTAGTAATTACATAATGTGAAAATGAAACTTGTATTGATCGAACAAGAAAGACGTAAATATTGCGTTAATACTCTATATAATGGCAACGTTAAAGTGTGTTGTTTGATAACATCAAGGAAACGTCCATTTTAATGTTGTGAGCACGTAAAACGGAACCTAATTATGAATGTTACACGATAAACTAGTAAAAAAACGTGTATATTTGGTATCATTGAATGTATTTTCACTGCTAAAAAAAAGACGTTTAAAAAATATGTGCATAAAATGTAGAGTAAAAGATAAATGTTACGTTATATTAATACTAAGATACCACATCTACTAATAACACGTTTGGCACTTATACAGGTATGGTAATATTACAACGTTTCTAACAATACGTCAAATGAACGTTTTTAAGAAGTTCTAATAAAACTTACATAGATGACATCACCACACAAAGTGTTAACATGTTGCTACAATGTATGTTTTTAGTCATTACAAAACGTGATTCATAACCTATGGAATACATTTATGAACGTGTTTGGTACATGCCAACAGAGTAATTACATAATGTGATAATGCAACTTGTATTGAACGAACAAGAAAGACAAAATTAGGACGTAGGTAGTCTATATAATGACAACGTTGAGTTTTGTTTTGTGGCGACATCAAGGAAACGTCCATCATAATGTTGTGAGCACGTAAAAAAACAAATCTAAATAGGAATGTTATATGATACATGTGTACAAAAAAGTGTACATTTGGTAACATTGAATGTATTTTCACTACTGAAAAAGAATGTATCACATATCCGTGTATAAAATGTTGAGTAAAATGTTAATGTTACGTTATATAAATATTAACATACCACATCTACAACTACTACTACATCTACTAGAAAAACGTTTGGCACTTTTTGTTTTCTACATTCCAACTACTCCCTCTCGGGCATAGGCTAAGAGCCTGTACATTCAACCGTGCATGCAACAGTGAAACACGTGAGGTCTCGTTCCAGTCTAGGGAATGAGACATGTTTAACACGTTGAGATGCAACCAGCCCCGCTATCTTGGTCTTGCCTTCGCAGGATGCATGGGGCCCGGTTGCCCACTAACGGTTCGAAACAGCCCCTGTCGCAATCTCCTAGACTCGGGACCCTCACTCTCAGAACGCCACCTATTGAACAATGAACTCACTAGGCATTGTCCCCCTGTAGCTTATCTTGAATATGGGAATATTCATACAGTGCTATTTAATCAGGGAACAATGAGGGTATGTATTTGGCATTTCGGTGGGCTTTGTGGTTATTGCACTGAATCTAAGTACAGCACAAATTGCATCCCAATAATATCTTCCCATTGATACATCGGCATTCGAACTCGGGACCTTTGGATTACCAGTCGAGTGGCATGAACACTCCACCACACCCCTTATACAGGTGTGGTAATATTACAACGTTTCTAACAACACGTCAAATCAACTTTTTTAGAGGTTCTAATAAAACATACATAAATGATATTACCACACATAGTGTTAACACGTTGCTACAATGTATGTTTTAGTAATTACATAATGTGAAAATGCAACTTGTAATGAACGAACAAGAAAGACGCAAATATGACGTTAATAGTCCATATAATGGCAACGTTAATGTTTGTTGTTTGGCAACATCAAGAAAACGTTCATTTTAATGTTGTGAGCACCTAAAAAGGAACCTAAGTAAGAATGTTATATGATACACGTGTAAAAAACGTGTAGCCTACATTTTGTATAATTTAATGTATTTTCACTACTGAAAGTTTACGTATCACAAATCCGTGTATAATATGTAGAGTAAAAGTTAACGTTTTGTTATATTAATGCTAATGTATCACATCTACAACTACTACTACGACATTTACTACATCTACTACTAAAACATTTGGCGCTTATACAGGTGTCGTAATATTACAACGTTTCTAACAACACGTCAAATCAACGTTTTTAAGAAGTTCTACTATAACATAAATTAATGACATTACCATGCATTGTGTTAACACATTGCTACAACAGTTTAGGAACTACAAAATGTCTTTCATAACCTATCGAATACATTGTTTTTTTGTACGTGTTTGGCACGTGCAAAAATAGGAATCACATAATGCGATAATGCTACTTGTATTGAACAAACAAGAAAGACATAAATAAAACGTAGGTAGTCTATATAATGGTAATGTTGATGTTTGTTTTGTGGCAACGTCAAAGAAATGTTCAATATAATTTTGTGAGCACGTTCAAAAGAACCTATACAGGAATGCTATATATTATACAAGTGTAAACAAATGTGTACATTTGGTAACATTGAGTGTATAATTTTGCAGTGCTGAAAATCGATTGATAAAAAATCCACGTATAAAATGTAGAGTAGAAGTTAACGTTACAATATATTCATACGAATATACCACATTTACAACTACTACTATGACATCTACTACTAAAACTGTTGACACTTATACAGGTGTGGTAATATCACAACGTTTCTAACAATTCGTCAAATCAACATTTTTAAGAGGTTCCAATACAACATACATTAAGGGCATTACCATACATCGTGTTAACACATTGTTGCCATGTATGTTTATAGTAAATTACAAAAGGTGTTTCATAACCTATATAATATATTGTTTTTTGACGTCGTTGGCACGTTCAAAAATAGGAATCACATAATGTGGTAATGCAACTTGATTTGAACAAACAAGAAAGACGTAAATGAGACGTTGGTAGTCTACTGTATATTATGGCAACGTTGATGATCATTGAAACGTGCATTATAATGTTGTGAGCACGTAAAATGGAACCAAAGTAGGAATGGAATATGATACAGGTGTATAATAATGTGTACATTTGGTAACTTTGAATGTATTTTCACTACTGAAAATGAACGTATACAAAAATATACGTATACAATCTAGAGTTAAAGTGAAGAGTTACGTTATATAAATACTAACATACCACATCTACAACTACTACAACATCAACTACATCTACAACTAAACATTATCAAAAATACGTCGCAAACATTATTAAAAGTATGTAATGTAAGGTATGCTAATGATCTTAAGTTCATTTAGTTTCAAGACGTTCTTTCTACGTAATTGGTTAATAAATACGAATAACGTTATATAATGTACGGAATACATCGTATCTCTACGTCTATGGGACGTGCCACATTATACATTAAATAATGAAATAATTACCCTGTATTGAACAAACAGCAAGGATGAAAATAAGAAATGTTTAGTTCAAATAATAGAAACGTTAATCTTTGTCATTTGATAACATACGTACATCTTAGTACTGAAATAGCATGTAACAAAAATGTGTGTAGGAAACGTAATGTAAAAGTTAATAGTGGTGTCATGTTAATACTAAAATAATACATACAATTAACACGTTTAAAAGACATACTCAAGAAGTCCTTTACATCATTATGGTATGACCATTCAGAGGCGAATATGTGGAAGGTGAGAAATCTTGGAATGAAAGTTAAAAAGTGCAATGTATCAAGGGATTGTTGTACCAACAGTGATGTATGGGGCTAAAACACGGGCTCTGAAGAAAAAGGAGAGAATATACTGTAGCTGGATGTGGAGATGGAGATGCTTGAGGAGTATGTGTGGAGTGACTCGTAGAGACAGATTGAGGAATGAAGAGATACGTAGGATAGTTGGGCAGCAGGAACATTTGTCGGCCAGAGTGGACAGAAGGGGGCTGATCTGGTAGGGACATATTGAGCGAATGAAAGATGAAAGGGAGGTAGAGAGGTAGGAAGACATCCATTGAGATGGAGAAACTGTGGATGACAAGCGTTTGAAGATAGAGGACTAACTATGGATCAGGCAAGAGAAGTGGTAATAAAGAAGAATGAATGAAGAATGCTAGTGAATAGATGAGTGTAAACGCGGTTGTTTGGGAGAGGGGGTCAGGCGCGAGATGGACTTGATAATTATCCGTCAGGCGCCTAGCCCGGGGAGCCGGTATACATATGGAGGGTACGCATGGATGCATGGTAGACAGACTTGTGGTGGTTGGGATTCGCTGCGTGTCTGCCTTCTATGGCAGTATATTGGGGACACCCGCTCCACGGAGCCTACCTGCTTCCGCGGAGGGTCCAAGGTCACGTCATTTTAGAGATCGAGTATGAAATTTGAATATTTAAGTTAATTACTCGGTTTTAACACCTTACGAGCGGCCTATGCGGTTTATTTATATGTACCGCCCAGCGGGGTGTTTTTAGCCAAAATAGGGCTGTTTACGTGATAATTTTCATGCCTAAATAAGACCCAGAACGTAAAACAAGTACCTATCCCTGAAAGGGCATAAACAGAGCTTTCGAATGACACCATAACGATCCTTTTATGATGGCTAGTTTTCTTGCAATAACCGTGCAACGCGAGTGCAAAAAGCATGTAATTCGGTACTTTCCCCATATAATTCAGTATGTAGCGAGTGAGAGAGGGAGGAGGGAGCTGAGATTCGTGTCAGTAGGTTCGCCGCGGTGGTCTGGAGCAGTCATACGCTCGCTAGTCTCCTGCCACCACTTGTCTCTCTCTCTCAGCAACATTACGTGCTGAAATTGCCACTCGACCTATGTCGAGCGCCGCCACATAGTCCAGCTTTATTTAACTCGACTTATGTGGTGAGCCGCTAATTAAGGGTTAATACACAAACAAGTGTATAAAATTACAAATTATTTTATTTTCATGCATTAAAGTAGAAAAGATTACTAATAAATAATATATATAATGGTGAAAATAGCGTTTAGCATACGTCGTCTGCCGAGTCTTCGCCATGTAAACAAAAGATTTGGTCAATGACTTCTTGACTTAATTATGATCTAAAACACATAATCCTCCCATATTAGTGCAAAGGAACTGTATTTAGGTGTATAGGTCTACAAGATGTTATATTGGTTAGCTTTTATATAATAAGAATGGACAAGGTAGGCTATAGATAAGCCTAGCCTAGGCCTAATCTTTCTTTCTACGCTAGGCCAAGGATTTTTCGATTTCTTGGACACCTGTTATCAAGAATCGGAATTCAGAATAGCCTATATTACAAAATTCCAAAACAACCAACAAATGAACATACATAATGCTTTAATAGGCCATTATTACTTATAATGTGTACTCTGTGGGACCTTATACCTTTTTATTAGCCTAGCCTATAATGTGTAGCCAGGTAGCCTACTGTATGGGACCTTAGCCTACTAGCCTAGGCCTATGCCAACATTTATTTTATAGGTTAACTTACCCTAGATTAGGCTGGGCCGCTGGGCTAGCCTAATATCCTCTGTCAAATTTATAGGGGAGGCCTAGGCCTATTATTCTAGTTTGACACTGGGTCGAAGTTATGATCTATTATTAAGGTTTAGGCCTAGCCTATAGGCTATTTGTTATATGAATTATATGATATATCATATACTTCATAATTTCATTGGCATAGGACCTAGGCCTAGCCTAGCCTATGTTCAAACCGTTGTTAATTAATTTGGCCTATATTAGATAATTAGCCTATACTCCCTAAATCAATAAAATTAAATTGGGTAGGGGCCCCCGTACGGTCGTCATGTTTACAACTTTGGGCTAGGCCTACTTAAATTGTGCGCTCACGTTTTTTTTTTTTTTTTGGTTAATATACAGGAGACGCAACAACGTGTTTTTCAGGTATTTTTTTTGGAATGTTGATTTTGTTTTTGGTGTTTTAGTCTAATCTAGTGATGAAATTGAATGGGAATTAAGCATTTACCCATTAACCATCAATCTAAAGACACGCCCCCCGATAGTGGGGAGGGCTATGAAGATCAGGGAAATTGAGGGGTAAAAAGCGTATAGAACACTATAGAACACGATAATACACATTTGTAACCCAAATTTGGCTCGGGTTTGTTCAATTTCCAGACCCATAAAACCTGATTTTTTAAAAACCCGAGCCAAGTTTTGACGAAACTTGGCTCGGATTTAACAAATGTAAAAATGAAAAAAACACAGTAACCTTGGTAAAATATTGGCTCGGGTTTTGTCAATTTCCAGACCCATAAAACCTGACTTTTTGAAAACCCGAGCCAAGTTTTGACGAAACTTGGCTCGGATTTAACTAATTTAAAAATGAAAATAACACAGTAACCTTATTAACATGTTGGCTCGGGTTTTGTAAATTTCCATACCCATATAACCCGACATTTCGAAAACACGAGCCAAGGCTCGGATTTTACTAATGTTCATGTTAAAATTACACAGTAACCCTAATAAAATCTTTGTTTGGGTTTTCATAAGGTTAACATTACCCTAACCTAACGAAGTAAGAATGGGGTTAACATGAGCCTAACCTAACAACCTTACCTAACCTAACCTAGTAAGAATGGGGTTAACATTAGCGTAAGCTAACAACCTAACCTAGTATGAATGGGGTTAACATGAGCCTAACCTAACAACCTTACCTAACCTAACCTAGTAAGAATGGGGTTAACATTAGCCGGAAAATATTAAGGAAACCACCCACCAATTATTTTCATTATTTTTTTTTTAGTTTTAGTTTATTTGCATCAATATATAGTGATTGGCATTAGTTTCAACCTCCGCAAAAATCGTTTTCCCCTTTATCCAACGATCTTAAGACACGGCGCCCGATAGTGGGGAGGGCTATGAAGATCAGGGAAAATGTGGGGTTAAAGACATAAAAAGGCGATATAAGGGTTTTTATGATGAAAGTTGGCTCGGGTTTTGTTGTTTTTCAACTTGAGAAAACTCCAAAATGAAAAAACCCGAG
Source organism: Paralithodes platypus (assembly GCA_032716605.1). Taxonomy (NCBI): domain Eukaryota; kingdom Metazoa; phylum Arthropoda; class Malacostraca; order Decapoda; family Lithodidae; genus Paralithodes; species Paralithodes platypus. Next base: position 16,020,079 of record CM064480.1, on the reverse strand, counting down.
CCAAGTTTTGGCAAAAGTTGGCTCGGATTTTAAGATTTTTCAGCTGCATAAAAGACAGTAAGTGCAAAAAAGAAGTTGGCTCGGGTTTTCTTGTTTTTCAACTTAAGAAAACCCCAAAATTAAAAAACTCGAGCCAAGTTTTGGCAAAAGTTGGCTCGGATTTTAAGATTTTTCAGCTTCATAAAAGTCAGAAAGTGGCAAAAAAAAGTTGGCTCAGGTTTTCTTGTTTTTCAACTTAAGAAAACCCCAAAATGAAAAAAAACAGTCATGTTTTGGCAAAAGTTGGCTCGGATTGGACAATTGTTAGGCTTCATAAACGCTGAAAATGTAGAAAATGCCAGCCAACTCTTCGCCATTGGATACAGGATGAGGTGTGGGAGAGCTCTGCCCCCCCCCCCCCCCCCCCCCCACCCCGTGATTAATTGAAATCATCATCTATGTTGCCCGATAGTGGGGAGGGCTATGAAGATCAGGGAAATTGTGGGGTAAAAGATGAAAATAAAGAAAAATATTGAAGAACTTATTCCAAAAACCCAGTAACCTAATTATCCATTATCCAACAATTAAGCTACATTAAAGATATTAGCCTAACCTGCCAACCTTACCTAACCTATCCTAGTATTATGGTGGGGGCTGCCGCCCCCACACCCCCGCTGGTTGGATGGTACATGGGATAGAAAATGAACTTACCCAGTAAGCTCATTATCCATTATCCAACAATTAACCAACATTAAAGATTTTAGCCTAACCTACCAACCTTACCTAACCTAACCTAGTATAATGGGTGGGGGCTGCCGCCCCCACACCCCCGCTGGTTGGATGGTACATGGGATAGAAAATGAACTTACCCAGTAAGCTCATTATCCATTATCCAACAATTAAGCAACATTAAAAATTTTAGCCTAACCTACCAACCTTACCTAACCTAACCTAGTATTATGGGTGGGGGCTGCCGCCCCCACACCCCCGCTGGTTGGATAGTACATTGGATAGAAAATTATGTCAATTCCTAGTGTTAATTAGACTGAAATGCAGGGAGAAAGAGGTCCGCCGAGTCGTGTTGTGTGCCGTCTATGTTTTTTACAGTAGCTATAATTGCTTTAATGCATTTCCGCCGCTACTGACATATATAGGAATGAAGTCATAGAAATTGATGGGTGCGCTGTGTAAGCTAGAATAATACCGAAAAAACACTATAGGTGCAAATAAACTTTATATAAATTTTTACATCTATAATAATAAAAATAACCAACCTTATGTAACAAAGGGACAGTGACGGCGTGTTCTGGACTTCTCGTAATAATGGTGTGTACACCGCCAGTGATCTTTATCTGGCCGGTAATGGCAAGGATGTTCACACCTAGGACACTCAACACTTGTAGGCAATATACCGTGGTCTGTAAGTATCTTAAGGGCTGCCTGGTTGTTTTGAGAAATTTGTATAATTATTGTTCAGGGCAAGTGCACAACCACTACAGACACTGGCCATCCTGCAACTGACATTTAAAACCATGCTGCCTGTCGGTGGGCTGGAGTTCAATGCACTCATTGGCTGACTAAAATGACGTAATTGTCCATATATTGATCCATGATTGGGTGACTCCTTCAATACCGTGACGTATGGTGACGTATACAAAAAAATAACCAATAATATGGCAGAAACATAGTGACGTGTTGATCATTAGTTCACATAGAGAAAGGCAGAGGGCGTTATAGTCGAATATTTACGATAAAAGCGCTCCTCAATTATAGTATCAACATGGCTGACCTAGCGGGGTGGCGTCTGTGGGAAACATGGACAAATATGTTACAGGTTACAGGTTCTAGGTTCTGTATCTCCCTTAATAGAATTTTTCGAGGGTTGACACTTATTTTAACATGGAGTATAGGTTATATTACATCCTAAATTAAATTTTAAAAATTTGTGAAAATTCTTGGGTTGTTTATATAATAGAAGTTACTGTGAGACACATAATATGTTGAAGGGGGAGCTCTGCCCCCTCTAAACACCCGTCACTTATGTCATCATAATCTGTTGTACTTCATAGGGGGTCCAATTAAGGAGAAAGTTAATTAACAGACGAAATTAGGCCGCAAATTACAATAACATAGCGGGCCGCCGTTTATGGGAGACTTTTTACACATCATTTTCAATGTTAATTTTCTCCCTTAATCGATTTTTCCAAATTATCAAACTTACATAAAAATGAAGTACAGTTTATAGGGATTCCAACATGCATTTCAAAATTGTCATGAAAATTGGTGGGTGGTTTGCTTAATATATACCCATTAGCCTAACCTAACAACCTTACCTAACCTAGTAAGAATGGGGTTAACATTAGCCTAACCTAACAACCTTACCTAACCTAACCTAGTAAGAATGGGGTTAACATTAGCCTAACCTAACAACCTTACCTAACCTAACCTAGTAAGAATGGGGTTAACATTAGCCTAACCTAACAACCTTACCTAACCTAACCTAGTAAGAATGGGGTTAACATTAACCTAACAACCTTACCTAACCTAACCTAGTAAGAATGGGGTTAACATTAGCCTAACCTAACAACCTTACCTAACCTAACCTAGTATTATTGGTGGGGGCTGCCGCCCCCACACCCCCGCTGGTTGGGTACTGGCTGAAAAACTTGTTGTTTTACAGTAGGCCTATGTATTTTATGTTATTTTTGTTCTCCCTTATAATACATTTCAGCTCTTAATGACATATATAGCAATGATGTATAGCCTATGCTCTACCGGACCTATTAGGCCTAAAAAGATCGATGGGCTAACTGTCGGTCCAAAACATCAGTATGGTAACCAACTATCCCTTGCATGCCAGTTTAATCCTATGCGAAAAAATCTTTTACTTTATGTTACTTTGCGATGACCCATTAAGATTCCCTAGCTAGCTGTGGTCCGGCTCCTTTATGTTGTCCCAACCAACCAACTAACCTTAATGAACAGAGGAGGTACTGGGCTGCCTGGCTGGCCGCTGGAGGCTCGATCACCACTCATCTTGGTCAACAGCTGGTGGATTTTTGTTTCGAATTTTTCCATGTAAAACAAGTGTATGTGCATTTCAAAACCAGCTGTCCTCGTCAGCTGTATTTGGAACACTGGTTATTGCACTTTGGACAGTTTACACTTATTGGAAGGCGAAAAGGTCTTAAGCAGCCTCGGTGTTTTTAAAGACGGTGGAAAAAGCTTTGATCGGCTCACACCCTCTACACAAGCTGGCCAGAGTCAAACTGACAGCTTATATCCTGGGCCACCTGTTTTCCAAATCATGGCATCACCTGATTGGTCGATAGACATCACGTGTCAGTGAACTCGAGTACTCTTGGCATGAATTAGGTAGGGTGATTACTTTGGCTACGACGCCACCAGTATAGTTCATTGCATTCGCCACCAGATGTCTCAGTTGTTGACTGACAGTCACGAAAAAGAAGTCTCCCAGATGAAGACGAAAAAGAAGAAGTGTGAACAAACCCTTAAAACGTAAATATCCATATAATATGTATTATGTTAGTTTCCCGGGAATGACACCTACATCAACAATTTGGAGAAAAATCGCTTAATCACATGCTATTGAGCTTAATTTTTTACCAATATTGTAGCGCCTCCTGTATATTGACTTTTTTTGTTTTCTGTTATTTGCCCCCTGCTGGCAATAGATATGATGATGACAATATGTCATGGGGGGGATGAAGGGGGGCCTCAAGGCCCTCAACCTATTATTGTATCCCACGGCAGTCAAAATAGCCGGGAACGTGATCACGAGCGTGCAAATATTTGTTGTTGCTTTGGTGTCTTAAGATTGATGGATAATGTTTGTTTTACAATTTCTGACGGGGTTCATAAAATGACACAGGATGGATGTAGTTACCGGGTGTACCACTACCAACATACATAAATCATCTATAAATACTTATAATCAAATAAATACTTATAAATCTATAATACTAGGTTAGGTTAGGTTAGGTTGTTTGGTTAGGGTAATTTATTTTTGTATCCAAAGGCAGTCAAAATAGACGGGAACATGATGGTGAGCGTCCGCGTAGTGTAAACAAGACGGGCGGTACACCCGGTAACTACATTCTTGCCAATGACACACCTAAAAAATATCAAAACAAGGAAAACAAATATAAAATAGGCTACTTGTAAAAATCATCCCGTGTAAAACTGGAATTTTACCATTTAGGCAGTGGCTTGACTCTAGCTTCAGACCACCTCCACTGGTTTAGAAAGGCTATCAATAATAGTTTCCCGATCCTGACCAGTGACAATGACATAGCCTAGGCTTAGGCTAGGAGCTCTATGTTATGTTTTGCACTCGCAAATTTATAGGCTAGGCTAGATGCGGAACTTCAGACACCTGTTTCCAATATCAAACCCGGTTCTTCCCCCGCCTCCCCCCCCCCCCCTAAACTATAAACGGAAGATTTGACTGCTAAGTTTCCCTTGGTTTTTCATATTGGTTTTAGATAGTTTTCATCATTAGATAAAATTAGTTGGGATGGATGTAGATTCCGGGCGTACGGTCATCATGTTTACATAGGGCGATCGCCGCGGTTAACTTAGCGTCTATTTTGACAGCGATTTTGTTCTCGGTTATTTGCCCCCTGCTGGCAATATACAGTATATGATGATGACAATATGTCATGGGGGGGCTTTGCCCCCCTCAACATATTATATCCAAAGGCAGTCAAAATAGACGGGAACATGATGGCAAAGGTCCGACGCCACGCGTAAACAAGGCTGGCGGTACGCCCGAACTCTACATTCTACCCAATTAGTTTTAATCCCTGTAAAATGTTTTCCTCCCATTATCCAACAATCTTGAAACACTCTGATGTATGTCATTTTCAGAGTAAAATAACAAAAACAAATTTGGCTCGGGATAGAGGATGGGTTGAGGGGGGGCGTTACCCCCCATGACTTAATGAAATCAGCATCTATTTTGCCAGTAAGGGGCTTAATAAGAATTTTAGGCAAGAATGTTAAGTGCGGGCGTACCGCCACCATTGTTTACACTATGCGGAGGGGTAGTGGACGCTTGCCATCATGTTCCCATCTATTTTGACTGCCTTTCGATACAATATGTTGAGGGGGCATTCACATATTATAATCATCATATAAATTGCCAGAAGGGGGCAAATAACCGAAAAAATTGCCGTCAAAATAGACGCTAACTTAACTATGGCGATCAACAAATGTAAACATGACGGCGGCGGTGGCGGTGACATCGGACGTTTGCTATCATGTTCCCGTCTATTTGTAATGCCATTGGATACAGTACTATGTTGAGGGGGCTCTGCCCCCCTCACCCCCCCCCCCTGACATATTGTCATCGTCATATATATTGACAGCAGGGGTCAAATAACAGAAAAAAATCGCCGTCAAAATTGACGCGAAGTTACAGCAGCGATCGCCCTATGTAAACATGATGACTGTACGCCCGAAAACTACATCCATCCTGATTTTTATCGCCAACAATAGGGAGAGTTTTTTATTTTTACAGTGCTTCATGTAGGCTATTGCACATGAAATGCATTCCGGTGGTAGAAAAAATGTCTACAGATCATTTAAGTAAAAAAAAACAAAGTTTTCAAAGTCAAAGACCAACTATACCTGAGAGGTAGCCTACTCAATTCCTAGCTGCAGTCTCCACAAACCAACACCACCCACTACACTACATGGCAACACACCCACAGACACCAAGAAATATCAAAACAACACCCAGCACACAGTATCATACACAAATACTGTCATCTCCCCCTCCCTGCCCACCCTAAACCAGATTCCAGAAGCACATCTATACTCATATCGGGTAGGATGTAGTTCCCGGGTGTATCGCCAGCCTTGTTTACACTACCCGGAGTAGCGTCGGACGCTTGCCATCTTGTTCCCGTCTATTTTGACTGCCTTTCGATACAATATGTTGAGGCCCCCCCCCCCATGACATATTGACATCATCATATAGGCTATATTACCAGCAGGGGGCAAATAACCGAAAAAAATCGCCATAAAAATAGACGCGAACTTAACCATGGCGATCGACAAATGTAAACATGACGGCAGCGGGGGAGGCGTCGGCCGATTGCAGTTGCCATCTATTTTGAATGCCATTGGATACAGTAATATGTTGAGGGGGGGGGCAAACCCTCACCCCCTCATGACATATTGTCATCATTATATATATTGCCAGCAGGGGGCAAATAACAGAAAAAATTGCCGTCAAAATAGACGCGAAGTTAACCACGGCGATCGCCCTATGTAAAAATGACTACCGTACGCCCGGGAACTACATCCATCCCCTCCTATATCTCGCCGTTCCATCCAATCACTCTTAGACAACACGCATCTGCAAGCACGACCTCCCGAAATCCATCGTTCTGAATCCTCCCTTCCTCGCGAGGACAGAGTCCACCTCGCCAGGTTGAGATGTGGGCACCATCCAGCTCTTCTGAGCTATCAGAAGAGACTGGACGACATCTGCCCGGGTTGTAACACAGCACCCCATACCATTAAACACATTGTAGAAGACAGCATTTCACACATACACAGCACCCCATACCATTAAACACATTGTAGAAGACTGCATTTCACACAATCACTTACGCCAACAACATAATCTACACTCCTTGAGAGCCCTGTGAGAAAGCCCGTCCCATGGCCTTCCTTAGGTACTATGGGCTGTCTGGCCAGGCAGCTTTGGGAACGACAACAACAAAATCATCAACCATATTGGTTAATACTGTATTTGGAACCGATAATAAAATTAATCGTGCAACAATGGAAATTGAATTATGATGGAAATTCAACCAGTAATGAATCTAACCAAGTCTAATCCATTTTACAGTAGGTTAGGTTAGAGTAGAAAGGTAACATGTATAACTGTTACATACCAGTACTTGATAATGACAGTACAGTATTGGTAACCTTATTCTCAAGGGAAAAAACAAATACTAAATACAGTACAGTACAGTACTGTATAGCCACCCAGTCTGGAAATTAAAAAAATACAATCCTCACCTCAGTTTTTTCTGTTCTTTGCTTGACAAAAATCTAAGTGATTGTCCGGACATTGACTCTTTCTTTCAAAAAGAGAGAAATATATTTATACCATCTTTCAGACAATTTCCCCAGTCTTTCAGACTTCTACCATGGTTTTTTGAGCTTGGTTTGAATGGCATACGGCACAATCACATCGGATGGTAATGATTGTAGGGCCCATTGGGTTAAGCACTTAAAGCAGTTGCACAGTTGCTCAGTTAAGTTCTGTTCTTTGTATTAATCTAAGGTATGAAAGTAAAATTAGTAAGAATGAATTGCAAGTTTGGTTTTTCTTATATTAGTTGACTAATCAGATGAGTTAATCACTACATAAGAAACTACGCTCTTAATTCAATCATATGCATTATATTTCCATATGTAAAATCACAGAGAGGAACAGAAGTTCTGTGGGTAACTGTGGCAACAATTTAAACCAGTAAATGAACAGGCATTGGTTCCAGATCCTCCAATCAACAAAGACTCGCCCTCCTTTACGGAGGTGAGGCTGTGGTTAGGATGAGGGTGGGAAGGCTCCTGATATCTGGCCTATCTGGAGAACTATTGTAAGCCGGGGTCGTGGCTTTGATCCATGAGTTGCATGCAGTCCTGTCTGCTGTCTGGCAAACTGGTACCATTCCTCTTGACTGGAAAAGGGGCTTGATCATCCCTATCTGGAAAGGAAAATGGGACCAACAGGACTGCAATAACTACCGTGGGGTCACGCTGCTTAGTGTGCTAGGCCATTTTTGGCTCATATACTACTGAGACAAATTCGGAGTCCCCTCCTAAAAGTCAGAGACATGAGAAAACTGCTTTCACACCCAAGAAGTTAACGATTGACCGAATCCTGGCACACCAGGTCCTTGTGAAACGCCAGCCAACGTCTATATGTCGATCTCAAAAAGGCATTTGACTCTGTGCATCAGGAAGCACTGTGAGAACCTCTCCCTTGTAATGCCAGCAGTTTTGGCAACTACTTCAATGGAAATACAATGCAGAAAATCACTTGAGCATACAGCCCAAGTGGAGTACTGTACATTTGTTGGTCTAGTGGTGAGTGTTCCCCTAGTGAGCGTGGGGACCCGGGTTCGAATCCTGGACCGTCCTGGTGGTCACTCCACAAAAACATTGTGGGGGACCATTTCGAACTGTATCTAACAAAGTTTAGGTGTATAGGTTGAATTGTAAATAGTCATATAAAAGTACAGTAGTTGTAGAGTTAGCAAAAATAGTATGGGTGTAAAATTGAGGTTCCTAAACAGACTTCGTAGGATACCAGCAGTGATTACTGATCTGGTGTTCGAACTTCCTACATGAACTGGCGTCAAGTGTGGTTAGTAGGCCTCCCCCGTTTTCAATGTAAACTCAGGAGTGAGGCAGGGATGTGTGCTGGCACCCTCACTTTTCAACACTTGGATTAAATAATGGGCCGGACAATTAGTCATGGTTAATACTGAAGCATCGATCGACAAGAATATTAAGATCACTGACCTTGACATTTCTGATGATGCAGTGATTTTGGTGGAGTCGCTTGAGATTATCATACTAGCTCTCGAATCACTACCTGAGGAGTCGGAGCCCCTCGGTCTAAGGGTCTCTTGGTCTAAGACTAAAGTTTAATCTTTCAGTGACTTGTTGGGCAAAGCAGTACAGTCTGTACAAGCATGTGGCGAGAATGTAGAAGTCTTGGATAAATTAACTTATTTTGGTAGGGTGATTCATAATGGTATTTGGATCAGGCCACGATGTCCATCGCATCGGCCAAGCATGCAGTGTTATGGATTCTCTCAACAAGTTTATATGGTTATTGCGATACATATGCAGAAGGATTAATTTGAGGATCTTCAAAACACTGGTGCTCCCTGTCTTGCTATAGTCCTTCTATTTTATTAGGGCCATTTGGGTGTGGTCCACTTGGGGCATCAGATAAAGGCAGAATTGTCACGTTTAGGGTAACCAGACCGCTTATGAATGGGACACTTTCTCGGGTACATTCGTACCCTAGGTCAGGTCAATCCATTTACCGGTAGCAACATCGCCTAAGCAACGTTGCCATTTTTATACAAATTATTTGCATTTATCCTTCAAAAAATTTCACATTCTTAAAACCATACAGCTTTTATTTTATTTAATCTATACAGAGTATTGATAACCCCTTTCTAAGTTGTTAATAGCTTAAAATGAGAGATTTGTTATTAAGAATTTAAGATTTAGCAAGTCTGCCATTATCAGATACCTGACCTGACAACGCCCAAGCGGCTTTTACAAAATAGAAGGACTATATATGGTTGCAAGACATGGACACTTAACGGTCATTTGGAAAGACGCATTTGCTTCTTTGGTACCAAGTGTTTACGCATGATCATGGGGTACCGCTGGTACGACCACGTATCATACCAGCACATACTCTCAAACTTACTCAAGATATTCTTGATGCGTAATACATTAACGCCAGCTTTGGCTATATGGGCACAAGGCCCAACTCCCTTGAAGTCAACCTGCTCATGCGGTGGTTTTGGTGGGTGACAACCTTGAGTGGAGAATACCTCGGCAAAGACCATGTGATTCATGGTTAAGAGAAGACAATCATTCATGTTGTGGGCTGCTTGGGGTGGACCGAATCACGGCTTGGGAACTCGCCTGAAGAGACGCACGGGAATGGAGTTGGAGAGTGAGTGCAGCTAAGCGACACCGCAACGTAGGCCCCCATTGAGTTTCGGACTTGTTCAGAAGACTTAAGAAAATAATTAGGAAATTTACTGGTATCAGTACCTAATGACACCAAATTTAAGATAAATTTAGTTAGGTTACAGGTTAGGTTGCAGGAGGGGGAAATCAAGGAAGAGTTCAGGAGAGCAGTAGAAAGACGAATAGGTAGATTTGACCTGGAAGGTATGGAGAAGGTGAGAAAAGTGTTTAATGAAGAGATCTGTGCAGCATGTGAGGAGATGTGTAGAGGGAGGAGAGTGAAGGGTACAGCATGGTGGACAGAAGAGGTAAACATACCTGTGGAAGACAAGAAGAAAGCTTATAGAAAGTGGTTGGGTAGTACAGTAGAGGGAATGAAGATTTGGAGAGACGGAAAAGAGCGAGGTACTTGGAGAAAAAAAGAGCAGTGAAGGAAAGTAAGATAAGAGTAGATGAGGAATTTGGAAGGAATCTGAGTGTAAATTGTAGGGAGTGTAAGAAACTATTCTGGGAAGAAGTCAAGAAAGTTAGGGAAGGTAGCAAGGGAAACAGTAAGGGTCTGAAAGATAGGAATGGGCGAGTGCTAGCCGAGAAGCAAGAGAGAGTCGAAAGATGGAGAGAGTACTTCAATGAATTGCTGAGTGTAAGGAATGAAGTGCCAGCAAACATAGTTGGATGGGGTGTGGGAGGGAGAAGAAAAGTGGTGGAGGAGGAGGTGGGGATCAGGAGGTCAGAATGTGTGAAACCATGAAAAGAGTGAAGTTGGGGAAACACCAGGAATAGATGGAGTGTGTGGGGAAATGCTGCAGGTATGTTGGTGAGATACTGATGGAATGGGTATGGAAAATGTGCAAACTAGCATGGGAGAAAGGGAGTTCACCTGAGTGTGTGGTAACCGCCGAGGAATATGTCTTCTAAGCGTAATAGGGAAGGTTTACAGTAGGGTAGTGATTGAGGGAGTGAGAGCGAGAACGGACAAATGGATAGGTGACGAGCAGGGTGGGTTTAGGGAGGGAAGAGGATGTGTAGATCAGATTTTTACCCTGAAATGTGTTGTGGAGAAATATCTGGAGGAGCAACAAAAGCTGTATGTTGCCTTTATGGACTTGGAGAAGGCCTATGACAGAGTGGATAGAGAAGGTATGTGGAAAGTACTTAGAATATACGGAGTAGATGGCAAGTTGCTGAAAGCAATGAAGAACATGTATGAGGGTGCACGGTAGTATATGTGGAGAATGAGCAAAGCGAGTTCTTTGATCTGAATGTTGGGTTGAAACGGGTGTGTGATGTCCTCGTGGTTGTTTACTGTATACAGTATATGAATGGAGTCATGAAAGACATACAAGGAAGAGCAGTGGATGTTGGCGTATCGCTGATAAGGGAGGGACACTAGTGTAAGTTACCTGTACTGGTGTTTGCTGATGATAGCCTACAGTTCTGATGAGCGATAATGAATGGGAGTTGCAGGGTCTGGTTTATATGTTTGGAACAGTGTGCGAAAAACGGAATCTGAAGGTAAATGCGGGGAAGAGCAAGGTTATGGTCTTCGAAAAGGGTGAAGCCACAGAGTGTGAGGTGAAGTTGAACGGTCAGGCTTAGATTGTCAGCTCAGTTAAGCATCTGGGCAGTGTGCTGAATAAAGATATTAGTCTGAGAGAAAGACAGTGGGGTGGATTCTTCCATGCTCGAAAGGATTACCCTAGTAATGCACTCTACACTCTCTGAGTGTCCCCGGCCATGGAAGCAAAGATCATTCCATGGGAAATCAAAGAAGTACCATACTGCCGTAGAGCCTCCCAGTCGGCAGAGCCAAAGGAGCGCCGCCAGTTGGGGGTCTCAGAAGGCGTATATTGGAGAGACATAATAGGTGACAGAAATAAGGTTATGATCGGAGGAGCCCAACGGAGGAAGAATTCCAGTATAAGCAGAAGGATTAGAGGTTAGAAATAAGTCAAGAATGTTGGGCCGATCTTCAGGGCAGTCCGGGATATGGGCGGGGTGCTGAACAAATTGTTCTAGGTCATTTAGAATAGAAATGATGTAGGTTTGTTCACCAGGTTGGTCAGTGAAAAGAGAGGAGAGCCATTGGTGATGGTGAACTTTGAAATCTCCTAGGAAGGAGATTTCAGAGAAGGTAGAGATGAATAGAATGTTTTCCACTTTGGAAGTAACATAGTCAAAGAATTTTGGATAGTCAGTAGAATTAGGTGAGAGATAAACAGTACAGATATATTTAGTGAGAGAGCTACAAGATTCCTTAAGCCAGATAGTTGAGAATTCAGAAGAGTCAAAGTTGGGAACATGAGAGCAAGTAAGATTGTTGCGTACGAACACGCAACATCCACCTGTTTCTTTAAATTGAGGAATGAGATAGTAGGAGGATATAGAGAAGGGTTTTCTGTCTGTTGCCTTAGACAACTGATTTTCGGTGAGAAAGAGGTCAGAGTTGGCGGAAGAGAGGTGGTTATCACATTCTGTTTCTCTCAAACTATCTCACAACAATCTTGGTTTACTCATGCTTATTCTATTGGGGTCATCAACAAGGAGGAAGAATTAAAACGCTATTATCGCCTTCAAACTCAAGAATCACATACTTTATATGTTTCTGCCCAGAATCAAGGCAGATCTGTTCTTAGACTCGCCAAAAATGCTTTCATCAATAACAATTGCTCTTAGCTTTCCAACTCTAGCTTTTCCCAAGCTTTTTGACATCTAGCCAAAAAACCTCGCCAACAAGTTATCTTCTTCGTCTTTCCCTCCTCAATTCCACTCTAATGGTACCACCGTCACCTCTTCCTCTGACAAAGCTGAACTCTTCGCTCAAAGTTTTGAGAAAAGCTCTACCTTGGATGTTTCTGGTGTTACTCCTCCCTCTCCACCCCCCTCTCACTTACCCAATATCATAATCTCTTCTAAGGATGTATTTTCTGCCCTCTCTGGGCAGAACACACTGACCGAATGGTGTTTCTCCTGATGTACTCAATTTTTTTTATTTTGTGTTGACTCCCTGCCTAGGCAAACTCTTTCGTGTCTGCCTTTCCTCTAACGTTTATCCTTCTTGCTGGAAGTTTGCTCTTATTCAACCTGTCCCAAAGAAGGTGTGACTGCTTTCAAACCTCTAACTATCATCCAATTGCTCTCATTTCCTGCACCTCTAAAGTTTTTGAAACTATTTTTAATTCAAAATTTCTTAACCATAATCTACTTTCAGATTGCCAGGGTGGTTTCCTTAACCCCTACTTTACCATATCATAGTAGATAAATATGTACCCTCCAGTACCAGACTTGTTGCCATAATCAACGAGACAACACCCTCTCAGCTCAAGAGTTTGTGGGTAACGGAGCCAGCCGGCCTAGAGTAGCTGAGAGGGAGCATGAGAAGTACTGACAACTCCTCCCAGCATTTCCTCTAAGTCATGTTAGCAGCTCTAGCTAGATATTAGCAGAACTAGCAGGATGTATGATAGCCGTCGCTAGTATTGGTGAGTCACCTTTTTACTGACGGCTTTGCGCCGTCGCTGGTATAGTAGGGGTTAAGGCACACTACTGGTGATCTTTTTACTTATCTTACTAACTCTTTGTCATCCTCCTTCGGGACTTTGGTGAGACTTTATATATTGCGATAAACATATAGAAAACCTTTGATATAGTCTGTCAAAAATCTCTACTTTCCAAACTACTTTCTTTCGGTTTCTAAACTATCCCTCTATCTGTGTCTTTGTCTCTAGTTTCCTTTCTGACCACTCCATAGCTGCAGTTGTGGATGGCCATCGCTCACTTCCTCAACCTATTAACTCTGGTGTTCCTCAGGGTTCTGTCCTGTCTCCAGTTCTCTTTCTAATATTCATTAATGATATCCTTAACTGTTCCTCTAGTCCTATCCACTCATATGCTGATGACTCTACCTTACTCTATTCAACTAGTTTTTCACAATAACCTAGCATATAATCACTCCAAACCACACGAGACAGGGCCATGGCATGCCTATCTTCTGATTTATCAATTATTTCTAATTGGGACAGAACATTTAATATTGTTACTTTCAATGCCACCATAACTCAATTTCTCCCTCTATCTACCCGTCGCAATCATCCACAAGACTATCAATTACTCTTCAATAATACACAATCAACCCTTAATCTTCTCTCAATATTCTTGGTTTATCTTTTTCATCCGACCATTCATGGAAAGATCATATTACCAATCTTGCAAAAACAGCTTCCCAAAAGTTAGATGTGCTCAACCGTCTTTGTGGATTCTTCATCCTTGCACAGCTTCTTGCTCTGTCCAGGGTCACAGTGCACCCAATATATCAAGTATTGTTCACATGTGTGGGGAGGTTCCACCCATACCACACTTCTCGAAAAAGTAGTAAAACACATTTCGCATCATCAACTTACTTCCTCTTTCTAGTTCTCTACAATTTGTTTATACATGCCGCATTGTTGCATCTCTTTCCCTCTTCTATCGCTATTACAACAATCAGTGTTCTTTAAAGCTCTCTCAGTGCATACCTCCTCCCTTGCGGCGAGTGGGAGGTACCCGCCTTTCAACACAGTCCCACTCCTATTCTGTCCAGCTTTGCAACACAAGAAATAGCAAATGTTCTCACTTTCTTGTACTGAACAAGTGAACTCTGGAACTCTCTCCCTCACTTAATTTTTCCTTCATCCTATGACTTAAATAATTAAACTGGTTGAAACTTAGTGTGTCAAGGCATTTTAACACCAATGTCCCTTGAATTTTACTCTCTGTCGCTCTTTTGGCTTTTGGGGAGACACTTAATTGTTACAGGCAACCTGCCTGATGTCTCCTTCATACAAAAAAAAAAAAAGTGCATTAGTCACCCTCCCGTCACAATAACACATTCTGTTCACAGGATATTTGCTCTTTATACCTATTTTCTGGTTCTTCAATATTCAAATGTTCATTATACAAGTATAATATGCACATATAGTACCGTGATATTGCTTTATATGGTAAATATAACAAATTATTTCCGAATCAAGCATAAACCAGCCGCACTGGGGACCAGTCAGAAACATGTCCTACTGAATTTTATGAGTTAAGTGTCCATGTCTCAAATCCATATAATAAGACAGAGAGCACCAGTGCATTGAAGATCCGTAGCTTCGTTATTCTGCACAGGTATCGACAACGCCATATATTTTGTTGAGTGAATCCATAACCCCATATGCTAAACCGAGGTGACGATTGACATCATAGCCGGACTCAAGTCTTAGTCAAAGGAACCTTTAAGCCCAGCGGTTCTGACTCCTCATGTAGTGTCTCGAGGGCCAATCTGAGAACATCCAACGTCACCACTAAGATCACTGCGTCCTTATATTATTTTTAAATCAAAATCAGTGATCTTGTAATTGCCAACGTCTGCTCCACAGCAACTCTGCCCAACTCTCCGGCCCAGTAACTAGTCCATACAAGTGTTGAAAAGTGTAGGTATTAGAACACACGCCTGTCTCACACCTGAATTCACAGGGAAGAAAGAGGATGCTCCTCCACCACACTTGACAGCACTCTCTAGTCCTGTATAAAATCCAGACACCAGGTCAATAATCACATTAGGGATTCCACGTAGTCGTAGTACTGCCCAGAGTGGCTCTCGGTACACAGAGTAAAATGCCTTCTTGAGATCAATATACACTGTAAGCAGCCCTATTTAAAACTCAAGTTGGTGCTCCACGAAAACCTGGAGTGCCAGAATCCGGTCAATTGTAGATTTTTTAGGTGTAAATCTGGATTGCTCAGGTTTATGCTCCTTTAGCAGGTGACCTCAGATTTGCATCAGTAGAATATGGCCAAAGACCATTCTTGGCACACTGAGCAGTGTGATACCATGATAGATATTGCAGTTCTGCCAGTCTCCTTTCCCTTTCCTTATATTTCCACTCTGACCGATAAGGAATCTTGTTATCCTACTCTCCTACATACCTCATCATTCCTCAATCTGTCTTTTCCTCGAAACTCCACACATACTCCTCAAGCAAGTTATCTCCATTATTTCCAAGCTTCATTTATCTTGTACATTCAGACTCCATGTCTCAGCTCCATAAATCACTGTTGGTACAACTATCCCTTGATACATTGCATTTTTAGCTTTCATTCCGAGACTTCTCACCTTCCACATAATTCCCATTGTTCCGAAAACTTTCCTTCCCTCACAAACTCTGTTTTACCTCCCTTCCCACACCTGCGTCTCTGCATATCACTCCTCCTAGATATTTAAAACACTCCACTTGTTCCAGCATTTCCCCATCCAGTCGTACATTTAGATTTACCCTACAAGCATCTGTATTACACACCATCGCTTTACTTTTATTGCCATTCACCCTCAGCTTCCTCCTCCCACATAACAGACCTAACTCTTTGGCTACTCGCTGCAGCTTCTCCTCAGAATCCGCCACCAGTGCTATGTCACCAGCAAACAGCAACTGAATCTTCCTCTCCTTGTAAAATTTACCTACTAGACAAGACAGAGATACGGGCAAGGGAACATGAAAGTGGTCCCGGAACCTAAGAACTGTTACTTTAAATGAGCATGGCTGTGGAATATATAAGAAGCGAGAGGACATTGGCAGGTTGTTTGAAAGATGAAAGTATGACATGCTTGCGCTAAGTGAAACGAAGATGAAAGGAGAGGGTGAAGTGAATTTTGGAATTGTGAAAGGTAGAAAGTCTGGAGTAGTTGAGAGAGTCAGAGCGAAAGAGGACATGGTTATTATTGTGAAAGAAGAGCTAAGAGAGTTTATAAAAGAGTGGAGAGATGATTGTGTGATCAATGCTAATGTGGGCGCGAATACAGTTTAATGGTGAAAGGTGGGTATTTGTGAGTGCATATGGGCCAGGAAGTGAAAGGACGGTAGAGGAGGGGGATTTTTTGGGGGGAAAATATGAGGGATTGTCTACAAGGGTTTGAGGAAAATTATAATGTGTTAGTTTTAGGGGACCTGAATGCTAGGGTGGGCAATGAATCTACTGAGGGAGTGATAGGTAGTTTTGGTGTGGCGTTGTAAACGAGAGTGGAGAAAGAATTATTGATTTATGCAGAGTGCAGAATGGGTGTAGGTAACAGAGACGTATGCATAAGTATACATGACATAGACTTGTGAGGGGAGAGATTGTATTAGTGTTGGTGACAGGGAAAGAATGTGTGGACTGCTCGATGTGAATGTGCTGAGAGATTAGGCTGAGGGTATGTCTGATCATTATCTTGTGGAGGGAAAGCTGAGAGTGAGGAGTTACAGGAGAATGCGAGACAATCAAGAAGTAAGAGAGGAAATAATAGTTGGTGAGATGGAGAAAAGTACAAAAGAGTCGAGGGTGTACCTAAAGAGGCTAGACTAAATGAGAAATGGATGGAAGTGAGAGAAATGGATGGAAGTGAGAGAAATGGAATAGAGAGAAATAGAGTACGAAAGGCAACAGTTTAAGGAAGAAGTGAAAGCAAGTGCAGAGGAAGTATGTGGTAAAAGGAGAATAGGTGGCAGAGGTATAAGGGAATCGAATGGTGGAATGATACGGTGAGAAAGGCAGTTGAGGAGAAGAGACAGTGGATTGAGAAGGTTTTGCAGGATGGTAGTGTTGAGGTATGAAGAGGTAGCCTACAAGGAAAAAAGGAGAGAGGCGAAATGGAAGACTAGAGAAGCGAAGAACAGTGTAAATGAAAGATGGGGTCAAAGATTGAGTGAGAATTTTGAGGAACGTAATTAAGATGTTCTATCTATCCATTTCTGTATCATTCGCGGCCTTTCTTCTAACTTCCACTCTGTGGAACACCAACTCTCTTCTACCAAACCATACTTACTTTTCCTCACCAAAACTCAGCTGTCTAAGGCAACAGACAGCAAACCCTTCTCTATATCCTCCTACTATCTCTATCCTCAATTCAAAGCCAAGGGTGGATGTTGCGTGTACATATGCAACAATCTTACTTGCTCTTCTGCTCCCATCTTTGACTCTTCTGAATTCTCAACTATATGGCTTAAGTTATCTAGTCACTCTCTCACTAAATATATCTGTGCTGTTTATCTCTCCCCTAATTCTACTGACTATCCAAAACAAATTTACTACAGTATCTTACTTCTAAAGTGGAAAACATTCTATCCATCTCTCCCTTCTTTGAAATCTCCATCTTAGTAGACTAGACTTCAATGTTCACCACCACCTATGGCTCTCCTCTTATTTCATTGATCAACATGGCGAACAAGCCTACATCTTTTCTATCCTAAATGATCTAGAGCAGTTAGTTCAGCAACCCACCCATATCCCGGACCACCCTGGAGATCGGCCCAACATCCTTGACTTATTTCTAACCTCTAATCCTTCTGCTTAAACTATAAACCTTCTCTCTCTGTTGGGCTCCTCCAATCATAACCTTATCTCTGTCACCTGTCCTGTCTCTCCAGTACGGCCTTCTGACCCCCCCAGCCGGCGGCACTTGTGGCACTTTGACTCTGCCAACTGGGAGGCTCTACGGCAGTACTTCTATGATTTCCCATGGAATGATGTATGATTTCGTGGCCTGGGATCCTCAGAGAGTGCTGAGCGCATTACCTAGGTAATCCTTTCGTGCATGGAAGCATACATCCCATTCTCTTTCTCTCAGACTAACTCACAAAAATCTTGGTTTACTCACGCTTGTTCTACTGCATTTCGCAATAAGAAAGCCTTCAAACGGTACCGTCCCCTTGAAACTCAAGAATCTTGTACTTTATTTGTCTATGCCCGGAATCAAGCCAATTCTGTTCTTTTCGGATTGCCAAAAACTCTTTCATCAATAATAAATGATCTGAACTTTCAAACTCTAGCTCTTCCCAAGCTTTTTGGCATCTAGCCAAATACCTCTCCATCAACTTCACTTCCTCGTCTTTTCCTCCCCTCTTCCATTCTGACGGTATCACCGTCACCTCTTCCTCTGACAAAGCTGAACTCTTTGTTCAAACTTTTGCTAAAAACTCCACTTACTTATGCCTAATATAATCTCTGCTAGAGATGTACTCTCGGCCCTCTCTGGACTTAATACTTATAAGAAGGCCTACAGACCAGATGGTGTTCCTCCTATTGTACTCATAAACTGTTATTCCATGGTGAATCCTTGCCTAGGCAAACTCTTTCGTCTCTTTCTATCATCCTAACGTCTTTCCTTCATGCTCGAAGTTTGCTCTTATTCAACCTGTCCCAAAGAAGGGTGACCGTTCTCAACCCTCCAACTATCGTCTAATTGCTCTCATTTCTTGCATCTCTAGTTTTTGAAACTATTCTTAACTCAACATTTCTTAAGCATTTATCTTCCCATAGGCCTAATCTACTTTCAGATCGCCAGTACAGTTTCTTTAACCTCTCCGCGGCGCACAGGGGGTTTTCTACAGGGTAAGACTGTGCGCACCTATGATGATTTTGGGACCTATTGCCAATTTCGATAAAAAGTACATCATCGTGTAGGGAATGTTTGCGTGCATCGGCCCATATATATTTGACCCCCCAAAAAATGTCTGGGGGGGGGTGGGGGAACGGTCCGTAGTTGAAAAATGTGGAGCGAATGGCACCGCACGGCTAGATTGTCATCGAGCGGCGAGATTTCCCTGCCGAATTTTCACGCGCCCAGGGGATAGAAGGAGAGGGAGGAGGGGGTGGGCTACCGCGTATTATCACGTATATCTCCTTTTTTGAGCCCTTTTAGGCTATGTAGAGTATGTATACGTGTGTAGGCCACCCATATAACAATGAATATGCCTCATAGTGACCAAAAATTGCAATATATAAGGGAATTATAAGAGAATTTTTAGGCGGGAATGAAGATGTGTTGGAGGTTTGGCGGAAATTTATGAGCTGAGAGTGTGGTTTACGCCATACATATCACTTATATCTTGTACGTAGAGCACTGTCATGCTATAATACAGACTTGTACGTATGTATACGTGCCATATATCAAAATATATACCGCATATAGACCAATTCATGCGATATTTACGCACATTATCAATGAGTTTCTATGCGTGAACCAAGGTGTGAGTGAGTTGTGCTGGGAATGAAAGGGGGAGAGGGTGTGTTATGCCATATATATCACGTAAATCTTGTATTTAGAGCACTGTCATGCTATAATAAAGACGTGTACGTATGTAGGCGTCCCATATAACAAGGAATATACCGCATGTAGCCCAATTGATGCGATATTTACGCAAATTGTGAATGTGTTTCTAGCAGACGGAAGCCTGAAAGGCTGGGTGGGGGTGGCTGGGTATGAGGGAGGCTAGCAGGGAGGGAGTGAGTGAGTCGTGGAGAGAAGGAAGGCAGGCAGATCTCTAGATAGATAGCCAGCTGTGTGACAATTGTGGAGGCGCCCGAGGCGTATTGATGTCTTGGGATTTTGAACCTTATGTCTACCAGGTGTCTGGTGTTTGTTGCCACCAAGAGTTTTACAATAACATGAGTCAGGAATGGAGAGAGAGAGAGAGAGAGAGAGAAACTGAGACATGCGTATGTCGTACGTATAAATGGACTTCAGAATTGCATTTTTATGCAAGCAGACATTGCATTATAGACACATGTGAAGTACTACAGAAACATGTAGGCCATTGACTGTTAATAAAGTACTATATTATAAACCACCAGCGACGGTGGTCAGTAAACACAGGCAGATTGCCTTTTGTGATAGAGGGCTAAATATAGACTGGTGTCTCCTTACACTTGCGAAAGGGTAGATTGCCACCAGAGAAACGTATAGTTATTTATTTCCAAGTAATATGCAATATAAATGTATATTCGAGACCTACTGCAATTATTTGTATGACAGTCATGACTATGTATAATCCAATATACGCGCGTAGGCGAGATATAAGAAAGCTGGTTGAGCAATTTTCGACACCCACACAGTTATTATTAATTTTTATTTACAATATTACACAATACAAATGTATTTGTGAAGAGTATTTTATCCATTATTGTATTTCTACAAATTTTGTTCCCAGACAGAGCTGCTGTTGCTGGTGTAGCTGGGGCATAAAGGAGCGGCAAGGGTCACCGCTTGACCGTGTGAAAATGAGTGGAGTCACACTGAGAGGGGCAATTTTGCTGAGTGTTTGGGCAATTTTTGACAGAATAAAGTTATATAATTACTAATTCTTGACAGAGACAAACTTTTATAAACCTTGGTATGATATAATTGATAATCCCATCAATTTACAAACGTAAATTGGTGGGATAATTCATTTTGTTTTGTATATTGTCATTTCGATTGTAGACACGAAGTTTTGAGTGATATTTGGTATGAGCTCCTGTGGCATGGTTGGTAAGGTCGGGGACTGGAAAACTCAAAGTGTGGTAGGGTTGTGTGATCGAATCCAAGAGGGGGTTATGGGGAAGGTTTTATATTGTCTACAACATTTTTGATAAAACAAATTTTTTACAAGATCATGCCATTGTATTCAAACAATATGAAATATTCATAGAATATATCATATTGTAAGAATACAATGACATGACCTTGTTTTTTTTTGTTTTTTTATTGTTTTGTTTTATTATCTTAGTAGGTTTGACAGGATTTATTGAAACATATTTATTTTTGTACAATTCATTTGAGGTAAGAAAATAATTATATACACATTACTTTGGCTAATAACAAACATATATATTGATATACTAAAAAAAATAAGGCATATTACATGTAAATCTTTGAAACTTATAAACTAAATAATGAAACATACAATTATATAATGTAAAAGCTATAGCACAGGGACATCTTTGGAACTTATACATTATATAATATATATGTTACATTATGAGGTAGCGTGATCAATTAGGTCAGGTCAGGTAAGGTAGGGCGCGAGTCCAGGACAGGGCGGGGCAGGGGGCGAGTCCAGGGCAGGGCACGGGGCGAGTCCAGGGCAGGGCAGGGCAGGGCGACAAACAATAATTCTTGAAGGTGTGGTAGTCCCTGAAGCAGTCACCCAGGCAGAGTGGAACTTTGCACTCGGCGCACATTGAGGTGACTCTTTTGGTGACATGGGGTTTCCTGACACTGGTGCTGCAGACGGTGCACTGCGCCTGCCTGCGACGAGTGCCAAGCATCTCGGTGTTGATTGGGTAGTGTCTTTCGACACCCAGCTGGATGCGGTCAGGAACGTGATCCCCACGCCATGCCGTACGTCTGTGAGTGGTGGTGCCATACTTCTCCAGGTGTTGGTATGAGACGTTGTAAACGAACTCCCGGAATTTCAGCTTCTGGTTTGGGGCCATATCCTTTTTCACCAACCACAAGTTGTAGGCGTTGAGCATCGTGATATCAACTAGGTGGAGGAAGAGCTTGTGATACCACTTCACAGTCTTCCTCAGACACTCAACGCCTGACAGCTGACAGTCAGACTTGTCCACCAGGCGCATGTTCTTGGTATAGTCCACTACCATGTCGGGCTTGTAGATGGTCTTCCTGGTTCGGTAGTGGATTTTGCCAGAATCCACCTGGGCACCTGTGTGGATGGTGGAAAGCAGGTGGACGTCTCGCTTATCCTTCCACTTCAGGGCTATCAGTTTCCCACACTTCTCGAGCTGCTTGAATTTCTGCCCCTTTCGTCGCCTTCTTCGCACATGCCTCTCGCGGTGTTCCTGGGCCAGGTCGTCTTCTGAAGGTGTGTCACTGGAGGAGGCATCTGTGAGAGGAATGACATCACCTGTGAACTTTGGCATAAACTTTCTTGTCTTTCTGACAGTCCCACATGACCCCCGTTTGGTTGTCATGAAGAAACTGGCAGAGAGCAGGAGAAGTGTACCAGTTGTCAGTGTAGATGATGTGGCCTTTGCCCAGGTAAGGTGCCAACATTTTCCTGACGATGGCACCTGACATGCCCATGAGGTCATTGGCAGTGGCTTTCGGTATGTCAATGTCAGTGCCTGTGTACACGATCATGTCAAGCACTATTCCAGTTTCGCAGTCACACAAAACGAAGAGCTTGATACCGAACCTATGCCTTTCCAAGGGGATATACTGCTTGAAAACAAGACGTCCTTTGAAGAGCACGAGCGACTCATCAATCACCAAATTGAGGAAGGGGTAAAAGTATTTCCTATACCTCTCCAACAACATGGTGAACACATCCCGAACTTTCCATATCCTGTCAATCCTGTTAGGATTTTCGTTGTCTGCAAAGTGCATAAATATTAGCAGCAACAAAAATCTGTCACGAGTCATGAACTTATTGAAAGTTGGGGTGGCGATGAGAGGGTCGTGCTTCCAATAGTGTTGCAACACATGCTTCTTGATCAGAGGCATGAGGAACAACAAGGCAAAGAACGTCATAAATTCTTCCACAGTCGTATCCACCCAGCCTCGTATTCTCGCTTTTGGAGAAAGGACGTCCAATCTGCCAAACATCCACCTGTAGTAGGCGTTTGTTTGGGCAACGATGTACATCATTACCTCCATATCGAAAAAAGCGAGGAAGAAGTCGCTTTTGTTCGCTTGATCGTCACAAGGCCAGTCGTCAGTTGTTCCTGACGTCCCAGGATTGAACTGGGGCACGTCAGGTACAAAATTGACCCCGTCAGACCAATCGAACGAAGGCAGCTCAGGGATCGGAATGTCGTCTGCATCTGCTTCATCGTCTGAAATATCGCTTCCATGGTCGCGATACAGCACTGCATCATCATCACCCTCCTCTTCACTTAACAGACGATGCCCTTCCTCATTCTCGTCACCGACGTCGGACTCACTCCCACTGTCCACTCCCAAATCCCCCCACCCTTGGTCCTGTGCTAGGGCTTCGTCGTCGAAACCCGGGCTGCCAATGTCCTGCGAATCACCATCAAACAGCAGGGCGGCATACTTTCATGGTGTCAGAGTTTTCCGGGTCACTTTTGCACGTGCGGGAGTCTTATGGACAGGGACAGCAGAGGCGGTGGCAGGGGTGGTGGCAGGGGCGGCGACAGGGGCAGCAGTGGTGCGTGGCCTTGATGGCAAGATGATGGTGGTGCCTGTCGCCCTTCTCTCTGTTCCTTGGGCAGGGGCGGCATGGGCGGCAGGGGCAGCAGGGGCAACAGGGGCAGCAGGGCCAGCAGTCGCTTTCCCTCTCCCTTTCCCCTTCCCCTTCCCCTTCCCTGTTCCTTGGGAAGGGGCGGCAGGGGCGGCAGGGGCAGCCGGGCCAGGGGCGGCTGGTGGTGGTGGTGGTGGTAGGGGCACTATGGCTGGCGTACGGGTTCTCTTCCCTACGCCCGTGCCTTTAATTTTTCCTGCCCCCGCAGGTTCTGCAGCCCTAGGGCGGCCTCCTGCGTCGCTGGTACCGGTGGCAGGGGTGGCAGTGGTGGCAGTGGTGGTGGTAGTGGTTGTTGTAGTGGCCTGGGTCGTGGTGGCAGTGTCCCGAAACACCAATGACCTCTGTACCTTTGTTTTGCTTGCACGTGTTTTTCGTGCTTTGGGTGCTGGTGTTTCGTCCTCCGAGCTGTAGGGCGTGTCGTACTGGTAGGTAGGGTCTTTAGCAGCCACCCTCTGCCTTCCACGGCGGCTAACACCACCAGAAGGAGGGCTGGTTGTGTCATCAGGGAGCGAGCGTGAGGGACGTGTGGGCTCCATGACTAGTGCGTGGTTACTGGCGCGGTGGTGCTTGCACGAGTGCGGGGCGAGCGTTTGGTGGGGTGGTGTCGAGAGTTGACATGTAGTACTATACCCACACCAATTTTCAGCCGCCTGGCTATAAACGCGCGGTTTTGGTACGCGTTCAAAGGCTCTGCTCTTAAGAGTCTCCCGCAGTCCGCCGGGGGAACTCTTAAGAGTATCCCCGCAGTTCCCGGGTTAAGGGCCGCTCTACTAGGGATCTTCTTGCTTATCTTACTAACTCTTGGTCATCCTCCTTTCGAGACTTCGGTGAGACTTTTTCTATTGCTCTTGACATATTGAAAGCCTTCAATAGAGTCTGACACAATTCTTTAATTTCCAAACTCCCCTCCTTCGGTTTCTATCCCTCTATATGTGCCTTTGTCTCTAATCTCCTTTCTGATCGCTCCATACCTGCAGTTGTGGATGGCCATCGTTCACTTCCTCAACCTATCAACTCCGGTTTTCCACAGGGTTCTGCCCTGTCTCCAATTCTCTTTCTAATATTTATCAATGATCTCCTCAACTGTACCTCTAGACCTATCCACTCATATGCTTATGACTCTACCTTACACTAAGGGGAGGCTGAAGCTTACACCCCCAAGTCAGCCTGTATAAGAGATAGAGTTTCTGGCATTATACCATCTTATTACATATGGTAATATTAAGACTCGATGAAAAAGTCAGATCTCTATGTGCGCGCGCGCGCGCGCGTGAGCGCAAAATTGCATAACATTTCATTGCACTTTTGTAAAACCATCTAGTCACTCAAAATTGTTCAAATTTCCCGCAATTTTAGCATGGCATAGAGTACAAGCATCCCCAACACCGTGCCGTTTAAATATACCCCTATTGAATAATAGAAAGTGCTGAAATAATTATATTAAATTATCATCTTTGGGTTACAGCTGATTTGACTCCAAAAGGGTAAAAAATCGGACATTTTTGGCAAATCGGGATTTATTTAAACGGACAGCCCTTCCTATGTACCCCTATGTACTCTATGTAGAAGGGGAATGCATTTGAGCAATAGATACAAATATAGATAGACTCGTAAGTGCAAAAAAATGATACCAAACCACACAAATTCTTAGATTTTCATGACTGTAAAATAATTTTGGGGCAGAGAAAACAGTTTGTCCTCCTTAGCTTCCGTTTTCTCTCATAGCGCGCACATAGAAGATCGAGAGTAATGGCTAACTAAACAACATTTTCATCAGGGGAATGGTTTTCAGAATTTATGAAACAAATATCTACAAAAAAACATGATTTTGGGGCCCTCCCAAGGGGGCCCTAGGGATATCATATGGGTGTTTATGCCCTCATATGATCATTTCTATTGCTTACAGCAGCCCTTTAGACTACAGACACAAAAAACAAATTTGTGTGGCTGAAAAAACAAAAATAATAATTTCGGGGGTCGAGGTCGAACCCCCGGCCTGGGGGGTTATGGATGCGATGTTTTTTTGTTCCTTCCTATTCTATTCTCCTATGTTGAAAGAAGCATTATAGAACAAAAACACAATAATTAGAAATTTTGATCTCTGGGCTCAGAACAGGGTTCAGCCTCCCCATATTTTAACTAGTTTTTCCCATGAACCTAGCATGCAAGCACTCCTAATCAAACGTGGCGAGGCCATAGAATGCCTATCTTCTAGTCTTACTATTATTTATGATTGGAGCAGAGAAAATCTTGATACTTTCAATGCCTCCAAGACCCAGTTTCTCCCTATCTCTCCATCACAATCTTCGACAAGACTATCAACTATTCTTCAACAACACACAATTTAACCCTTCATCTTCTCTCAACATTCTAGGTGTATCTTTTTCATTTGACCTTTCTTGGAAAGATTATATTACCACTCTTGCTAAAACAGCTTCCCAAAAGTTAGGAGTGCTCAACCGTCCCTGTGGGTTCTTCAACCCTGCACAGCTTCTTGCTCTGTATCAGGGCACAGTGAGCCCCTGTATTGAGTATTGTTCGCATGTGTGGAGGGGATCCACCCATACCGCACTTCTCGAACGAGTAGAATCAAAAGCATTTCGCCTCATCAACTCGCCTCCTCTTACTAGTTCCCTACAATCTCTGTCTACATGCCGCAATGTTGCATCTCTTTCACTCTTCTATCGCTGTTTCAAAAATCAGTGTTCTTCTGAGCTCTCTCATTGTATAGCTATACCCCCTCCCTTGCGGCGAGTGCGAGACACCCGCCACCCCTATTCTGTCCAGCTCTCCAACTCAAGAATTGGCAAATTTTCTGTCTTTCTTCTACTCAACAAGTGAACTCTGGAACTCTCTCCCTCAATCAATCTTTCCTTCATCCTATGACTTAAGACTTAAACTTCGAGTGTCCAGGCATTTTGACTCCAACGTCCTTTGAATTTGGCTCTGTCATTCTTTTAACTTTGGGGGAGACACTTGCTACAGGCAACCTGCCTTTTGTTTCCTCCACACACATATAAAAACAAAAATAGAGTAAGGAAAGGAAAACACAAGAGGAAAGAGTCGGTGAAAGATGCAAATGGAGAGATGTTGTTGTTGTTCTTGTAGTTCCCCAGACTGTCTGGCTGAGCAGTCCCGAATCTGGTAGACTGAAGCCATCCTGATGCTCGGGCCCCCGAAGGGGAAAGGGAGAGATGAGATCTGTCTCTGAGAGAGCAGCGGGGGAGGGGAACATCAGCCCATGGGCTTGCACCCCCGGGCCACCATCCGCAGCCCACCTTGCAGTGCCACCCAGAACACTGTTCCCAACTACAGGTTCACACATCCTTACTGGGGCCCTGAGCTATATTATCAAACACCTTGACATGATGCTGGAAAGTGGTACAGATCAATGACTCAATACACTTTCTAACAAAGATTGCATTCTCTGACTAATGCATTGGCCACAGAATGTGGATGATGGACATCCAACTCCTCACCTAACAATGTGTCTATGTTTAGGTGTTGACAGCATTGGTGTGGAAAGGAAATTGCTAATGACAATAATATAATTTTACATGAATGCATTGTAAAATGTGAAGGTGGGAGATAAATTATTGAGTTTTGAGGTCAACATACGAATGTGGCAGGTATACTGTATGTCATGTGACCACAGCTGTTAAATACAGTACTGTACAGTATATACCGTACATAGATGAAATGATCCGAGAATGGAGGATGAGAACAATGGGCGGAATAGCTAGGCTGGAGTGAAAATATATAGAGGTAAGATGTTAATATGCTTATTTAGCCTACAAATAATGCTGCCCTATTGGCAGTAAGTTGAAATGAACTTCATAGACTATAGTCACTGACTGATGATGTGCAAATAGCAGAAGTTAATTGTCAATGTAGGGAAAACTAGCGTACCAATAACAATATTTAAGAGGAAAACGATTGAAATTATAAAATATAAAGCCAAGTAGCTACATGAGAAGAAGTTTAAATTAAACTGAGAAGTGAGGAATTTGAAAGATTGAAGGTTTGAAACAGTAGGAATGTGTGCATGCTTTTAGTAAGTATGTTTGTTTCTGTGAGAAATGTAACCTGAAGGTCAATGTGATGAATAGTAAAGTTATGGTCTTTGAGAGGCATATAGCCACAGAGTGTGAAGTGAGATTAAATGGTAAGATAATAGAAAATGTCAGCTCACTAAGTACAGTATGTGAGCGGCATGACGAGTCAAGATGGGAGTTTGAAGGGTGAAGTGTGAGAGGGTACAGCTGGGGAGGAGGGTTGTAGGTATGCTAAAGGCAGTGACAAGGAATAGGGTGACAAGTATGGAACTAAAGAAATCACTGCATGATACTGATAATGTACTAAATGTAGTGTATGGACAATGGACATTGTAGGAAAGACAAATATCAAGACAGAGAGGGGTGCAAATTAGTTATTTGAGAAATGCATGAGGAATTACAAGAACAATGTGATGTGGATGTGCTGGAGAGTGTTGAAGTGGAACACCTTGAAATAAAAAGAATGGAGTTAAGAAAGATATGAATGAAAGTGGTGTTGGGTGAAGGAAGGGCATCGACTTACATATATTAGAGGAGCATGGTGAAGGCAGTTCATTCATAGCATATGGCAATATATATAATATAAAGGAATATGCCTATAAAGCAAAGTATAGGCTACTATTTACACCTCTTTAAAAAATATATATATATTTTTGAAAGTCACAGCATTAGGCTACCCTATACAAGTACAAAATCACTATGTAGAATGAAGTTTTTGACATGTTCCCATTCAAGTGACATGTGATCATAATTATGTAGGATATGTTATGTTCAATGTTTGATTTTTTGCAAAAATTTATGTTTTTGATTATTGACTTCAAAGAATAAGTTATCTCAATATTAAAACTTGAAATTTAGACACTTTGCTTCCTACTACTTTCAACAATTTGTTGCCATCTCAACTGTTGTCCTATTATAGTCCAAGTCAACCAATGTCCGAAGTCACCCCATTTTACAGTATTATACTGTACTTTTAACCAGCCACTAATGTTTTCTAAAAAATGCAATTTCCTTTGAATTGCAATAATGTATGAATGAACTGCAATTTGATAATTAGCCATAACCATTATAACTGTACTGTACTGTAGCTATATACAGTATAGTACAGTACAGTACTTATTACAAACTACAGTACAAACAATGTTCATGGAATGCACCACAAGTGCAATTTTGAGTTCCTCAAAAATCTAGTACAGTATCTGTAGCCTACACTTGTAAATTGGTAATTTATTTCAGTGATGGTCAGATAAAACTGTTACCATCCCCAGTCTCCCAAAGAGTAGAGAATGTGTGTGTGAAGAGAGGTGAATACATGCATTTCCTATGTACCGGTATGCAATAATAATATTATACACATTGAAAATACACATATTCACCTGTTTTCATATACACATTATCTGCTCCATAGGCACCTATGTGTTGAATATAGATGCTATACCAGGTTTTTACTGAGGTTGTATTAGCTTATTAGGTACCGTAGGTTCTTACTTGGCTGGAGAAGATGAGAACACAAGAACACAAACACGAAGGTAATAGAGAATAATATAACACAGAGTACAAACATAGGTTATTCTTATTCATGCAAAATCATATGGTTAAAGGTGCAATGTTACATAAGACAGGGATAGGTTTTAAATAGCAGCACGATCGAGGATCATCTAGGCGTCTCAAGGGGAAGATACAGGCAGGTTCTGAAGATCTCTGAAGACGTTGCTGGCAGGTATTCCCAATGAAGTCCTGGTCCGTGGGGTGGTCCTCTCGTGTGACGGTGACAAAAGTTAGGGGAAGAATTCCTTGTAGATCCTCTGAAGACTGTAGAGGTGAGGGTCTTACATGAATAACGAGCCGTTACACCAGTGTCTTACGCTCTTGTATCAAGGAATTAAAGTAAGGAGCCGTTTCACCAGTGTCTTACGCTCTCTCTTATAATCCAGACCTAGACTTCAGCAGGTAGTTGAAGACTTCCTTGTAGATCTCGGAAGACTGTAGATGTGAGGGTCTTACATGAAAACGAGCCGTTACACCAGTGTCTTATGCTCTCGTATCATGGGATTAAAGTAAGGAGCCGTTTCACCAGTGTCTTACACTCTCTCTTGCAATCCAGACTTAGACTTCTATGTGAGTCTCTAGAGGAACTTACATGATGGAATCTTGGGATTGTTACGAATACAAGCCGTTACACCAGTGTCTTACGCTCTCGTATCATAACGACTAAGTAGGGAGTTTTATATACCAGTGTCTTACACCCTCCACTACAAGTCCTGACTGAGAAAGAAGCCGTTACACAAGTGTCTTACGCTCTTCCAACCAGCCTTCCTATGTTTGTGGGTTTACTAAAAATAGAGCACTTGCTCCGTGCTGCATACTCTAATTATAGAAAAGTCCCGTACCAAAGCAATGTAAAAATGTTAGGTCACCAGTGTTGTATAATAAAAGTACGAGCAAATCCAGGGTACTTTCGAGAAATGCGTCGAGTAGTTCCACCAGTGTCTTACTCCCTCAAGGCAATTTATCGGTAAAGATAATCCCAAGTCTTCCAGATAACTATTAGCCAGTGCCTTTTAGTATATCTTTCCAACTGTACTGCTTCTGGATTTGGCTGGGGATGTCTTACTAATTCCGTCGTTCCTTCCGGCTGCGCATCTCGGATCTATAAGGGCGGTTGTGCGCGGAGGAGGGTGTGTTCGACGGTGGTATCCCTTCTCGGAATTTGCGCCACGGTGGTGGCGAGTCTCCAGGCAAGATGGGCGTGTGGTGGTTTGAGGTTTATGAAAGGTTTTCTCTCCTGGATGTTGTTGTCGGCCTTCTTTGGTTTTGCTGGTGGTCTAGGAGGTTAACTTCACAGTTAGGTCTTTTCCTGGTGTCGGGGGAAGTGGCGAGGTGATGGTGGCGACCCGGACCTGCCGGGGTGAGGAGGCACTTGTGTCCTCTTGTCTTGGCAGTGTGGTGACAGGAGTTGCTTTTGTACTGGTGCTTCCATCTCCTCCTTTGTTTTTCTCCCCTATCTCAATAACCTAGACAAACATTAATGTATTCTAATGTTTATATTTTCATATTGCTTGTGGGTATCGCTGTGTTATTGTTTGTATTTTATGCTAAAGGAGCGGGGACCAGGACGATGGCCAGATGTTCTGTTGCTGCCATATAAACTTTCTTCAAGGTACTTTTTTAAAGGAACTAGATAAAACCTACCAGAAAGATTATTTGGGTGCGGTGTGTGGCTAATTTTGAGTTACTCTATAAACATATACAGTATATAGATATGTGTGTATATCTCACAGAATTTGACAGGAAGGTTAGTCAGCTAAAGAACAGAAAATGTCAATACTGTACTAGAACATGTACTTGCAATGCAACTTTTGAATGGTGCAGTTTTGGATGGCAATGACAAGAAATTATTCTGATGGCAGTGTGGATTATGACAAGGATAATTTATTCTTTCAGATGAAATGTGGCCTAAAGAAATACAGTACTAGAATAATGAAAATGACACCCACATACACAATGTGTATAAATGTACCACAGATTAACAGTAAGCCTAAACTAGTAGATGTGGTTGAAGATGTTAATGCTGTGAGAAATGTCCATGCTTCCTGGAGACCGAAGAGAAATGGATATTTTTCACGGCAAAGTCTGTATATATCTGTCATCTGGTTGGAGATGGGATAATGCTGCAGCTGAGGGACCGAAGAAAGATAATCCCACAAGTACAGTATAGAATTTGTGATTCAACTACACAATATATGCCTCTAACTGTCCTCAAAGAAGGAAATTAAATCCTATGTATCCTATGTTGGAATTATTACTAAGACCATGGAAACTATCTATCTATCTATTGCCAGATGTCTGTATACTCCTCTTAACCCGGGAACTGCGGGGAGACTCTTAAGAGTTCCCCCGGCGGACTGTGGGGAGACTCTTAACCCGGGAACTGCAGGGAGACTCTTAAGAGTTCCCCCGGCGGACTGCGGGGAGACTCTTAAGAGCAGAGCTTTTGAACGCGTACCAAAACTGCGCGTTTATAGCCAGGCGGCTGAAAATTGGTGTGGGTATAGTACTACATGTCAACTCTCGACACCACCCCGCCAAACGCTCGCCCCGCAGTCGTGCAAGCACCACCGCGCCAGTAACCACGCACTAGTCATGGAGCCCACACGTCCCTCACGCTCGCTCCCTGATAACACAACCAGCCCTCCTTCTGGTGGTGTTAGCCGCCGTGGAAGGCAGAGGGTGGCTGCTAAAGACCCTACCTACCTGTACGACACGCCCTACAGCTCGGAGGACGAAACACTTGCACCCAAAGCACGAAAAACACGTGCAAGCACGAGAAAGGTACAGAGGTCATTGGTGTTTCGGGACACTGCCACCACGACCCAGGCCACTGCAACAACCACTACCACCACCACTGCCACCCCTGTCACCGGTACCAGCTACACAGGAGGCCGCCCTAGGGCTGCAGAACCTGCGGGGGCAGGAAAAATTAAAGGCACGGGCGTAGGGAAAAGAACCCGTACGCCAGCCACAGTGCCCCTACCACCACCACCACCACCAGCCGCCCCTGGCCCGGCTGCCCCTGCCGCCCCTGCCCAAGGAACAGGGAAGGGGAAGGGGAAGGGGAAAGGGAGAGGGAAAGCGACTGCTGGCCCTGCTGGCCCTGGTGTCCCTGCCGGCCCTGCTGCCCCTGTTGCCCATGCCGCCCCTGCCCAAGGAACAGAGAGAAGGGCGACAGGCACCACCATCATCTTGCCATCAGGGCCACGCACCACTGCCGCCACCTGTGCCACCGCCTCTGCTGTCCCTGTCCATAAGACTCCCGCACGTGCAAAAGTGACCCGGAAAACTCTGACACCATCAAAGTATGCCGCCCTGCTGTTTGATGGTGATTCGCAGGACATTGGCAGCCCGGGTTTCGACGACGAAGCCCTAGCACGGGACCAAGGGTGGGGGGATTTGGGAGTGGACAGTGGGAGTGAGTCCGACGTCGGTGACGAGAATGAGGAAGGGCATCGTCTGTCAAGTGAAGAGGAGGGTGATGATGATGCAGTGCTGTATCGCGACCATGGAAGCGATATTTCAGACGATGAAGCAGATGCAGACGACATTCCGATCCTTGAGCTGCCTTCGTTCGATTGGTCTGACGGGGTCAATTTTGTACCTGACGTGCCCCAGTTCAATCCTGGGACGTCAGGAACAACTGACGACTGGCCCTGTGACGATCAAGCGAACGAAAGCGACTTCTTCCTCGCTTTTTTCGATATGGAGGTAATGACGTACATTGTTGCCCACACAAACGCCTACTACAGGTGGGTGTTTGGCAGATTGGACGTCCTTTCTCCAAAAGCGAGAATACGAGGCTGGGTGGATACGACTGTGGAAGAATTTATGACGTTCTTTGCCTTGTTGTTCCTCATGCCTCTAATCAAGAAGCATGTGTTGCAACACTATTGGAAGCACGACCCTCTCATCGCCACCCCAACTTTCAATAAGTTCATGACTCGTGACAGATTTTTGTTGCTGCTAAGATTTATGCACTTTGCAGACAACGAAAATCCTAACAGGATTGACAGGATATGGAAAGTTCGGGATGTGTTCACCATGTTGTTGGAGAGGTATAGGAAATACTTTTACCCCTTCCTCAATTTGGTGATTGATGAGTCGCTCGTGCTCTTCAAAGGACGTCTTGTTTTCAAGCAGTATATCCCCTTGAAAAGGCATAGGTTCGGAACCAAGCTCTTCGTTTTGTGTGATTGCGAAACTGGAATAGTGCTTGACATGATCGTGTACACAGGCACTGACATTGACATACCGAAACGCTGCCAATGACCCCATGGGCATGTCAGGTGCCATCGTCAGGAAAATGTTGGCACCTTACCTGGGCAAAGGCCACATCATCTACACATACAATTGGTATACTTCTCCTGCTCTCTGCCAGTTTCTTCATGACAACCAAACGGGGTCATGTGGGACTGTCAGAAAGACAAGAAAGTTTATGCCAAAGTTCACAGGTGATGTCATTCCTCTCACAGATACCTCCTCCAGTGACACACCTTCAGAAGACGACCTGGCCCAGGAACACCGCGAGAGGCATGTGCGAAGAAGGCGACGAAAAGGGCAGAAATTCAAGCAGCTCGAGAAGTGTGGGAAACTGATAGCCCTGAAGTGGAAGGATAAGCGAGACGTCCACCTGCTTTCCACCATCCACACAGGTGCCCAGGTGGATTCTGGCAAAATCCACTACCGAACCAGGAAGACCATCTACAAGCCCGACATGGTAGTGGACTATACCAAGAACATGCGCCTGGTGGACAAGTCTGACTGTCAGCTGTTAGGCGTTGAGTGTCTGAGGAAGACTGTGAAGTGGTATCACAAGCTCTTCCTCCACCTAGTTGATAACACGATGCTCAACGCCTACAACTTGTGGTTGGTGAAAAAGGATATGTCCCCAAACCAGAAGCTGAAATTCCGGGAGTTCTTTTACAACGTCTCATACCAACTCCTGGAGAAGTATGGCACCACCACTCACAGACGTACGGCATGGCGTGGGGATCACGTTCCTGACCGCATCCAGCTGGGTGTCGAAAGACACTACCCAATCAACACCGAGATGCTTGGCACTCGTCGCAGGCAGGCGCAGTGCACCGTCTGCAGCACCAGTGTCAGGAAACCCCATGTCACCAAAAGAGTCACCTCAATGTGCGCCGAGTGCAAAGTTCCACTCTGCCTGGGTGACTGCTTCAGGGACTACCACACCTTCAAGAATTATTGAGTGTCGCCCTGCCCTGCTCTGCCCTGGACTCGCCCCCTGCCCCGCCCTGTCCTGGACTTGCGCCCTACCTTACCTGACCTGACCTAATTGATCACGCTACCTCATAATGTAACATATATATTATATAATGTATAAGTTCCAAAGATGTCCCTGTGATATAGCTTTTACATTATATAATTGTATGTTTCATTATTTAGTTTATTAGTTTCAAATATTTACATGTAATATGCCTTATTTTTTTAGTATATCAATATATATGTTTGTTATTAGCCAAAGTAATGTGTATATAATTATTTTCTTACCTCAAATGAATTGTACAAAAATAAATATGTTTCAATAAATCCTGTCAAACCTACTAAGATAATAAAAAAAAACAATAAAAAAAAACAAGGTCATGTCATTGTATTCTTACAATATGATATATTCTATGAATATTTCATATTGTTTGAATACAATGGCATGATCTTGTAAAAAAATTGTTTTATCAAAAATGTTGTAGACAATATAAAACCTTCCCCATAACCCCCTCCTGGATTCGATCACACAACCCTACCACACTTTGAGTTTTCCAGTCCGCGACCTTACCAACCATGCCACAGGAGCTCATACCAAATATCACTCAAAACTTCGTGTTTACAATCGAAATGACAATATACAAAACAAAATTAATTATCCCACCAATTTACGTTTGTAAATTGATGGGATTATCAATTATATCATGCCAAGGTTTATAAAAGTTTGTCTCTGTCAAGAATTAGTAATTATATAACTTTATTCTGTCAAAAATTGCCCAAACACTCAGCAAAATTGCCCCTCTCAGTGTGACTCCACTCATTTTCACACGGTCAAGCGGTGACCCTTGCCGTTCCTTTATGCCCCAGCTACACCAGCAACAGCAGCTCTGTCTGGGAACAACATTTGTATAAATACAATAATGGATAAAATACTCTTCACAAATACATTTGTATTGTATAATATTGTAAATAAAAATTAATAATAACTGTGTGGGTGTCGAAAATTGCTCAACCAGCTTTCTTATGTCTCGCCTACGTGCGTATATTGGATTATATATTTTTTTTTTTTTTTTTTTTTTTTTTCTATATTCCAACTACTACTCCCTCTCGGGCATAGGCTGAGAGCCTGTACATTCCACCGCTCAACACGGTGAAGCCCGTGAGGTCTTGTTCCAGTCTGGGGAGTGAGACATGTGAAGCATCCATCATGGCTCGAAGCAGCTCCATCTCTGAAGCGGCTGGTTGCTTCGCTCAAGTGCTTCACCGTCTCACCCTCCAGACTCAGACCCTCACTCTCAGAACGCCACCTATTGAGCAGTGAACTCACTAGGCATTGTCCCCCTGTAACATATTTTGAATATGGGAATATTCATACAGTGTTATTTAATCAGGGAACAATGAGGGTATTTTTTGGCATTTCGGTGGGCTTTGTGGTAATGCACTGATACTAGGTACAGCACAAATTCAATCCCAATAATATCTTCCCATTGACATATCGGGATTTGAACCCGGGTCCATTGGATTACCAATCCAGTGGCATGACCACTCCACCACACCTCCCCTAAACCGTCATGATATAGTCATGTATAGTCATGACTCATACAAATAATTGCAGTAGGTCTCGAATATACATTTATATTGCATATTACTTGGAAATAAATAACTATACGTTTCTCTGGTGGCAATCTACCCTTTCGCAAGTGTAAGGAGACACCAGTCTATATTTAGCCCTCTATCACAAAAGGCAATCTGCCTGTGTTTACTGACCACCGTCGCTGGTGGTCTATAATATAGTACTTTATTTACAGTCAATGGCCTACATGTTTCTGTGGTACTTCACATTTGTCTAAAATGCAATGTCTGCTTGCATAAAAATGCAATTCTGAAGTCCATTTATACGTACGACATACGCATGTCTCAGTTTCTCTCTCTCTCTCTCTCTCTCTCTCTCTCTCTCTCCATTCCTGACTCATGTTATTGTAAAACTCTTGGTGGCAACAAACACCAGACACCTGGTGTTCATAAGGTTCAAAATCCCAAGACATCAATACGCCTCGGGCGCCTCCACAATTGTCACACAGCTGGCTATCTATCTAGAGATCTGCCTGCCTACCTTCTCTCCACGACTCACTCACTCACTCACTCCCTCCCTGCTAGCCTCCCTCCTACCCAGCCACCCCCACCCACCCTTTCAGGCTTCCGTCTGCTAGAAACACATTCACAATTTGCGTAAATATCGCATCAATTGGGCTATATGCGGTATATTCCTTGTTATATGGGACGCCTACATACGTACACATCTTTATTATAGCATGACAGTGCTCTAAATACAAGATTTACGTGATATTTATGGCGTAACACACCCTCTCCCCCTTTCATTCCCAGCACAACTCACTCTCACCTTGGTTCACGCATAGAAACTCATTGATAATGTGCGTAAATATCGCATGAATTGGTCTATATGCGGTATATTTTGATATATGGCACGTATACATACGTACAAGTCTGTATTATAGCATGACAGTGCTCTACGTACAAGATATAAGTGATATGTATGGCGTAAACCACACTCTCAGCTCATAAATTGCCGCCAAACCTCCAACACATCTTCATTCCCGCCTAAAAATTATCTTATAATTCCCTTATATATTGTAATTTTTGGTCACTATGAGGCATATTCATTGTTATATGGGTGGCCTACACACGTATACATACTCTACATAGCCTAAAAGGGCTCAAAAAAGGAGATATACATGATAATACACGGTAACCCCCCCCCTCCTCCTATCCCCTGGGCGCGTGAAAATTCGGCAGGGAAATCTCGCCGTTCGATGACAATCTAGCCGCGCGGTGCCATTCGCTCCACATTTTTCAACTACGGACCGTTCCCCCCCCATTTTTGGGGGGGTCAAATATATATGGGCCGATGCACGCAAACATTCCCTAGACGATGATGTACTTTTTATCGAAATTGGCAATAGGTCCCAAAATCATCATAGGTGCGCACAGTCTTACCCTGTAGAAAACCCCCTGTGCGCCGCGGAGAGGTTAAGAGTCAGAGAAAAAAAAAATCAGCTTTTGACATCAAATTTTATTTTGTTTTATTTTTTTTTATTTTATTTATTTTTTTTGGCCCCTGGGCCATGCAAAATCTCAGTCCTCTACCTCCCCTCCTTCCCCACTTTCCTCCTCTCCTTCAGTTATCACCTATTTTCCCTGTTATTCCCTTATTCTGAGGTATATTTTCGTGCTAACATTAGAAATCCGGTTGCAGGGTGTGGTCATCACTGATAGCAAGCGAATGCAAGAGAGAGAGAGAGTATCGATCGACTGTGTCTCAGTGGCCTTGGGGGAAATTGGCGGGAAAGCAGCTTGCCTCACCCATACATTATACAACTCGCGGGCTATATCTCCGATTTTGACCATCCAAACGCTGTTTTCACTCGTTTTATTGTTGTTTCAGGTTAATACCTTTATAATCAACCCATAATAGGTGCATATGGATAAGTATTAATGCTATTAATGGTACAATAATTTTAGTGACGGAAACACCTCAAATACATGCGCACAGGGAGAGGTGTCTAATTACCCCCATGCGCACTTCAGAGGTTAATGAGGGTGGCCATACAAAGAAGGCCCCTAAGTGAACCTATCCTCTGTAAGAGGGACAACCCATGCCAGTTTACTGAAGGACTTACAGGATTGACCACTCAATTTAGGACCTGTCCGACCCCGAGGCCCTTTATGTATCTTTTTAGCTCTATTTTTCTAGAGTGGTGTTCGGCTAGTCCATCCACTAACCTGCTTCACCCTTATGTAAGCAGTACCGGTACGGTACCAATTTGTATCAGGTTTACTCCACTAGACAGGTTGTCGACCGAGGCTGACGAGTCCCATCCACCCGGATTTTTATAAGGTTGTTTCCCCTAGATGGGTTGCCAACTAAGGCTAACGAGTCCCATTCACCCGAAATATGGAAACACTTGTTTCTCAAAATCTGGAGGAAAAAACATAATTGTTCTAGTTTAACACCAAGTCGAAACCATCGATATATTATTTAGTCTTACCGGTATATGTTAGTTATATCATACAGGCTACTTCATTGGCATATATGTAGAAACCATCGGTAATTCATTATGATATACAGTACCGGTACTGTACTCCCTAAATCACTAAAAAAAATCGAAGGATGTACTGTACTGTAGTATTCGGGCTACGGTCGTCATGTTTACATAAGTCGTACGCTAGCGGTTTCGTTTTTGTTTTGGTTTTATTGTGATATTTGCCCCCTGCTGGCAATATATATGATGACAATAAACCATGAGAGGTTGATGGGGGCAAAGCCAACCTCAACCTATTTTTGTATCCCACGGCAGTCAAAATTGCCGGGAATGTGATCACGAGCGAGCGAATATATTATTCACTCACTTGTTCGTCAAGGGGAATCCATGCAATGCGAGCTAAGGTCATTATTATCGCGCCTCCTTAACTGGGAATGTATTGCGTGAAATGCATGTTAAGTGTTTTATGTATCGTTGGAATGGCTGTGGATGTGTGTGTAGTCTGTACTTTAGCCAATTGGCGACATTTGGAAATGAAGGCTTAGGGTTAATCTGTACGGTACCAGTCTCACCCGAAGGCTGAGGTTGACCAGTAGCTTAGGTTGACCAGTACGATACCCATCTCACCTTGTAACCGATCACCAACCCAAGATGGGACGTCACAACTTCGTCCACCTATATCAGGTTCCTATTTTTACTGCAGTAAGATAGTTATGCGAGAAGTATTTAGAGAAGCATAAGGAGATATTTTGGGCTTTTATGGACTTGGAAAAAGGGTATGATCGTGTGGACCGTGAAGCAATGTGGAAGGTGTTAAGGATTTATGAAATAGGAGGAAATTTGTTAGAAGCAGTTAAGAGTTTTTATGAAGGGAGCAGAGCATGTGTGAGAGTAGGAAATGGTGAGTTGAGTGAATGGTTTGAGGTAAAGGTAGGTTTGCGACAGGGTTGTGTAATGTCACCATGGCTGTTTAATATGTTTATGGATGGTGTGGTGAGGGAGGTGAAAAGGAAAACTATGGGAAGAGGATTGGGTTTAGTAGGAAAGAATGGTAGAGATTGGGAGTTGAATCAGTTGCTGTTTGCTGATGACACAGCATTGGTGGCGGATTCTGATGAGAAACTGCAGCGGGTAGTCAAAGAGTTTGGTGTGGTTTGTGGAAGGAGGAAACTGAAGGTGGACGTCAATAAAAGTAAAGTAATGGTGTGTAATAGGGGAGAGCATAGGGTGAATCTAGATGTGAGGCTGGATGGGGAAATATTGGAACAAGTAGAGTGTTTTAAATATCTAGGAGGAATGATAAGCAGGAGTGGAGGTATGGAAGTGGAGGTAAAACAGAGAGTGTGTGAAGGAAGAAGGTTTTCGGAGCAATGGGAAGTATGTGGAAGACGAGAAATCTCGGAGTGAAAGTAAAAAGTGCACTGTATCAAGGAATTGTTGTGCCAACAGTGATGTATGGGGCTGAGACATGGGCTCGAAGAAAAAGGAGAAAAGAGGGCTGGATGTGATGGAGATGAGCTGCTTGAGGAGTATGTGTGGAGTTACTCGTAGAGACAGATTGAGGAATGAAGAGATACGTAGGAGAGTGGGGCAGCAGGAACATTTGTCAGCCAGAGTGGACAGAAGGGTGCTGAGCTGGTATGGTCATGTTGAACGAATGGGAGATGAAAGGCTTACAAAGAGAATATGTGAGTCAGGTACAAGGGGAGATAGAAGGGCAGGAAGACCCCCATTGAGATGGAGAGACTGTGTAAGAAAGGCTTTGGATGATAGAGGAATGACTATAGATCAGGCAGGGGAAGTGGTGGTGGACAGGAGTGAATGGAGAATGCTTGTGAATAGTTGAGTGAACACGTGGTCATTTGGAGTAAGGGGTCGGGCACAAGTTCGACTAGATAATAGTCCATCAGGCGCCTGGCCCGGGGAGACGATTAATATGAAGGGTGTGCCTGGAAGTGTGGTGGGAGGGCTTGTGGCTTTGGCTCCGCTGCATGTCTGCCTGCCGAGATCGGAACCTCTCCGGGTGGTCAGGGGCCGGGGGAGTGCTGGAGCGACCTTGGCAACCCTGGTCTCTGGGTCTTCTCCTGGGTGACCTGGATGTGTGTGAGTTTGTGTTTTTTATCTGTGTTTATTTTTTGTTTTATGTTGTTTTTGTGTTTTCCCTGTTCTTGCTCTGTCTTGAGTCGGCTACCCCCAAAATGGGGATTGGGCCTGAGCATATAGATAGATAGATAGATAGATAGGTGAACAGAGGCTACACCGTTAAGAGACTTGCCCAAATGTCTCTTCGCCGACCGAGTCACGAACTCGGGACCTTCTGGTTGTGAGCCAGACGCGCTATCCGTTACGCCAAGGGGAGGTGGTGTTGCTTTGGTGTCTTAAGATTGATGGATAATGTTGGCAAGAATGTTAAGTGTGGGCGTACCGCCAGCCTTATTTACACTATGCGTAGTGTCGTCAGACCTTTGCCATCATGTTCCCGTCTATTTGGACTGCCTTTGGATACAATAATATGTGGGGCTTTGCCCCCCTCACCCCCCCGGGACCCCCCATGACATATTGTCATCATCATATATATTGCCAGCAGGGGGCAAATTACCGAAACAATAAAAATAGACGCGAACTTAACCACGGCGATCGACAAATGTAAACATGGCGGCGGGGGGGGGGGGGGGGGGGGGGGGCGTCGGACCTTTGCAATCATGTTCCCATCTATTTAGAATGCCATTGGATACAATAATATGTTGAGGGTGGGCTTCGCCCCCCATCACTCACCCATGACATATTGCCATCATCATATATATTGCCAGTAGGGGGCAAATAACCGAAAAAATCGCCGTCAAAATAGATGCGAAGTTAACCGCGGCGATCGCTTTATGTAAACATGACGACCGTACGCCCGGAATCTACATCCATCCCATAATGTTTTTTTTTTACAATTTCCGACGGGGTTCATAAAATAACGCACTTATAAATAACCAAAACAAGGTAAAACAAATTGATGAAAGCCTACTTGTAAAAATCATCCCGTGTTAAACTGGATAGGCCTATTTACTGAAAAATTATGAAAAATATGAGTGCGAGCCTTTTCCCTATAATTACCAATTATTTGTTTATGGCAAAAAAAAAAAAAAAAATGGAAGGAACAAGTCACAAGTGTAAAGATTAAGAATGTCACCAAAGTTGCCAAACAGTATTAAGGAAATTGTATACAATAACATTATTACAATAATTCATTAACTAATTCACTAGGTCTATAGGCTACAACTTAAGTTAGGATAGCCTACTGCTAGACCTATCTTATAACTAAAAGGTTAGGCTAGCCTGTAAACCTCACCCAATTCCACAGCCCGCCTATAATAGGCGGCTAGGCCTAGGCCTTTTCATAGTTTCACTAGGCCCCCTCCTTGTATTAAACAATTTCAGAAAGTTTCCAAAATATACATAACTACCATAACATTATTACACTAGGCCTAATTCATTAACTAATTTACTATAGGCTACAACTTAAGTTAGGCAGCAGAATCTGCTAGACCTGTCTTATAACTAAAAGGTTAGGCTAGCCTGTAAACCTCAACCAAGTCCACAGCCTGCCTAGGCCTAGGCCTTTTCATAAAGTTTCACTAGGTCCTCTCCTTGTACTAAACAATTTCGGAAAAAGTTTCCAAAATATAGCCTAGTACCTACATAGCCTAACTAGGCTAGGTCCTACCATAACAATATTACACTAGGAGTACTAATTCATTAACTAATCTACTATAGGCTACAACTTAAGTTAGGCTAGCCTACTGCTAGACCTATTTTATAACTAAAAGGTTAGGCTAGCCTACATGTAAACCTCAACCAAGTCCACAGCCTGCTTAGGTGGCTAGGCCTATTCATAAAGTTTCACTAGGCCCACTCCTTGTATTAAACAATTTTGTTAAACGTTTCCAAAATATACATAACTACCACTTTAAGTCTACTAGGCCTAGCCTACATAAATGTCAAGGTTGTGTGACGCTATGTGAAATTCGATGTTACCCAAAGTTGTCTGCGAACTTGCGAAATAATGTTCTTAGCCTACTACGTAACTATTGAATGAAGCACTGTTCATGCTACAATAACTAAAGTTGTAAATAATTATTCGAAGGCAACCTCTTGTATATACTAAAATAAAGTTCCTTTGCACTAATATGGGAGGATTATGTGTTTTAGATCATAATTAAGTCAAGAAGTCATTGACCAAATCTTTTGTTTACATGGCGAAGACTCGGCAGACGACGTATGCTAAACGCTATTTTCACCATTATATATATTATTTATTAGTAATCCTTTCTAATTTAATGCATGAAAATAAAATAATTTGTAATTTTATACACTTGTTTATGTATTACAACCGAGTAATTAACTTAAATATCCAAATTTCATACTCGATCTCTAAAATTACGTGGACCTTGGACCCTCCGCGGAGGTGGCTAGGCTCCGTGGAGCAGGTGTCCCCAATATACTGCCATAGCCTTCGACATTGGTAACCTCTCCGGGAGATCTGGAATCTGGGAATTTTGCTGGGGACCCCAAATGGGCCTTGGTCTCTGGGTATTTCTTCTGGGTGACCTCAATGTGTGTAAATTTCTGTTTTCTTTTTTTGTTTTGTTTTGTTTTGTGTTGTGTTCTAATATCCCTGTTGGGGTTGTCTCGAGTCGCCCCAACCCCCCACCCCCTCCCCCCAAAAATAAAATAAAATAAAAAATAAAACAAAAATAATAACATATAAATATACAGTATATATAAATATTTACAACAAAATATATAAAAAATAAGTACAACAATACACAAATAATAGGAAAAGGAAAAAAGGAAAAGAAGACAAATGGGGGTTGTAGTAGTACCAGAGTATATAGATAGATAGACCTACAATATACGTTATTTCGTTTACAGACAGTGATTCCTTTAGTAGATGGTTAACCTGTAATCATCTCAAGTAGTACCACCTCAACCAGTGACAACTCAACCAATACCAATTCAACCATTGCTATCTTAACCAGTTACAACACAACCGGTACCATGACGTCGGTGAAGCAGAGCTGGGACCTGTTGTTGGCCTCCTTGGTCCTATTTTGGTTATTTATTTGAGTGGCATCACTACCTTTGAGTGGCGGGAATATCGTGCCAGGAGACGAACCGACTGTAAACAAACATGGCGGCATCACGTACGGGAGACACGAACTACTGCAGCTCGCAAAATATAACCGCGCTACCCCTTTTGTTGTGTCTGATGACATCACCAGATATACCAAGAAACGTGGCAGACGTGGAGGATTAAGGGTAAGGTAAAGGAGACGAGGATCCAGGGTACCAGTACCGGCGGTCGTCTGTGAAAATGTATGGAGTTTGAGGAATAATATCGACGAATTTCTTGTACTGAGCAGGTTGGACTGTGCGTACCGTGAATCATCCCACGCATGCCTAACTGAGACATGGGTCCAATAAGATACAGATCCAGACTCTGCTTTTACTCTGCATGGTTTCACTTTAGTAGATAGGAGATAAAACTAAAGAGTCTGATAAGTCAACAGGTGGTGGAGTCTGTGCAAATGTCAACAATAGGTGGTGTACTGACATTTCCATATATGAACGGTTCTGTGATGGAAATATTGAACTTTTGACTTTGTCACAGAAACCATTCTATCTGCCACGGGAGTTTACGAAAGTGTTTACTACAGTTGTATACTGTATATTCCTCAAAGTGCTGATGTGAAACTAACTGAGAGAACTTAGTATGTATGTTTGTATGTGTATGTGTGTGTTATGTGTTTGAATGTTTGTGTGTGTAAAATAGAAAATTATAATCCTAATGTTGTTAAAATGATTACAGGTGACTTTAATAACTGCGATTTCAGTCAATGCATTCCTCACGATCAGCTATGTATACATTTTCCGACTAGGATTAATATATTACTCTAGACCCATTTTTTGTGTAATATTTAGCGCAGCTATGTAGCTCAAAAGCTTAAGCCATTAGGCATCTCCGATCATGACATGTGCCTTCTTTCTCCTGTGTACAAACAACTATTAAAGCGTAGAAACCCAAAGGAAACACTAGTATACTCCTGAATAAAAGTGAACGAAACCTTACCAGGCTGCATGGAGAGCACATATATTGATGTTTTATATGATAGTAGCGCCTCAATAGATGATAATGTTGATATTTTGAACTCTTATATACATTTCTGTACTGATATGATGGTAC
The DNA here is from genome assembly GCA_032716605.1 of Paralithodes platypus. Classification (NCBI taxonomy): domain Eukaryota; kingdom Metazoa; phylum Arthropoda; class Malacostraca; order Decapoda; family Lithodidae; genus Paralithodes; species Paralithodes platypus. The sequence continues at coordinate 15,975,165 of CM064480.1, read as the reverse complement.
CGAAAAACATGGTCAAGTGTTACCCTAATAATATACCCTGGGTATTGAAAGCGCTGAAAGAATTGCTGACTAAGCAAACACATATTCTTAGTGGTAATGATAATAAGAATTATCTAAAAGCCGTTCAAAGGGAAATTGATAGAAACATCGCTGCATGTATAAATAGGTATAAAACTAAAGTGGAAAACATATATAGCCTAACAAGAATCATACAAAATCAGCTTGGAAAGGGATTAGATAACTTACTGGGTTGGAAAGAAAATTTGTCAATCTCGGGGTAAATAATGCTACGGACTTCTGTAATGAGCTCAATGGTTTTTTTGTATGCAAGGTTTGATAAATTTAACTTCTCTTCTGAACGTTCATGTATTACTAACTTCCATCGCAACAGGAATGATCAACGTATTCTTATCTCCATTGATTATGTATTTAGAAGTTTGCAATCTATGAAGCCTGCTAAAGCAGCTGGTGGTAATGCACTGAAGTTGTGTAGAGAACCGTTAACACCAATTGTGTGCAAGATATGTCAAGTCATTGGATAGTGGTCATATACCAATACTATGGAAGGCATCTGAATTAATAGCAGTCCCTAAGAAATTCCCACCGGCTTGTAACAATTACTATCGGCTGATAGCCCTAACTTCCAGCATGATGAAATGGTTTGAACAAATTATGAAACATAATTTATGTCAGCAGGTTAAACAGCTCAACGACCTAATCCAATTTGACTTTACCAGTAATCGATGTTTTGAGGATGCAGCCCTGTTTTTTACTGATTATTTCTTAAATATTTTGGATAAATCTAACAAAATTTTCATCGTAAACATACATGTTGTAGATTTATCGAGTACCCTTAGCACCATCCAGCATAATATAACGATGTAAAAACTGAATAACATGAATGTAAATGCTAACCTAATCCTTCACCAGTCGTTCAATTACCCCTATATGTAAATGGAAAACTAGTAGAAACTCTTACATAATACAAATACCTAGGTACAATTATTGATGATAAATTGACTTTTAATATGCAGAGACAATTATATAAGGTTAACTCTAGAAAGTACTTTATGAGAAAATTAAGTAAACTTAAAATGTATATAAAGATCTTGGACATATTTTATTCAGCAGTAATACTGTCAGTTATCTCGTTCTCTGTCACACGTTGGTATGGTAGCTGCAATTCAGACCTGAAAAATATACTTACGAAAGTAATAAAACATTGTGTTAAATTGGGGGTACAAAACGTTGCTTGATATATACAAGGAGTCTACTATCCAGAGATGTGAATTAAATACAATTGACTCCACACTTCAACTGAACTGTAGTTACCAAGTGTTGACCTCGGGGAAAAAGCTAAGATCAACAAATTGTAGAAAAGCAAGGCATTCGAGATCCTTTGTACCAGCGGACTTAAAAATCCATCCGCCAACACCAAGTTACTGACTAGTGGTTTCTAAACTATATCGGAATTTTTATATATATACTAACTTCCATATTCTCAAGTAGGCCTATGTTATATTACCATGATGTCCAAATTGTAAGAATGTGATATATCTATGTGAATGTATTCCTATGTCTCTGTATGAAAAATGCAAAACACAGATTTTCACTATTATCACTACACTACTATCACTATAATCACTAGTCTAGTACAGTCTCATTCATCAGTACTATCATCACTACTACTGTCACCATCATTACCACTACTATCAATATTGGCACTGCTACTATCACAACCATTACTACCACTACTGCTATCATCTCAACTGCTGTGGTTATCCTAAATACTGCTTTCACATCATATCACACCATACTGCTATCATCCCAACTGTTATATGGCTATCCTAAATACTTTTACATCATACAGTATCACACCATACCACTATCATCACTACTAATGTCACCATCATTACTGTATCACCATAATCACTGCCACAATAATTACCAACACTACTAGTATTACTGCCATCATCATCACTACTATTGTCACCATATCTACTCAAATTGAAAAAGTCCGTTGGCTGGACGAGGTTCGACATGTTTAAATCCCTTGCAGAGGGCTGGCCCGCCGAGCAGCCTGAGCGGCGGGCCTGGCTGCTGGCAGCCAGTCGGCAGTCGCCAGTAAGCCAGTTATAACAGGTGGGGGAGGGTGTGTGGATATCAAGTCGCGCTAGGTTGCTTGGGGTGAATGGCAAGTTATATACTTATATGTTTCCCTATACTCGGTTTCATATCATCTGACACTAAATTACAACATCCTTACCTCAATTACTCATCTTTTACTAACATTTTCAAATTAAGTGTGTTAAGAACATTCGGTAATTAGGCCTAGATAATGATGAGACCCAATACATTTTGAGTATTCCATAAAGTATATATTGACAAAATCAGTTGGGTAAGGGATTCAATCTTGTGTCGGATGAAATGGATCCGTTTATTATTATCTTCCCATAGCCTATACAGGCTGATTCAAAACTCTTACAGGCAAAATTCCAAGGTAAATTTTGTAAACACAATAGAGGATACTGTCTTACATGAATCATTACCTGAAAATACATATAGCCTATCATTAGAAATAAATTATTGTAGTAGGCCTAATAGCTAGGCTATAACATACACAGCCAAAGCCATTCCTACGATATTTTAGTCAACAAACCGAACACTACTCCTACCCTCGCCAAACCCTGGATGGGCGAGGTATTAGTTTTGAAGCATTAGCCTACATGCGAGGTGAACATACTGAATGAATATCACGGTAGCCAAAAACGAATGTTAGCTCTAACATTTATGGACATTTTCGTAACCCACATTGTACTGCACTGTAATAATAATAATAAATAAGCTGAAACAATAGCTAAGTTTTTCTTTTCACAAAACTGAGGTTTTGTTCAGTGAGATATGACAAAGATTTATGATACCCGGTATATGATTGTCAAATTATACAGTATATAACCACTGAGTTTAAAATTATAACCCTTTGTCACTGGAGAGGAGTAGCCTACTACCGTACGCTATAAGCACCACCAAATATATCAAGATGATTACCAGCAATTGACAATTTAAGCATGATTCAAAAGGCATAACTATATATATATATTTTTTTTTTTTTTTTTTTTTTTTTTGGGGGGGGGGGTCAGTAATACCTTTGTTTTGGCCGTTGGCATCCCACTACTTACCCAGCCAGATACAGTTCTGGGTGTCACAAGCATAAATGCGGCAACATTAACCAGATGACGTTACTCCTTCATCACGAGAGGTGTTAAAGGTAATCGTCTGACAGTAGCTAGAATGAAATATAGAAATCGTTGCGAGTTTGAAAACAAAGTTAAGCAATGCTTTCCAAATGAAGGAGCACACGTTATCGGATTATCGGGCTGGTGTTGCAGTATTAACTGTAGGCTACATCACGAATGAATATGATTTGTTTACTTCAGTTAAAAATACTACTTGTGTGAATGCAAAATTTAATGAACCATTGATCAAATTCAATGTTGTTACCGGTATTATGTAGGCCTATTCACATTTCCAAGTCACCAAGTCACTATAGTAGCTTAAGAATTACGTCGATGGTCGGACGGAAGAACAAACACCTGAAAGCCTCGGGGTCAACTTAAATCCCTTGATTGTCAATTAAACCTCTTGTGCACCGGCGACGTCTTATTAATTAAATCCTGGCTACTAATAGACACTTGTATTCAGTTTAAAAAGGGCCTCCAGCAATTTCCAGGCTTCAGACTATCTAACTTAACCATTATTATTACCACAGATCCTTAAACTATACAAAAACGTCTAAATATATCCATAACAATAATTAAAAGACGTGGTACAAAAAGGGTTACTAAATGTTCGGACAGTCGACTAGGCTAAGTAGTCGGGCAGATATGTCAAATAGATGTTCACTTCCGGAAGAAAGCATGAAAATTTGTCTATAGGGGTTTTTGAGTATGCTGAATCCGATTTTAATGGGATCCACGCTGGCAAACCAAGGGTTCCCACTCAAAATTGACATTGAAAAAAAATATATTAAAAAAAAACGTTTGTCATAGTCAACCTATATTGTTGTAGTCTAGCCACGTTAATCCGTTCATATTTATGTGCAGTATGTGCCTCATGTATTTGACAATAATGACATATCCAAGGATATCAAAGGAAGGATATAAGGGTGAACGATTTTATTTATAACTCCATCCGAACATTAATGAATATATCTCTTTTCATTTATTTTTCAGGAAAATCATATCCATTGTGCATGCATACATATGCATTAATATGATGATGTGTTTAATTTGCAGTACTTGCCAACGTTCATCATGATTAGCCTTCAATAATTAATCAGGTCTAACTAAACCTTTGATATAGATTTCTGATTAATATTGAAACGAACGTAACAAATGTTTCTAATCTTGTCAGGAATCGAGATGGATGGTGTCTAATACAACCAAGCTATATGGAGCGATGGCGACCAAGAAAATAAAGCTTGACAGTACTTCTACCCATCACCCGGTATTAACCGAAACAGACTGGACGCTATGTGCTATGTGCCAGAAAAGTTCAACTGAACCCCTGAGAGACCCGTCCCAATGTAAGAATGTAAACCAGTCCAAAGGCTATGAATCGTTAGCTGAGCACATCCAGGAGCTACACACTCGCTTAGTGCACTGCCAATGAACATACAGTTGTCACGTTTGGATGACGGTCAAGGTATCGCTGCAACCCTCTTTCAGCACAATGCAAGATGGCACAAAACATGCTACATGAGGTTTAACCAAGCCAAAGTTGAGCGTGCTCGCAAGAAGGTTGCCAAACTAGAAGATCCTGAACCGAAGACTTCTCCACCCAAAGGTAGACTGCGTTGTGCGTTTCCTGGAACCTCCTGCCAAGCTAAAGAAAGTCTCTGCTTCTTTTGCGATGAAAAAATGGAGGACACTTATCACAGAGCAGCCACACCACGAATGGATGCAAATGTTCGGAAGATGGCAACTGAGCTTCGTGATACCCGGCTACTAGCAAAGCTGTCCTCTGGAGACATGACTGCAATAGATGCGATATACCACAAACAGTGTTTGACTGGCTTCAGCAATAGATATCGTGCATTCACCAGGAAAGTGGAATCGAAGGAAGATTCAGATCTAGCCCCTGATGCTATAGCCTTCGCAGAATTGGTGTCCTACATTGAAGAGACTCGTCAGGTAGATGAGCATGCGGAACACATATTCAAGCTGTCAAGCCTCGTACAACTCTACAGATCACGACTTAAGCAACTTGGCGGCGATATGTCAGAGCGCACAAACTCAACTCGTCTGAAGGAGAAGCTTCTCGCACGAATTCCCGAGTTGGAAGCACATAAAAGCAAGTATGAGGTCATGCTCACGTTTAAGAATGACGTTGGAGATACCTTGTTGGAGGCCAAGAAACGGGACCCTGAGAGTGATGCTGTTGTGCTCATGAGAGCTGCAAACATAATCAGGAAAGAGATCTTACAGAAACGCTACACATTCACAGGATCGTTACTAGACGAGCAGTATAAGGATAATCCAACTTCCCTACTTGCTTTAGTTCAGATGATTCTTGGAGGTACAAACATCCAAAACCAGACGGAAAACAATCAGGTCGTGAAAACAGCTGCAATATCAATAGTTGAGCTGCTCACATTCAACACTCTGAAAAGTAGCAGGAAAGAAGCCACTTCTCTACAGACTTGACACAGCCTGGAACGAGAAACTAGACTTCCTTTGTACCTTGGGTTGCTGATCCACAACAAGACCCGAAAGCGTGACTTGATTGACACTCTTTTCGAGAAGGGATTGTCTGTATCATATGACCGAATACTACAGCTGTGCACAGATGTAGCAAACAGTGCATTGACCTCGTTTGAAGATGCTGGGGTTGTGTGCCCAACAGTCCTGAGAAAAGATCTCTTCACAACAGGCAATCTCGACAACATAGACCACAATCCTACATCAACTTCAGTACAAACTGCGTTCCATGGAACAGCCATCTCTCTGACGCAGCATGTTACGAATGAATGTGCAGGCACAGAGCTCCAGAACAAACCTCTCATCCACAAGGACACACGAAGCGCAACGAAGATCAAGCCAATCATGGACTCGTACAGTACTGTCCCACCAGCTACATTCCCAACCGATAACCCTACACCATGCAAGACTGAGGGACAAGCTGTCTCCGAAAACTCACCAGTCGACTCAGATGAGCTGCAGATCTCATGGGCACAGGCAGTTGAGAAGCTGCTGGAGAAACCTGAAATTAATTCAGATGATAACATCTCTTGGTCCGCACATTTTGCAGCGTCACAAGATTCCTGCCCCAGACCACCAGCGATATCCGGGATCATGTCATTATTCCGTGATAATGCGCATTCTTTGGCGATGGTAAAGCATGGCATGGATGTAATCGCTAAAGCTACCGAACATGTGCATCCAGGACAAGTCCCGATATTGACTGTTGATCAGCTGCTGTATGCCATCGCCAAGAAGATACAGTGGACCTGGCCAGCTGCCTATGGCGAAGACAAGTATGTGGTGATGATGGGTGGATTGCATATAGAGATGGCGTTGCTGAAAGTTCTGGGAGATTGGCTAGATGGCAGTGGATGGTTGATTGTACTGACGAATGCAAACGTTACCACAGATGGTAGGGCTGATGCTCTTAGGAAGGGATCATTCACAGCACGTTCTCAGTGGGCTCATCAAGTAACAGCTGCTGCACTGTTTTGCTTACGTAGCCAAGCCTACAATTCATACAAAACAGAAACAGAGGCAGACGCGAGGCCTGTGATGCCATTCGAAGACTGGTGCACACACATGGAGACGCAGCATCCGCAGTTTCGGTACTGGAGCAAAACCTTCAAACTTGAGGCGCTCTTCCTCCAGTTCATGCAGTCACAGCGTGAAGGAAACTTTGAGCTCTACATTGGCACACTGGGAAGAATTGTGCCATGGATGTTTGCCATGGATCACTTCCACTATGCGAGGTGGTTGTCTGTTCATGTGAGAGATCTGCTGCAGCTACAGCGTGAATGCCCAGCAGTGTGCAACGAGTTCAAAAAAGGACACTTTGTAACACAGAAGACAACTCATCGCTTCTCCATGATGGCACATGACCATGTACACGAGCAGCTCAATGCTGTGTTGAAAGGGGACGGTGGAATAATCGGCATCACTGAAAATGAATCAGACCTCAGGCGGTGGATGATTGCCGGCCCCGAGATGGCCAGGATCATACATGAGGTGGAAGTGAGCACATCTCAGAAGACAACCCACAATGATCGACACCATGAACAAACTCTGACCACACAAAAGAGATTTGCAACAAATGTCCAAAGCGTGATAGATGTTCTGAATGAATTGGGTAATCCCTTCACAGAAACGAGCGCTGATCTCCTCACACTGGACACGAAGGTCATCATGGCTGATCAAGTCATCAAGAACTACTCAGAAGCTGAGGAAATAGGAAGGACTCAATACAGCACCTTCGTTGATTTGCGAGTTGTGAAGATGGAGAAGCCTTTCAATGACACTATTCCAAAGAACAAGCTCCAGATGTTCAAGTCAGGAGAACGGAAAGTGTCTTCGAAGATAAAGTCCAAAATGTCCAACATGAAGAGCAACCTGCAGCTATTTTCGCGAATGTACATCTCTTGTCAAGCACGAAATGGTGAGATGGACGTTTTCTTCCAGCATGAGAACCACTTGTGGCCAACGTCTCTGGCTGAAAACAACCTGATGCGTCTCGGAGACAAGGATGACTTGCTGAAGTGTCTGGAACCGCTAGCACCACGTCCACAGACCACACCTACTGTGGACGTGAAGATCTTTGATGGTGCCGCCCTCGTCCATAGGTTGGATCCGAAGACTGCCACAACATATGTGAAAACGTTCAAAGACTATGCAGAGTATGTCTTTGTCCCGTATCTGAAGAGGCAGCTTGAACATGCTGCACGGGTAGATGTTGTATGGGATACCTACATGGCTGACAGTCTGAAAGCGCACACCAGAGAGGGCCGAGGTACAGGAGAAGCTCTTCGTGTGTCTGAGAAAACACGACTCCCACACAACTGGAAAAGTTTCTTGCGAGTTGACAGCAACAAGACAGAACTCTTCAGGTTTCTAGCCACAGCCATTGAATCTGAAGCAACAGCAACAGGGAAGATGCTGATCACAACCAAGGGTCAGAGTGTTGCCTCATCCGCAACACTGGATGCTTCTGACCTACATCCATGCTCACACGAATAGGCAGACTACCGAATAATGCTCCATTGCTTCCATGCGTACAAACTTGGCATGAAGAAGATAATGTTGCATGCCACTGACACGGACGCACTGATTCTTGCCATTGTGACTGCAATCGACATGGCAGATTGTGAACTTTGGTTAGCTTTCGGACATGGTGCCCACTTCCGTTATATTGGAGCTCATATTGTTGCCAGTGAGATGGGCAATGATTACTGCAGAGGCTTGCCATTCATGCATGCATTGTCAGGCTGCAACACGGTGTCGTCATTCAGCTCCATCGGTAAGAAGACCGCCTGGGAAGTATGGAAATCACTTCCACAAATCAACGACGTATTTCATCGGTTGTCAGATACTCCGGATGAAGTGACAGAAGCTGACATGAAAGAACTCGAGAGATATGTGGTCCTGCTCTACTGTCGCACATCACAGCTCACTGAAGTGAATGAAGCAAGGAAGCAACTCTTCTCCTACGGTAATCGGAATCTGGAAAACATCCCGCCGTCACGTGCAGCACTGCTACAACATGTAAAGCGAGCGGCTTACCAAGCAGGACACGTCTGGGGACAGGCTCTGAAGGCCAGTCCTACTCTTCCAAGTCCTTCCGAGTGGGGATGGAAACTAGACAGCGAAGGAATCTGGGTGCCCTTATGGAGTACCCTCCCTGAAGCATCAAAGGGGTGCAGAGAACTTGTCAAGTGTGCCTGCAAGAAACGCTGCACAGGACGATGCCAATGCTCCAAAGGCAGTCTCCCCTGCACACAGCTCTGCTTCTGTGGTGGACAGTGTACACCAAGGGACATGTTGTAATTGGTAAATAGATGATCCAATAATGCTTATTGATTGTTATATTGCTATGTTTAGTCGGGCAGATATGTAACAATATGTTTCATTGACGAATATTCCTACTTTGTCTATAATATCATTAAATTTAATTTTCACTATCATATGTGGCACGTAAAACGAATCAAAATCTTATGGAAAGCATATTTGTTGTTTACACAAGTATACTACAATACTCTTTTGCATGATACATATCAAAAAATTCAATTTTGGAATATAACAAGCATCTAATAAATATTCAATGTTGTTAAAAAAAGTTGCGGTCGCAAAGAAATGGCGATTTGACCCCTTCCATGTTCAATGTCAATTTTGAGTGGGAACCCTTGGTTTGCCAGCGTGGATCCCATTAAAATCGGATTCAGCATACTCAAGAACCCCTATGGACAAATGTTCATGCTTTCTTCCAGAAGTGAACATCTTGGTCTTATATTGTTACATATCTGCCCGACTAAAGGTGTTGGCTAAAGCATTGCCTGTAATAGCAGCGTTACCATTTCTCATTTGCGAGTTGAGCTAAAATAATTGCAAAACTGCTATATCTGTCAGCTGTAACAATCATACTCAATATGATACATCAACATTCCTTCCTTAGTATTGCCAACTTAACTAATGTATCTAATTTTCCAATACAGTTAGTAACTTAGCAAAAAACCTCAATCTCCTATCTCCCGATTTGTAAGCTTAAAAATCTGCTCTGCTACGAACTTAGCAAGTCCTCTAACTCATTCGTAATGCATTTAACCCCTTCTGTACCGACACCGTCCTTTTAACATTATTCTGGCTACTATTAGACGATTTGATTCAGTTTAAAAAGGGCTTCCAGCAATTAACATGCTTTGAAATATCTCATGTTGCCCTTTTCACTACCACAGATCCATTTTAATCTGCACAAAATCGTGTAAATATAGCTAAAATATATTTAATGAGACGTCGCCGGTACAGAAGGGGTTAATATATTTTCTTACTTAGACGTTCATATTTGTGATATGCTCATCTTTTTACTCAAAAAGTGTCTATAGAGCTTTGAATGTAAATGCCTTTCGTTTTGGAGCCACTGTTCACTATAATGTTTTACCTTTTTTATAGCCTATTCATATAAATATATTTTTTGGTAAAAATTTACCTATGGTCCCGTTAAAATATCCTCAAGTAACCTATTAAAAACTGTTCAGGGGACTGGTTAGAACTTGTAGGATGTTTAATTGAATGTCGGAAATCAGTATTTACTGAGAAATAAAAGTCTTAAAATGCGCTATGTTTTACGGGAGGGTCTGTAGGCCGCCACATACGCGCGGCCCCGCCCACTGCCCAAAATGTACAAATATTATATTCGATTAGATTAACCTAACCTAACCTAACCCTAATATAATATAATATAATATAACATAACATAACATTACCTAGGAAAGAGAGGGCAGGGACCCTGGGTGACCCATAGCACATTTTAAGACTGTTATTTCTCAGTAAATACTGATTTCCGACATTCAATTAAACATCCTACAAGTTCTAACCAGTCCCCTGAACAGTTTTTGATAGGTTACTTTAAGATATTTTAACGGGACCATAGGTAAACATTTATCTATTTTTTAATTGCTGGTAACTAAGTTTACAGTATTTTAGTATTATGTGCTAGTTATGTATTACACACAGTAGTCCAGTAAATCTAGCAATCATTTAACTGGACCTAGAACAAATTGCAATAGAAGGTTTTTTGGCTTTAACTTGTTTATTAGGTCCCTCTGATGAACATATAAAAAGTCTCCAACTTTTGGACACTGGGAAAGTGGTTAATTTGCATAAATTCAAGATGGCCGCCATCCAAAGCTTCAATTTACAGATAACTTTTTTCTGGTTGCTCCTAGACCCTATAAATGTATTACAAACAACGTTTTTTGGCTTTAACTTGTTTATTAGGTCCCTCTGATGAACATTAAAAAGTCTCCAACTTTTGGACACCTGGAAAGTGGTTAATTTACAGCCGAAAAACCTTACAGACAGGCTGAACTGTCTCTTTCACAAGGGGTGACACAGGCACTTTGTGCTTGTATGGGTTTTTTGACCTGTTGTCCCTCTTTTTTATAAAAAAAAAAAAAAAAAACATGACGTAGTATGACGTCATTCAGAGCCAATTATGTAATTCATGATAGGAGTTCGTATTCACTTGGATCATCGGTGCTTGCATCAAAGTTGCTATTTTGACAGAGTCCTTTACATTGACCACATGCACTGGAACATTCAAGCTCATTCCGTTTGCAACTACAGCGTTGAGTGTCACAGTTGCCCTTACACTGACATATGACCAATTTCAGTAGTGAATCAGGAGCCACTGGCGAATCCATCGTCTTCGGTTCAAGCTGTCCCTTCCGCAGACACCAGCCCCATTTCTCGGGGTCCACACAGTTCCCCATCCATTCCTGGACCTGACAATAAACTCGGAACGAGTGGTATTTGGCTGCATCGGTTGTTGGGGGAAGGCTGTGAACTTCAACGGTAGTTGAACTTTTTGCCACCTTGTTGCAAAACTTTGTCTTTCGCAGTCCGTCAAGGGTGTCATTTCCTTTTCCCCCGTACAAATAAACCAAGGCCTTTTCACCAGCTGATGATATCGCGTCTTTACTTCCACTTTGGCAACAGAATGCTTCTATACATTTCAAGAAACCGTTGTCTTCCCTCACTTTCCTCAAGGCAGCCCCTTTACCAATACCATACAGTCGTGAGGTTGTGTCACATCCACAGAGTGCATGGACAACTGGCAGGACACGACAGATGCTTTCACCGAGAGCTTCTGCTACTGAGTTAATATGCCAACATTTCCCACCTTCCTTGCTCGACTTGAAGTACAAATCATTCATCCCTCGTTCCGCATAATGACACAACAGCACCAACAAGTCTGTGTCCTCACCTATCACATATGTCACGGTTTCCCTTGCATGCTCAATTCCCTTCTTCGCAATCATGACATCTGCATCTGCTGGCGCATTGACACAGTCAATTCCATTTGCCTTGAATGTTTCACACAATAAGTCAATGAAGTTTTGCTTATTGTCCGAGTTTGACAAGAAGTTTTCCTTTTTTGACCGAAGGGGCATGGTTGGAGTGAACATCACATTTTGACCAAAGACTCCTTTTGATCGTCGATTGTGTGTCATGTCCTTGGTAGTAGGTCCTGATTTATAACCGTCGAATACAACCACCGGGTTGAGAAAGTTTTTGGAAACATGCTTCATGTACATGCTTGCAATGTCCTCAAATGTGTCACCCTTCTTCCATGGAATCCTTTGCAATAAGGAACCACCATCCAGAACATGGGTCACAGTCCTTTCTTCCTCAAATGATTCCAATGACGACTTGGGAACAACAGCAGCTATCTCATCTCCTAGCTGTGGTTTATTGGCTTCCCTGAGCCTCCCCCACTTATCGAACAGAGCAGTAGGGTAGCTAGACAACTCATACGCAAAGACCTCTTCAACACCTAAGTCCCTGTTATTAGCAAAGATGAGGAGCCTCTGGAAAAGGAGCTGTGGGTCGATTGGTACTTTTTCAGCACTGATTGTAACCTTTGCACCCAACGACTCAACTTGATCTTTCTTCCTAAATGAAAAGTCAAAAGCATTGCTACCTTCCATCTTCTGCACAATGTTCATACCAACCTCATACAGTAAATGAGGATTGGCCGAGGCTGGTCCTGTCACACCGTTGGCAATATTCCTGAGTTCATTTGATTCTTGAAATGGATCATAATCCTTGAAGAATGCGAGAACCTTCTCTGTGTCCTTCCTATCTCGTTCACGCCTTGCTTCAGTCATTTCTTTGTGCTGCTCAGAGGTGTGGAAATGCTTCCCTGTCAGTTCTTGCATAACTTCACTCACCTCAGCGCAGGCTGGCATAGCAAGTTACCAGCGCAGGCGTTGCGTTTCCTCCATGCCCCTACCACGTGTCAATCCACCATTCGTTTTCAAAGAGCGCATCAAAACCTGCTCTATAACCAAGTCGCTTGGCAGTCCTGCCCACAGCCGATCACTTCGGCGGATCACAAATAGACCGGAGTTCAATTGACAGAACATGTCTGGGTTGAGCTGCTCAAGTTCAATCATGTCTTGAATGTACACATGGGCTGACTTGGCATAATTGTTATGACCACACGCTGCAAAGTACGGCAACATCTCCTGGAGTGTTCCGAGGTACAGTAGGAAATCGCCCATTCTCAGTACCCTCAGGAAGCGACGCAGCAGGTCAATCATGTCCATGTATTGAATCCATAGCTTTCCCATCTTATGCTCTGCTAAGGAGCTCTTCTCAGCTTTAAGTTTTTCAGAAATTCTGTTGAAAACGTCTTTACTGCAGACTTCATCCGGTGAAACGTCTTCACGCAACAGCTTATCCAAAAGATCTGCAGCCTCCTGGAAGTCCTTGCATGCGTCACTTTCCTCATCTACCATTGAGAGGTTGACACCGTATGCCCTGCCTAACACAATCGAACTCAAGGCTGTGTCAACCAAGAAGTGGCCTCTGATTGCTCGTGCATAGGCTTTCCCACTCAGCATTTGGGTCACAGCATTTTCAGCGTATATAAGTTCCAAAACCTCCTTAAGCCCAGATGCTTCCATAACATGGCCCATGCATCCCAAAAAGCTCATCACAGAGTGAAAGCCACCAAGGTTCAAAACAATGGGTTTCAGTTCGCTTCCTTCCTTCTCATGAACAATGATCGTCTTCGCTTTCCAATAAAGCGGTTGGTCGAATGTCAGCATTGGCGTCGTTCCCTGGCGATGGCTTTCCGCAGCAACGAAGTGAAGTGTTGAGTAAATACAACTCATGTCCGTAGGGTCCATGTCAATCATGGGCAAGAAATGGACGGATGATTTCCCTGGGTGTGGTCCATGGCACACACTCTGCATTAAGCCGGACCAGCCTGGTCGTTTTGGTCGAAGCAACCATGACGTTTTCCACAGTATGTCCAGATTTTCAAGCTTGTCAGATGCTGAAATGGGGTCAAGCTTTCTAAATTCGAGAGGCCCACCCTTCTTGCGAACACTGCGGTAGTATTTGATTTCAATTTGAGCTGCCGTGAAGTTGTTTTCAGGTGACTGCACTCTTGGTATTGATGTTGTGTCTCTTACTTCAGGGGTGACAGCAACAATTATACCCATACCATGGTATGTTCCTCGCCCATCAAGCGTACGCAAGTTGTGATCAACATTGTCTGCAACGAACTGTCCAAACCTGCCTGCAGTGGATATGTTGGTGCCCCTGAAATTGGCAGCACACTTCGAAAACCTCAAAACTTCTGCGTAAGGCAGACAGAAGCCGTGGCTGTGTAAACTGTCCACAAGAAAGCGGGAACCAAAGTGCTGGTGCATTTGAACCGCCAATCCATACTGAATGGGTGCTACAATGGCCCTTGGTCTGGTAAGTTGCACGATACTTTGTCCAATTGATGCAACTTCAAGATCACATGACTTGCCACTGAACGTCTCTTGCAGCAATATACGAAGGGACTGCGGAACGTACGCCACATTATTTTCCAGCGACCGGAGTTCAGAAGGATCTGGATAGAAATCTCTACAAGTATCAATGTTCTTTATATCTGCTTTGATCAACCGTGCCGCAGCCCTGACTATCTTTCTTTGTTCTGCTTCCTCATTATCAGTCTGTGGTGAGTCTTTGAATTGTTGCAAAATCTTTGCAGCACTTTCTTTGACAGTTACAACATCGCTGCGTCCATGCACGTTACTAATAACCAGTTCATCCCCAAAATATGAAATAAGTTTCTGTTTCATGTATTTTACACTATACGCTTCAACATCAGGGCACAACTGGGACATTCTATCAACGAGATCAACCACTGTAGTCTGTTCATCATCATTGCCACTGACTAGGTCCTCGATTGCGAGTAGAAATGCTTCCTCTCGTGAGGCATCTACTTTGCGACCCTTGCGAGGAGGTTCACTGTCTGCGGAATCACGATATTTGGAGGGGATCTGCCTATGTGTCTGGAAATTTGAGCTGCACTGCTTGTGATATATTGCGTCAGCTGCTGGAAGATCGCGTGCAAAGTTAATTCGGCCTCTAACAGTGTCAGCCCACTCATCAGCCCTGGCATCACATGCAGAAAGTATTGTCCTTTGAAAGTTGAAGGTGCGTACTGGATACACTTCTTCTGAATCATGCTTTGTGTCCAAATAGATTTTTGTACCACAAAAAAAGCAGTTCTCTGTAAAACAAAAGTCTGGTGTCTGAGAACGAAGAGCAGGTTTTTCAGGACGTTTCTTCTGCTTCCCAGGAATTCTATTTGGCTTCGTATTGACATGCTTCTTTCGGCAATCAATGTGCACCGTTTGGCCCTCGGACACGGTAATTGATGGCGTTCCACGTTCAGTACTGGCCTTGTTGATAGTATCTGCTCCCTTCGCCCTCAGCTTGACTGTTTCTCCTTCGTCTAACGTGTTTGAGCAAATGCCGCAGGGATTATGCACCACCTCTTCTTCCATGGCTTCGGTAGATGTCGCACCAATCTGTTGAAACAAGAAACAAGATGATGGGATTAGTATAGGCCTAGGCAAAATGTAATAGACAATAATGTGCAGTAAAGGTAGGGCTTGACCTAGAACAAATTGCAATAGAAGGTTTTTTGGCTGTAAGGTTTTTTGGCTGTAAATTAACCACTTTCCAGGTGTCCAAAAGTTGGAGACTTTTTATATGTTCATCAGAGGGACCTAATAAACAAGTTAAAGCCAAAAAACGTTGTTTGTAATACATTTATAGGGTCTAGGAGCAACCAGAAAAAAGTTATCTGTAAATTGAAGCTTTGGACGGCGGCCATCTTGAATTTATGCAAATTAACCACTTTCCCGGTGTTCAAAAGTTGGAGACTTTTTATATGTTCATCAGAGGGACCTAATAAACAAGTTAAAGCCAAAAAACCTTCTATTGCAATTTGTTCTAAGTCCAGCCCTACTTTGACTGGTCTACAGAGCCTGCGACTTATGGCATAGGCTACATATTACGTATACGTGGTCTAGGAGTAGCGAGGGTAGGCCTACACTGAGTAAACAGTAAAGATTATACCGAGATAATTAATGAAAGAAAACAAATATATTGCAGAAATGAGTTGCAGAGGAAATACATTTTCCGCTAACTTAAAAACATTGAACTATATTTGTTATGCCCTGTTTTTCTACAGGTTTAACTTGGGTAATGTGAGTTCTAATTGACTGGGTATATAAGGCTGCATGCACAATACAAGGTATGAGGAATAGAGAACACAAAATAAACACACGGTAACACGACACACGTTCAAGTTTATTGAAGTAAGTAAATAAAGAGCATGGAAAGATAGTAATTCTCGAACAAAACAAATAATAGAAGGGAACTGCTAGCATTAGCTGATCTGGATGGAGCCTAGTCTCCCACTTCCAACGTTCAGGTATACTCTTCTGATCACGGGTTTAATTAGCAAGTTTTATTTTACTGGAAGACCTCAATGTATTCATGTAATTCAATTTCACTGATTTGATCTCTTACTGGCTGGTCGCGTGCCCAAGTTTCAGCTCAAAGTTAGGATTAGACACGCGTATATTGTAGAACACGGAATCTCTAGTAACCTCATGGGGGTACTGATCTAAGTTTTATATTCTTATGGCAGAAATACGTAGAACACAAATCAGTGGGCGAACGTTAGATATCACTAGAGTCTTAATATCTGAATAAGGTAATTACGAGAGTCAATGTCGCCTGTTAATTAATGAGCACTGATCGCTTAGTACGTCCCAAATGGAATGGTTAAATATGAGTTACACTGGGCAAGGTTTTAGCCACTTTATAGAAAGTTAATAAGTGAGTGTCAAACTAGTACTATAACACTTAGTACTAGCAACATGAATCTTGAATAGTATTTGTAGATCTGGTCCTGGTTATCTTGCTTCCGGTGATGTTTGGGGCTAACGACTGGTTCCTCGGCCGTCCAGGTGTTCCGAAATGTAGGAAGTTCTAAAGTCGGATCTCTTGACGATCATTGCTGGCTACACACTTAAATACCCGCGAATTTGTGTGAAGGTTATAAGGTGCACGTTAGGACTTGTACATGGACAGATGCTTCTATTAGTCTTCTCTGCCACGGAGTCTGCCGGATCTGGAATCTCTCAACTCCGGAACAACACAAGGGCAGAGCTAGATGTTAACTGCAGGGTAGTGACCACTGGTTGGTGTCTAGCTTTCAACTGATTTGACTGGGGGCGGGAGCTAGATTTATAGGCTCGGTTCTGGACCCTGTAGACAGTAGGGATCTCGAGTCTTATGGACTTATTTGAGCTCTCAATAGATATGGGGACTAGGTAAGATGGTATTTACTGTTGTGGCACATGGCTATAGGAAGCCTTTATATTTTACTATAACTGAGCCTTAGTAAGAGGTACTATTTTGGCTATACTGGAAGTATTTAGGGGAGAGAGACTGGATCTACTTTGCGAGGAGGATGGGGACAGCTGTGATAGGAGCGTCTCTCTTAGATTGTTCAATCTTCATTCTATGGTATAGCTGAGGTGCTAATTTAGTGATCAGAGTATGCAAGAAAGGTAAATGGTTTATTGTGAGTTAATAGAGGTTAGTAAAGGTGTTAGTCATGCATGGTTAGTTCATTGATAGGAAGAATTCCTGTGCTACCTGGCAATGACTCAGAAGTCAAAACAGGGGCCAGGTATACCTCCACGGGGGTGGGGGTCTCCCTCCTCGGGTGGGCTAAAAGGGGGAGCTGGGCGCCCTCTCTCTGTGATAGTCGTCCGGCGGCTGTGGCTAGGGGCTTGCCATATCACCAGTGTTTGTAATAACCCTCTGTGTATGAGACAGATGTGGGTGTCCTTAATACCAAAACCGAAGGTGCCTTGGCTAGCTGGTTTTACTCGGCTGGTTGTTAATTGTAGGGTTTGCTGGATGTGGTGGAGACTGGGTTGCTAACTCTGCCACATTTATCTGGAAGTATGGCAATAGAAGTTAGTTACTGGTGAGGCGGCTAGCCTCGCACCGACGACCATTGGGTGCTGGGTTGTGAATGGGTTGTAAGAGAATAGATGGCATGCAAGGGGTTAGTAAAGTTCTAATGTTGTTCTGGCCTACTAAGTGAAGGTAGGCTGGATAGGAGTACATATATAAAAGGTTGGAGAGCGTTAGCAACGGGAATTTCAAGGATCTTCAAGAGGTATGAGAGAGAGGCTAGGTCGGACAAGAGTAGAGAAGCGCGGGGTCTTATAATGAGAGGGGAGGAGTGCAGGGGGGCTATAGGGGAATTTGACCCTAAGGTCTCTGGGCATGGGGGTGGCATTAGGCTGCAGTTGATATGGGAGTTTGAAAAAGGCAGTAGAAGTATGTTAGCCAAATGCTACCGGGGAATGCAACTATGGGGTGGTATAGGAGTCTGGAAAAGATAGAGTTATGTGATCAGTCTGAGGGGTTATGGATACTATTAGTTGGCCCTGGGAACTGCATTTTCTATGAAATATATATATACCAACAAAAGCGGCAGTTCGTAGGGGTACTTAGTTATTGTTTCGGGGTACTTATGACAGATGCTGGTAACAAGGTTATCTTATACAATCTCTGGTTGGGGTAAGAGGTGTATGACACAAAGTAAATTGGCGTAGTGTGGACTGTGGATACGAAGGAGGCAAGGGGAAGACGTATGACAATTGTGGAAAAGTAAATGGAAAAAGGTGAACACAATGGCGGATAAAAATATTTAACCTAAGGATTGCATACATCGATGAACGACGACATTATAGTCGTCGTCCTAATAAGGTGATGACACCTGGTTGATCTGTACTTGGCACAATACGACACAAGGACAGTGCCGCTATGTCATATCAATACTGGTGGCAGTTAATATTAGAGACACTTAGTTACTAGAGGAACAATGCAAGGGGCGACTGAGCACGGGTTACATATATCTATACTCGTCATGGGAAATGATATACGAGGTCTAGGGACAGGCGTGGGTGTTTTAACTTCTAAGATATATAACATCTACTTCTCGGATGTAAGAACATACATAGATATAATTATGGCTGTCTGATGTGTTGGCATTGGCTCAACATAGGGACAGGGCATGGGTGTTTTTAATATGAATGTATATTCCTGTTCATCATCTTTGTAGTTAGGAGTGTAGGACACGAGGGGGTAGTGTACGTGAGGTGTGGAAAATGGTCAGTTTAGAAAAGGTAGGTGGGTGCGGCCTGGAGCTGCTTAGCCCTGCGGGCTTGGGCCTGTCTGAAATGGCTGGCTCGGTCAGCTGGTCCTTTCGTTCTGTGGACCTTTCTTTCGGGTGTTTCTGTGTGGTGTTCGCTCGTGGCTTCTGTGGTGGGCTTCTTGTTCTGAGGCATTTTACTTCCCTCTCCTTCATTATAGGCTCGTCCTTGAGCCTCAAGGGTGAAGTAAAAAGAAGCATAGTCATGGTGGGTCATTTTAAGGGTATTTAGAAGGTTCCACCAAGCAAGAGAGCGACGGTCAGGTTTCTTTTGCAGGTCTATGTATACCTGTAGGAATGTGTCCTCTGTGTTGTGGCGGGCGGCTGCCCGGGCTTGATGTGGGTGTGGTACACGGGGCAAGTGTCCAGTGGGGGTTTTTACTTTAACCTTTCGTATGAATGGTTTGTAGCTTTCCCCCGTGGGGGTCGGAGTGAGGTGTGTGGGATTGACAGGAGGTCTGTTTAGTGTGGTGAATGGGTTATTAACCGAAAGGGGATTCACGCGTGACAACAGAGCTGGGGATGAAGGGGGAATGTGAGTCTGGGTTTTATTTGGTTTTCTTGGGCGGTGTTGTAGGTTGGGAATATATAGCGAGGCAATGCGTAAGATCGGTTTAGGTAAGGTGGGTGAAGGAGGTATGTGGGAAGGAGGGGGTGTGTGTGTTGTGTGGCTTGGGTCCTGAGTGTCAGAACGGGGTGTTATTTTTGTATCGCTGTCTTTAAATCTGATGGGTCTGTTGATTACTCTACCTCTGGCGGTCCTGGTGGGAAGGTAGATGTTTGTCGTGGGACTTGAGTCGCTCGACGATGTTTTATATTGAGGGGAAGAACGTTTTACAGGTAAAGGACATGTGGGGTTTTTCTCAGGGGTGACTTTGTGGGGGGATTCCTTAGGGGGGGGGGGGGGTTTGGTGAGATGAGGAGGTTGGTCGGTGTGTGGGTGGAGGGGAAAGGGGCGGATGCGGGGGGGGCTAGACGGGTGGGTAAGGAGTGTAGATTTAAGTTGGAGGGTTGGGGGTAGGGGCGTGTGTGGGGTGTGTCGTTTGATGAGGTTGGTGATTTGCTGGATATTATTCGTCTTCTTTCCCTTTGTGGGGGAGAATTCGACGAAGAAGAAGAAGAGGAGGAGGAGGAGGGTAGTGGTCTGGCAGCCCTACGGAACTTGGTTAGCAGGGTGTGTTTTCTGGATGTTTTTTAAACGATTTTTGTCGTGGGAGTAAGTTGTAGTGTGAGGTTACTGAGGTAGATTGTGTGGTGCGGTTGGGTGTGTACTTGGTTTGGGGTGGGGGTGGTGGTTTTCTCACTGTGGTGCCTGGTGGAGGTATGTCGGGGCTAGACGGGAGGGTTTCTGTTGTGGTCGGGGTTGTGGGTGGAGGTTTTCGTACTTGGATAAGTTGGGGAGGCACTTGACTATCAGAAGTGAAGGAAGGTGTCATGGTGGAAGAGGGTGTGATAGTGGGGGCTTGGGGTTTGTGGAGATTAGTTTGGGGGGTATGTTGAGAAATGATTTGTCGGTTCGGTGCTGGAGGGCTTAGGTCCTTAGGGGTTTGTATGGGAATATTCATAGCCTGAGTGGGAGGGTGAGTAGGGGTGTTTCATTTAGGGTCGGACGTGTTGGGTGGGGTAATGTCTTGTGGCTTTAGAGGTTTAAACGCTCGGACGAATCTAGTTCGGAACGTGCGAGTCACGCCGTGATAGTCGATGGCGACTTGAAAGGCATTTGGGACTTGTATGACGGTGTAGGGCCCGACATAGCGAGGGCCTAACTTGTTGGTGATAGGGAGGTTGGCTACCATTACGGTGTCATGGATGGCGAAAGGGTTTTTGTCATCGATGTTATCAGTTTTGGTGTCCTGACAGATCTGGGCGGTATGGAGGGTGTTTTGCAGATGTTGCAATGGGTCAATTGTGGAGGTGGTGGAGGGAAGGTGAGCGTGGTGGTGGAATGGCAGTAACAGGGGGGGTACACCGTAAACACGTTCATGAGGGGAAATACCGTCTTCCTGGGGAGAGATGTTCATACCCCACTGTATCATCTTTAGTTGTGATGGCCAGTCTGAGGAGTTAAGAGCAATCATTCTTGTACGTAACTGGTTGTTCATGGTGCGATGGCTGCGTTCGTATATAGCATTTCCTTGAGGCCAGTATGGGGATGAGTGTTTAATCTTAATACCGCATTGTTGGGTGAATTGTTGCCAAACGTGTCCACTAATCTCGGGGGCATTGTCCGATAGAAGAGCAAGGGGAAGGCCGAATATAGGGAACACTTCTGTGGCAAGCAGTGTGGCGACTGTGGTGGCTGTGTGGTCTTTAACTGGGCAGGCTATACAAATGTTTGAATATACGTCCACAAATGTGACGATATAGCGGTTGCCAGCGTAAGAAGGGAACGGGCCCATGATGTCGAGGGATAGGACTTGGAACGGTTTGTTGGCAGAAATGGTACCAGCTGGGCCTGGGGTGCGTGATCTATCCTTTCCCAATAAACACGGTTTGCAGGATTCTGTCACTCATTGTGCAATTTTGGAGGGGTTGGGGGTCCAGTATATGGTCTGTGAAGATCTTTAATATCTTCTTTTGTCCAAGGTGTATGCCGTTTCCCTCGTGGATGGCAATCATGTAGTCATGGGCAATGGTGGGGTCCAAGATTATGTGACCAGTGTCTGTGGCAAGTTGATCTCCCCAGCGAGTCAGTCTCCTGAAGACATTTAACGGTATCCAGGGGGGTCTGATTCGTGCTTCCCAAGATTGAATTAGGGAGGGGGCTGGGGGGGCATTCTGTCGGGGGGTGGGGGTAGATACCAATTGAGTGTTTCGTAAGGCGGCTAGGTTGGTGGGGGGGTCTTTTGGTACTGGCAAACGTGACAGGGCGTCTGCATTAGTATGGAGTTTGCCGGGACGATATTGTATGGTAAAGTCGTAGTCCTCTAGTGTCTCCCTCCAACGTACCAAGATGGCTGAGTTGGTTTCGCACCTACGCAGCCATTGTAAAGATTGATGGTCGGTAATTATTTCGAGTTTTGCGCCCAACACAAATGACCGGAAGTGGCTGAGTGCCCAAATGATCCCTAAGCACTCTCTCTTGGTGGCTGCGTAATTATGTTGTGGTGGGGTGAGGGTGGAGCTGGCATACGCTATCACATGTTCCTTTCCGTCTCTGAATTGAGCTAAAACTGCACCCATGACGTACAGAGATACGTCGGTATAAAGACGGAAAGGTTTCTGGTAGTCAGGGAAAACGACAATAGGGGCTTGGATTAGCTTTTGCTTCAAAGTGTTAAACGCGAGGTCTCTTTCAGGTGCCCAGGTGAACGGGGTGTCTTTGTGGGTAAGTTGGTGGAGGGGTCTGGCTATGGTGGCAAAGTGGGGAACGAAACGTCTGTAGTATGTGGCTAAACCTAGAAACGAACGTATTCCTTTAACAGTGGTGGGTGGGGTTTGGTTTTGTATGGCTTGAAGTTTCTTTGGGTCTGGCGCAATACCATGTTCAGATATCACGTGTCGGAGAAAATCTACCTTATTCCGGGCAATCACGCACTTTGAAGGTTTTAATTTCAACCCGGCGGCTCAGATTCTTTGAAGGACTTGTCTCAACCTGAGGAGGTGTTCTTCCCAGGTTGGAGAGTACACAATAATATCGTCCAGATAGGCTAGGCAGGTTTCCCAGGTTAGGCCATGTAATACCGTTTCCAACAAACGGGAGAAAGTGGCGGGTCCGTTACAGAGGCCAAAAGGTAGGATGTTAAATTCATAGTGATGGCCACCACTAGTGGAAAATGCTGTTTTCTTTTGGTCCTCGGCCTTGATAGGCACTTGCCAATACCCTGCTTGCAAGTCGAGGGTAGTGAACCATTTGGATTCGGATAGGGAGTCAAGGGAATCGTCTATTCGGGGTAAGGGCGTAGCGTCTTTAATGGTTATGTCATTTAACCTCCTGTAATCGACGCAAAAACGGGTTGTCCCATCTTTCTTTTTGACTAAGACAACAGGGGAAGAATAGGGGCTAATGGACGGGGTGGCAATCCCGGCCTCTAACATTTCCTGGACTTGGCGTTCCTCTTCCTGACGTTGTATGGGGTTCTTTCTACGGGATGGTTGTCGTATGGGGGGTCCTGTGGTGTTAATGATGTGTTGTTCTACATCAGTCTGTCCGATTTCGGTGGGTTGTTGGGCAAACACGTCACTGAATTCCAGCAGTAGGGCGTACATGCCGTTCTTTTGGTGGTCAGATAGTGTCTCAGGAAGAGGGGGCAATTGGAGGCTGGTAGGGGTGTCATTAAAATGTATGGGGAGGTCATCGAAAGTTTCGAGGTCTCCTATAATGAGACCTTTTGGTAATGTCAGGGGTTCCTCTGAGATATTTGCTACGAGAATGTGGTTGATGCGAGCGGAAATGATGGCGGGTTGTAAGAGGCAACGATGGGGGTTGGGGGACGTGTTAGTGGGGGAAAATATCATGTGAGTTTGGGGTATGGGCCGCAGGTTCACCCATTTTTGATGGTGGGGGGGAATTTGACATTTATCCTGAACTACTGCTGGGCTAATGATGGCGGGGGATTGACTGGCGAGCAGGTGCTTGGTACTTATAAGGGGGGCAAGGTCACTTTGGTGGGGGTCACGCGTGAGGGGGGGATTAACGGCGCGTGTGGGAGGATCAGTGGGGCGCGGTGTGAGGGGGTTAGAAAACGGGATTTGTTGGAGGGACTGCGGAGGGTTGGTGGGGGGAGCGTTGTCGGTGGCAGTAACGGTTTGTTTGGAGTTTATGTGGATTTGGTGGTTTTGTTTGTCATGAGAGGGCGAGTCAAGTGTGGGGTTGTGAAGTTTTCTAGGGGTGTGAATTGTGTGGGGGTGGAGGGGAGCTACTGACGAAAAACTGTCACAAGGGGGATTGGGGTAGTGGTGGAATAGCTGGGTATTTCTGGGGGCATGGTGGGAACATGGTTGTGTCCCTCGGTCGGCAAGCGTGAGGGGGGGATTAACGGAGCGTGCGGGCGGTTCAGAGGGGTGAGAGGTGAGCGAGTTCGAAAACGGGATTTGCTGGGGGGACTGCGGAGGGTTGGTGGGGAAAAAGTTAGGTGTAGAACATGGGTTATTGGTGTAGGACTGGTGTATTGATTTGGGGTTGTTAACAGGACAAAGGTGAGGAATTTTTTTGGTGGCAGTAACGGTCTGGTTACAGGTTATGTGGGACTGGTGAGTTTGTTGGTCATGAGAGGGCGAGTCAAGTGTGGGGTTGTGAAATTTTTCAGGGGTGTGAATGGTGTGGGGGGAAAGGGAGCTACTGACGGAAAACTGTCACCAGGGAATTGTTGTTGGTTGTGGGATAGTTGAACATTTCTGGGGGCATGGGAAAAACATTTTTGGATACATCGGTCGGCATTTTCTCTGGAAACATGTGTACATAAACATTGGATAGAATTATGGTTACATATATCAGAGTCTGTCCTGAAAACATGGGAGGATTTATTCTGGACAGAGTTACGAGAATTGAGAGGGTTACCGAGAGGGAGTTGCTTGGACTTGTCTTCTTTCGTTTGTTGAGGCATTTTTTTACTGAATTGAGTGAGGTTTTGAGAGAACTCGGGGCAAGGGGAGGTTTTAGGAGTCACCTTAGTGCTAGCTGCAACTTGGTAACCCTGACTCAGGGTTTGTTGAGGGGGAGGTTGTTTTTTCTTTTTGGGAATGGGTTTCTGCGTGATTGGTTTGTCAGAGGCTTTGGGCTGGAATTTGTTTTTGAATGAGATTAGCCTTTGGCCGCAGTCAATCTGGGCCTGGAGTTTTTGAAGGAGGTCAAGTCCAAGGAAACCATCATAATGTTTACAGTTGGAGGAAAATACTGTGAATGTGTGATAACAACGAGCATGGGGGTCAGGAGTGGTTACAGATAGGGGTAAAGTGTCTCCTAGGAGATTTAATTAAGTATCAGCAGCTGAGATGAATTCTGTTTTGGTGTTTAACAAAGGGCCAAATAGTCGGGGATGTTTTTCATAGTAAGATTTGAACAAACATGACTTGGCAGCTCCCGTGTCGATTAGCAAGCGGACAGGAATGTCCTTGATTTTGGCCATGTAATAAATGGGGGCAGTGCGACTCGTTATGGCGTCCCCCGCCGAGCCCATCGTGGGCGGGGGATACTTTAAAAATCCTGGGGGTCGGTATCTACCTCCTCCAGGGTTTCTTCGGTATCGTCTGAGGTCATGATAGGGGGGGCTATTTCTTCCTCTTGTCCCCACTCCTCTCCATTTACAGAAATGCGAGGAGTAGAGGGGCGAGGTTTGGCAGAGTCACGAATTTGATGGAGGGCACACTGAGCATTACAGGCAGGGAAATCATAGGGGTTGATAATGACTAAGGTAGGGTTTTTACTTTGGTAGGTGTTGTAGTTGCTGTTCTGGTTGAAGATTCTGCGTGGCTGGGTCGGTTGGAACCGGGGTCTACTGGGTTGGGGCTTGCCGGAAGGGTAGGTGAGTCTGTTGTTGAAGGATGAGGCTTGGTAGGCATTATTGGAGTTTTGGTGGTTGGTTTGCTGCGGGTGCGTGGGAAACCTCTTGATTGCAGCGATTTGGGTGGGTGCTTCTGTGCGCACGGCCAAAATACGTCGGATCGTGATGAGATCTTTTCTGTATCCGACGAAATCGTGCACCCGGAAATGGTCTTTTACTGCTGAGGGCAATATCGACACAAGGTTGACCAGAATTTGCTGTTCTTGTTGGATTCTGGTCAACGTGGGGAAAGAAATTTGTATGTGTTGGGCAATCTTATTCGCTGTGGCATCTACATCGCCTTCGAATTTAGTGTTTTGGATACGGGTGTGGGCCACGAAGGCTTAATGGCTTCTATCACTATTGCGCGAAATTCGTCCCAGGTGAGATCAGGGTGCACTTGATAGGCAACCAGGGAAACGGCTTTTCCCAGGTGCGTTAATGTTACGGATATTTTTTGTGCGTCCGTGGTATAAGCTAGGTCATGTACGGGTTTCACTATGTCCATGAATGTTTCGATCTCATAAGTTTCCTCATCATAATGTGGGATGGGAACGTGAGAACGGTGCGCCATGATGTTCTCGTGTTCTGGCTGTTCCAAACTTGCAATGTAATGCAACCTTTTATCCGAATCAAGAACCACCGCTGCCGCGAATGTTATGCCCTGTTTTTCTACAGGTTTAACTTGGGTAATGTGAGTTCTAATTGACTGGGTATATAAGGCTGCATGCACAATACAAGGTATGAGGAATAGAGAACACAAAATAAACACACGGTAACACGACACACGTTCAAGTTTATTGAAGTAAGTAATTAAAGAGCATGGAAAGATAGTAATTCTCGCACAAACAAAATAATAGAAGGGAACTGCTAGCATTAGCGGATCTGGATGGAGCCTAGTCTCCCACTTCCAACGTTCAGGTATACTCTTCTGATCACAGGTTTAATTAGCAAGTTTTATTTTACTGGCAGACCTCAATGTATTCATGTAATTCAATTTCACTGATTTGATCTCTTACTGGCTGGTCGCGTGCCCAAGTAGCAGCTCACAGTTAGGATTAGACATGCGTATATTGTAGAACACGGAATCTCTAGTAACCTCATGGGGGTACTGATCTAAGTTTTATATTCTTATGGCAGAAATACGTAGAACACAAATCAGTGGGCGAACGTTAGATATCACTAGAGTTTTAATATCTGAATAAGGTAATTACGAGAGTCAATGTCGCCTGTTAATTAATGAGCACTGATCGCTTAGTACGTCCCAAATGGAATGGTTAAATATGAGTTACACTGGGCAAGGTTTTAGCCACTTTATAGAAAGTTAATAAGTGAGTGTCAAACTAGTACTATAACACTTAGTACTAGCAACATGAATCTTGAATAGTATTTATAGATCTGGTCCTGGTTATCTTGCTTCCGGTGATGTTGGGGGCTAACGACTGGTTCCTCGGCCGTCTAGGTGGTCCGAAATGTAGGAAGTTCTCAAGTCGGATCTCTTGACGATCGTTCCTGGCTACACACTTATATACCCACGAATTTGTGTGAAGGTTATAAGGTGCACGTTAGGACTTCTACATGGACAGATGCTTCTATTAGTCTTCTCTGCCACGGAGTCTGCCGGATCTGGAATCTCTCAACTCCGGAACAACACAAGGGCAGAGCTAGAGGTTAACTGCAGGGTAGTGACCACTGGTTGATGTCTAGCTTTCAACTGATTTGACTGGGGGCGGGAGCTAGATTTATAGGCTCGGTTCTGGACCCTGTAGACAGTAGGGATCTCGAGTCTTATGGACTTATTTGAGATCTCAATAGATATGGGGACTAGGTAAGATGGTATTTACTGTTGTGGCACATGGCTATAGGAAGCCTTTATATTTTACTATAACTGAGCTAGTAAGAGGTACTATTTTGGCGATACTGGAAGTATTTAGGGGAGAGAGACTGGATCTACTTTGCGAGGAAGATGGGGACAGCTGTGATAGGAGCGTCTCTCTTAGATTGTTCAATCTTCATTCTATGGTATAGCTGAGGTGCTAATTTAGTGATCAGAGTATGCAAGAGAGGTAAATGGTTTATTGTGAGTTAATAGAGGTTAGTAAAGGTGTTAGTCATGCATGGTTAGTTCATTGATAGGAAGAATTCCTGTGCTACCTGGCAATGACTCAGAAGTCAAAACAGGGGCCAGGTATACCTCCGCGGGGGTGGGGGTCTCCCTCCTCGGGTGGGCAAAAAGGGGGAGCTGGGCGCCCTCTCTCTGTGATAGTCGTCCGGCGGCTGTGGCTAGGGGCTTGCCATATCACCAGTGTTTGTAATAACCCTCTGTGTATGAGACAGATGTGGGTGTCCTTAATACCAAAACCGAAGGTGCCTTGGCTAGCTGGTTTTACTCGGCTGGTTGTTAATTGTAGGGTTTGCTGGATGTGGTGGAGACTGGGTTGCTAACTCTGCCACATTTATCTGGAAGTATGGCAATAGAAGTTAGTTACTGGTGAGGCGGCTAGCCTCGCACCGACCACCATTGGGTGCCGGGTTGTGAATGGGTTGTAAGAGAATAGATGGCATCCAAGGGGTTAGTAAAGTTCTAATGTTGTTCTGGCCTACTAAGTGAAGGTAGGCTGGATAGGAGTATATATATAAAAGGTTGGAGAGCATTAGCAACGGGAATTTCAAGGATCTTCAAGAGGTATGAGAGAGAGGCTAGGTCGGACAAGAGTAGAGAAGCGCGGGGCCTTATAATGAGAGGGGAGGAGTGCAGGGGGGCTATAGGGGAATTTGACCCTAAGGTCTCTGGGCGTGGGGGTGGCATTAGGCTGCAGTTGATATCGGAGTTTGAAAAAGGCAGTAGAAGTACGTTAGCCAAACGCTACCGGGGAATGCAACTATGGGGTGGTATATGAGTCTGGAAAAGATAATAGTTATGTGATCAGTCCGAGGGGTTATGGATACTATTAGTTGGCCCTGGGAACTGCATTTTCTATGAAATATATATATACCAACAAAAGCGGCAGTTCATAGGGGTACTTAGTTATTGTTTCGGGGTACTTATGACAGATGCTGGTAACAAGGTTATCTTATACAATCTCTGGTTGGGGTAAGAGGTGTATGACACAAAGTAAATTGGCGTAGTGTGGACTGTGGATACGAAGGAGGCAAGGGGAAGATGTATGACAATTGTGGAAAAGTAAATGGAAAAAGGTGAACACAATGGCGGATACAAATATTTAACCTAAAGATTGCATACATTGATGAACGACGACATTATAGTCGTCGTCCTAATAAGGTGATGACACCTGGTTGATCTGTACTTGGCACAATACGACACAAGGACAGTGCCGCTATGTCGTATCAATACTGGTGGCAGTTAATATTAGAGACACTTAGTTACTAGAGGAACAATGCAAGGGGCGACTGAGCACGGGTTACATATATCTATACTCGTCATGGGAAATGATATACGAGGTCTAGGGACAGGCGTGGGTGTTTTAACTTCTAAGATATATAACATCTACTTCTCGGATGTAAGACCATACATAGATATAATTATGGCTGTCTGATGTGTTGGCATTGGCTCAACATAGGGACAGGGCATGGGTGTTTTTAATATGAATGTATATTCCTGTTAATCATCTTTATAATTAGGAGTGTAGGACATGAGGGGGTAGTGTACGTGAGGTGTGGAAAATGGTCAGTTTAGAAAAGGTAACTTCTAAGGTATATAATATCTACTTCTCGGATGTAAGAACATACATAGATATAATTATGGCTGTCTGATGTGTTGGCATTGGCTCAACATAGGGACAGGGCATGGGTGTTTTTAATATGAATGTATATTCCTGTTCATCATCTTTGTAGTTAGGAGTGTAGGACATGAGGGGGTAGTGTACGTGAGGTGTGGAAAATGGTCAGTTTAGAAAAGGTAGGTGGGTGCGGCCTGGAGCTGCTTAGCCCTGCGGGCTTGGGCCTGTCTGAAATGGCTGGCTCGGTCAGCTGGTCCTTAGGTTCTGTGGACCTTTCTTTCGGGAGTTTCTTTCTGTGTGGTGTTCGCTCTTGGCTTCTGTGGTGGGCTTCTTATTCTGGGGCATTTTAATATCCTTCCTACGTAGGCTTCATTGTATAATTTTTTTTTTTTTTTTTTTTTTTACGTTGATACCTGTAAACTAAGGCTAACCCTTCTTTCGAGATAAAGTGACGCATTTGTTCTGGCTATTTATCGAGTTTTGTATTCAAATTTAGAAGGATAGCCTATATATACCGTATGGAAAGCTTCCGAGGGTGGATTAATAATTTGATATAGTCTTGTATTCAAGGTGCCTTTAAGAGAGATTGTTCTCAAAAGGCGCAGCCATGATATTATTTTACTGTAAAATTAACATATATTGTATGTTTGATTGGCAAAATACAAATTAATAATAATAATAATAATAATAATAACCCTTTGAGTACCAGTGACGTGTGATATATTTTATTCTAGCTCTTTATTCTAGAAGATGTCATGCAGCTTAGGAAGGATTTGTGGTTGGTTCAGATAGTTTAAAGCCTTTTTTTATTGCTAGAGATCTTTCCTAAGCTGAATAAAATAGTCTATTAGTTGCCAGAATTTGTATGAAAAGGACGTCCTTGGTACTGATGGGTTAACCCTTGCAGAAGTTGCATTAGGTGAGAATGATGTCTCGTTGAAATTAACGTATAGCCTATTTATATGTGTTTCTAAGGTTGTTTTGGTGGCAGTAAAAATGGATAGTTGAGATAAATTGCAGCTTTTTCATTGTTACACTTCCTTCCTAGGCTGAATATTTTTTTTTTTTTTTTTTTTTTAAGACAATGAACGGAGGAAGGAAAAACACAGATAAAACAAAGGGGTCCATGTGCCTAAAGGCATCCTCCATTCATAAAATGTTTGTAACAACTGGATATAAACTTTTGTAGATTGTAAGTTTGTGGAAAGCAACTCGAGGGAAGTGAATTCCAAAGAGTAGTACCGGTAGTTCTAATGTGACGCCTGCAGCTCAGCAGAACGCTATGTGGGCTCAGCCGCTCGCTTGGCCACTCGCTAGCACTCGCCGGGGCAAGGTATTTGGCTAGTCTATCTACAATGTTCTTTCTTTCATAGTGTTCGTGTTGTTACAGACAGTCCCGTGGAGGTCTTTATTTTCGTCTGTGACAACGGGAAGCATTTTATATCATGAGTTGAACATAGGATGCATTGTATATAGTTAAGGAGAGAGAATAATATAGGCAGTGGGGTGGTAGTGTGTGCGTGCGTATACATGTGCTGCCTCCCCCCTCGCTTTGTAGGCTCGCGCGCGTGCCGTCTCGCGCCTCTTGATTGGCTGGTGGTTCCTGGCGCCTTCTGCAGCCCTGCTGCCTGGTGACGTGGCAGCCTGTGATTGGCTGACCACCATGCCTTTGTGTGTGATCCTGGAGGGGTCCCAAGGAGTTCCATCCTCAGAGCTTTCCTGACTAGCATACCCTTCACATGTCCCTTGCCCCCCTGTCTCCCGACTTCTACCTATAGAGCACTTTCTCTCTCACTCAACTTCTTACCTCTCATTCTTCTACTCTATTTAATATCATAACTTCCCTTTGGTTCTGCTCAATTTCATATATCGGCCATCGTATTATATGCTGAAGCTCTCAGATAACACATGTTTAGTTACGCATTTTGGAAGGGTTACCATTTTTGTCTGAAGAGGTTCAACACACTCACGGTGTCTCCCTTCCTGTATCGTGGTGGTCTGCTGGGGGATTTAATGCTAGACTGGGATAGGGCTACTGGTGTTGTGATTTCCATGTGTACTAGGTTTTGTTGAACCTGTACAATCGCAACGGAGACGTGGGAAGCCTAGGGGGTCTTTCTGACTGTGTACCTTGTGAGTTTAGCGCTGTGTTGCGATTGAGGGCTTTTGCCTCTGCCACCCAACACTGTGCTAACTCGTTTGCTTTGACTTTGAGAGGGGCGCCAGGAGAGAACCAGATACTATCGATCTGGATCTCTCAAGAGATCACCCCGTCAATTAACGTAATTTGGCCGCACAGCCTTAAGGACTTCGCTAGGCTACAAGCCGCTTGCTCAGCCATTGTTTCCTAGCCTACTACATCCCAGCTAGACTTTATTCGCCTAGCAGACGCCAGATTTAGATTATAAACTCTTTCTGTTATGTATGCATTATTATTCACGGCATTTATTAGTCTAGGTTGTTGTTGAGTAGCACAACCCTAGTAGGCTGTTTCGTTGATGAGGAAGTACTTCTTTTGCTGTTTGAGTTCCTACTATTGCGCAGTTATTATTCCCGTGCCAGTTACCCCTATATGTCCTTACAATTGTCATATCCTGTTCCTGCTTTATACTACAGTTCAAATTCCGATACGATCATCTTACCCCAGCATCAGACTTTCTTCAGAAGATTCCTGCTCGATGCTTTGGGACTTTCGTTCACTTTCTTTAGTATAGGAGTGACAGTTCATTATTGTTTAGATTAACTTTAAATATACCTTCTTCTAGTTTGCATTAAATCATTGCAGTGATTTAATTAAGATCTCTATCTTTTCCTAGTATACCTTATTACCGTAATTGTATGTTGTTGTGATCAGGCTGTATCAGAGATCATCAGCCTGTAGTAGTAGTGCACTTATACTGAGTTATAGGATACCCCGTCATCGCAGATTTAACTCTGGAGGGTATAGGTGTTTTTGTGCGCTGGCATTATAAGTTCAGGGGTTGGATCTAGTGTTACCGTTGTGGCTGTGTGCTTTCCTAGTCCAATGATTAAGAGCCCTTGTTTTATACGAGCCCTGGTCGTAACACTAGGGGTAAATGAATTTTGATAAGCAGAAGTTCTGCATTGTGGAGGAGAAAGTGTAAATTCATGGGCGCTCTCAGCTGCCCTAGTTCTACGGGGAAAGATGTGGAGAGGCGGCACAATTGAAGCAAGTTCCTCGGAACAATTGCTGTGAACATATCTGTAGAATAATGCAAGGGATGCAACGTTTCTTCGTATGGATAATGTAGGAAGGTCCTGTGTGATTGCAGGGTTATTGATTAATCTAATAGCTTTAATTTGAATTTTGTCCAACTGCCTCAATGCAACCACTCCACTTCCACTCCACAGAGGTGAACAGTATCCATCTGAGAACGCACATGACTTTTATATATTACGGCCAACTGCTCGTCAGTGAAGAATTCTCGAACTCTGTACAGGAGTCCCAGTTTTTTTGTAGTTAATGTTACACCGAGAATGTCAATACTAGGGGAAGTGGGAATATTTACATCATTAAAAAATATATGGGAGTCCGTGAGATTCTGTCGGTTAGAAAATTGAATGTACTTGGTTTTCTGTGCATTAAAGGAAACTAGATTCTTTTGTCCCCATTCATTAATTATAGAAAGGTCCTGGTTCAGAGAAATTGCAGTGTTTATTTTTGAATTTATAAGATCGGGTTGGGTGAAAGAATTGGTAAATGTGAAGGAACTGTGGAGTGTTGAGTCATCTGCGTAGGAATGTATTGGATTATGAGTGGTAGATATGAGATCATTGATATGAATGAGGAACAGAGTTGGGGCCAAAACTGATCCCTGGGGAACACCAGCATTTATTGAGTGAAATTGAGAATAAAGGCCATCTACCATACACGTATTTTTCTGTTATGAAGATATGAAGAAATTAGTGGAACTAATGATGCAAGGCCGTAGTGTGACATCTTCGACAATAAGGATTGATGCCAGACTCTATCAAATGCCTTTGATATATCCAGTGCTATTGTATGTTTTTCACCATGTTGGTCTGTAGCTTGGTTGATTTGATGCATAAGAAGGCAAAGAATGTCTGCAGTTGATCGACATCGTCTAAAACCATATTGCCTATCACTGATTAATTTATTATTCTCAAGATGCTTAATTATGTGATTATTTAATATAATTTCAAAGACTTTACCAAGAGTGGAAGTTATAGCTATTGGTCTGTAGTTTGATGGATCTGAAGCAGTGGCGTATATAGGGGGGGGGGGGGCACTCGGCCATTCCCCCCCCCCCCCCTTTTGACCCAGTAGGCCTATATTATTCGTCAGGTTGGACGGTTGGTCAACTTGGTCGTGTACAGAACGTGTGAGTTCTGACTGTGAGTGCTGTGTACTAGTGTAGCGACTAGCGGCGCGCCCTGCAGTCTGTCACCGTCTGTGGATCTGATGTGAGGGGAACAGACTACCGTCAGACGGATAGTGGTGTAATGGTGTTCAGCTCTGTGGCTTGTGTTGTGTAGTTCAAATGTTGTGAGTTTCGTTATTCAGGAATGTGTCATGGCTCGGGCTTTGCCAAGCTAAATATAATATTTATATGCATATGGCTAGCAAAGACCGTAATAGAAAAAACAAAATTATGAATAGACAAAACGTTATAGGCTAGAAGTGTGACCCGATAGGTAAAGTTTCTTAGTTTATTACTAATATTAATAGTATATTATATTTCTCTTTGCTTTTCAGCAGGTAATATTTAGTGACCTTAAACTTAAAGCACCTAAGTTTCGCAAATAATGACAAGTTGTTAAATAGAAGGACAAAGTCACAAACATGAAACGCCAAAAAAACACTACTGTTATTTTTCACAAAGTTCACAATGTCATAAGAAATAAGACATTTGTGAGTCAGCGGACCCTTCTACAAGCCAGACAACTGCAGAATCAAGATCATCCAATTTTCCTGTAACTGCTGTAAGTTGAGATTATATTTCTTAGATGGTATTATAAATTATTTCTAATACCATTATGATTATACCCTAGCCTACACCTTTATGTATAATACCATTATGATTATACCCTAGCCTACACCTTTATGTATAATACCATTATGATTATACCCTAGCCTACACCTTTATGTATAATACCATTATGATTATACCCTAGCCTACACCTTTATGTATAATACCATTATGATTATACCCTAGCCTACACCTTTATGTATAATACCATTATGATTATACCCTAGCCTACACCTTTATGTATAATACCATTATGATTATACCCTAGCCTACACCTTTATGAATAATACCATTATGATTATACCCTAGCCTACACCTTTATGTATAATACCATTATGATTATACCCTAGCCTACACCTTTATGTATAATACCATTATGATTATACCCTAGCCTACACCTTTATGTATAATACCATTATGATTATACCCTAGCCTACACCTTTATGTATAATACCATTATGATTATACCCTAGCCTACACCTTTTTTTTCCCTTTTACAATTCATGCTGTTGTGGCCTTGCTAAGACTAAGGCCGATCGCAAACGTATAATCCTATATGTTAATATGCTTGAGTATTTGTACATACCTTTTTCAATTAGTATATTAATTATTTTTAACAGTACTGAATCTACTGATACCTTTATATGACTGTGCTATGTTCTTATGACTGTGCTATGTTCTTATGACTGTGCTATGTTCTTTGTGCCTCACATATTCTCACATACCGGGTAGCCTATACAGTATAATTATATAATTAATGTGTGTTTGTGTGTGTTGGTGTGACTGTGTAGGCTATATTGCATCAAGTTACTTTAACGGACAACAGCGATTAACCCCTTGAGAATCCTGACGCATTTTTAAATTTGACTGTATATTCTGGCTAGTATTAAATTATTTTATGCAATTTAGGAAGGATCTCGAACAGTTAGATGGGTAAATATGATATTAATTAACATTTTAACTCCCACAGATCCCTCCTTATCTAAATAAAGTAGTCTTATATTGGCTAAAACAAAATTAACAAGTGCGTCCTAGATCTCGAAAGGGTTAATACTAAGTTTTATTTATAAAAAAATATATCTATTGTAATTGTATTAGGGCTCCTGGTTTAGGCCTAGGCCTAACCTAATCGAACTTTACCTAACCTAACTATAGTCAATTTTTTTAAGCTGGTGAGAAAATTCCTTCCTCTCATCGAAATTAATCAGACACTATAACGTTTTTATAACCAAATATGTTGTTAATTATGAAAACAAATCAATAATATGATACGGAGAGTAAGAATAGGCTAGTAGATTGTTATTACTCTGTCATCGAAAAATGAACTGTTAAAACTTAACTTAAAATTATATATATATATATATATATTTTTTTTTTTTGTATTCTCAACAGGAATGTGGTCCCTCTGATTCTGCCTGTTCAAGTAAACAGAAGCTAGTGGAGTTGCGATCCACTGTTGATGAATCCATTCCCGAAGAAAGAGTTGTTGTTCCTCCCACCAGAGCCACCACTTCATTTATTTCCTATCGTGATGATGTTGGTTTAGCTTTGGATAATCGCTCAGAGCTAACAGATGACGACCGCTTGCATTTGCTTAATAATCCATGGAAGCCTCCCAAAGACTTTTCTTGGCCATACACTGAGCGTAAAGATGGCAATAAGATAAGGAAAAAGTACTTAGGCCTTCAGCATTTAAGAGGCTCTTATGACTGTTTTGACTATTCTCGCACACAAAACGGGGTTTTCTGTACCGTTTGTGTATTATTTGGAAGTGATTCAGCTGGTGGCAACAAACTAGGCAAACTGGTCAAGGAACCATTGAAGTCATTTAGTCATTTAACTGGTAGAGATGGATATTTAACTGAACATGTGAAGAAGTCATTTCATGAAGTCAACCTATGTAAAGCAAATAACTTTAGACAGGTTATGGCATCTGGCAGTAATATTGCTGCACAACTGCAGTCAGAGAACGAGAAAATGAGACGCAAGAATCGTGAAGCGCTAATACGCATAATTAAAGCGATTGAATTTCATGGGAGGCTAGGGTTGCCTTTACGGGGGCATAGAGATAGTGGGCCTCTTGATGTACAAGGTTGTGACTTTACCCAAGGGAATTTAGGGCTACTCTACAGCTCATGTGCACCTCTGGTGATTCTGTCCTGGCAGAACACATATCCAGCACTAGAACACGAGGGACGTACATTTCACCCCTTTCTCAAAATGAATTGATAGAAAACATAGCAGCAGTGTTGACAAGAGATGTGGTTTCAAAGCTGAATTATTCCAAGTTTTTCACTCTTTTAGCAGATGAGACCACAGATATTAGCGGCCAGGAACAACTTAGTGTTTGTGTGAGATATGTTACGCCATCATGTTCAGTGCAGGAGAGGTTACTTTTGTTATGCTGGCCAGCTTGCCAGAATGCGCTCGTGACTCGCTAGCGCTCGCCAGGGCAGTGATATGGGCTACAATAATCGTAGAACGATGTTCTTTCTTTCATAGAGTATATGTTGTCACAGACAGATCAGTGGTGATCTTTATTCTTGTCTGTGACACTTAGAAGTATTTTATATCAGTGCTAGAATATAAGATGCATGGTGTGAAGTTAAGGAGAGAGAGAGAGCAGGGTAGGCAGCGTGGTGGTAGTATGTGCGTGTGTACGTACGTTTGCCTCCCGCTCGGTAGGAGTCTCCCACGCCCGTGATTGGCTGGCGGCCCTGTCGACGTCATAGATCGCTTGCTCTTCATGACGTAGTCGTCTGTGATTGGCGGCCGCGGTCCTGGGACGGTGGTGCGGGCTCCTATCCTTGTGTCTCCTGCAGAACTAGGCTTGGTGTGCTAGGTCCTACATGTCCCTTGCAATTCTATCTCCCATATAACCCTCTATACTACTATCTCTCTCTCTGAACTTCTTTGGTTTCATACTTCTCTCTTTATTCAATTACTTATCCCTTCTGGTTCTGCATACGACTTCCATAGTCGGCCAGTCGTATTACCAGCACCAGCTCTCCATATATGTTTGCACTAGTTTTAGGGATTATTAGAGTCATAGTCAAATGGTACCATAGTGTTGGGGTGCTTCTAATGATTGAGCTGTTCTCTCTTATTATTTAATGCTAGACAGTGGAAGGTATCTTTGGTCGTTGTCTGAGTTATGTATGTGGCAAGTCAGAGCCTGTACAACATCGACGAAGCTAGCTAGCCTGTAACCCTTGTGCATATTTTCCTTTGCGAGTGTAGCAGTATACAAGTGAAGGGCTTTTGCTTACTCTCACCTGTATGATTGCTACCTCATTTTGTTGACCTTTGTGGAGCGCCAGGGCTAGACCAGATACTAGAGATCTGGACTTACCAAGAGAGCCTCCATGTCACTTAACGTAACATAAGGGAAATCTGTTCAAGGGGAGGCAGTAGGCTACGAGCATGCTTGCGCTCGGCTTAGCTTCTTAGTACCTTTTATGCCACTGCTAGACTTTATTAGTGAGAAAGACAGCATTGTGTTTATTAACTTTAATTGTGTATGCTTTAGGAATTATTCACGCCTTATTTTAGCCTAGGTTGATGCATAGTGCACAACCCAGTTTGGCTGTTAAGTTGGCTAAGGAAGTACTGTTTTGAGTGGCGATTATTAGTGCTGTCACAGAGTTGTTGCACTCCCTTGTTATATATATATGTATCCTACTTATTGGTGTATTTAAGATACACGCTTTGGTGTCCTGCCCCTGCATTATTTCTGTTCTATATTAACGAGCATCTTAGAGCATCAGACGTTTTCAGAAGATTCTTTATCTGATTGCTGTAATAATAATAATAATAATAGTTTTTAAAGCTAGCACATGCTAAGCTAGCTAAGGATAGCTCAATAAGGCCGATTAGGCGTATTTCCATTGGGGTCCTGTACTACTACCCCATCCCTTTGCTCATGAGGGATGGTAACGACTCCGTGCTTGTGAAAAATCTTTAATGCGCCGAGCGTGGGCGCGAACCCGGGCCTTCTGGGTGGAAGTCCGAGACGCTACTCACTACACCAAGCGAGCCGCTTGGGGACTAGACTTCCAGTGTTATCATAGAGCATTGTAGAGTTTAGTGTTGAGTACAGCCTCACACTAAAGTTAACGTAAGCATATACTCCTTTATTAAATCTTATCATAGTTTATTCAAGCATTGTTATTACTTAAGAGCATTTTATTAACGTAAAGTACTCCTGTTGTGAGTAGGCTTTGCCGTCATCGGTAAGCCTTTGTAGAAGTGCACTAAAACCCAGTTAATTGATACTCCGTTATCCAGTAGATTAACTCTGGAGGGTTTTAAGTGTTTTGTTCACCGGCGTAATAGTTGGAGGGTTTGGAATTAGCGTACCGTTGTTGCAGATAGATCCTATCATCTAGTCCAATATTGAGTGCCCTTGTTTATTTTGTAGTGCCGGTCATAACAAATGGCGACCTTAGACCAGAATATAGTGACCTGAATATTGCATTTTTTTTTTTGGAGAAATCTTATTGCCATTTGGGGGTTGAATTTATTTCTCGCATTGTTGGCAGTAGACATTGTTTTGAGGATACATAGAACTTGTTGGAGTTATTGGTGACCTAGTATTGCACTCAAGAACATCTTCGGATATTTTTTGGTGAATAAAGCTACGCAAGAGTTTGGCTATTTTTTTGTTTGGACTTGAGATTTTTTTTTTGTTGACTCCATCATGTCACTGGACGGGTCTGAGCATAGTGAGGACACAGTGCGAGAGGCAGGCGAGGAGGTGGAGAAGGTGGAGTTGTTAAGCGGTGCTCGGGTGGTGAACAGTGAGGAGGATGCTCGGATTTTTGGGGGGAAGCCTATGTCGGCGGACCGGGTGGCGGGGCTAGACCGGTACGGACTGCAGTGTGTGGCCACGGTCTTGGGGTTTTCCGGTACTAGCGGTATGTCGAGAAGTGAGCTGGCTGCCTGTGTGCTGGGTGGGGTGCATGGGGTTTCGGGTGGAGCGGGAGCTGGGGCACCTTCGGCCCAGCCCACATTCCACTCGACTCCTACCATGGCGCCCCCTCGTGTTCCGGAGCCGAGTACGTTCCCGCAGGCCGAAGCCCGCTGGCGGTTGGGTATGCCTCTAGGTGATTCATGGGGCGGGTCCCCGATAGTAGCACCCCCTCCTCAAGGTTTGTCTGCCGAAATGTTGTTTCAGCTCGAGCTCGCCAAACTTAAGCAGCAGGAGCGACAGGCTGAGCTTGAGCAGCGAAAGTATGAGGCTGAGCTCGAGCAGCGAAAGCATGAGGCTGAGCTCAAGCAGAAGCAGCAGCAGCGAGAGGCTGAACTCAGGTATCAGGGCGAGTCTGCAAGGTATTGTGCCGATGTTGACCTAGAGAAAACTCGTGTAGAGGTGACGAGGAATCGGGTCGCCCAGGGGGATCGAGCCCATGACCAGTCCCTGTCGCATCTACTTAAGTTGGTTCCAGTGTTTGATGAGTTGGGAGTTACAGAATTTGTTCTCCGGTTCGAGAAAAAGTGCCAGGAGCACCAATGGCCCGAGGAGAAGTGGGCAGCCCTTGTTTCTTCACGATTGACGGGGAAAGCACTCAAGGCGTACGATGCTTTGCCCCTAGATTCCTGTGTGAATTACGAGTTGTTGAAAGAGGCTGTCCTGAGGGCGTATGAGCTACAGCCAGAGACCTATAGGCTGAGGTTTAGGGCGGTTCCAAAAAGAAAGGAGAGTACTTTCCAGGAACACGCTAGAGAGCTGTCAGATGCAATTGAAAATTGGTTAAGGTCGGAGAAGGCAACTACTTTTGAGTCAGTAAAACAACTAATGTTGCTCGAACAATTTTTTAAATGTACTGGCAGTGACTTGACTCTTAACATTAAAGAAAAGCGACCGCAAACTCTACAAGAGGCGGCTGAGCTGGTTGACCTCAGGTTGTCATTGATTCGCGGGTGCGGGTCTGCACAGAGAGCTGAGGCAGGTAACAAGGGGCGTACCACTCCACCCCCCCGAATTAATGACACAACATATAATTATCCATGTAAGAGTACTGTTGCCAATTATGAACCCAAGTCGAAACCCTTCCCGTTTAAGAAAGGTCAGGGCCCTTCCTCACCTCAGAGGAAGTCCAAGAGGGAGGTGGAATGTTTCAAGTGTCATGAGAAGGGGCATATTGCGCGCTCATGTCCGAGCACACCGCCTACAGCAGTACAAAGGAAATCAAGCAACAACATATCTAGTGACCCTTCTAGGTTGCTTGTCCTCCAAAACACTGAGGATCAAGTGTCCAAACAGTGGTTTAGAGTGGGTAAGGGAACATTGGAAAGGGAATTACTGCCCTGGAACTAATGTCCGTGGCAGGATTAGGAAGTTAGTAGGGGACAGATGGGTTAGTAACTGAGGGGGGGATAAAATAAAGTTATTCATTTACTAACGCAGTCAGTCGCGGGTTTGATGCGAGATATTTGTCTAGGCGGAGTTTAAATGAATCAACGGTGATGCAGTCTATAACGTTTCGGGGAAGCCCATTCCACAAGTTGACAACTCGATTGAAGAAGAAATTCTTAGATTCGTGTGAGTTAAAAGATTTACCAATAATTTTGCAACCGTTTCCCCGCGTGTAATTAGATTGGTCGATAGTGAAGTACTTACTACAGTTCATATTGTCGATGCCTTTGATGATTTTGAACACTTGAATTAAGTCACCTCTTAATCTGCGCTGGGTTAAAGGAAATAGATTTAATTCTATAAGACGCTCTTCGTATTGTTTGTTCTTTAGGCTAGGTATCATTTTGGTAACTCTACGTTGAACTCGTTCTAGCTTGTTTATATTTTTTTGGTAATAAGGGCACCAGGATTGAACGCAGTATTCCAGAAGAGGGCGGACTAAGGAATTGTAAAGGGTTAGGATAACTTCTTTGGATGTATGCTCAAATGACCTGCCTATAAAGCCAATTATTTGTTTGCCTTCTTAACAACTTCTGAACATTGTTGACTCGGTTTTAGGTTACTCGATATTGTTACTCCCAGATCGGTTTCTCTGTTTACATTCTTAAGCTGAGTGCCATTCATCGAATAGTTTGCTTTCTCATTTAGGTATCCGATATGTATTACTTTACATTTATCCGCATTGAAACTCATTTGCCAAATTTGGGCCCAACATGACAATTTATCGAGATTGTGTTGCATATCGTCAACTTGTTCTTTTGAGAGTACGCTATTTGCAATTTTTGTATCGTCAGCAAATTTTGAGATTGTACAGGCGAGACCCTCATCTATGTCGTTGATGTAAATTAGAAAGAGAATTGGTCCTAGTACCGATCCCTGGGGTACCCCGCTACTTACATTGGTCCATTTAGATGCCTTACCGTTTATGACTACTCTTTGCTTTCTGCCGCTGAGCCAATTTTCTATCCATTTCAACACACCGTCTTGTATTCCATGCGCTTTTAGTTTTAGCAGTAAACGTTGTGGGGAACTTTGTCAAAGGCCTTTTTGAAAATCAAGGTATATAATATCTACAGCTT
Source organism: Paralithodes platypus (assembly GCA_032716605.1). Lineage (NCBI taxonomy): Eukaryota > Metazoa > Arthropoda > Malacostraca > Decapoda > Lithodidae > Paralithodes > Paralithodes platypus. The sequence goes on along the minus strand of CM064480.1, from coordinate 15,933,105 downwards.
TACTCTCATCGTAGAGGTTGAGGATATCGTGGAAGAAGTCTAAGAGGTTTGTTAAACAGGAACGTTTTTTACGAAAGCCGTGTTGAGTATCTTTAAGTATGTTATTTTCCTCTAAGTGATTTACGAGTCTGTCTCGTATGACCGTTTCTAGCATTTTACATACAACTGAGGTTAAGCTAATTGGACAATAGTTATTGGGTAGGGATTTGCTGCCTTTTTTGAATATCGGTGTTACGTTGGCTAGCTTCCACTGATCGGGCATAGTTCCAGACTGCAAGGATTTATTGAATAGTAATGTCAATGGTTTGGAGAGCTCATCCTTAGCTTCCTTTGGAACTCTAGGCGAGATTGTATCAGGTCCTGGCGTTTTATTTACCTTGAGTTTATCTAAACAATTCAATACTTCTCTCTCTGTAACGGTGATATTGCTTAGAACATCTGAATTATCAATCTGAATCGGCGATGGTGTAGGGATATCACTGAGGTCTTCTGTTGTAAAAACTGATGCAAAGAAGGTATTGAGGGCATTACTCATTTGTACTTCGTCTTTGGTGTATTCTCCATTTTCATCGACTAACGGTCCAACAGTTGAAGTAACTACTTTTTTCTTTCTGAAATTATAACTATAGAATTCTTTCGGGTTTGTTTTACTTTGATTCGCAATATGTAACTCTAAGGTCTTTTTACTTTGCTTAATTAACTTTTTGGCTTTGCGTCGTAGCTCTACAAATTTCAGCCGTTCTTCGTCATTTTGTGAGGATTTTAATCTATCATTAGCAAATTTTTTAGCAAGCAGGCAGTTTGAAATATCTTTATTCCACCATTTGGGTTTATTATTATGGCCTGGACGCCGTATGTTCGATGGTATGCAGTCTTGCACTGCTTTTAGGTAAGTGGCTTCGAATAACTTCCAAGATGTATTTATGTCGTTATTGTGAATTAAAAAGCTCCAGTCAGTTTCTTTAAACATAGCTCTAAGTTTATGGAAGTTTTCTTTCTTGAAATTAGGGACTTTTTCGATGCTACTATTTGGTTCGTTACTAGTAAACTTTAAAGTGAAAGTTATCGTACGATGGTCGCTGTTACTGAATTCATCACCAACATTCAAATTCTCTATAAATTCTTCTTTTGTTGCAAGTACAATGTCAAGAACGTTATTACCACGGGTCGGCGTTCGAACAAATTGATAAAGCGAACTCTCTTGCAAGTTCGTATACAAATCATGTCCGGAGTGAAGTAAGAGTATCGCCCCACTTGGTCACAGGTAAATTAAAGTCGCCAAAAATTACGGTATCTTGTGAGTTACTTACATCTGCAATTTGTTCGTAAATTTCTCGGTCAGTTTGCACTGATTGAGCTGGAGGTCTGTATATTAATGCAAGTATTATTTTTGTACCTTTATTATTCTTTATTAGCACAAAAGATGCGTCGACGTTCACAATTTGAGGTTTTGACAAGAGGGTAGGGTTAAGACTTTCTTTGATATAAAGTAAAACGCCACCTCCATTTTGATTTATTCGGCTTTTCTCAAACATTACATAACCGGGAAGTGAATACTCTGCTAAAAAGTCTCTATCTTCTGTATTGAGCCAAGATTCTGTTATGCCAATCACATCATAATTTTCTGTAAACACTAGCTCCTCTAAATCTGAAAATTGATTGCGTATGCTGCGAGTGAGCGTTTGCATAGAAAACCTTTAAATTTGTTATTTTAGAACTCACGGAACGCTCTTTAATAATATTTTTGGTTCTTGTCGGATCTATATTTATATTCGGTCCTCGCTGTCTTCGGTCCTTATCGCTGGTGGTCCTCGGTTGCCTCTGTTTTTTTCTTGGCGTTGGATGATTTAGGTCACTGCTGCTTCTTCTCGGATGGCGTTTTTTGATCCATGGCTGCAGACTGCTTCGTGTAGGAGACGACCCATGCGTGCTGAACCCACAGGGTTTAGATGAGTGCCATCCTTGCGGAACAGAGTAGGCTGGTTGTAGAAGTTGTCCCAGAGGTTGATGAATTCAACTTCTTCCCTCAGTGGTGTCACTAGTGAGCAACATCGGTGTGTCTTTGAGGTCTTCCGCGTTTGCCCGGGGTAATACGTCGGTTGCGGAGTCACAGTCGGTGCAGAAGCAGCAGGAGGGCTCGTCACCCGTCCGTGATGCTTTTTGTGGTCATAGGGGGCACGGCACTGTGAGGTGGGCTGGTGTGAAGCATAGGCTTGAGTTATTGCGTGATACAGGCGCTTCCCAGACACTTGATAAGAATATCACTGGCAAGCCTGTTAACGTGGCTCGGGTTGTGGTGGTTCAAGGCATCAATGCTACGCGGTCTTACCCGCTGGTCAGAATGGAGCTTGAGGTGGACGGTGTGACACGGGAGTTGGATGTGGGTGTGGTGGAGAAGTTGCCAGTTGAGGGGGTCGACCTCCTTCTTGGTAATGACTTTGCGGTGCCCACTTCCGAGGTTCCACCCTTAGTCGTTGCCAAGAGGGCAGCCGACACGAGTAGGGAGGAGCGATCTCAGTCCGTTCAGGTGTCACAGCCTAGTACCCAAGTTTATGACCAGCGGAGGAAGGGTCGGAAGGAGAAAGTCGAGGCTGGTGGTCGGGTTGAGAGTTTGGACCCAGCGACACTCCTTGGTGACTCGGTACTTGACCCAAAGGTGAGCTCCGGAGTGGCCCCAGAACCTGTCCCCCCTAGGGACATGGTAGGGCATGATGGCACTCCGCGACAGAGTAGTTCCCAGGTGGAGGAGAGTTGTGGGAACGGGGCTACTGAACTCGAGGACGGGGAAGCATGTCAGGTGAACCTGTTAGAAGAGTTTGTGAGGCAACCACCTGAGCAGCCTACTGTCCCTGCGTTAGTCTGCAGCGGCCAAGGTGGAGAAGGAGAGGGGGGCAGTGGGGCACAGGTGGAGGAGAGTCGGGATTGTCATGTCTCGGTGGAGCAGTGGGCGGGGGATACGAGTCAGGTGGCTGTGGATGCGCTAGAGCACCTGCCTGAGCAGCAGTGTGCAGCGCTCCAGCACCTGATCGGTCCATACCCCACTGTTTGTGCCGAGCACCCAGGCCTCACAACTCATTCAGTGCACGAGGTTCCGCCGGCAGGTCACTTGAGTGTCAGTAAACCGTTGGCCTCGTTGTTTCAGTGGTTCAAGGTGGGCGACGAGGCTTTGGCATGGTTGTCAGGTCAGGGTCGACCCATGGCTGCCAAGTATGGTGGTCAGAAGGAGGAGATTGAGCAGATTGGCGAGGTTGGCTGTGGAGTGGATGCGCCCGGCCGTCGCATAGCCTCCCAATGCTGCTCTAGTGAAATGCAACAGCCCTACCATAGACCGACTGTATCTGGCCATGTCGCTGAAGGCGGTGATGCTGCGCAGGCAGATGTAGTTGCAAGGAATGCGGGGCTGCGCATGTACGGTATCGGCGGGGAAGCCTTAGCAATTATGAACTATGGGAGTGACTGCACAGGTGGTACTGATGGTCCCTCTCATGACCTGGCTGTTCTAGGGACGGAGGTGGAGAAGGAGGGAGACTACAGGTTAGAAGCTGCGGTCTCGGCTGGGTTGTGGGAGGGCACTAGGCATGTTGTTCGTGGAGACTGTGCAAGGCAGTTGTTTACTAGGCTATGGCAGTGCATTCGCATGTTTGTTCATTCACCAGGCCTGATGTACGGGGTAGAATCCGACATGGAGGCTGGAGACAGTGCCAGGCAGTTGTTTACTATGGCTATGGCAGTACTTTCGCATGTTTGTTCATTCTCCAGGCCTGATGTACGGGGTAGAATCCGACATGGAGGCTGGAGACAGTGCAAGGCTCAGTTTAATTCCCTACCGTATAAATCCTGCTCAACAGCCTGTGGTGCATGCAGAGCTGGATTATGTGTTGACGAAGGGTCTGAGGGATAAGGAATGTCGTGAGTGGTCGTTGTCTGTAACTTTGCAACCTGTGTTAAGTGGCAAGATCAGTGTGTGTGTTGATTGCAAGAGTGGGTGTGAATTATCCCTGACAGACGCCTATACCTTATCGAGAGTTGACGACACCATAGACCGCCTCGGGGCTGCATCGCCTATCACGAAGGTAGAACTAGTGAAAGGTTATTGGCAGGCCCCGTTGCCGGAAAGAGCGAAGAGAAGTGCCAGTCTTGCGATGAACTGGGCAGTTTATCAGTGTCAGGTGTTGTTGTGCTGCCGTAACACAAGTTGGATGTGTGGCATGCTAAGGGCACTGATAATGTTTTGGCTGATTGTTTGTCACGGGAGGGTTTGTTTGCAGGAGAACCCTCGCCGTTCAGTCAGTGTGTGTTGAGAGTGGAGAAAAACTAGGCTTGCCACTAGTGCAACGCCGCCAAAAACACTATTAAAATATATAAAAACCTCACATAAAAACCTTTCTTTTTGATAGTATATAAGTGCAGTATATCACAGTAAGCATCCAAGACACTCTGAGTTGTTGTCTTAGTAGGCTAGGCTTGGTGAAGCTTGCTCGTTGAGCGTGATATAATTATTATGATGCTATTATTTTGGGGAAGTATTGTGCAGATTTGTTTTATAATGCAGTGTTTTATGTTTGTTATCGTGCCTTGTTTTCACAACTTGGGAGAGTGGCTAGGTGATGCGGGGTTGATGGGCATTCTGTCGGGGTTGATGGTCATTCTGTCTGGTCAGATGTGGGGTTCGCCTGTGGCTGAAACGTCCCACATCTTGGGCGGGGTGTTACGCTGGCCTGCTTGCCAGAATGCGCTTGTGACTCGCTAGCGCTCGCCAGGGCAGTGATATGGGCTACAATAATCGTAGAACGATGTTCTTTCTTTCATAGAGTATATGTTGTCACAGACAGATCAGTGGTGATCTTTATTCTTGTCTGTGACATTTAGAAGTATTTTATATCAGTGCTAAAATATAAGATGCATGGTGTGAAGTTAAGGAGAGAGAGAGCGGGGTAGGCAGCATGGTGGTAGTATGTGCGTGTGTATGTACGTTTGCCTCCCGCACTCGGTAGGAGTCTCCCACGCCCGTGATTGGCTGGCGGCCCTGTCGACGTCATAGATCGCTTGCTCTTCATGACGTAGTCGTCTGTGTTTGGCGGCCGCGGTCCTGGGACGGTGGTGCGGGCTCCTATCCTTGTGTCTCCTGCAGAGCTAGGCTTGGTGTGCTAGGTCCTACATGTCCCTTGCAATTCTGTCTCCCATATAACCCTCTATACTACTATCTCTCTCTCTGAACTTCTTCGGTTTCATACTTCTCTCGTTATTCAATTACTTATTCCTTCTAGTTCTGCATACGACTTCCATAGTCGGCCAGTCGTATTACCAGCACCAGCTCTCCATATATGTTTGCACTAGTTTTAGGGATTATTAGAGTCATAGTCAAATGGTACCATAGTGTTGGGGTGCTTCTAATTATTGAGCTGTTCTCTCTTATTATTTAATGCTAGACAGTGGAAGGTATCTTTGGTCGTTGTCTGAGTTATGTATGTGGCAAGTCAGAGCCTGTACAACATCGACGAAGCTAGCTAGCCTGTAACCCTTGTGCATATTTTCCTTTGCGAGTGTAGCAGTATACAAGTGAAGGGCTTTTGCCTACTCTCACCTGTATGATTGGTACCTCATTTTGTTGACCTTTGTGGAGCGCCAGGGCTAGACCAGATACTAGAGATCTGGACTTACCAAGAGAGCCTCCAAGTCACTTAACGTAACATAAGGGAAATCTGTTCAAGGGGAGGCAGTAGGCTACGAGCATGCTTGCGCTCGGCTTAGCTTCTTAGGACCTTTTATGCCACTGCTAGACTTTATTAGTGAGAAAGACAGCATTGTGTTTATTAACTTTAATTGTGTATGCTTTAGGAATTATTCATGCCTTATTTTAGCCTAGGTTGATGCATAGTGCACAACCCAGTTTGGCTGTTAAGTTGGCTAAGGAAGTACTGTTTTGAGTGGCGATTATTAGGTGGGCTCTCTTCGCTCGCCCACCCATTATATAAAATTTAAAATAATGGATTCACCCCTATCCCTCCCCCCCCCCCCCTTCCCAAGGACCTATTTACGCCACTGATCTGAAGAGGCACCTTTTTTAGGAACTGGATGGATGTTTGCTTCTTTCCAGGGTACTGGGAAGCATGAGGTATGAGTACACAGACGGAAACATTTTGCCAATACAGGAGCGAGCATCAAGGAGCAATACTTAAGTACTATTGGAGGAATTTCATCTGGACCAGGAGCCTTATCTACAGAGAGATTCTGCAAAATAGTTTTGACATGTCTGGTGTGGATCTTAAGTGAGGGAATTTCAGGCGAATTAAAATTAAGTACAGGGACATCTTGATTTATTGCATCTAAGGTTGAGTTGGTGGAGAAAATATCCGCAAGAAGGTTAGCTTTACCTCGTGGGTCACTTACAAGATTCCAAGTCGGAGATTTTAATGGTGGAATGGATGAAGCAGTAGTGAAGTTGGATTTGAATGAGTTAAGAGTAGACCAAAATATGTTGTTATCATTTGGATTATTTAGAAGTTTATTTGCCTGCTTGTGGAGAAAGTTTGATTTAGTTAGGTTTAATACAGTTTTGGCATGATTTCTGATGTTTCTAAAGTAATTAAAGGCTTCATGTGTTTTTAATCTTGTGTATGCATTGTAGGCTATTGCTTTTTGTTCAGTTACTCTAGCACAATTATGGTCAAACCATTTAGGTGAATTAGATCTTTTACTGTACTTTTGATGAGGAATAAAAGTTTCCATTCTAATTTTTACAAAATCTTGTATGTGGCTCAAGGTGGAGTGTGCATCATTAGAAAAGAAAGAGGTCCAGGGAATATCAATAAAGAAACCTTGAAGACCCTCCCAGTCTGCCCTATCGTAATGCCACTTAGTCACCAAAACAGGTTCAGAGTGGGAAGGTGTGGTAGGTGATAGACAGGTGGCCTGTATCAGACAGTGATCAGAAGATCCAAGCGGGGACCTCACTGTAACATCATAATTTTCTGAATTGGTTGTTAAAAATAAGTCCAGTAGGTGGGAATTATGATTAGGATTATCTGGTACACGGGTGGGTTGGTTGACTAGTTGAGTGAGATTAAATGAGTCTGCAAATAGCTCACATTCAAGACCAGCATCATCAGTCCTGGCTGAATGAGTGAGCCATTCAACATTATGGACATTAAAATCACCCAACACAGTGATTTCAGAAGAAGCATTTAAGTTGAGGACACTGAGTTGTGAGGACAGAGAATAAAAAAGACTTTGCTCTGGAGGAGTATTTGGGGAACGGTAGATGCAACATATGTATTTAAATTTACCAGCAGAAATTAATTTGTTTAATGAATATCAGGATATTATGAAAGGGACAAGCCAGTAATTAATAAATTAACTCTTTAAAAGCGAGCAAGTTTGTTGACATGACCTAGCTGCTGGGCGGGTATATTTACCGAAGACGAGCTTCATTCCATGCTATTTTTCATGCATAAACAAGAGTCAGAGCGTAAAACAATTATATATCTGTGAAAGTGCGATAATAGAGCTTTCCAATGACACCTGAATCACCCTTGTACAACCACGGGTTATCTTGTAGCGATTGCATAACCTGAGGTGAAAATACCCTAAAATAAGGTCATTTCCGCAGTTTTTCCCTAGTTTCGCGAGGTACGGAGGTAGGGACGAGACACAGTAGGCCTACGTGCTAGAGACGGGCCCATGGTGGTGCCGAGTGGTTGAAGATATTCGCGGCTCTCTCTCAGAGCTCATAATGTGCTCAAAATGGCACCCGTCATATGATGGGCATTGCAGGGGTGGCCAATATTCTCTCGCCCGTCATATGACGGGTACCGTCGGTCAGGTGTTAATACCTATGGGTCCTTCCTAAGTTTTATGAAACCGTGCAACGATAGCCAGATTAACAAATTATAAAAACGTATAATATTAATTTTAATCCTCAACAAGTTAAAATAATTATCCTTGGTTCTGAGGGAAACCTTAATGGCATTTTGAACGGCAATTATATCTTCTTTACTATTAAATTTAAGGCGTTTGACCGATTGCATTAAAACGTTACTAGTTTTAGGCGTTCATTTACAGTAGGTATATAAAGTGGTTGACTATATAATGATGCTGGAATGGTTTAATATAGTACCGATATTAATATATATGAATAAATATTGCATTATAGTATAACATTATTAAAAAAAGGAAAATAGGAAATAGGCCACTTGCATTCTTTACTTAATTATAGTAGGCAATATTAGCCTTCTTATCACGATCAGAATCGTTCAGAACCAGGTGGGTAACGTTGTTTGGCTAATATATTTTTCGCAAATAGGCTGTGTTTAGTGCACTTGGGATACACACTGTCCGTGTCAGTAATCGTGCTTTCCAGTAACCATTCTTACTATTAAGCAATAATATTCAGCCATGAATGGGGGAAGCATATTGCACAATAATATTGAGTCATTATATTGCGTCAATAATATTGATCGTCTGCTCAATAACTCCCTCTCTAATTCTTAGACCCGAAAACACAAATTTCCTTCTGAAACTACTGATTAGACCCGTTCCTTTTATAATATATGGTAAACAATATGGCACATTTTATTGACCGAGTTCAGTAGCGATGTATGTTAATTTCTTATTCAATAACTGACGCTTTTCTCTTCGTTTGGACGTACGGTACCCAATAATAGACTTTCGTGAGGCCATCATTTCTTGATGTAATATCTAAAATTGATTTTGTCACTACTTTTCCATTTTCTTACATAAAAGTGTGTATGAAAACTTAAGATGTATATTAAGGGTGGATGAAAACCGTACATTTCTTATTTTAAATGGTTGTAACAATAAATTTGACTAACTCAAAAAAGTTGGGAGTATTGTTAGAAGTCCGAATACTAACTACTATGCAATATTGGAAACAAGTCCAATTTTCTTGGCATATCTTGCCACTTTTTGTAGGTTTTGGGGGACTTTACAGGTAATTTTTTTGATTGTAAAAGAAGCAAGCATGAATCTACAATCCCACGAGTGAAATTATATGACATGTCGCTGTGAGATATAGGCAAAATAGGCTTGATAGAATACTAATTGCAGGGTACATTTTGGGCATAAGCTCTACACAGTCTATTTTAAAACTCAGTTGGAGGCTACCCAGCCGTACCGCTATGTTTCAAGTCAAACACCAGTTCATAATATTAATTGATTGATTCATGGATAGGTATATAGGCTAAGGTAAGCCACGCATTTTACCGGGTTTCAGACTGAGTAACGAGATTTGTGAACATTTTTGTGTCTACAGTATTGAGAAAAGTGTTTAGATACCTATTTTTGAGACAAGGGAGCTACCTAGTCCAAATTAACAGCGCTAAATGACTAATGCACGTGCTTGCAATGCTTAGTGCCAATAAGGTGCACCCATCTGGTGTTTTATCGCCAGCTTTGTTTACAATACTTGTAGGCTTGTGGTTATGTACCCGTCTATTTTGACTACTTATATTTCTGTACATTTTCCCCCTGCTGGCAATATATATATATATATATATATATATATATATATATATATATATATATATATATATATATATATACGGTATATATATATATATATATATATATATATACGGTATATATATATATATATATATATATATATATATATATATATAATCCGATACACCTAGATACTACATCCTTTTCAAACTGTTTTCGATATTTATGAGCACAATAACATAAAATGGATAAACCATATGAGTCATGAATGAACGAGATAATGAAACCTGACACGGAATTTCTATTACCTATATATCTTACCAATTCAAAACACCTTATACAGTACCGGTATGTAAAAGAAAATATATATATTCTACTTGTTTTAACATGTACCGGTATTTTTAACTAGTCTCTATACCAAATTGTGACTTTCCAGAATAACTGGGTGATGTAGCCATCTATAGTAGGCTACTGTAATGCAACAGTGCAAAGAGAAGCAAGGACCATACCATAACAATGGGGACCATACATTAACATAATGTAACACACATATTGCTGAACAAAATGCAACAAGAACCTATTTAATGGATGTGTGAACCCTCTATAGCTATAGCCTACAATCGGGTGTCAAACGATAACCGAGGCCAGGCGTTTTAGTCTTTATTATTGTATACAGGGTGTCCCGCGAGTTTTGTCAAATACTTCCAGAGATGAAAGATTAAGTAATTCTAAGTAAAAACTGTTATATAATACACTTTATAGTTGTTTGTCCTATCCTCATCTTATTGATGATAAACAGGGTTAGAAATTACAAAACACCAAAATGCCGACTTTAAGGGTCCATAACTACAAAACAATTCCCCAAAAAGCCTGTGTATTTAACAGTGTTTACTTAGAATTGCTTAATCTTTCATCTCTGGAAGTATTTGACAAAACTCGTGGTTCACCCTGTATGCAAGGATGAACATAAGGGTTAGCCTACATCTAATTGTGGCTTTGGAAGTGATAGAATCGCCCAAACAAGGCAATTTAGTGTTAATTGTCTTGTATTCCTTCTCATTCTTTCAAGTTTCACTCCGGTTTGACACTTTGCCTACAAAACATAAATTAAGAAGAATAAATCATGAGGATCAACTCTTAGTAATACTCTTCACTACATAACTTGCTACGATTAATTATATCTCCATCAATCATAATGTGTGTAACTTAATAACTGTATAGTATAATTCAATGATTTTTTGACTGCTGTAGAATTAGTACAATGTAGCAACATTTGACTCATTATTAAAACAAAATACATTATTAGTCAATGTGGTTCAATTACATAGCCTACTACTAGTAACAATTTGACAATATCATAATTAACTGGTTGCTATAATACTGTATTGCATCAATTAATACATTACAAGAACAGCTACAGTACTATACTACCGTACCTGTGTAGGCCTACTAGCACAACAGTGGTGTAATCAAGTATATTATTTATTTCCGAATTTTCCACTAATGAAGTATTGGTTTCAAGTGGATATATATATATATATATATATATATATATATATATATATATATATATATATATTATATATACTCTTATACTATAGTATATGAAGTATTTCTCTTATTCAGAACTCAAGGTAAGTACAGTACCTGTCCAGTAAGGCCATTACTATTTAATTGGAGTTTCAGCCTGTTATTATGCTAAATAAAACAATTCAGATCACTACCATTATCTAACCTATAATATAAAATAAAAATCATCTTAAGCCATTTTTTGTTATATACCGTAGCATACCCATGATTTATTTGTCCTGCTCTTTTCAAGATCAACTAATATAATTCAATACACTTAACCTGCACACCACACCTCCTCCTTCTAAATTATAAAACAAAATTATGAACACATGCCCAGCCTGGGCGTCCCCGGGGGAGGGGGGGGGGGACATTAATGCCCCCACACCTGCCCGACCTTCCCTTGACGAGCCCTCTAAATGCTCCATGACCACGGCCTGTCACTCTTACTATAAACTTTTGCAATATTCACGGACTTCCCTTTAATTTTCACTCCGTCGAACACCATCTCTCCTCCTACAAACCTGATATTTTTTTCCTCACCGAAACCCAGGTATTTGAGACAACTTCCAGCAGCCCCTTCTTTGTATCCTCCTACTTTCTCTATCCTAGTTTCAAAGCCAAAGGCAGATATTGTGCATATGTGCACAACAAACTCACTTGCTATCGTGTTCCCGATTTCGACTCCTCTGAATTCTCAACTTTATGGCTCAAACTATCCTGTCATTTACGTACTAAATATTTCTGTGCTGTCTATCTTTTCCCTAACTCTACCAAATTTCCCAAATGATTTGACTATCTAAACTCTCTGCCTACTCTGAAATCTCCATCTTAGGAGATGTCAACGTTCATCACCACCAATGGCTCTCCTCTCACACTACTGACCAACCAGGTGAACAAGCCTACGTCTTTTCCATCATAAATGACCTAGAGCAGCTGGTCCAGCAACCCACCCGTATCCCGGATCGCTTCGGAGATCGGCCCAACATTCTTGACTTATTTCTGACTTCTAACCCTTCTTATACTGCCAATCGTTTCTCTCCTTTGGGCTTCTCCGACCATAAACCTATCTCCATCACCTGTCCTATCTCTTCAGTACGGCCACCCGATCCTCCCAGCCGGCGGCGCTTGTGGCACTTTGGCGCTGCGAACTGGGAGGCTGTCTGGCAGTACTTCTTTGATTTCCCATGGAATGACTTCTGCTTCCGCGGCCGAGGATCCGAGGAGAGTGATGAACGCATTACCGAGGTAATCCTCTCGGGCATGGAAGCATACATTCCATTTTCTTTCTCTCAGTCTAATGCAAACAAAATCTTGGTTTACTCACGCTTGTTCTACTGCTGTCCGCAACAAGGAGGAAGCTTTTAAATGGTACCGATGCCTTAAAACTCAAGAATCTCATTCTTCCTATGTTTCTGCCCGGAATCAAGCCAAATCTGTTCTTCGACTTGCCAAGCACTCTTTCATCAATAATAAATGCACTGAACTATTCAACTCTAGCTCTTCCCAAGCTTTCTGGCATCTAGTCAAAAACCTCTCCAACAATTTTTCTTTCTCGTCTATCCCCCTTTTCCACACTGATGACACAACCATCACTTCTTCCTCTGACAAAGCTGAACTCTTCGCTCAAACTTTTGCTAGAAACTCCACCTTGGTGCTATTCCTCCCTCTCCACCCCCCTCTCTCCTACTTATGCCTAATATCCTATTATCTTCTAAAGATGTACTTTCTAGCCCTCTCTGGGCTTAATACTAAGAATGTGAACGGTCCGGACGGTGTTCCTCCTGTTATACTATAAAACTGTGCTTCCGTGCTGACCCCCTGCCTAGGCAAACTCGTTCGTCTCTGTCTCTCCTCTAACGTCTTCCCTTCTTGCTGGAAGTTTGCTCTCATTCAACCTGTCCCAAAGAAGGGTGACCGCTTTCAGCCCTCCCAACTATCGTCCAATTGCTCTCATCTCTTGTATCTCTTAAGTTTTTAAAACTATTCTTGATTCCAAAAATTTCTTAAGCATTTCTCTTCTCATAATCTGCTCTCAGACCGCCGTATGGCTTCCTTAATCTCTCCGCTGCATACCCCCTATAGTATACAGCCACCACTGTGCGGAGGTATTTAGATGGTTTCCTTCACTCAAATCGTCATCGTACCATAAATATCATTAACCCTTTGGCTGCGGCTATGTTTGGGCTATTTAGGTCATATTCAGGCACTCCTGAATGATAAATCAAGCATCTCCATTAAATGAAGTGTATTCTGCCAAAAACTAGGCGAAAATAGCTTCAAAATGACACCAGAACGGACCCTGTACGTGGTCTGGTTCACCAGCAGTGGTGCCAGTGAAACGCGTGAACTTCCCTATTATGTAACACTCGCTCACTTGGCCGAGAGAGACAGAGAGAGACTCGCGCGAGACACAGTCAACCTCAGTGAGCCGCTCGGTGCTCTGAGGGTCGGAGGTGGGTCCCTCACGCTCCCGCCCACTGACATTCGATTTTTACGTTTTTTACAGGCTTTTAAAGCCTGCAAACTGCTGTAACTTGCCAGGACGTTCCGGAACGTCACCCGCAGCGAAAGGGTTAATACTTATCCATATGCGCCTATTTTACGTTGATTATTAAGGTATTAACCTGTTACAGCAATAAAACAAGTGGAAACAGCGTTTGGCTGGTCAAAATTGGCAACAGAGGCCGGGAGTTGTAATCATCGAGTGTGAGCCAGCCTCCCTCCCCTCCACTCCTCCCCTCGTCTGGAGAGAGACTGTCGATCGATACTCTCTCTCTCTCTCTTGCACTCGCTTGGTAACACATACAAGCACAGCTTGCTTATGAATCGCTATTGATAGCACAAAATGTATCGACGAAATGAGGGAAATAGAGAGATAATAGGTGATAATTGAAGGGGGGGGGGAGGGTGGAAGGAGGCGATGTGGAGGAGTGATATTTGGCATGGCCAAGGGGCAATACAAAAAACAAAACAAAAAATATACTGAACTGATTTAAAAAAAAATTTTTTAGGCCTTGGATTATATGAGGAGATCCGCAGCGCACCGGTAAACCTCTTATGAGGAGATCCGCACTTGCCGGGTTAAGGGTCGCTCTACTGGTGATCTTCTTTCTTATCTCACTAACTCTTGGTCATCCAACTTTCGGGACTCGGTCATCCAACTTTCGGGACTTCGGTGAGACTGTTTCTGTTGCACTAGACATATCGAAGGCCTTCGATAGAGTCTTGCACAAATCTTTATTTTCCAAATTACTCTCCTTCGGTTTCTAGCCCTTTATCTGTGCCTTTGTCTCTAATTTCCTTTCCGGCCATTCCATAGCTGCGGTTGTGGACGGCCATCGCTCACTTCCTCATCCTATCAACTCCGGTGTTCCTCAGGATTCTGTCCTATATCCTATTCTCTTTCTAATTTTCATAAATGATCTTCTCAACTGTACATCCAGTCCCATCCATTCATATAAAGACGACTCTACAGGTCTTACACTACTCAATTACTTTTCCAGAACGCCCCACCCAGCAATCCCTCAAAATCAAACGTAATGAAGCCATAAAACAATTATTTTCTGATCTAGCTACTATTTCCAATTGGGGTAGAGAAAACCTTGTTGCATTTAATGCTTCAAAGACACAATTTATCCATCTTACTACCCGTCAGGAACCTCCAGAGGACTATCCCTTATTCTTCAACAATACAAAAATCAATACTTCATCTTCTCTCAATATTCTCGGTGTCTATTTTTCTTCTGCTCTTACTTGGAAGAACCATATTACCAGTCTTGCTAAGGCCGTCTCCCAGAAGCTGGGTGTGCTCAACCGCATCAAGGGGTTCTTTACCCCTGCACCCCTGCGCATCTTCTTGCTCTATACAGGGGCACAGTGCGTCCTTGTATTGAGTATTGTTCACATGTGTGGGGAGGATCCTCTCACAACGCACTCCCAGACAAAGTAGAAAGGAAAGCCTTTTGTATCATTAAGTCCCATCCACTCACCAACTCTCTGCAATCTCTCTCTCTTCGCCGCAATGTTTCATCTCTCTTGCTATTCTATCGCTACTACAATAATCAGTGTTCCTCGGAGCTTTCCCAGTGTATACCACCTCCTCTACGTAGGGTACGTAGTACCCGCCTTGCAACACAATCCCACCCCTACTCTGTGCAACTCTCCAACCCAAGAGTGAAACGCTATTCTCAGCATCTATTCAACTGCTGAGCTCTGGAACTCTCTCCCAGAATCAGTCTTTCCCTCTTCCTATGATTAAATTGTTTCAAACACCGTGTGTCCAGGCATTTTAGCTCGAACGTCCCTTGATTTTGGCCCTGTCACTCTTTCAAAACTGGGGGAGGCAATCGCTGCAGGCAGTTATGCCTGTCTCCCTCATTCAGATAGACAAAAACAATAGTTTAGCAAGGTCAGAAGGTAGACAAAATATTTAGCGTATAAAATAAAAGTTTGGCAAAACAGGCCAATATGCTCCCTACAGTTGGGGTGCAACAAAGGCTATGTTTTTATGTATTTCCAAGTTTGCGAGAAATTGGGCTTGTACCTTTCGTAATTACTTGTCTATTACGACGTTTTAATAGCTAATAAATATGTCTCATTAAATTTTAGATATATTTATACGTGTTTTATGTTTCTAATGCAGTTTTGGTGGTAGTTAAAATGTATATACATATAAGGTAGTTTGGAGCTTTTTCATTGTTAGACTTTCTTCCTAAGCTGAATATAATAACTTAATGAATGTCAGGATATTATGAAAAGGACAAGCCAGTACTGAATGAATTAATATCTATTGATCCGTTCTAAGCTTTATGAAATCGTGTAATGATAGCCATAATAACGAATTATCAAAAAACATCATATATTATCCCCAACGAGTTGTGTTTCTGAGGGAAACATTAAATGTCAACTCCAGGGATGAAAGAAAAAACGAAGCTTAATGCAGGGTCATACCTTGTCATGAATATACTCTAATACGTATATGGGCAATATCGATATAAACCCATTACACACGCTTGTGTCTGTGTGTGTGTGTTTTTTTTTTTTTTTTTAATTCAATACTCAAAACTCTGCAACACATTGAAGAAGGTCCTGAAGTTGGGGTGCACTCCACAACATTATCCCATATCGCTAACAATAAACATACAGACAGTGTTTTAATTGTTAATCTTGGTCTAGACTCTAGAGTTAAGGGAGTTTGCTTCAAACGCCTATTTCTTAATTAAAGTATCGTTTTCTGTTAATCTAGAAATCGCATTTTTTTTACCAGACAGTGGTGAAGTCAAATGTTGAGTTAAAAACATTCATAAAATGTTTGAGAATTTCTCTCCTCAAAAGGATCATCCACCTATCGCCACATAAAATAATTTAAACAGCTACATTTCAATTTTGTTAGTGCACATTGATCAAACTTCTTCAGTACCCGGTATTCTATACATAAAACCAAACAGATCACAATGAGCATTGTAGTTTGAATAGGTTTTACCCCTGGAGTTGACCATTAAATGTCACCTTTTTTTTACCAAGTTTGACAGCTTTTGCCCTCATGAACATACCGTTAATAAGCTATTTGGGTTGTATAGTAACCTAGCTCAATTAAATGAAGAAATAATTTGCCAATGTCACGAGATTGTCACTTAACACTAAGGACATTAGTTGTATACATTTTAAAGCCTCAAACTGATCAAGTGAGCTTTCGAAATGCAAATATCCTCTTAAGTTTGTAATGCAGCCCAAACAGTTTTGGTAGTGCATTGTATCAGTTTTATTCTCCACAACTGTTTCCTTTTCTTTTTTCAATGCTATGTGTCTCATATCTTGTTCCTTTCCTGTTTGTTGCTACTGGCTGACTAAGCTAACCTTGTTTTTCCAGGTTCTTGGTGAATTTTAAGCCAACCTACCATGGAATAACAAACTGTTCAGGACAGAGAGATCGCCTATGTCTTAGGCAAGTTGGAGTCTCCGCCTGACGTGTCTGTATCGTATCGGAGCCTTAAAGTACTCGCAATCAGTTCTAGCCTACGTCAATAACCAGGATCTTGTTAGAAGCCGTAATTCTAGATTTGGGGTGGTCGTGAAAGAACCCCCCGCATTGATAACATGTGTTGAGGCAACTAATTTATTTTCTAGTTTTCACTTATTAAGAGGTCTAGCCCACAAAGGAGCAGGGAGAATGATGACCCGACCTGGGTCCTCTCTGACAGTAAGGTTTGGCTGAGTCAATCCCACCATGTGTCTCCATAAACAAGTTTACATGAGTTTACACGAGTTCACAGGAGTTTACGCGAGTGTCGGCGAGTGTAACACGACCCCAACACGCACCGCCAAAATTTGAAAAGTAACGGTCAAATTCCAGGGTACGAATAGTGCGAGTCTACAGGAGTCTACATGAGTGTCACAAGAGTTTACACAAGTTTACACGTGTTTACACAAGATGAACGCGAGTCTACAGGAACTTAACAGGAGTGTATGGAGTGTATATTCTATTTAATTTATTAATCTTGTATTTATTTATATTTCATGTTGGATATCAATCTGTATATTATTATTTGTCATCATATAATTATCCTTTGCATATATTCCACATCATTATTATTATGTATGGGTAGGAGGTTGGTGGGAGGGTGGTTTGGGGGATGGTGTGGGGAAGGTAGAAGCGTAATTGACTCATGTTACAAATATGAAGCCGATTGGTAAGGTAGTTTCGCCACCACGGATTTTCCTTTTTTTCCTTATCTTCGTACGGATACGCTGGAAGTGGGTGGTGGGAGGCGGTTGGGGGTGTGGTGGGGGGAAGGCAGAAGGGTAAGGGACTTGTCACACAAATATGAAACAGCTTGGTACAGTCGTTTCGCCGCCACAGATTTTCCTTTTTTTCCTTCTGACGGGACCGACAGTCAGCGAGTGTGTGGGAGGAGGAATTTGGGATTGTTTTGTGGGTAGCCAAAAGGGTAAGGTACATGTGGTAAAAATATGAATGCCATAGGTGCAGTCGTTTCGCTGCTACGATTTTTGTTGATAATATAAACAGACTCGTGTGACACTCATGTAGACTCGCGATCATTAAACTTCTTAATAGTACAACGCGAGTGTCACACGAGTCTACATGAGTGTCACACGAGTCTACAGTTTACGCGAGTCTACGCGACTCTATGCGACTCGGCGTCCTACTCCCACTTGACTCTCCAATTTTTGTGTCGGTACAAACATTTTGGCCGCGTTCGCGAGTCTACGCGGTCCACCGCGAGTCCACGCGAGTCTGTGCGAGTGTCGGCGAATTTGGGATAATCATTGGCGAGTGTAAAAATGTCATCACTCGCGTTGGAGTTGCGCTCCGACTCGCCAATGTGTGAACCTGGCTAAAGCGGCTAGAGATCAAATTAGTGCCAAGTTCGCTGACACCAAAACTTGTAGCACTTGAAGAAGTAAAGCTACTCCCAGTAGCAGCATTACTACTGTAACTATAATAACAGCAATATTAAATATGGTTATAGTTATTAAGATTGCATGATGTTTAGTGTAATGTACCAATTACTGGAGTATACTCAGCAACTGTGCATATTCTTGATTGATTAAATAAATATATTTACATATTTAATCTGGCTTTCAGTTTCCGCCTTCATAATAGTCTGGTAGGTCAACTTAATTTATCACAGTGAGTTGTTTACTAGTAAGGTAAGGATTTCAGGAGGATCATTTTTTTCATCAAAATTTGGAAATGCTTACTTATTTACAAATGAAGTGGAAAACTTAGGCACTGCATGTTTAGCCTTAATCTAGCATACATAATTATGAATTCCCCATATTTTCTTATTATTCCTTGTATTTTATTATTCATAGTATCATATTACTGAAAATGTGAGTGGGAATCATCGTTATGTTCCGATAAAAATAGTTAGGTCCTATCATGATCTGTTATAAATAAGATGAAGTTATCTAATAATCATGAAAACGAAAAACATTGTAATCTGAATAAAACATTTAGGGTTGTAAGATTATCGATATCAATCTTAAATGTGTTATTATCTGTAACCACTGGTTACGTAGAAACGTGAACAGCTGCTAACGTTAAATGAAAAAGTTTAGAAATACAGAATTACTATTTAAATTTAACGATGGCAGCTGTTCACTTTTCTACATTAATAATATGTATTTTTTTCGATATCAGGGTTTTCACACAATGTGTGTGTGCTGTCATAATATCGTGAAATAGAAGTTATATCTTTGTAGTCCATGAGCCAAGACCCGAATTTTGGGATATCGGTACCACCCGGGGTGACTAATTCTCTTAGGTGTTTTTAGCTTGCTACATGTCTCTAGTTTATGTTTTGATATGATAGCCCTTGCACATTGGTAGCTTAATGGTCGTTATCACTTCTTGAATAGACATACCCTACCGAAAATTCCGAATTTTTTTAAAATGTCAAATTTGGGGACAGGAATGCCTAAATGTCAACAAAATGCATATAGTAATTGTCACATTTAATACAAGTCCTGTAAATACACACTAAGCATGCCATGGGCTTGTACATACTATTATGGCAAATTACTACTCCTAAATATCATCTACGTCAGACTCGGAATCTGACTGTTGTGCCACCGGCTCTTCTTCAATAGCCTTGTTCTGACATGTCTGTAACCTGCACATGTCCGTGCATTTTAGACCATTGCTGAGGCAAGTACACTTAGGGAGTTCGCATGACCGCACACACTTGCAAGACAGTAGCTGCATAACAGCATCTGGTGCTGGTGAGCCTCGCATCCAGTTGACGGCAAGCTTACCGTCCTCATCTGTCATCCAACCGCAGTCTGTTGGGTTCGCAACAAATGGCTGGCTCTGAAGACTTCTCCTCCAGATCGCAGCCTGGTAGTTTGCACGCAGTGCATGCATGAAGAGGCAGTCCTCACAAGGAGGGAGTTGACTTGACTCTACCTCTCCACGTCTTGCACAGAACAGCTCATACCGAAGCTTGTTTACCTTAGTTGTGTGGGTAGATGGTAGGTACATGTGGCAGGTGATTTCCTGTAGCTTCTCAAAGAGTTCAGGAGACACTTCCCATGAGCGTCCAAGTTCGTGAAAAGCATGCTGGTATGTCTTGTCCATCTTCACCTGCTTGAGTGTCGTCATCTTCCCTCGGCCAGCGAATGCACTGACGGTATCACAGCCTGTAAAGGCATGCATACCAATCAATGAATCACACACGCTGCCTCCCAGTGTGCGGCTCAGTGTGGTGATATCCAGGAATCTTGTCCGGTTCTTCGTCCCGCACTTCTGGAACAGATGGGATGGGATCTTGTGGCACATGCCAAGACACAACACCATGACGTCTGTATCTTCTGCAGTGATGATGACAGACTTGTTCCCAGATTCTGCTGTATGAAGTGCATGGAGAAGAAGGCGTGTGTCTGCTTCTTCTTGAGTTGACTTAAGCTCAGGAGCCTCTTCCCACTGCTCTTTGGTGATCTTGAAGCAGCGCTGCTCACATGTGACATACAGCTCCTTGTCCTTGAGCTTCTCCCTGTGCTGTGGTGCCTTCCATTCTTCTACCAAGAACTTGATAAGACTTGCCTTGTTGGAGGAACTACCGAGTAACTTTCTCCACTGCTGGATGTTGTGCCCAGGTTGAATGTTCTTGAAATGAATTCCTGTGCCTGCACTTCTTTTGGCTCGTTCTGCATCCTTGATGGATGTCTCCTTGTAGATATCAAACACAACATCAATGCGCCTGCTCTTAGCACCTTCATGAACAGCGTGACTCAGTGCTGTACCTGCAAGCTGTGAAAAAGTTTTGTCGTTTCCCTTCAGTTTGTGGACCAGGCTCATCCCATCAATTATGGTAGCAGAGGGCTCGGGTATCACTTCTGCAGGAGAAACATTCCTCTCTAACTCCTTTGCGAGGGCAGCCTTGTTGGTCTTGCGGAGAGACCCATCACCGCTGGCAAGTGCCCAAGGCAAAGGCCCCAGGGGATGAGCCAAGACATCACTCATTTTGAGCTTTCTGTTCTCGGCAACAAGGATCATCTGGCCAAATAGGTTCCTGTCAGCCTTTAAGATAACCTCCTTGGCATGGTCTTGTGAGCGTGGCTTCATTCTGATGTTAGTGAACGTTCTCAGTTTCGTCTTCGTCATCGTGTCATGAAACTGTATAGTTGGCGTATCGATCTCCAGGCGCTCTTCCTTGAAGGCTTGATATGCATCCTCTCCTATTCTGTAGGCCCCTAGAAGGTCTTTGACAACTTCTGGTGGTGCCATAGTCGCAGTTGACAAACTGACAAGATCTTCTTGCTCTGCGTTGAAGGGGTTCAACCAGCTGGTCTCCATCAGTTGAACTAAAGATTGGACATCGGCCTCATCTCTTCTAATCCTGGGCATCTGTAGGTCTGGGTGGCTGAAGTCAGTATACTTTTGGCCTACTACCATAGTCCTGAGCTGCCTTAAGTACCTGCTGCGATACTCCGATGTCAGGTAGTACCTGGCGACAGCTCCGCCTTTCAGGCTGAAGCCTTTTGTGCCCCCTGGTGTCTGGGTGTCTTTGTTGATCGTCTCTTCGATTGTCTGGTCCACAGGGATCCGTCCAAAGGGATTCTTGCTACCGATCTGGACCGAAAAGCCACCTTGCATGAAGTGTTCATGGACCTCTGGGTGTTCAATGGGCAGTCGAGACATCAAGGCATAGTAGTAGGTTAGGAACCGGGCATAGTTCACTTTGTCATAGGCAAAACACCACGGTATCATCTGTCGGATTGCTCCTAGGTGGAGCATCCAGTTGCCTTCTCTGGAGGCTCGAATTAAGTCCAGCATGATCTCAACCATGTCCAGGTATGACATCCAGAATGCTGAGAGGTTGTGTTCATCTCTGAGGGTCTCAAGATAAACTTGGAAAAGCTTCATGATATGTGTGCATGATTCACTCTCCATCAGCTCTTGAAAGAGTCCCTGAGACACATTGCTGTGAAAGCTGTTGATGTCCTTCAGTGTTTCATCTAGATGGTGTATGTCCCTTGAATGGTTTTCTTCTAGCCATGAAAGGAAGCCTTTCCATGCAAGCCTCATCAGTGCTTCATACACGAGCTTGTGTAGTCTCACTGCTCTGTTGTACCTCTTGCCGTTCATCACTCCTGACACTGATCCTTCTGCGATGATACCTGATTCCACACACAGATCTCTAAGACCTGCATCTTGAAACCTCTTTCCTATGGTGGAGATGAGATTACAGATTGTGTGGAAGACGCCCATCCTGATGATAATGTTCTTGAACTTCTCTTGTTTCCAGATAACTTCGGCAGCTTTGGCATAGAGTGCTTGATCAAACACGCACACAATCTTGTTAAGCTGTAAGGACTGCATGATAGCATGCGTTTGTTCCAAGATTTCATTAACGGTGGACATTTCTGTTGCGGGAGCATTGATAGTGGGCAGGTAGCTTACAGTGTCCTGAACCACTGCAATGTCTCTGCGCATTTTGATGTTGAACCCAGTCCAACTGCTGATGGACTGGTCCTCATGGTCTGACATTCGAGTAAGAAGCCAGATATGGTTCTTTGTCTTTGAATCCTGGACTTCCTTGGTAGTGTCGACATACGCAGTCTCAATCCTAGGTGGCCCTGCCCGCCGCCCAACATTGTATATTGGCAGCATTGATGATGTCTGAGTGATGCTTCTTATCTTGGACTTGGTAATCTCTGGCAGGACTTTCTCTGGCACAGAGCCTGCAACCTTGGACTGGACAGCAATGCCATTGACTCTATGAGAAGTACCTGCTCCACTTAGGGTCTCTTCAAGTCGGTCAATGTTATCCCAGGCCAGGGTTGTGAACACACCAGGGTAGATGTTTGCTGGCAGTGGAATGTCATCCTTTGAGCATTCCAGCTTCTGGATACAAAGGGCTGTATCGATCTCCTCAAACATTGAGTAAGACACACAGTGACCAAGACGATTCAGAGTTCGGATCAGTTCTGTGTTTCCTGTCAAAGACTTTACAGCATTGGTCAGCAGTACGTGCTTGGGTGGTTTTGTCTTGCCACTGGTAACAGCAAAGACCAAGTCACTGCCAAAGGAAGTGGCAAGACGTTGAGCTCTTTCAGAGGGAGTTTCACACTCACACTCTCCTGTCAGCAGGGTGTGCAGGAATTGAGTGACTGCTGCAGGAATGACATTCTGATCTGTATCGGGAGGCCATGGCTGACTCACATCTTGTTTATTGATCTCATTCCTCAGCTGCATTCCTGCTTTGGTTAAGACATCTTCAGAGTTAGCTGCTCTTGCTTCTTGCAGGTCTTTTGCCATTTTGTGTGCTTGCCGGGCAAGGTCGTCCATTGAGAGGCTGCGTGGATAGATTAGAAGCTTTCCTTTCTCATCTGGGACAAAGCGTAGTGATTCTCCAAACTCGGTTTCAATCTTTCGGCGAACATGTTTCTTTGTCGCTGGTTTCAGTTGGATAATACCACGGGACATCATGGATCTCTCAAGCCTAGATGTGAGGTTTGTCATAGGCAGTACCTCTGGGTTGGGGAATAATTTGGTCCTTATATACAAGCAGAGTTCCTCGAGGGCTTCTGTCTCAACCTCTTCGTAGCGTGCTTCCTCGCTTTCTTCCTGATTTTCACCTGCACCCGACCTGGCGGCCGCTGGGAAATCATCTTTTGTGAAGAGTTTGTAGCACGACTTGTGGTAGTGACCCTCTGCAGCAACAAGGTCTCTGCTAACTAAACCAAGGATTCTCTGGTTGAGTTTCCTTATTGCTGCTCTGCGAATCTTCTCATCTGCTCGTAGCTCAACACACTGTATGAGTGGCTCCCTTGTCTTTGTTGTTTTTATGTACTTGCTTGACTTCTCGCAGAAGATACATACTTTGGCATACACCCTGCTAGTACTAGGGGCATCCCTTGATGCCCTCCTCCTGGGGTCGACGCTTGCTGATTCTATCTTGACACCCTTGGCAAGGATAGAATCCAGTGACTTCTTCATTGTAAAGAGACTACGACATTTACGGTGATAATGTATGTGTGGTATTCCTCCTTCTTCAAGGCCCTTGGCTGCTTCCAGGACTGGATCATGCTGCCTGATTTCTGCAGCCCTGAGCAATGTGTTCCAGGAGTCCAAATCCTGTGGTGACACCAGAGCATCGCTGTCATCATCAGAGCAGTGGATGATACAGTCGATCCGTGCTCTCTTCCTCGCAGATGGTTCCATCCTGCCGTCAAACAGTCGACACACACCTGCAAAAAATATCACCATTAAACCATGAACAAACAAACACATTACATGGAAACCACTCTACATATGTTTGCTCCTTCCAATAATAAATTATCCCCAAAATATAACAAAAAATCCCCAAATATGAAATAAACCCCTAAATATGGAGAAACTTGAAATACACATCGGAATAATTCTTGTAGAGAATCAAATAAGCTACAAGAGCTGTTAGAATATATTTTTCAATGTTCCCCATATTTAAGGATTTATTCTAGATTTAGAGGAAAATACCCAAAATATAGAGTATATTCCGAAATATGAGGAAATTTGAAAAATACCTAGGAACAACTCTGGTAGAGAATATAATTCTACATAGGTGTTCAAAGTTTCGCGATGATTGTGTGATGGATTTTAAAGAAAATGAGGAAAACGCCGAGCGTCACGCTAAAAATCTTTATTTTTGGGTAGCGCCCCTATTGCATCAAAAAAATTAGACTAAGCTACCAGTGCGAGAAGGCTATCATATCTTAATGTACTTACAGTCACTCTATAAACATTTTAGTACCATTCGTGTTTAGTCACCCCAGGTGGTACCGATATCTGGCCTGGCTCATGGACTATTGTGCATGACACGCAATAAACACGTAGGTTCGACATATTTGTGAGATAATGACAAATTAATAACACATAATACGTGACGTACGCAGCTGTTCACGCTGTTACGTGAATATTTCATACTTTTTTCCACGTAATAGCTTTCACATGACATTTCTCTGATAAATTGTTAATGCATTATATACTTTATAGTTTGACGTATTTGAATCATATATACCGTATATATATATATATATATATATATATATATATATATATATATATATATATATATGCTGTATATATATTATACAACCTCTATTATGACGTATTTCGGATATTCAAAGGTACAGTAAAAGATCTAATTCACCTAAATGGTTTGACCATAATTGTGCTAGAGTAACTGAACAAAAAGCAATAGCCTACAATGCATACACAAGATCAAAAACACATGAAGCCTTTAATTACTTTAGAAACATCAGAAATCATGCCAAAACTGTATTAAACCTAATTAAATCAAACTTTCTCCACAAGCAGGCAAATAAACTTCTAAATAATCCAAATGATAACAAAATATTTTGGTCTACTCTTAACTCATTTAAATCCAACTTCACTACTGCTTCATCCATTCCACCATTAAAATCTCTGACTGGCAATCTTGTAAGTGACCCACGAGGTAAAGCTAACCTTCTTGCGGATATTTTCTCCACCAACTCAACCTTAGATGAAATAAATCAAGATGTCCCTGTACTTAATTTTAATTCGCCTGAAATTCCCTCACTTAAGATCCACACCAGACATGTCAAAACTATTTTGCAGAATCTCTCTGTAGATAAGGCTCCTGGTCCAGATGAAATTCCTCCAATAGTACTTAAGAATTGCTCCTTGGTGCTCGCTCCTGTATTGGCAAATTTGTTCCGTCTTTGTACTCATACCTCATGCTTCCCAGTGCCCTGGAAAGAAGCAAACATCCATCCAGTTTCTAAAAAAGGTGCCTCTTCAGATCCATCAAACTACAGACCAATAGCTATAACTTCCACTCTTGGTAAAGTCTTTGAAATTATATTAAATAATCACATAATTAAGCATCTTGAGAATAATAAATTAATCAGTGATAGGCAATATGGTTTTAGACGATGTCGATCAACTGCAGACATGCTTTGCCTTCTTACGCATCAAATCAACCAAGCTACAGACCACCATGGTGAAACACATACAATAGCACTGGATATATCAAAGGCATTTGATAGAGTCTGGCATCAATCCTTATTGTCGAAGATGTCACACTACGGCCTTGCATCATTAGTTCCACTAATTTCTTCTTATCTTCATAACAGAAAAATATGTGTAATGGTAGATGGCCTTTATTCTCAATTTCACTCAATAAATGCTGGTGTTCCCCAGGGATCAGTTTTGGCCCCAATTCTGTTCCTCATTCATATCAATGATCTCATATCTACCACTCATAATCCAATACATTCCTACGCAGATGACTCAACACTCCACAGTTCCTTCACATTTACCAATTCTTTCACCCAACCCGATCTTATAAATTCAAAAATAAACACTGCAATTTCTCTGAACCAGGACCTTTCTAGAATTAATGGATGGGGACAAAAGAATCTAGTTTCCTTTAATGCACAGAAAACAAAGTACATTCAATTTTCTAACCGACAGAATCTCACTGACTCCCATATTTTTTAATGATGTAAATATTCCCACTTCCCCTAGTATTGACATTCTCGGTGTAACATTAACTACTAACTTGAGCTGGACACATTATGTTAGAAGCATTGCTAAGAATGCCTCTAAAAAACTGGGACTCCTGTACAGAGTTCGAGAATTCTTCACTGACGAGCAGTTGGCCGTAATATATAAAAGTCATGTGCGTTCTCATATGGATTACTGTTCACCTCTGTGGGGTGGAAGTGGAGTGGTTGCATTGAGGCAGTTGGACAAAATTCAAAATAAAGCTATTAGATTAATCAATAACCCTGCAATCACACAGGACCTTCCTACATTATCCATACGAAGAAACGTTGCATCCCTTGCATTATTCTACAGATATGTTCACAGCAATTGTTCCGAGGAACTTGCTTCAATTGTGCCGCCTCTCCACATCTTTCCCCGTAGAACTAGGGCAGCTGAGAGCGCCCATGAATTTACACTTTCTCCTCCACAATGCAGAACTTCTGCTTATCAGAATTCATTTATCCCCAGAGCTACTACTCTTTGGAATTCACTTCCCTCGAATTGCTTTCCACAAACTTACAATCTACAAATGTTTAAATCCAGTTGTTACAAACATTTTATGAATGGAGGATGCCTTTAGGCACATGGACCTTTTTCTTTTATCTGTGTTTTTCCTTCCTCCGTTCATTGTCTCTTAAAAAAAAAAAAATACTATTCACGTAATTTACAACAAATTTGTGCACATTAAGTACGCAGCTGTTTACGTTTTTACGTGAATATTACTAAATATATATATAACGTTGCATTGCCTTTAAAATTACGTCTTTCTACAATCATATTAATGTGTAGTAGACCTCATGAGAGCTTGACCTATTAGAAACGTAATGAATACATATTTTTAAATGTATATAGTATGACGAACTTTCTACTTGCTACTGACGTAATTTAATAACATTACATGTGCTTATAATGTTCATGTTCATGTTTTACATGCTTATTACGTTATTTTTACAACGTCGTAATGACTTTCACATGGCATCTTTCTGCACTCTTTTTAACGTGTAATAGACCTTGTACAATGACGTGTTAGGAATGTAATACATACAAGTTTTTATAGCCTATAGTATGACGAAATTTCGACTTTCTATAGGAATAATTTTATAATATTGCTCATGCCAATGACGAAAGCAATTGTTCACGTTTTATGTTAATACTTATGTAATGTGACATCTTTCTGCAGTCATAGTAACGTATAATATACCCTATGGTTGGACATATTGGAGATGTAATATATATGTTACATATACGTTGTGTCAAGTTATATTTTGGGGTTACGCAGGTTACTGACAACGTTGTCAATGATGGTCCTGCGATATCAACTGTTGTTCACGCTTTTATGTATATATTACGTTATTTTCGAGGCGTTATGAAGGTTGTGTTACTTGTGGGCTACGTTGTGACATTGTCATATTTGCGTTGTGTGTATGTTATATTTTAAGGCTATTCAGGTTATTTACAAAGTTGCCAATGATGGTCCTACGGCATCAACAGCAGTTCATGTTTTTCCGTTCATATTACGTCATTATCAATAAAGGTTGTAAAGGTTGTGTTGTTAGTTGTAGTTTACATTGTGTCAATGTCGTATATACGTTGTGTATTTCAATTAGAGTTTGGGACTATTCAGGTTATTGACTAACGTCACTTATGGTCCTGCAAAATCAATAGTTCACACTTTTACATGCATACTACGTAGTTATCATAACGTTGTTAGGTAGTGGCAATACTTCTGAGCTACATTGTAACAATGTATATTTTTATATTGGGATATCTTGGTATTTAGAAGGTTATGACAACATAGTGATATACGTTGTTCTTGTTGGTTATACAGTATTTTGATCTATTTACATCATTCTACAATATTCTGTGTATTAAATTGGCCCTGCAACTTTTGTGGTTGTTCACACATTTACGTGAATACAACGTAGTGTTCGTATTGTTATCAGGTTGTTTAACCCACTGAACCCCAGCGACGACAACGTGTCGTCACCAATGTATGTAACGCTAAACCCCAGCGACGACAACGTGTCGTCACAGGTACTCCGGTCCCAATTACTCCGGGCCTATGGCACCTAGAAGGCTCCGATTTGTATGGGAACTGTGTAAGTATCCCACTCAACCTTGGCGATGGTTGAAAATCTCAAAGTCCAACCGCGTGCGCGTGAGCGCGCAAAAACATGATTTTTGGGCGTTTTTGCCTTCAATTTTTTACTCTTCTAAAATCCGTTTTCGGGGGCTCCGTAGGACCAATTTTTGACCTTTTTGATCGTTTTTTGTGGTTTTTCCTTCATTCCTAACCCATTCGCTATTGTTTCTGGAAAAAAAAAATCAAATCCTGCCGGTCCCTGGTGGTACATTTATTTATAACTAGCTGGGGCTCAGTAGGTTAACTACGTATTTGGAAGGTTTTGACAACATAGTTAAATACATTTTTTACTTGGTGATATTTTGGTCTATTATCGTCCTTCTACAACGTTATGTGGTATGGTCCGGCGACTTTTGTGGTTGTTCACACATTTACGTAAATACAACGTACTTTTCTTAATGCTATCAGGTTGTTTAACTACGCATATAGAAGGTTTTGACAACATAGTTAAATATGTTGTATTACTTGGTGATATTTTGAACTATTTACGTCATTTTACAACGTTCTGTGGTATGGTCCGGCGACTTTTCTGGTTGTTTACACATTTACGTGAATACGACGTAGTTTTCGTAATATTGGTCTATTTACGTCATTCTACAACGTTCTGTGGTCTGGTCCTGTGTCATTTGTGGTTGTTCACGCATTTACGTAAATATAACGTACTTTTAGTCATGATATCAGGTTGTTTTCTACGTATTTGGAAGGTTTTGACAACATAGTTAAATACGTTGTATTACTTGGTGATATTTTGGTCTACTTACGGCATTCTACAACGTTGTGTGGTGTGGTCTGGCGTCATTTGTGGTTCACGCTTTTACGTGAATACAACGTAGTTTTCGTAATGTTATCAGGCTGTTTGACTACGTATTTGGAAGGTTTTGACAACATAGTAAAATACGTTGTAATACTTGGTGAAATTTTTGTCTATTTACGTCATTCTACAACGTTCTATGGTGTGGTCCTGAGTAATTTATGGTTGTTCACGCGTTTACGTGAATACAACGTAGTTTTCGTAATGTTTAAAGGTTGTTTAACTACGTATTTGGAAGGTTTTGACAACATAGTAATATACGTTGTAATACTTGGTGAATTTTTTGTCTATTTACGTCATTCTACAACGTTCTGTGGTCTGGTCCCAAGTCATTTATAGCTGTTCACGCGTTTACGTGAATACAACGTAGATTTCGTAATGGTATCAGGTTGTTTAGCTACGTATTTGGAAGGTTTTGACAACATAGTAAAATATGTTGCAATACTTGGTGAAGTGTTGGTCTATTTACGTCAATCTACAACGTTCTGTAGTCTGGTCCTGAGCCATTTATAGCTGTTCACGCGTTTACGTGAATACAACGTACTTTTCGTAATGGTATCAGGTTGTTTAGCTACGTATTTGGAAGGTTTTGACAACATAGTAAAATGTGTTGCAATACTTGGTGAAGTGTCGGTCTATTTACGTCATTCTACAATGTTCTGTAGTCTGGTCCTGAGTAATTTATAGCTGTTCACACGTTTACGTGAATACAACATAGTTTTCTTAATGGTATCAAGTTGTTTAGCTACGTATTTGGAAGGTTTTGACAACATAGTACAATATGTTGCAATACTTGGTGAAGTGTTGGTCTATTTACGTCATTCTACAACGTTCTGTAGTCTGGTCCTGAGTCATTTATAGCTGTTCACGCGTTTACGTGAATACAACGTAGTTTTCGTAATGGTATCAGGTTCTTTAGCTACGTATTTGGAAGGTTTTGACAACATAGTAAAGTATGTTGCAATACTTGGTGAAGTGTTGGTCTATTTACGTCATTCTACAATGTTCTGTAGTCTGGTCCTGAGTTATTTATAGCTGTTCACACGTTTACGTGAATACAACGTACTTTTCTACTTTTCGTAAGTTGTAAAGTTGCAGCCACACTTATATATGACGTTGTGACAACTTAAAATTGTTTATTGGGGGACCTCCCCCCCCCCCGCCGGGATCGGCCCCTCCTTCCTGGGTCGTGCGCCGAGGACGGTGTGAAGAATTCTGGACAAATATTTCCAAGAATCAATTCTCATAAGGGTAAACTGAGACATTTACACGTTATACCTTAGATACGAAAAAAAACTAGATGTAACCCACTGTTACTCGAATTTTACGCCGCATCCTTCCTTTGGAAAGGATCCCCAATGACCTCTTCTATGAAGGTTATATGACTGCTTATCTAAGATACTTTGTATCACTGGCCTATACTTTTGCATATTTATATTGAATAAATAATATTCTTATAGAATATAAACTGACAACTATCGGATCGCCTGCGATGACTAGAGTGATAGTTTTTCATTTTATGATTCCCACAGGAGAAAGGTCTCCCTCAGGGTTGTGTCCTAAGTGCTTTTTGTTTGAGGCGGCCGTCAACAGTATTCTAGACGCTGTGCCTACTGGGGTATCCTCGTCCTTATATGTGGATGATTTTGCTATCTGGTTTTCTGGTTCCCGCATGTCTGCTATTGAGAGACGTATGCAACTTGCGTTGGACAGGATTTATGCGTGGGCTGATTCCAAGGGCTTTCGGTTTTCCCCATCAAAGACTGTGGCTATGCACTTTTGCAGACCCTGACCCTGATCTAATGCTCTGTGGCAGGAGACTCGGTTGTGTGGCAGAGACAAAGTACTTGGGTCTCACGTTTGATTGCCGTTTGACTTGGGTTCTGCACTTGACAAATCTGAAGGCATCATGTATGAAGGCTTTGAATATGTAGAGGGTTCTGTCACATACATCTTGGGGTGCTGATCACAGAACACTACTGCATTTGTTTCAGGCATTTGTCGCATCCAAACTGTCGTATGGCTGTGTGGTTTACTCCTCTGCCACAGACTTAACACTTAAGACTCTAGATGCTGTTTATCATGCTGGTCTTCGTCTTGCAACTGGAGCTTTTCGGTCGTCTCCGATTCCCAGCTTTCTGGTGGAGGTTGGTGTACCTCCCTTAGACTTACTACGTCAATCTGTGGTTGTACACTGTTGGTTTCGGATTCGGCGCCTTCCAGACTCTCTTGTTGGTTCCCGTGTCTCATATTTTCTTCATATTATAATCAGCATCCTCGAATACCTCATCCTTTTGGCTATAGAGTTTGTGAAGTTATCTATCTATTGCCCGACGCCGTGATCTCCGAAAGGGTGGCCACGAGCGAACCGCCCCCATGCACCTCTGTCCCCAGTCAGTCGACGCCCCTCCCCCCAGCACCGCCTTCGTTCATATACTTCCTCACTCCATCCTTCCACCTCTCGTTCGGTCTACCTCTCCCTCTCTGTCCCTCCACCTCGCTCTCGTACACCCTCTTAGTCATTCTCTCGCTTTCCATACGTTCCATATGGCGGAACCATCTCAAGTTGTTCCTTTTCACACTTTCCAGCACATCTACCTCCACACCTCATTAGTCTGTCTATCCCTCCATGTAACTTCGCACGCACTTCTTAAGTAATTCATTTCCACTGCTCTCACTCTTGGTCTGAGTCTCTCTACCAACGTCCATGCTTCGCTTCCGTAAGTCAGTGTCGGGATTACCACACTCTCATGCAAGGACTTCTTCACTTCCATACTGACCACCCTATTTCTTGTTACTGCTTTCAGCATTCCCACAACCCTCTTATGAAGGAGCTTAATCTGTCAACGGTTCCTGTGAGTCCCGTGCAAATTCCGAGAATTGCCCCCTGGGTCTTGCCTGAACCGTCATTCTGCAGGTTTTTTACAGGCTCGAAGGATTCAGTCACTCCTCAGTCTGTTCTTCATTTGTTTTTGGAACATTTATCTAGTCATGATAGTTCTGTGCCTGTGTATACTGATAGCTCTAAATCTGCCTCCGGTGTTGGTTTTGGTGATGTGTTCCCTGACTTTAGCCGTGGAGGTAGTCTTCCTTTAGCTGCCTCAGTTTTTACTGCAGAGTTGTCTGCTATCATTTTAGCTCTGAAATTGGTGTTTGCTCACCAAAACAATAATTTTACCATTTTTAGTGATTCTCAAGGGGCTCTCATTTGCTCTGGAATCTTTTAATTCTTCCCATCCTATAGCTATAGCGATTTTAGAGTGCCTGTTTCTCATTTATCGTCGAGGGAAACGAGTGGATTTTTGTTGGGACCCTGCACATGCTGGTGTCAAGGGTAATGAAAGGGTGGATGCTCTGGCAATAGCTGCAGCTTTGAGACCTTCACATGTAAATTACCCTCTGCCTGCTTCAGATCTGCGTACTCCTCTCATGTTTGCTGTTCGTGCTTGTTGGCAGGCACGGTGGGATTGTGTTACTGTTAATAAGCTCAGGGAAGTTAACAAATTAGTCTCGCCAAGAGCTTGCCCTACCATTCCTCGCAAGTTGGAAACTGCTTCAGCTCGACTCCGCATTGGGCATACCAGGCTTACACACAAGTTCCTTATGTGTGGAGGTGTACCGCCATTCTGTGATGACTGTCTAGTTCCCCTTACTGTCAGGCACTTGCTGGTTGAGTGTCTCAGTTTGGTCGAATTACGTCGGAGGTTGCTTTTGCGGCACCGAAAGGCAGATGGTACTTACTGTCTCTCTTCGGTATTTGGAGGGGAGGCTGGTTTCCCTGGAGACGATGTTTTTGTTATTTTTGAAAGAGGCTGGCCTCTTTCAGTTTTTATGATTGCATTGCTTTTACTTTGATATCTAATTTTTCTCATGTTTTAAGATTTTAGTTTTCCGCATATAAGTTAGCTTGTTCGGCGCCATATGACCTTGTTGTTGCGGTGCCAAGATTTCTATCAATCAATTCAATTATGATTCCCACTAAACCCTTCCGCCGTGACGACGGATTAAAGGTCGCTTTTAGCCGCGTGAGGATATCTGTATAGGCGAGTCATTCCGGCTGGGCCGAAATATTTTCCTTTTGCAAAACTTCATCTTCAGCCAGAAATTATGGTGGTACAACCGCCCACGCCGGGTTTTGTATTGGATCTATTCCTGATCGCCGGGGCGAGCATCCAGGATCAATTTCCGAAATTTGATCGCCGGAAGGAAACACCAACCCCATTGTCAGTCCTCACTTATCAGACCAAGCAAGGAACTCACAACACCTTAATAATAAAACAGGAAGTCTCTTGCCTCACCCTTATCATGTATAATCGCACCACATGATAAAGAAGCACACATCTTAAGGCTACGTAAAATAATATAATAATAATACCTCCTAGCCATAGACACATACCCCTACTATGAGGCTAGCCACAAGGCTTAGGGCAAGTAGTACGATGCCACACGTAACCCTTACCTCCAGCGATGAACAGCAACCAACCAGCCACCATCGCCCCAGGCCAGAGGGGAAGGAGGCAGAATCGGACTCTAGAGAGTTCCCCACCACGTGGGACAACTCTTAGACTAGAGCTTCTGCATCAATAACACAGGTTACCCCATCATAAGGATGCACAAATAACCTAGCCCTGCAGATCACACAGCCTCCTAAATAACTAAAAGGCAAATCTGACCGCAGAAAACAAAAACAAACACAAAGCGAGCGAGCCCAAAGAGGCCGCATGGTCGCCTAACACTGGTACCCTATTTTAACACACTCCTGTGGACGTGCCAATGTGGACACCCGTCCTAGCTAGTGTAAACCTATTCTATAACATCTCAGATAAATACAAATGAGCAAATGACTCACTAATAGACGAAAGAATGCAGAATGAAAGACAGACGAGAGAACACGTCTACACTGCACGACCACAGAGAGAAGAAGAAGGAAGTATGATGCGGAGCGTTTCAGCGTCTCGGATAAGAATCCACGGGAATACATCCACAAATTTGGAAAGCTTAATTATAGCATTTCTTGAGTTAAATTTATTTTTTTATTTTTTACGACACTTTTTCGTAGTGAGTACCCAATCATAAAGACAATTCCATAAGAGAATTAGCATACACTTATGAAGTTGGCTCCTCTTCCTCTCTGTGGCGGTCATTTCAAATGGCTAATGCAAGGGTTTGAAAGAGAGCTATCATATAATAGGCATATCATCAATGATGGAGGGGCCACTAATAAATTAAATTTATATATAAGTGGAACTAGAATAAAAGCGCATGAATGGAGTGATGTCTTGTCCATAAATATGATCAAACATTACAAATTAAAAGTTACATAACCATTCCTAAATGTTTGTCTTATTTTAAACATGAAAAGATAACATTTCATACAAAATTAAAGACACATTTTCTTTTTCACCGTCAAGTCAGAGGTGCATATATTTCACAAATAGCTTTATCTTGAAAGCAGATTTGGAGGACAGTTTGGGAGGATAAGAAAGTAATTTTATTATTACGACTTCCGTAACGACACGCATAATGGCGTCAGCAATCTTTTTCAACGGCGAAGGAAAAGAAGAGGTTGAAGAAAGAAAAACGAACACGAAAAATACAGGATTACAAGGACAAGGGTAGAATATATTTAACAAATGAAATTACGTAACGTAAACAATATCAGAGAATAATTGTACAGGTTTATTAATTATTATTAGCTACAATATTCGAATTATGATTGTGGCGTTCGTTTCAGGATGCCAAATTTTCTATTCAGAGCTTAGACATACAATGTAGCAATACACTATAATATTATATTAAATCTACCCGTGTCATAGATTAATGCAGTTGTACAACTTGACCACTATCGGT
This sequence comes from Paralithodes platypus, assembly GCA_032716605.1. Lineage (NCBI taxonomy): Eukaryota > Metazoa > Arthropoda > Malacostraca > Decapoda > Lithodidae > Paralithodes > Paralithodes platypus. The sequence goes on along the minus strand of CM064480.1, from coordinate 15,897,729 downwards.
AACACTTGTAACACTAAAATGTATTCCTCGGTGATAATATTGTTTACATTTCATTGTTGAGAGGAGTTCATTATTCGAAGAAAGAAAACAAAGTCGTGTGCGTCAATATAACATTCTGAACGAAGTACAATACATATTATGGAAAAATATGTAAACAATGCTGAAAAAAGAAATTTTAGTTAAATTAACAATGATAATAATGTTTCCTAGGACTAGCTGTGAAAATCCTATGCGTGCGATATAGAAGTGGATGCTAATTTTTTCCCGAAATTATTAACATAATCAGTTTTCAAGATATATACCAGAGCACACATATTATTTGTTCTACAAGTTATAGTTCAATGTTTACAGTTTAGGGAGATCCAAATATACTATGCAGGATAATAAATGGCAACAGACACCACACATTCACGTGACCAGCTTCTCAAAACTTAGCACAATTTTCCACTATATTTGTTGAACTTTGGAGGTGTTCATAAAGCATTGTACAATATTCTGTTGGAAATAACAAGAATATTTATGGAGAGGAGGGCTGACACTAAGTACCCTACAGATTATCGCCTCCGCGAAGTACAGCATGGGTTTTGTTATTGATGTAGGTTCGGGGCAAACGATGTGGCTAATTTTCAAGCGCAAGTAACGCCATGGAACTCATGGTTGTGTGCTATCATATCTGCGATGGGAAGAAGAGTGTTGCTTATATCACAAATTACAAACTGAGATAAAGTAAATATTGACACATTCTGGCAGCCATTATATATAATGTGTTTATATTAACCCTTTCAGTAATATAACATGTGTCGTCAGTATGTCCTGTTTTCATAATAATTTAGACTATCTTACTCAGTTACTGAAGACCCTCTAGGAACCAAAGGGGTAAATTACATCTCAATTATCCCTTTGACCGCCTAAATTCCTTCTTAAGCCGAATTAAATGGTCTAATGATAGTACAAAATTATGAAAGCAATAATGCGTCCTTGAATACTTTGTGGCATAATTTCTTCCCTTCCACTTCTATCATATCCATATTATATTTGTTTGTTGTTGGTGTTGATTTTCATATTCCCTTTCATGATTTCTCCAGGTTGCATTAATGATGAACTGTAATAATCAAGATGACAAAAATACACGCCCAATTAAGGAGATTCCAGCATTAAACACGGTCGGAACAATTGCAATCTAAGAGAAAACCAAGAATGCGAAGAGAGAGAGAGAAAGAGAGAGCTATAAGGAATAGTTAGTATTTCAAAGACCTTGCTGTCCATTCCTGGGAATACTCGAAGTGGAAGGAGAGAGATTGTTTAGTGCACTATTCTCATTAAGATGTGCAAACTACTATTTACTCTCTTCTTGAACTGTTCTACTGAAGAACTGTTTACAAATTCTGAGGGAAGTTTGTTCCAAGTAGAACAAATTTCATTTTGTGAAAAAGTTTCCACATATACCAGTGCTGAGAGAGGGAGACAAAGAAAGACAGAGAGACAGAGAGGGAGATTTACATGAATATAATTACTGAAGATATGCTGGTGACGCACGGCAATTCCAGCAAGGTGGCGATAACTACATGTTATACTGTGAAAAATCAAGGGTATGGAAAAGGTATCGACAATAATTAGGTATATTTACAATAATTTACATTTCCATCCCGCCATTATATTCGATTATTACCATAAATATACCTTGAAATGCCTAGATTATTTGTGACACTTTTATTACCCTTTTCATCCCCATTAATTATGTAGTGTAGTAGGAATCCTGAAACTACAAATAATGGAAGCGAAAGAGAGAGAAGAAATGTTCTGCCTCTGTGTGTCCTAATTTAATTATTCTGGAGAGGTCCAATTCGTCTCTCTCTCTCGCTCTCTCTCACTTAGCCATTTGATTTGTACCCAGCTTCAAATATACTCATTCAGTCACGGGGCCTATGCTGTGCGGGCGCTTAGCTGCAATCACCTTCGGACTGCAGGCTGCTGGTTGGTCCATCCTAAGTAACTCCCGAAATAGTAGTCGACTTTCACCAGCCATGAGTGACAGGGTTTCTCCAGGGTCTCCTCAAATCAGATTTGTCACCTACCAAAACAACAGTATGAGCATATAGCCGAAGCTGGTGCAGGAAATAAAACCATGTTTACCAAGATGTATGGGAGTGTGAGTGTGGGAGGATAAAGAATTTGGAGATGACCAATCAGCGTGCACATACGTAGTGTTAAAGCTTGATTGCATCAGCTCGCTTAACCTCTTTCCCCCTGGAACAAATGCTGGCCGCTGATTGGTTGTTGGGATTTCAATATTCTGTCCGGTTAACCTTTAAAGCGCGAAGCTATGGCAGTTCAAAGTGCCCACCAGGCGAAGGTATTGGCTTCAATTTTGACGAATATCGTCATATTTACAATATATAACAATATTACTTCTCCATATGCGCCTATTTTACATTCTTATTAACATATGAACATTGAAGATAAATAAACAAAGTGGTAACAGCAATTGGCAGGTGAAAAACTTATATTTTAGTGGACCGGCGAGAGACTTACATCCAGCCTCTCCACCGTCTCGTATACTACTGACAGACTAGGAGACGTCTGAGAATGGCTAGAGGGTCGGAGAAAGACTACCCGATACTCCCCTTTCTCTCCCAGCCGTCCTCACGCAAAAATACTTGATAAATATCAGGAATAATAGGTAAAATGCCCAATAGTTGAGAAGGGAGGAGAAAGGGGTGGAAAGAGGGGAAGGGAGGGGTTGGGACACATATGGAGGAGTGATAGCGAGTACTGAAGGGGCATTATCTCACCTAATCATAATTATATTACTTTGTTTTGAGTGCCACTAGGGTTTTTTTATTTTTTTTTTTATGCGTTTGATCTCAAGAGGACGCTCGCCGTCCACCAGTAAAAACCTCATGAGAGGATGCTCGCCATTATTGGGTTAACATGTTCCCAGATTCACCAAATCTTCCCAGTTTGCTCTGGGCTGATCCTTGCATGTAATTGATCAATATATTTCTTACCACAAGACGATCATTAATAGACATTAACCATTCATCCACACTCACAATTTATGAGCATGAAAAGAGGATATAAAATGTCTACAATAATCTACCCATTAAAGGATATATTGGTGGTAATAAACCCATCTGATTTAATTTAGAAACGTAAATAACTCTCAAAATGCCAAATTATCTTATCTACCTTTTCCAAATTATATGAATATCCTAGACTACATACATTGTAGAGAAACCAAGCGAAGTCTATAATTGGTTGGAGCAGGTAATAGTAATACTTTATATCAGCTGGTAATGTGGAATACAGCCAACGTGAAGGCAAAACAACCCAGAGAAAGTATTCCAGACAAAATATACCTCTGCTATTACCTGTGTGAGCCAGAATGACCCCTTTAGCCACCGGCCAAAGGAAAGTATTTGGTTGTTGCTGGATAAAATTGTATTCCGATTACGCCTTATTGTTGTATTATTATAATTTGTTATATTTTTATACTGTTGATTAGGTTCTTTTGAAAACCGTATGTACATATGGACCGTACAACACGAGGTAGATCATTTTTCACTTCTAAATAATGTAATACAGAGTACAATCTACATTAATTTGTAAATGCCCCATTGCTATGGGTTAATCACAATAAAAAATGTCCCTCACATACATTGTTTACAATAATGTCCCTAAAAATAGTGGTAGTATTATTGTATTTATATATACTTACATCAAGCACAATATTACCAAGCAAAACCCATTCATGTACAAACACAATCCAAACTCACCCACACACAATAACATAAAATAAACAACTGCAAAGACTGACATAAACAACCTGCTCTCGGGCAGGCGAGGCGGAACAGTAATGGCTTGTGGAAGAAACAACATAAACCATCTCCTACGGACATTACCTGAAGGAATACATGGTCCTGGCCACGTACAGTAGTTCACTAGGATTGTTGAGTGATTGAGAAGGAGGGAACATGCAAAGTAGTAACCTGCATACATACCAAAGCTAGAGTAGCATAGTTTGAATTGAGGCAAAGCTTTGTTTTGCTACGACATTATATAAGTTCAATATATAGAATTTTGTTCTGGTTACAACTTACCTTAACCTTAGGGATGGAAAGACACAAAAGTAATTATTTACATTGCAGAAGTTCAATTTAATCTTGAGTAACCTTAAAGTACACTGACAGCAACTAACTGAATGTTGATTCCACATTATTGCAATAAAATCATGAAGAAGATAATCATGAGTAATAAATAGCTTTTAAAGCTGGTAAAATGTTACATTGGATATTATAATAAATCAAAATACTAAACCCGGCAAGTGCCGGAAGACTCTTAAGAGTTTCCCCGGGCGACTGCGGGAAGACTCTTAAGATCCTGGGCCTAAAAAAATCAATTTAAAAAACCCCAATTTTTATTTATTTTTTTTTTGCCCCTGGGCCATGCCAAATATCACTCCTCCACATCCCCTCCTTCAGTTATCACCTATTATCCCTGTTATTCCCTTATTCTGTGGTCTATTTTTGTGCTAACATTAGCGAGTTGGTAGCAGGGCATTGTCATCACTGTTACCAAGTGTGGGAAAGAGCGAGAGAGAGACTATTGCGTAACAGTGTCTCTCCAGACAAGGGGAGGGGAGGAGGGGAGGGAGGTTGCCTCAGCCATACATTATGTAACTCCCGGCCTGTATCGCCGATTTTGACCATCCAAACGCTGTTTCCACTTGTTTTATTGCTGTAACAGGTTAATACCTTTATAATCAACCTAAAATAGGCGCATATGGATAAGTATTAATGCTATTTATGGTAAAATAACGATGTTAGTGATGGGAACACCTCAAATACGTGCGCACAGGCGTGTGGTGTCTCATACCTCCCATGCACACGTCTTAGGTTAAATATAACACTAGTATAGCATGGTGGATGAATCTGCAAAGATGATACAATCTTTATACAATTATTGGCAAAACAAAACAAAACCGAAGGAGGGTAGTTTAAAAATGAAAGATTTGTGCCAGACTCTATCGAAGGCCTTCGATATGTCTAGTGCAATAGAAAAGGCCTCACCGAAGTCCCGGAAGGAGGATTACCAAGAGTTAGTAAGATATGCAAGAAGATCACCAGTAGAACGACTCTTAACCCACTGAGCCCCAGCTAGTTATTAATAAATGTACCACCAGGGACCAGCCAGTTTTGAAAAAAAAAAAAATCCAGAAACAATAGCGAATGGGTTAGGAATGAAGGAAAAACCACAAAAAAACGATCAAAAAGTTAAAAAATTGGTCCTACGGAGCCCCCGAAAACGGATTTTACAAGAGTAAAAAATTGAAGGCAATAACACCCAAAATTCCGGTTTTTGCGTGCTCACGCAGTTGGACTTTGAGAGTTTTCAACCATTTTTATGGTTGTGTGGGATACTTGCACAGCTCCCATACAAATCTGCCATAGGACCGAAGTAATTGGGACCGGAGTAACACTGACGCAACTGTTGCGTCGCTGGGGTTTAGCGATACATACATTGCTGACGCAAACGCTGCGTCGCTGGGGCTCAGTGGGTTAAGGAAGCCATACTGGCGATCTGAGAGTAGAGTATGAGAAGAGAAATGCTTAAGAAGTTTGGAAGCAAGAATAGTTTCAAAAACTTTAGAGATACAAGTGATGAGAGCAATTGGAAAATAATTGGAGGGTTGAGAGCAGTCACCCTTCTCTGGGACAAGTTGAATGAGAGCAAACTTCCAGCAAGAAGGTAAGACATTAGAGGAGAGACAGAGACGGAAAAGTTTGCCTAGGCAGGGAGTAAGCACGGAAGCACAGTTTTTGAGTAAAACAGGAGGATCACCGTCCGGACTGTATGCCTTCTTAGTATTGGGCCCAGAGAGGGTAGAAACTACATCTATAGAAGACAGTAGAGATAGTAGGAAGATACAGAGAAGGGTTTTCTGTCAGTAGTCCCAGACAACAGAGAGTGTGTGAAGGAAGGAAGGTTTTCGGAGCAATGGGAAGTATGTGGAAGACAAGAAATCTCGGAGTGAAAGTAAAAAGTGCACTGTATCAAGGAATTGTTGTGCCAACAGTGATGTATGGGGCTGAGACATGGGCTCTGAAGAAAAAGGAGAAAAGAGGGCTGGATGTGATGGAGATGAGCTGCTTGAGGAGTATGTGTGGAGTTACTCGTAGAGACAGATTGAGGAATGAAGAGATACGTAGGAGAGTGGGGCAGCAGGAACATTTGTCAGCCAGAGTGGACAGAAGGGTGCTGAGCTGGTATGGTCATGTTGAACGAATGGGAGATGAAAGGCTTACAAAGAGAATATGTGAGTCAGGTACAAGGGGAGATAGAAGGGCAGGAAGACCCCCATTGAGATGGAGAGACTGTGTAAGAAAGGCTTTGGATGATAGAGGAATGACTATAGATCAGGCAGGGGAAGTGGTGGTGGACAGGAGTGAATGGAGAATGCTTGTGAATAGTTGAGTGAACACGTGGTCATTTGGAGTAAGGGGTCGGGCGCAAGTTCGACTAGATAATAGTCCATCAGGCGCCTGGCCTGGGGGGACGATTAATATGAAGGGTGTGCCTGGAAGTGTGGTGGGAGGGCTTGTGGCTTTGGCTCCGCTGCATGTCTGCCTGCCGAGATCGGAACCTCTCCGGGTGGTCAGGGGCCGGGGGAGTGCTGGAGCGACCTTGGTAACCCTGGTCTCTGGGTCTTCTCCTGGGTGACCTGGATGTGTGTGAGTTTGTGTTTTTTATCTGTGTTTATTTTTTGTTTTATGTTGTTTTTGTGTTTTCCCTGTTCTTGCTCTGTCTTGAGTCGGCTACCCCCAAAATGGGGATTGGGCCTGAGCATAGAGATAGATAGATAGATAGTCCCAGACAACTGTGTCTCGTTAAGAAAGAGAAGATCAGGGTTGGCAGAGGAGAGGTGGTGTTCCACAGAGTGGAAGTTAGAGGAAAGGCCACGAATATTACAAAAATATTAGTAAAAGTAGAAGGTGGTGGTCCAAAGTAGCATTTTGGCAAGTCTATTCCAGGGGACAGACTGATGGGGGCATTTTTGCCCCCCCCCCTGGGGACTCCGAGACAGGTCGATATTTTGTCATTATTTGGGGAAAAAGCTAGTGTAGTATGTAAGGTGTTTGTAGTATAATGTATTGATAGGAGGAGAAGGTGTTTTGGAGGGTAGGCTGGGGTTGCCCTTAACCTCTCGAGTTCCAGCGACGCACGTTATGCATCACCTATGTGTGGTTAACGCTAATCCCCTGTGAAGCATAGGATGCGTCGGCGTTAGTTACTCTTGTCCTATGGCACCTAGACGGTTCAGATTTGTATGGGACCTGCTTTGGTATCCCACGCAACAATACCGATGGTTGGAAACCCTCCAAGTCCAGCAGTTTGTGCATGAGCGCGCGCGGGAGTGATTTTCCAGTATTTTGCATACCCATCTCCCCATGTTAATTGCGACTTTCTGCCACTCCGCAGGACCTCTAAATGACCTAGGTGAGCGTTTTTGTTTTGTTTTTCCTTCATTACTAACCCATCCCATGTGTTTCCAGAAAAAACAAATTTGTTGAAAACCTGCTGAGCCTGGAGTGTACATTTATAATATATCAGCCAGTGCTCAGGGGGTTAATATTGATGTGGCACTGAAAGGATCAGCTAGGGAGGCCAGGTGGTGAAACAGGAGTTCCAGCTGTCCTGATCAGCCACCTAGCACTCCCCTGGAGTACCGCCCTGTTCGGCTGGTGCTTACAACTTCCTCTTAACAATTCTGGAGATGGAATTCCCGGTCTCAACCTCCATTGGCTATCTGCGCCACAAAGTGACGGGCGGTGGGGTCGCCACATCCCTACGCCAATTATTACCAAACCTAGTCAAATTATACGCTGTTGATGGATAAGAAAAGAAAAGAAAGCATTACAAAAATCCTATCAGCGTTAATTTCATTAGAGTAAAATAATAGGCGCCTAATTTGGTTAGATAAAATGTTTTCACTCCTTCAATACGTCAGTGGCATTTGTATTACATTAGTTTGATTATTTTCATCATAGTAAGAACCAGTGTGGTACTCGTATATACTGTACATGTAATATCATAATTTATCCTCTGACTCCTTTAAGTTATCATCAACCTAAATAAAGTTGTGTAATGTTACCCAGAATATACTGAAAGAAAGCATTATCAGTGATAATGCTTTCTTTCAGTAAATTCTGGGTAACATTACACACAAAATTTCAGTGTGATAATTTATCACACTGAAAAATATAATGTTTTGTTCCCCCTCTCACTATGATGTATAATAAATAATCCAACAACACCATTTGTCACCATTATGGACAGACAAAGTGTTAATGTTCTCGTTAACTTACGTTTCCTCCACGTCAGCAACCATAATCTGTATTATTATATTCTATAAAATGGGTTGTGCCAAGTGATCTGAACCTATTAACTCTTCAATGTTATTTTGTTTTTCTTTACGTTGCATCAGTGAATCTCACGAGATTTGAGGTTGGAAGGCCCTCGACTGTATATTTTATCTCAAGGAGTTGATAATGTTGGACCATATGGCTACACCGATGCTTATCTAATTTGCCAAACACACCCAATCACTAGCACACAGAATATCACAGACATACACATAATGACACAAACACGCGTGCTCGCGCATACATCCATACAAACACAACATGGCGAACACTCGCATCTCAGCTCCAATATTCTTGCTATGTGTTATTATACATTCATATTCACTTTAAATAGACTAGACAAATGTACACTATTTAAAGATAAGCCATTAGTCTCATACAGCACGGTTATTATTTTCTTAAAATGTTGTTACAATTTCCTCTCGTTGTCCATGTATTGTAAATTTGTGTACGCATATTTGTAGATGTGTCGCTATCAGATAAGCCTTGGCTTTAATCAGTTTTAGCTACGATTATTTTACTTGTTTGTTTTATACAATTATCAATTTTGAAAAGAAAAAATCACCTTACATTTGCAATCAGATCATCACCTCTTTCCCGGCTGCCCTTCTTTCTTACCGTCACCTCCACCAATGTCTGTTTACTTAATAATGACTACTATAATGTGATATGTACAGTAAATCACGGATGCTGTGGGATTATTGTGTCTGTGTTATTCCTTCCTTTACATTCTTGTTATCGTCTGCTTAAGTTATATTTAGTAAGTTTTGTATTAATTATATCAGTTATTGTTTACTGTAATTGTTTGTATGTTCTATTATATTCCGTTGATATATAAAGGGTTTATAAGCAGGCACTAAGTTATTACCGTACGTGAACTAGATTACGAAAGACCTCAATATTGTCCTCGTGTTTGTGCCGAGTAGTTCACCAGGCACCGAACAAACCTTATATTGGTTTGCCCAAATTAAAACAAAATAGTATATTGTATTTAAAACTTATTCCATACTATTTGGCGATCGAAACGACGTTTTACTCAAGTTGGATGCTAATTTACTGCTGTAAAATAATTACCAGATTCATGACCAAATCCACTAAATATATAGAATATTTTACATGTCACTACGAATCTGCCAACACTCACTCCATTCTTGGTATGGTCAGGTGGCTCCCAACCACCTGAGCTACTGTACAGTATATGACATGTATACACTATTGTTATCTTTCACTGCGGCCTTCGCTAGCACAACATCATGGCCGAATACAACCAAAGTAACGTATACTGTACATTCATTACTGATTTAGAACATATCAGACTGAGAAGGTAGTTTTTAAGTATGTCCATGCATAACTAGGAAGGATTTGTATTTAATGTCAATTTGTTACCAATCGCCGATTTGTTTACTCCTGTGGAGGATATGGTGGAGTTCATTGAATGTATTCATCTTTGATTCCTCAACCCCTTCCTAAAGCTGAATAATTTAATTACAGTGTTCGCGAGAATGATATAACGTTGTATTTATTTATCTGAAAAGAGTAAGACAATGTCTTAACCCAACTTTACCTCCCCCCCCCCCCTCCCAGATTCTCTTATATAGAAACTCTGTATGATAGAAGGTCCAGACTGAGGGGAGATAAGAGATAATATGATGGCTGGTGGAGGGGGACTCGTTTGGGACGAAATAGGACGAGATGTAATAACATTTTAGTCGCCTGTGTGTGTGTGTGTGTGTGTGTGTGTGTGTGTGTGTGTGTGTGTGTGTTTATCTAAGGGAATAGCTTACTCCTATTGATTTGCTTTTGATGAAATACGCCTCCAACCAACAAACAATTAAGCATGACCGAGACCAATTTGTTTAGCAAAATATATGTAATACTGGGTGGCTTATTGCAACTCAGATAAACAAATCTATATATTTTGTCATTGTGTTACTAAAGCAATTAACCCTTTGAGTACCAGCGACGTGTGTTATATTATGTTCTAGCTATATTTAGACGATATTATGCAGCTTAAGAAGGATCTGTGGTAGATAATTGGGTTGTTTGATATAGTTTGATACCCTATTATTGTAGAGGTCCTTCCTTAATTTAATATAATTGTCTAAGCATTGCCAGAACATAAAGAAAAGGACTTCGCCGATACTGTACGGGTTAAGACACACGGACGTTTCCCCCGTGAGAAGGACAACCGGTGCCAGCTTACTCAAGGCCTTGGATTGATCACTCAACATAGGGTTCGCCCGACTCTGAGGCCCTTTATGTATCTCTTTAGTATTATTTGTTTAACAGAGGTGGTTGGCTAGTCCATACACCAATTTGCTTCGCCCTTAGGTGAGCAATAAGAATGTGTATAAGGTGTATTTCCCTCTTCGGGTAGCCGACCAAGGCTGACGAGTCCCATCCACCTGGGATTTTATAAGGTTGTCTCCCCATAAATAAATAATCCCCAATAATTATTAATAACCTCGCCCTGGTGTATCTCCTCTCCTCTTCACTAACATGTAAACATGACCATTCCACCAGTTGCCCTTCTCTCACACACTAACTGGCGCCACCCTCAATCATCATACACGATCTACAGTTAATCGGTCCCTTCTGAGCGATCGTTGCTGATGTTTAGAAACGTTGATAATATTGTTGTATTCATCACCAGTTCCTTGATGATGTATAATACCTATACCTCTCTCTCTCTCTCTCAGCAATACCTCCACATGCAATCATTGTGACGGCTGGATATCACAGATTCAGCGCAAACCCGTATATATATATATATATATATATATATATATATATATATATATATATATATATATATATATATATATATATATATATAGATATATATATATATATATATATATATATATATATATATATATATATATATATATATATATATATATATATTATGTATATAAATATATATACAGTATATATATACAGGGTGTATTAAAACAACGCTTACAGACTTAAACTGCTAAGTACCGGTACCGATTTAAAAAACAAATTAACTTTATTCTATAAACAAATACAAAATATTTAATAATTAATTATTTAAAGGACATAAATTAAAATATTCAGTGCCGTCCAAGCAGGTACTATTATCCGAACATTGGACTCCAGCCAAATGCTGGAGTCGTTATGATGTCGCGAGTGATCCAGTAGTCTGCCAGAGCGTGCTTCCTGATATGTGTCATCAGCATTGTGAGTGCCAAGAACACATATAGTTCTGCCACAGTGACATCTCTCCATGCCACCATCTTGGCACTGGTCTTCCTCCCAAGAAAGTTGGCACAGATCTCATGATGGTTGTTGGTCTCCTCGACGAGGTATTCCATGACTTCATTGTCATAGAAGCCACAGAAAATTTCACTGAGGGTAGCAGCTGGGCCACAGGGAAATGTTGGTGACACCCCGGAACCCATCTGTACCTCGTCAAAGGCAGGACAATCTGGCTCAAAATCAGCCCCATCTGTCCACACAAACAGGTCGGATGCTGATGCTCGAGCACGTGCAGGTGCAGCAGGCACACGCCCTGGACGCCCTGGCACACGCCCTTGGCCACGCGGATGCACTGCACGCCCATGCCCACGCCCAGGGGCAGCAGCGTCGGCAGACTGACCACGTCCACGACCTCGGCCTCTCGCTCGTCTTGTCGGGACTTCCTCTTCCTCTTCCTGTTCCTGTTCCTCTTCCTTTTCCTCCTCAGGCGACGTCAGGTCATCTGGGGCAATGTTGGGGTCGTCAGCATCGTCTTCAGGAGACAATTCGGGTGAAGAAGTGACCGGGTGACGGCGGTGTGGGGCGCGGGAGGCTGCGGGAGCTTCAACAATGGAAGCCTCGGCCTCGGGAGTTGGGCTCCTTTTGCGGCGAGCGAAGGGCTTCTCCGCAGCAAATAATGTTCTGCGGTGTGTTGAGGGCTGTGGCACACTAGTAATACCACTTGAAGAGGCCCTTTGGTCATCCTGAAGGAGAGATGAAGCCGAGGGCTGTGGGTGACCCACGCGGCGTCCAGGGTCAAGGCGTCAGGACAATGGAATGCGGGTGGTTGCTAGACCATGGTCGGCGTCATTATCACTGTCTTCAGCTTCCCTATCCTTTTCTGCAGCTGCCCTGCGTGCTTTTTTAACTGCACTTTTCACCGACGATTGTTTATAGAAATATTTGCCCACTTTTAAGGGCGTACGGGCAGGCAAAGGGGAAGATCCTGGGCTACTAGGGCTAGGTCTAGGCTGACATAGCAAAGATGGCGAGGGGATAGGCCTAGGTTCTAGCACACTTGGCAGCTCAATGGCACCTTCCTGAAACACTTCCACATCAGGATCATCACTACTGTCTCCCCCCTCAAATAAATCAACATTATCGTCGTCTGCAAAGCCAACGAAATCGTCATCTTCGCTTGCACTTATAAATTGTTCTTTGTCCACAAAGCTTTCGCCACTGCTCTCTTCACTATCAAAAAGTTCTCGCTGTATAGCGCTATCACTCAACAAACGCTTAACTTTCTTTCGTTGAGCTTTCTTCTCGGTTGCAACAGGCGTTGAAGTTGCGAGCGGGGTAGCAGTGGGGACCGCGGGAGGTTGCAGCGATTCGGACACGTCGGAAATCATTTTTTCAGTATAACTCGCTATGGCGGCCACGTACGAACTGATAACACTAGTAGTTGAGGCTTGGTGGCGCTGCGGTCGCTCCTGCAATGCAAAATTTGGCCACGCGAATTTTGAAGCACGCTTTGAAGCACAGGGATTTTAAAATGACACCCGGGCACCTGCCCTTTTTTCGTGGTGTCATTTTAAAATGACACCCGGGCTGGAAAGGTTAACCTTGAAGTTAAATGGAAAATTTCTATTTGACTGATCATTGCATTAACCAAATAGATATACCTGTGAAATTTGGTGAAAATCCATCTAAAGGTCTAGGAGGAGTTACTGGACAGACAGACGGACGACGGACGACGACGGACAAGCTGACCGGTGGTGCACAGTATACGGGCGGGATTTGTATGCGCGAGTTGATAATAATAAATATATATATTTTTATTATTATTATTATCATTATTATATAAATAATAATAGTAATAGTAATACATGTATGTATGTATGTATCAATGGGAAGATATTCTTGATATGGAATTCGTGCTATGCCTAGTATCAGTGCATTATTACAAAGCCCCCCGAAATGCCAAAAAATACCCTCATTGTTCCTTGATTAAATAGCACAGTATGAATATTCCAATAGTCAAAATATGCTACAGGGGGGAAATGCCTATTGAGTTCATTGCTCAATAGGTAGCGTTCTGCAAGCGAGGGTTCGAATCTAGGGTGTGAGACAGTGAAGCACTAGGGCAAGGCAGCTCCAGAGAAGGGACTGCTTCGAGCCGTGGATAGGCAACCGGGCCCTGCGCATCTTTTGAAGGCAAGATAGCGGGGGCTGGTTGCATCTCGAAGTGCTTGACATGTCTCACTCCCTAGACTGGAACGAGACCTCACAGGCTTCACCGTGAGGTATATACTCAGGCACATACCCCATTGCTGGGGGTGGCTGACTCGAGACAGAGCCCAAACAGAAACCTTTAAAATTCCAATTCTTAGGATCCAGGACCACTTTCATTCCCTTGCCCCTTACTTTGACTTATTGACAAACACTACTACTACTACTACTACCATTACTATTATCATAATTATACAATCAAAATAATAATGATACAGTACTAATACATATATTCTTGTATCTCGATTCTTACGTTACGTTACGGTTAATATGTCCATATATTTTGTTAAGGAACTGTACACCGAAAATTACTAATTACACGATGTTAGTAAATGTAAAGACACACACACTCTCGCACACACTAAATCATAGACACACACAAGACTGACACAAACACATACACACATCCATATGCAGTATACCAGGTTGACGTAGGGATGTTGTTTTGGACGGACAGGTAACAAAGTTAGTAAAGTTATTGACTGCACGTTGTTGTGATTGGGTCCTGTCTGTCTGTCTGTCTGACTGTCTCTCTCTCTCTCTCTCTCTCTCTCTCTCTCTCTCTCTCTCTCTCTCTCTCTCTCTCTCTCTCTCTTAACATATTTACATTATATTTGCTTTGTCTTTTGTGGTCAAAAATGTATCATAACAATATCATTTGTACTTATATGACAGAAAGAAGTGAGTGTATGAAACTATTTATAGTATTTACATTGAAACTATTTTAAGTACTGTTTTACTTGAGCATATGTTGTTCCACATACATCTGTACTTATACACAAAACCTATCTGGTAGTGTGTAGTGTATGAGCGTGGGTATCTCCAATGCAGTGTTGCTGGCTGCTGCTACTCTTCTTAGATATCCTTTGCATCTTGGTTCTTGTTTCAGTGATGAAAGATGCTGGATGTTAAACTGCTGCGCTTTGAATAGAACTTTCATCCATGCTACATTTCTTCGATGCTGAAGGCTCTCTGCTGTTGATGTTGTGGGTGAGGACCACCCACCTGCCTGGGTGACAAGTCGCATTGCTCGTGCTTGGACTTTCTCGACCAATGCCAAGTGCGTCTTAGGAGCACATGACCAGGATAAGCAAGCATACTCCAGTGTTGACTGTATTTGAGCCTTATGCAGCTGTAGAGCATTGTCAGGTGTAAGCAGGGTAAGTATACATCTAAGTCCTGCTACCTTGCGAGATGGTTTCTTTGTCAAGTCATCAATATGCTTCTTGAAGATGAGATTTGAATCAATGGTTATTCCTAATATGTTGATATTGTCAGCCTCTCGGAGGATTTGGCTTCCCATCCACAAAGAAAAGTTTTCTGTCAGTTGATCTACTGTTCTTCAAATGATGAGGGATTTGCTCTTCTCTGCGGAAAATGCAATCTGCCACGTTCTTCCCCATTTGTCAATGATGTTCACAACTCTCCGGATGCGAGCTGCTGCAACTTGACGTTCCTTGGTAGGATAGCTTATGTGAATTGTTAGGTCATCCGCATAAGCTTCAGATTCAGGGACCAGGTGAAGAAGATCATCAAAGTAGATGTTCCACAACAATAGTCCAAGTAGGTACAATCGCGCTAATAAGTGATGTCTCGGCACCAAGTATGTTTTGATCAATAATTGGTATCAGCAATATCTAAGCTTCATTTCTTCATATCGAGTGAAATATGCAAACATGTACCTACACTTACCAACCCAATTCAACATCTGACAGACATTAATACAGCACAGAGCAAGCCAAACATAATGACAGCTGGGACATGACTTATTAGCGCGACCGTACACCAACGCTGATGGGATAGCTCTCAGATTCCCTACCACTGAGTGCCACAGAGAGGCTTCTTTCTTCCAAGTAGCTTTTGAAGAGTTGGTACATTTTTCCTGGGATGCCAAGTACTCTGGATTTTGGCAAGCAGTCCATCATGCCACATTGTGTCGAAGGCACCAGCTATGTCGAGGGCTATTACTCTTGTTTCTTCGTTTTTGTTCAGGTATTTCATCCACTTTTCTGAAGAGAAGTAACAAGTCAGGAGAAGATTTTCCAGCTGTGAACCCAAGTTGATGGTGTGAGAGAAGCTTATTTTCAATGAGATAATCCTTTATAGTGCCTATAAGGACCTTTTCAAATACTTTTGCAGTGATGGAGAATAGTTATATGGGACAGTAGTTATGTGGAACAGTTTAGGAGCTCTTCGTGTGTACAGAAACTATCTTAGCCTTTTCCATATATATGGCCACTCTCCTTTCATTGAGCAAATTTGGTAGAGTTTTGTTAAAGGGGAGCACAGTTCCGAAGGGCATGTGTGCTTACTCCATCAGACCCCACAGCCTTATTCATGTCTAATGATGCTAGGATGTTTCTCTCAAGTCTGAGAGGGTCTTTCTTGTGCGTCGAGGCAGAACTGGAATGTTTCTCTTTAGGTCTTGTACTTAATTTGTTTTGGAGAAGTGTTGCACCAGTGTTTTCGCTTTATCTTTGTTGGTAGATGCAACTGATCCATCATGACATAGTAGAGGAGGAATGATATCATCTCGGGAGAGACCTACAATATTTGTTGTTAATTCCCACCACTGTTTGGATGCTTCCTCGTTTTAGTTTCTTTCGTATGTCAGCTTTCCATCTCTGTTTAGCCCGTTCCACTGTAGTTCTTAAGCTTTGGCAGGCTTCTCTGTGTTTTTCCTTATTATTTTGCTTCAGATGATCTTTTCTTATATAATTTCCAAGCCGCATACTTTTTGGAGGCAGCTTGACGACACCGATAGCCAAACCAAGGTTGATCTTGAGGTACTATTATATGTTGCCACTAAGATATAAAGATGCTTTGTAGGTCAAGCAAAGTTTGTGTTAGGCAATTTGCTTGTTCATTGGTGTTACCATTGAGAACAGTTGCCCAATCAGTGTAATTTACTGATCTTCTAATCCCAACCCAGTCTGCATTATTCCATAGCCACAGAGTCCTGACAGATAACACTTTTTTGTCTATTGCAAGATTGAATTGAGTAAAACAGCACTGTAAGCCGATGTTCTCTCTCTCTCTCTCTCTCTCTCTCTCTCTCATGTCCTATTTCTGCCCCAGAGATCAAAGTAAAAGAGGCTGCAACAGACTCCCTTGAACCTCCTCCTTGCCTTGATAATATTAACCCTCTCCGACATATGACGCGATTTTGAGTCTATTGGGGATACTTTATAGCCTTTGTTACCATCAGGGGCATTTAGAAACCTTTAGTTTCGTTACTTCAACCTCTGCAGTTGTCTTTGAGTTAGCTGTAGGCAGAAAACTAATTTCGGAGAGGTATTTATAAGAGTGAGAGAACTCTATTTCTTATTGCTAATCTGGCAACCTCTGCGTCATAAATGCGTGAAAGGGTTAACCCTTCAGTACTATAATCACTTTCGTACCTTTATTCTGGCTAGCACTAGACGACTTTAATGCATACAATAAGGATCTATGGGAGTCAGAAAATAGTTGAGAAAGCCTTTCTATCATGGATGCCTTCCTAAGCTGAGAAAAGATTATACAAATTTACCAAAATTCCATATACTATTATGTTATTGTATTATTATGTGTTTAGGATGTCTCTATTAAATGTTGTGTTGTAGGATGGTAACAAAATACAAGTCCGTGCTTGTGGAGGGAGATGAATATACTGACCAAATTTATTTCAAATTCATTCATATGTTGTAGAGAAACACTTTTATCATATAAAACTTATCACACAAATGGAGAACAATACAAACATAGCCACAAATACAGAAAGTCCGGTACAGTCGCGGGCATTAATTCTACTAAATAGTGAACCCTCGAACTGATTAAACGAACATCCAAAATGCAAACATCTGGTAAACATTTAATGAGACTCTATTCAGCCCAAAGTAACTCCGAAAAGGAGAAATAGAAAGACAGACACACAAACATACAAACATTGAGGTATAAAGAAAGACAAACACACAGGCAAGTATACATAAAAAGAGACATACAGACAAATACACAAACAAATAGACTCGTAGACATACAGCCGAATCGATTATCAGTAACACAGACATACGCACAAAAAAGATAAACTAAACAAAAAGACATACAACAATACATACAGCTAAAAACATACAGACAGGTATACAGAAAGACATATAAATATATGGAAAGAAAACAAACATGAAGGCATGTTACAAATAAAGACAGATTCACACACAAATTAGTAGAGAGAAAAAGGCACAGGTACAGAATCAGACAACCGCTACAACTACAGCCACATAATCTCCACCTGGCAACTGACGTATGTGAAGATTAAATGCTCAGGTAAATACATCACTACCGTCCGCTAATGAGAAACTTGATCCTACCTGACAATTACTGGCGGCGGTGGTCGTGGTTGTTAATCTCTCTCTCTCTCTCTCTCTCTCTCTCTCTCTCTCTCTCTCTCTCTCTCTCTCTCTCTCTCTCTCTCTCTCTCTCTTATTGTATCTCCATCTACCTTTATATTTATTTTTATTTAACTCTCTCTCTCTCTCTCTTTCTCACTTATATTTGTCAACCAAATTTAGTAAGATGGCTTCTTATTTATCAAAATCAAGTTTAGAAGGAACCTCTATGAATCAGATCGATAAAACATTATCTTAATTAACCGTTTGATTTCCACAGTTCCTTCAAAAACTAAACACAAATATCTAAGGTAAACCAAAGTAATGTGAGGAAGTGCGTCAATATGCCAAAAGTGTAAATAATATAAATTACTTATAAAAACAACATGTTCAAATAATACCATTTACTATTATAACAATATTGGTACGCAAAGAAGATTTCGTACAGAATAATTTTGAATACCAGTAAGAACAACACTTATAACTGATGAGAGAAACAGCAACATACACACAGAACCAAATATAGATAGATGGACAGACAGTAAACAGCAATAACAAATATTCCAAAAATACATGCACGTACAAGTGCATGCAACAAAATGTACACATTAATATATATTGCAATGCTCTCTGTATCAAACCATAGCAACATTATTACATTAATGTAGAATGTTATGCTACTGTATATATCAATCTATATTGTGTATCTGAACTATCTATCGATCTACCAATGTGTCTATCTATAGTTGGAATTTATAACGTATCACAGAGACATAATACAAATTTGCATATACATGCAAAATAATGTGTGTGTATATATATATATATATATATATATATATATATATATATATATAATAGGGAAGGTATAATTTACTGGTCGATATGTTTGTGTATTTACTATTTGTTTAGTTTACTCCCTAGACTTCCATCAAACTTAAGCAAATATTCCCAAGATTCTCCTTCGATAAATTTAAAACAAAATTTGGTTGAAAAATGTCCCAGCCGAAGGCCAGTTCCTCTTAAATTACAGGCTCGTTATCGCTCGCCAGGATTAAATTGGTGCTTAGATGGCACGAAAGGTCTTAATATTGACACAGAAGTGTGCCAAAAGGTCATAAAATCGCCAAACTAATTGGCTGAACATCTTAAAATCACAAACCATGAGGGAGAAGGGGAGCTAGAATAAACAAGCATCCCCCCTTAATACGAGAAGAGGATAAGGAGAGCTTGGACATGAGAAAGGCACAGTGGGCAATGGAAAGAAAACAAAAAAGATGAAGAGGGGAAACGAACAAGGACTGAAAACAATCTTGCTTTAATCCTTCCTGCCCGGTTGTCATTTAAAAATGACACCGCGGCAGATGGGCAGGAGCCCGGGTGTCATTTTAAAATCCGTAAGCTTGAAAGCCTATTAAGCGTGTTTTGAAAGCCGTGCGTCCGACGCATGTAAACAAAGCCTGTCTTTGCGACACCGCACCTCCGAAAACAAGAAGGAGACGTTGGATCAATGTTGTTGTTGTATGCTCTGATGAGATTAGTGTCTGCAAATGTCCGATATTGCCAACATCGCATCGAATCTCTCTCCACGGAAATCGTCATCACAACTGAACCAGTTGACCTAGAGAGCTCTACTCAATGCCAGTTTACAGATATTAAACAGGACTACGTTTTGAGATGTGTGGGGATTCTCTATCAGTCACAATAACAAAGATACGGCTAGCCTATTACGAAGTTTTTCGGCCATATCCCCCGGGCTCTCAGTGCTGTCATTTAGAAAGGCTGCCGGCTGCCCGGGCAGGAAGGGTTAAGAAAATAATTTACTGCCAGGCATAACGAGAAGTTGTAGAAATGGAGCAAAGGGAAAAAGAACACTCAATTAAGATAAATTAGGTGAAAATCGGTAGAAGATATGTTTTTTAAGGATATGAAATAGAGGCGCTAACATTTAGTTTTTGTTATATTTTTGTTTGGTGTGGGTATTATAAATATATAATCTATCTATTGCCGGACGCCTTACTCCTCTTTACGAGGGTGGCCATACACATAATGCCTCCAAGCAGACCTAACCCCTGTGAGAAGGACAACCCGTGCCAGTTTACTGAAGGACTTACAGGATTGATCACTCAACTTAGGGTCCGTCTAACTCCGAGGCCTTCTATGTATATTGTTAGCACTATTTGTCTACAGTGGTGCACGGCTACTCCATCCACTAACCTGCTTCACCCTTAGGTGAGCAGTACTGATTTGTATAAGGTTTACTCCCCTAGACAGGTTGCCGACCCAGGCTGACGAGTCCCATCCACCCGGATTAGGATAAGGTTGTCACCCATAGAGGGGTTGCCGACCAAGGTTGACGAGTCCCATCCACCCGCAATAATGAGCTTCTTTAATTAATATATCTAGAAAGAGTGAATATATATGTGAATATATATATATATAATATATATATATATATATATATATATATATATATATATATATATATATATATATATATATATATATCCTTGTTTTCACTTAATTAACATTGTAGGAATATTCCCTTATTCATAACAATGTAGGTGACAGTACCTAGTTAGAATCCCACTAGGTGACGAGTGAATGAACGTAAAAGGACTCGTGTTAAATAGATTAAAAGATTAAGATACTTAGCGTTATTTTTTTTGAGAGTTCTTATCGAAGAAAAAGTTTGCGACCTCGATGTTGAATTAAAGTATTTCTATGGTGTAGCCGCTATAAGAGAGAGTCTGTTCGACTTTTAATACTTTACATGATTTGAGTTCAGAACGGCGTGAGCCAGGTTGGTTTCTATCTTTTGTTAAATATAAGATTATTTTAGTACAAAAGGATTAAATATTTAAAATATTTTTATAATTTAGAATATTGATACCCTTTTGATTTTTTTTTTTTATGAATTAATAATATTATATAAATAATAAAAGGAAAACATTATATATATGTTTATTTTTATTATTATGCTAGTAAATTACTTGTTACTTATTATTTGTGTTTTAGTTGGTGTAGCTTTTGTTACTTTATTAGAGCAAAAAATTCTAGGTTATATTCAGATTCGTAAGGGTCCCAATAAGGTTGGTTATATGGGTGTTCTACAGCCTTTTTTTGCCACAGCAAAATTATTTCTTAACCCTTGTCTATCGGGGCCCGACTTAAGTCCGTATCGAAAAATTTGGACTATGTGGCGGGGCCCGACTTAAGTCTGAGTGCAATTTTGGCGCAATATTGGCTCTGAGAGAGAGACGATGGGAGGAACATGGGTTACCTCATGACTGCTCGCCACGGCCGCCGTGGACCAACTGAGATGTACTCCACTTACAGGTTAGGAATATATAAGAAGGGCGAGATGAGACCACTAAGAGTGGAACTAAAGTTTAGATCAACAGCAGAAGCAGTAGCCAATGTGAGCTGGAAATTAAATTCGACAGAGCTGAATCATATAAGGGTAAAAAAGGACCTAAGTGTAGAAGAACGAGAACAGTTAAGGGCACTAATATAGATGGAATAAACAGTAAAAAGGTAGAGTTAGATAATATATTAAGAAAAGATCAACCACAGATAGTCTGTTTGACAGAGACAAAGCTGAACCAGGACTTTGACAGCAACATAGTGTTTAGTGAAGGATATAATATATGGAGAAATGATAGAAAGGGTAAAAGGGGAGGTGGAGTGGCAGTATTAGTTAAGAACCCTATGACAGCAAAGCACGTGGAGTTAAATAATGACAAGGCAGAAGTAATGGCAGTTGAACTCAATGATATAGAAGGAAAAAAGCTAGACATAGCAGTAGCTTACATGCCACCAAAGACCAGAGCATGGAGGGAGTTGGAGTTTGAGGAGATGGTAGAGGATATGATTCAGTCATTGAGAAGATTGCTTTTAAGGAAGAATCGATTGATCTTGGTAGGAGATTTCAACTATAGTGAGGTTGATTGGGAATCGGGAGATGCAGGGCCAAATCAGAGATCTTGGGGAAGTCGGCTAGTGGAGTTGGTTACGGAAAATGTACTTGCACAACATGTGAAGGAAAATACAAGAATGAGGGGTAATAACGAACCTTCTAAACTCGATCAGAATTTTACAAAAGATCTTCACGAAATTAGTGATATAAACTATCTATGTCCTGTAGGTAAAAGTGATCACCTATTACTAAAATGGAAGTTGACCTCGAGTAATGCCAATAGATTAGACAATAGCTACATAAATGACAGATTAAATTATAGTAAAGCTGATTATGTATCCTTGAAAAGATATTTAGAGGGAGTAGATTGGGATCTTATTTTGAAGGAACGGGACATACAAGGTAAATATAGTAGATTCCTCGAAATTTATAGAGTAGGAACCAATATGTTTGTCCCAAGATATAAAACTGGAAATTTTACTAAGCAGAAAGATTGGTTTAATTTGAAATGCAAAAGAGCTTTGGGTAGGCGTGATGCAGCTTGGGCTAGATTAAGAAGAAGGAACACTGAGAGTAATCGGAATAAATATAAACAGGAGAGGAATAGATATGTTAACATAATTAGGCAAGTTAAAATGAACTATGAGAAGAACATAGTAAATAAATGTGAAAGTGACCCTAGATTATTTTATAAATATATAAACAGTAAGTTGAAGGTAAAGAAACAAATTACTAAATTAAGAGTTGATGCTAGGACGTATGAAAATGTATCGGACATGTGTGAGGTAATGAATAACAAATTGGGGGCAGTTTTTACTAGAGAGGAAGGTTTTGACGAACCACAGGCGGGAGTACTGGAGAGTGGTCTTAGTAAGATTGAAATAACTAGAGATGAGCTGTTATCTGCGATGAGAGGACTTGAAGTAAGGAAAGCTATGGGACCAGATGAAGTGTCTGCCTGGGTTTTAAAGGAGTGTGCAGAGCAATTAGTGGAGCCAGTGAGGGACATAATTCAAGCTTCCTTAGATAAAGGACAGGTTCCTGTTGAATGGAAAAGAGCTAATATCATTCCGATATACAAGAATGGAAACCCTGAGGACCCTCTAAACTATAGACCAGTTTCACTTACTAGTATTGTATGCAAGATTTGTGAAAAGCTAATTAGGAAGAGATGGATGAAAATGTTGGAGAGAAAGAAGATAATAACCCCAAAGCAATTTGGATTCAGAGAAGGGACATCTTGTGTTACCAGTTTGCTATGTTATTACAGTAGGGTGATAGATGTACTCCAAGAAAGAGGCGGATGGGTGGACTGCGTCCACTTAGACCTTTCCAAAGCATTCGATAAGGTACCACATACGAGATTGTTATCTAAGCTTGAGACGCTAGGATGTGTCAGGGGGAGTTTGCTGAAATGGATGGAGAGCTATTTAACAGATAGGGAAATGAGGACCAACATTAGAGGAACTTACTCATCGTGGCGGAAAGTTGAGAGTGGTGTGCCGCAGGGATCTGTGTTGGCACCTCTCATGTTCCTTATGTACGTGAATGACCTGCCGATAGGCATAAACTCTTACATGTCAATGTTTGCAGATGACGTAAAAATTATGAGACAAATAACAAATAAAAGTAGTTGTGAGGAGCTGCAAGGGGATTTAGATAAAATATACGAATGGAGCACCAAGTGGAAAATGAAATTTAATATAAGTAAATGCCATGTGTTAAATATGGGAAGAAGTGTGAATAGACCAAATTGGGAGTACAGGATGAGAGATAATATAATTAGCAAGGCCGAAAAAGAAAAAGATTTAGGGTTGATTATACAAGATAATTTGTCGCCAGAGAAACATATTAACAAGCTCTTTAGCGGAATGTATGCAATGGCCGGGAATATGAAAGTTGCTCTGAACTACTTGGATGAGACCATGGTAGCGAAAATTATGAAGAGTATGATTAGACCAAGATTGGAGTATGCAGCAGTGGTGTGGTCCCCGCATCTAAAGAAGCATATTCACAAGCTAGAAAGAATCCAGAGAGCAGTCACTAGATTGGTTCCAAGTCTCAGAGAACTGCCATATGAAGGGAGGCTAGACAAATTAAATCTACCGAGTCTAAAAGAGAGGAGAGAGAGGGGAGACATGATAATGATGTACAAATGTGCCCGGGGGCTGGAGAGGCTGGATAGGGAGGATATATTAATTATGGATACAGGAATAACTAGAGGCCACAGCTACAAAGTAAAAAGACCTACCTGCAAGAACGATATCAGGAAGTTTAGCTTCCCCTATAGATGTATTGACAAATGGAATGGGCTGGAGGAGGAGGTGGTAGGGGCAAGGAACATCCATATTTTCAAGAAAAAATTGGATAAAAAGTAGACTGAGAGACGGGACAACACGAGCTTAGCTCCACTCCTGTAAACTACAATTAGGTAAATACAATTAGGTAAATACATCCACCCACTCCCTCGCTACATACGTAATTATATAAAGAAATTACCGTATTTTAGCGATTTTGCCCTTCGGTTGCACGATCGTTGCAAGATAACCAGTGATCGTAGAAGGATGGTTCGGGTGTCATTGGAAAGCTCAATTTACGCCCTTTCAGGGATACATACTTGTATTACGCTCTGGGTCTTGTTTATGCCTGAAAAAGAGCACGGAAACAACCCCATTTATGGTAAAAAAAAAACCGCTGAGCGGCACAGTGAAATATACTCCACCACCCGCTCTTTGAGTGTTAATGAGCAAACTGTGCCTAGAATATCTAATTTTTTGCCTTATTATTTATCTCCTGTTTTTAGTTTATTTCTTTCTTTATTAGTTTGAATAGTAGTTCCATATGAAAGAGGCATATTAAGATTCAATATAGGTATTTTATTTTGTTTATGTTGTCTGAGTTTAGGAGTATATTCTACATTAAGAGCAGGGTGGTCTTCAAATTGTAAATATTCTATGTTGGGAAGACTGCGTGCTGCTGCCCAAACAATTTCTTACGAAGTAAGATTGGCCATTATTTTATTATCAGTTATCTTTTTAGTAGGGGGCTTCAATTTAAATTTATTTAATTTGTATCAAGAAAGGTTTTGATTTTTATTACTAACTTTTCCTCTTTCTATAATATGATTGGCTTCATGTTTAGCTGAGACTAACCGAACTCCTTTTGATTTTGCTGAGGGAGAGTCTGAGCTAGTATCTGGATTCAATACAGAATAAAGTAGAGGTGGATTCGCTCTTATTTTTATAGCAGAATATGCTAGAATTTTATTTATAAGAATACTCTTTTCATTAATTCTTTTAGGGGGAAGGGCTTGTAGTTTATTATTTTATATTAAAACTGTTTTTGTATCCTTTATATTTATTTGGGTGTGTGGTACTTTGCCCCGACTTCGTTATGATAAGCTTATATATTTAGCTTGATTTTTTTTTTTTTACCTGTTTCTCTTAATTATTTTTATTTTTGTATAGGTTTAAAGATATTTTGTTTTTGTGTTCTTTTATAATTAAGTTCAAGAAGTAGTTTAAATACAAATTCTAGTTTTGGGAATTAGAGATAAGATATTAAGTTTTCTTTTTGAAATTATTACATAATAATAAAGATGTTTATATATATATAAATATTTATGGGACAATTCTAAATATCTATTCTGTATGTAACAGAGTTAGAAAAATGAAAAATAAAGTTTAATAGCCTATATTAAATTACCGATAGACCTAAAAATATTATCTCTAGAAAAGATAGTAGGTTAATTGTATTAATATTTGTATGATTTATAAACAAAAATTCCCCTAGTCTTTCAGTAACGATGTAAGGTGGCACTGTACACCCAAGAAAAGTGGGAAGAGACACCTTACATCGTACATGCGTACGAATAGATTGGAATTCTTACCTTTCTTCTTGGAGATGCGGTATTTTTTATATAATTTGGTCAAGAGACAATTTTGTTTAATCTATAATTTTTAATTTAAACTTGGTACTCGGTAAATTATATTCTTAATTATGGATTATACGATCGCTCTGGTTATCATGAGAGTAAAGTCTTTCCACTTGGATTATACAATCGCTCTGGTTATCATGAGAGTGAAGTCTTCCACTTGAATTATACGATCGCTCTGGTTATCAGGAGAGTAAAGTCTTTCCACTTGGATTATACAATCGCTCTGGTTAAACCTTACATACTTTAATAAATTAATTTATAATAAGTGTATGTGAGTATGTATATATAGGTTTACATTATGTAAGGAGATACTCCTACTTTATTTGATAGTAAATATTAATTACTTATCGATATTTTAGAAGATTTATGATAAAAAACATATAAATAAGTAATAAGTATGGTATTTTGTTGTATTCTGGGGAGTACAAGAATATTAATTTAGTTCTGCTTATTACCTTATTCTTTGTAAATCTTCTAAAATATCGATAAGTAATTAATATTTACTATCAAATAAAGTAGGAGTATCTCCTTACATAATTTAAACCTATATATATATACTCATATGACTTATCTATTAAAATTAAAGTGTATCAGATTGGACCTATTAATAATGCAATTTTATCTACGATTTCTTTGATCCACCAATTATACATAGGCATTTATTACTTTGTATACATTTATTAATCGTTATAATTGTTCTCAAACTCTATTCATGAAAGTTATTCAGATAATAAATTATAAGAATTATAGGTTTGATTCAATTAATTAATTTATTTCTCTAGCGATAACATTTTCAAGACAGTCGGTAGTTGCTTATATTGTTTCATTTTTCATTTTTCTAACTCTGTTACATACAGAATAGATATTAATTTTAATAATATGTGTGCGTGGGTTATTTTTATTATCTTATACTTTAGTAATTTTTAAAGAAGTATTATGTACTTAATAATATAAGAAATATAATAATTCGTAATTAGATTTACAATCTAACGCTTAAGCCTCAGCCATTTTATCTTTTGATAATTACCTTATAAAATAAGGTTTATATTAATTACATTAATAATATTAAATTATATCTTTAATTATTAAGTCTTATTAACTTATTTAATGTTTTAAAAACACTTTTTTTATATTAAACTAAATAATTATACTTCTATCTATCTATATGCTCAGGCCCAATCCCCATTTTGGGGGTAGCCGACTCAAGACAGAGCAAGAACAGGGAAAACACAAAACAACATAAAACAAAAAATAAACACAGATAACAAAAAACACAAACTTACACACATCCAGGTCACCCAGGAGAAGACCCAGAGACCAGGGTTAACAAGGTCGCTCCAGCACTCCCGCGGCCCCTGACCACCCGGAGAGGTTCTGATCTCAGCAGGCAGACATGCAGCGGAGCCAAAGCCACAAGTCCTCCCACCACACTTCCAGGCACACCCTTCATATTAATCGTCTCCCCGGGCCAGGCGCCTGATGGACTATTATCTAGTCCAACTTGCGTCCGACCCCTTACTCCAAATGACCACATGTTCACTCAACTATTCACAAGCATTCTCCATTCACTCCTGATCACTGTTTGATGCTGATTGGCTTGCTTCCTCATGTTCCCTTACATACCGCACATTTCTTTTTGTTCCTTATTTGACCGAAGCATAGCAGGGCTGGAGTTATTCCAAGCATATTATTTTTGTCTTAATCTATTTAGTTTAACTACTAGAGTTTATTTTGTTTAGCTTAGGAAATTCACTGCAGTCTTTTCGCTGGCAATCTTATATTATAAGCTTCTACACTGTTTTCTTCCATTTCTTTTCCATTGTTGTACCGCATTATTATTTATTATGTTATGTATATCTTATGTATTATTGAGGTTGACATCTACAGTGGTTTGTTCAGTGGCTCTTAGAAGCCCACTCCACAACCTAATAATATGTCAACCCCAGTGCATTGTTGAACTTCTGCATTAGACTTTTCCCGTGTTTCTGCTTCATATTATTCTTAATTCCTAAGCGATTGGGCATACTACGAAGTGTCTGGGAGTCTAGCAGTGTTATGTTTTGGCATTTATGTGCAGTTTAGAATAACCTTAGAAGTACTCTTGAATACTAGCAGCACTATCAACCAGACTCGGGGACAATAGATATTTTTGTGTCTCCTTGTGTTACTCCTTTCATAGAGCAAAGAGGAAGATAACCACTTTTTCTAGAGAACCTGCATGTCTTGGTGTTTGAGTCCGATATTAAGAGTGTGTCTGTTGCAGGGTAGTGCAGTACGGTGGGCAGTGTAGGGTGCAGATCTACAGCATAGGTTGTCTTTTTGCTACGGCGGTTCCTTTTTGCCAGTGCTGTGGGCTAGGCTATTAGAGCATTTGTTTTCCCCCAGCTCCCCTCGTAACAATATATAAATATATTTATATATACTGTATATATATATACATATATATATATACATTATATACAGTATATATAATGATATATATATACTGTATGTAGGCTATATATATATTTTATTTTCTATGTGAATGAGGGAGACAAAAGGCATAACTGCCTGAAGCAAGTCCCTCCCCCAGCGTTGAAAGAGTGACAGGGCCAAAATCAAGGGACGTTCGAGCTAAAATGCCTGGACACACGGAGTTTGAAGCAATTTAAGTCATAGGAAGAAGCAAAAATGATTCGGGGAGAGAGTTCCAGAGCTCAGCAGTTCAATAAAAGAAAGTCTGAGAATAGCATTTCACTCTTGGGTTGGAGAGATGCACAGAGTAGGACTGAATTGTGTTGCAAGGTAGGTACCACGTACCCTACGTAGAGGAGGTGATATACACAGGAAAGCTCTGAGGAACAATGATTATTGTAGTAGCGATAGAATAGCGAGAGAGATGCAGCATTGCGGCAAAGGGAAAGAGATTGTAGAGAGTTGGTGAATGGACAAGAGTTAATGATACGAAAGGCTTTCCTTTCTACTTTGTCTAGTAGTGCAGTGTGAGAGGATCCTCCCTACACATGTGAACAATACTCAGTACAAGGACGCACTGTGCCCCTATACAGAGCAAGAAGCTGCGCAGGGACGAAGAACCCTTTGAGGCGGGTGAGAACACCCAGCTTCTGGGAGGCTGCCTTAGCAAGACTGGTAATATGGTCCTTCCAAGTGAGAGCAGAAGAAAAAGAGACTCCAAGAACATTGAGAGAAGTTGAAGGGTTAATTTTTGTATTGTTGAAGTATAAGGGATAGTACTCTGGAGATTCCTGACGGGTAGTAAGATGGATAGATTGAGTTTTGGAAGCATTAAATGCAACAAGGTTTTCTTTACCCCAATTGGAAATAGTAGCTAGATCAGAAGATAAGTGTTGCATGGCTTCATTACGTTTGCTTATGAGGGACTGCTGGCTGGGGTGTTCTGGAAAACTAATTGAGTGGTGTAAGGTAGAGTCGTCTACATATGAATGGATGGGACTGGATGTACAGTTGAGAAGATAATTTATGAAAATTAGAAAGAGAATAGGAGATAGAACAGAACCCTGAGGAACACCGGAGTTGAAAGGATGAGGAAGTGAGCGATGGCCGTCCACAACCACAGCTATGGAACGGCCGGAAAGGAAATTAGAGACAAAGGCACAGATGGAGGGACAGAAATCGATGGAGGGCAGTTTAGAAATTAAAGATTTGTGACAGACTCTATCGAAGGCCTTCGATATGTCTAGTGCAATAGAAAAAGTCTCACCAAAGTCCCGAAAGTTGGATGACCAATAGTTAGTAAGATATGAAAGAAGATCACCAGTAGAGCGACCCTTTCGGAAGCCATACTGACAATCTGAGAGCAGGTTATGAGAAGAGAAATGCTTAAGAAATTTGGAAGCAAGAATAGTTTCAAAAACTTTAGAGATACAAGAGATGAGAGCAATTGGACGATAGTTGGAGGGTTGAGAGCGGTCACCCTTCTTTGGGACAGGTTGAATGAGAGCAAACTTCCAGCAAAAAGGGAAGACGTTAGAAGAGAGACAGAGACGAAAGAGTTTGCCTAGGCAGCGGGTCAGCACGGAACCACAGCTTTTGAGTACAACAGCAGGAACACTGTCCGGACTGTATGCCTTCTTAGTATTAAGCCCAGAGAAGGTAGAAAGTACATCTTTAGAAGATATTTGGATATTAGGCATAAGTAGGAGAGAGGGGGGTGGAGAGGGAGGAATAGCACCGGAATCATCCAAGGTAGAGTTTCTAGCAAAAGTTTGAGGAAAGAGTTAAGCTTCGTCCGAGGAAGAAGTGATGCTTGGGCCATCAGAGTGAAAAAGGGGAAGGAAAGACGAAGAAGAAATATTGTTGGAGAGGTTTTTGGCTAGATGCCAGAAAGCTTGGGAAGAGCTAGAGTTGGATAGTTCAGTGCATTTATTATTGATGAAAGAGTGCTTGGCAAGTCGAAAAATAGATTTGTCTTGATTCCAGGCAGAAACATAGGAAGAATGAGATTTTTCAGTTTTAAGGCGTCGGTATTGTTGGAATGCTTCCTCCTTGTTGTGGACAGCAGTAGAACAAGCATGAGTAAACCAAGATTTTTTTGCATTAGACTGAGAGAAAGAAGATGGATTGTACACTTCCATGCCCAAGAGGATTGCCTCGGTAATGCGTTCAGCACTCTCCGAGGGTCCTCGGCCACGGAAGCAGAAGCCATTCAATGGGAAATCAAAGAAGTACTGCCGGAGAGCCTCCCAATCGGCAGCGCCAAAGTGCCACAAGCGCCACCGGCTGGGAGGATCGGGTGGCCATACCGGAGAGATAGGACAGGTGACGGAGATAAGTTTATGGTCGGAGGAGCCCAAAGGAGAGAAAAGATTGACAGTACTGTATAAGAAGAAGCGTTAGAAGTCAGAAATAAGTCAAGAATGTTGGGCCGATCTCTGAAGCGATCCGGGATACGGGTGGGTTGCTGGACCAACTGCTCTAGGTCATTTATGATAGAAAAGACGTAGGATTGTTCACCAGGTGGGTCAGTAGAGTGAGAGGAGACCCATCGGCGGTGGTGAACGTTGAAATCTCCTCAGATGGAGATTTCAGAGAAGGGAGAGATGGATAGAATGTGTTCCCCTTTAGAGTTTAGTAAGTAAAAGAATTTGGGAAAGTCGGTAGAGTTAGGGGAAAGATAGACAGCACAGAAATATTTAGTATGAAAATTACAGGATAGTTTGAGCCATAAAGTTGAGAATTCAGAGGAGTCGAAATCGGGAACACGAGACCAAGTGAAATAGTTGTGCACGTATGCACAACATCCGCCTTTGGCTTTGAAACTAGGATAGAGAAAGTAGGAGGATACAGAGAAGGGGGTGCTGGAAGTTGTCTTAGATACCTCGGTTTCAATGTGGAAAAGAAGATCAGGTTTGTAGGAGGAGAGATGGTGTTCTACTTAGTGAAAATTAGAGGAAAGGCCACGAATATTGCAAAAGTTAATAGTAAGAGTGACAGGCCATGGTCCAGAGCATTTTGAGGGGTCGTTAGGGGAAAGTCGGGCGTGTGTGGGGACATTTATGTCCCCCCCCCCCCTGGGGACTCCGAGTCTGGGCCTGTGTTTATCATGTTAAATACATTTTGAAGGAGGAAGTGTGGTGTGCATGTTAAGTATATATATATATATATATATATATATATATATATACTGTATATGCTGATGATTCGACCGTGCACTATTCAAATAGTTTTACCAAAACAAAACAGCAAGCAAACACTCAAAAGGTATGTGATGATGCCATAAAACACATATATTCTGACCTATCAACCATTTCCATTTTGGGCAGAGTGAATCTTGTTGCTTTCAATTATTCCAAAACCCAGTTTCTCAATTTATCCACCTGCCAAGAACTCCCAAAGAAGTTTCCCTTGTACTTCAACAATTCAAAAATCAACCCTTCATCTTCTCTCATTATTCTCGCGGTGTCTCCTTTTCTCTGATCTCAAATGGCAAGACCATATTACCAATTCTCGCATTCAATCCCAGCTCAGATTGAAAAGTTTTTCTGGGATATAGCCGGCGGTTACCATCTCCCCATGAGCAAGGGGGATGGGTAATGGTCTCTGGTAGACTAAAGAAAGCCAAGCGCTTGTGAATCCTGGAAGGAGGAGAACAGGCGCTATATAAGTAACCAGACGATTATTATTATTATTATTCATTCCTGTTTATCACCACTTCCTTTGCCTGTTCTATAGTCATTCCTCTATCATCCAAAGCTTGTCTTACACAGTCTCTCCATCTCAATGGGGGTCTTCCTGCCCTTCTATCTCCCCTTGTATCTGACTCACATAATTATTCTCTTTGTAAGCCTTTCATCTCCCATTCGTTCAACATGACCATACAAGCTCAGCTCCTTTCTGTCCACTCTGACTCAAGTATATCTCACAAATACACCCGAGCTAATAATTGTTTAAATACTCACCACAGGGACCGAACCTCCGACATTCAAAACGAGTGTCCAAGCTTTTAACCCTTATTTAGCGGGTGGTAAGGTATTTTACACTGTACCGCTCAGCGGGCATAATCCCGAAATATTCGCTTAATTTCACTCGCCCTAGCGCCGTTACTATGGCTCCAATGCGAACGAAACGATCATTTTTGGAAAGAGCAACTCTTCGTCTCCCCATATAAGTCTATGAATGGATGTTATGAATGAGTGTGGAGGGTGGGAAGAGGTGAGGAAGAGGAGGTACTTTTTGGTCTATTTCCCAGGCGCGTTCGTTTGCGTTCGCTTTGGCCTGACTTCGGCCTCTCGCGCGTCTACTATTCCTCGGTAATCGGTCTTATTTCTCCTTATTTCTGTATTCTCTCTCTCTCTCTCTCACTCCTGTCTGTCTGTCTGTCTGTCTCTCTCTCTCTCTCTCTCTCTCTCTGGCTCGCTCGCTTTCCCTCTCTTGTGCTCCCTTTCTCTCTTCCTCATCCGTATATGTATTTCTCATTATTATTTTCTCTAACTAATCCCTCTATTTCATTTATTTGCTTGTAATATTTCTGTATTATTATATCTTTTTCACTCTTTCTTCAGTTCAGTTTCTGTATTCTCTCTATACGGTGGGAATGGTATTTCGTATGAGGGATGTGCAGCATAAATATTCAATCTTTCGTTGTTTGGTTGTTTGTATTACCGTAAGAAATTTACTGAACGCCTGCAAATAATACGCTATAAAAAGCTTGCAATCAAACTCTCAAGCAATTTCAAGGTCACATGCAATTATAAATGTAGGCTATAGGTAGACCCAGAGAGGAAGAGACAAGAGAGAGAGAGAGTGTCGTGATAATATAACAATGTTACATATGTATCATATATATATGAAAATAATATATACGGTAGGCCTACATCTGTTCCCCACAATCATATAATGCCAAGCACAAATATTCAATCTTTCATTGTTTGTATTACCGTAAGAAATTTACTGACCGCCTGCAAATAATACGCTATAAAATGCTTGCAATCTCTCTATTTTCTCTAATCTCTCTCACTCTTCCTGTCTCTCTCTCTCTCTCTCTCTCTCTCTCTGGCTCGCTCGCTTTCCCTCTTCCTCATCCGTATTATGTATTTCTCATTATTATTTTCTCTAACTAATCCCTCTATTTCATTTATTTGCTTGTAATATTTCTGTATTATTATATCTTTTTCACTCTTTCTTCAGTTCAGTTTCTGCATTCTCTCTCTCTCTCTGTTTTGCTTGCTTTGCAGGAATTTTGTTTTTGTTTTATATATAATATATAATAATTTACTTATCATTACTTACTATATCGTATAAACAATAGTAGGTAGCCAACTTACCATAACACCGATACACCAAACCGATCCGCATGCGGTTTTGTTTATCACCTGTTTATTAAAGTGCCACCATTATCGATTTTCTTGGAGCCGACTCGAGCGGGAGGGTTACCAATTGAAGTTAAATCCGCTAGCATATATTGTTAGATGTAAGACATGATAAATACCACTAGAAATATGAATTGGCAAAATCCATATAATATCACTTCGAAATTGTTCTGAAATTTCAAAACAAACCCGCTAGTGTAAGTCATTGCTGCTAGATCGAAGTAAAGGTCTCTAGATCTAGCGAAAGTCGCTATACGTATTGGCAGTACTGCACACTCATTCATTTCATTCATTCATTTTCTATTGAGCTCGTCCTGGAATCTTTACGACTCTGAATCTTACGATTGCCGACGGCGATACGTTGTTGACATTGTTGTTGATGTTCCAGTGGAGGGATGAACAAAATATTTTCCTTGTCCAATAATAGCTATTTCATAGTCCCACAGGACTTATTTTGATATATTTATCAAATTTATTGAACGCCTGAAAATAATACGCTATAAAATGCTTGCAATCAAACTTTCAAGCAATTACAAGGTCACATGCAATTATAAAAAGGTATATTGTAGACCACAATCTTCGCCAAGCTTCGTTGTTGCTTGTATTATCGTGAGAAATGTACCATATACCCTGGTTATCGTGAAAAATTTACCGAACGCCTGCAAATAATACGCTATAAAATGCTTGCAATCAAACTCTCAAGCAATTTCAATGTCACATGCAGTATAGGTAGACCCAGAGAGGAAGAGACAGACAGAGAGAGAGGGGAGGTCAAAAACATCTGCTAGGTGTGATTTCCCCTGGGAGGGAAGAGATTAGTTAGGGGCGTGCCCTGGCCTACATCAGACAAAGAGAGTACAAAGGAGTACAAACAAAGAGAGTGAGACAGAGAGAGAGAGAGAGAGAGTCGTGATAATATAAAAATGTTACACATGTATCATATAATATATGAAAACATAATATATATGGTAGGCCTACATCTGTTCTCCACAATCATATAATGCCAAGCACAAATATTCAATCTTTCGTTGTTTGTATTACCGTAAGAAATTTACCGAACGCCTGCAAATAATAGCTATAAAATGCAAAGGAAATTTCTTGTAGAGTGCAATTTTGAGGACGTAATGTGCTCTGAGAGAAAGCGGAGCGGTGATTAGGAGCATAAATTACCTCAAGACCGCTCGCCACACAGGGAATTATATAAGGAAATTACCGTATTTTAGGGTTTTTGCACTCGTGTTTTACAATCGTTGAAAGACAACCAGTGATCGTAAAAGGATGGTTCGGGTGTCATTGGAAAGCTCAATTTACGCACTTTCAGGATACATACTTGTATTACGCTCTGGGTCTTGTTTATGCATGAAAAAGAGCACGGAACAACCCCATTTAGGGTAAAAAAAAAACCCCGCTGGGCGGCACAGTGAAATATACTCCACCAGCCGCTCGTATGGTGATAAAATGCTTGCAATCACATTTTCCAGCAATTATAAAATATAAATTGTACTTACCAACACCCACACCAGTATGTTCTTCGTCAGGAACGTCTCCAATTTGCTCAAGGGTCTGTCCAATATCAACCACAACATCCACCCCACGCAAATTATGCTTGGGGTGAAAGTCCCATCGAGTTATTTTCGTCTTCCGAGTCATCCACACTACCAAAACTCTAACCCAGACCTTCGACGGTTTCATCCAACAGCTTATTAGAAAGTTCTGAAGAGTTCAACATGATATCTAGTTCCTGGGTGGTAAGCCGGGCGTGGTTAGTAGGGTGGCGCGACGCACAAGGGATGGCGGCCACCGAATCGAACACGGGCATATCTTGACCTTCCATTATGGCTGCTTGAGGGTCACTTAGTCACGGTCACGCAGTGGGGATGTGTGGGTGGGCCCTTGTAGTACACCGCCTGACCACCAAGTTTCGCTTTCCACCTAAATTAGGGCGGGAATACGCCCACGGACTTAAGTCCGACCCCGCCATTTAGTCCAATTTTCTCGTATCGGACTTAAGTCCGACCCCGCTAAATAAGGGTTAATCCACTACACCACACCGTGGTGTAGTGGTTTAAAAAGGGGAGACTCCAGGATGATTTTTATCTCAGCTTCTATAAGAGACTCATTGCTGGCCTTTTGCCACATGTACCGCCATGGTGTAACGTTGACTCGATGAGAAAATTAGCTCTCTATGTACGTGCGCGCGCGCGTGAGCGCAGAATTTCACAAAAAAGTATTAACTCACTGAATTTTTTCCAAATTTCCCCCAATTTTGGCATGGCGTATCCTACAAGCATCCCCTACAAAGTAGCGTCAGCTTTCTTCCCTATAAATAATAGAAGGTGGTGAAATTTTTTGTTTTATACCATTAGTTTGGGGTAGAGCTGAAATTTTTTTTCAAGGGGTCATATCTCCTAAATTTGCGGGAAA
This sequence comes from Paralithodes platypus, assembly GCA_032716605.1. Taxonomy (NCBI): domain Eukaryota; kingdom Metazoa; phylum Arthropoda; class Malacostraca; order Decapoda; family Lithodidae; genus Paralithodes; species Paralithodes platypus. Next base: position 15,861,346 of record CM064480.1, on the reverse strand, counting down.
TCGCCGAAAATACGATGAGAGAATGTTCTTTTATATGCCAATTTGCTGTGGTTAGATGGGGAATGCATTTGGGCAATACCAAATCCAGTTAATAGACTTGTTAGGGCCAAAAAGTAATTACTAGCAATTTAATTTGTAACTTTTAGAGAAATGTAAATCTATTCTGGTGGTCTAGTTTTGTTACCCCTCCTACATAAATGTTTTTATGGGGAGCTCTACCTATAGAAAATTACCTTTGATGGTTAACTAATTCAAAATGTATTTTACACCCACATTTTAAGAATATATTCACTCGGAATTGGACAAAAATCCTTGATATTGGGCACCCCAAAGGGGTACCTTAGGGATGTAATAAGGGTGTTTATGCCCTCATATGATCATTTCTATTGCTTACAGAAGCCCTTTAGACTACAGACACAATTTTTTTTTTTTGTGATTGACTGAGTTTTATTCAGTTTTTGGGGGGTCCTGGGCGAACCCCCGCCCCTGGGGGTTATGGATGCAATATGTGTTTTTGTTCCTTCCTATGCTATTCTCATATGTTGAAAGAAGCAGTTTACAGAGAGAACAAAAAACTTGAAATTTTGACCAGAGCCAAAAAAAAAAACTGGTGTCTCCCCTATTAAATTTAATAGCTTGGACACTCGTGCTGAGTGTCGGAGGTTCGATCACGGTTGTGAGTTTTTAAATATATATATATATGTATAATTGTATATATATATATATATATATATATATATATATATATATATATATATATATATATATATATATACTTTTGTTTCTATCTGAGTGAGGGAGACAAAAGGCAGAATTGCTTATAGCGATTGCCTCCCCCTGAGTTTAAAGAGTGACAGGGCCATATTCGAGGGACGTTCTAGCCAAAATGCCTGGACTCACGGAGTTTGATGCAGTTTAAGTCATAGAATGAGGGGATGATAGATTCAGGACGAGAATTCCAGAGCTGTTGAATAGAAGAATGATTGGGAATATCATTTCACTCTTGGGTTGGAGAGTTGCACAGAGTTGCAGAGTGTTGCTAGACGGATACTACGTACCCTACTTAGAGGAGGTAGTATACGTTGAGAGAGCTCTGAGGAACACTGATTATTATAATAGCAATAGAATAGCGAGACAGATGCAACATTCCGACGAAGAAAGAGATTGCAATGAGTCAGTGAGTGGAAGTGAGATAAGGAGACGAAAGGTTTTCTTTTCTACTTTATCAAAAGTGCTGTGCGAGAGGATCCTCCCCACACATGTCAACAATATTTAATACATGGATGCACTGTGCCTCTGTACAGAGCAAGAAGCTGTGCATGGGTAAAGAACCCCTGGAGGCAGTTGAGCACACCTAGCTTCTGGGAAGCCGTTTTAGCAAGGTTGGTAAATTGGTAATATGGTCTTGCCATTTGAGATCAGAGAAAAGGAGGCACCGCGAGAATAATGAGAGAAGATGAAGGGTTGATTTTTGAATTGTTGAAGTACAAGAGAAACTTCTTTGGGAGTTCTTGGCAGGTGGATAAATTGAGAAACTGGGTTTTGGAATAATTGAAAGCAACAAGATTCACTCTGCCCCAAATGGAAATGGTTGATAGGTCAGAATATATGTGTTTTATGGCATCATCACATAACTTTTGAGTGTTTGCTTTCTGTTTTGTTTTGGTAAAACTATTTGAATAGTGCACGGTCGAATCATCAGCATGTATATATATTATATACTTAACATGCACACCACACTTCCTCCTTTAAAATGTATTTAACATGATAAACACAGGCCCAGCCTCGGCGTCCCCAGGGAGGGGGGGGGGGGGGGGGGAACATAAATGTCCCCACACACGCCCGACTTTCCCCTAACGACCCCTCAAAATGCTCTGGATCACGGCCTGTCACTCTTACTTTTGCAATATTCGTGGCCTTTCCTCTAATTTTCACTAAGTAGAACACCATCTCTCCTCCTACAAACCTGATCTTCTTTTCCACATTGAAACACAGGTATCTAAGACAACTTCCAGCACCCCCTTCTCTGTATCCTCCTACTTTCTCTTTCCAAGTTCCAAAGCCAAAGGCGGATGTTGTGCATACGTGCACAACTATTTCACTTGGTCTCGTGTTCCCGATTTCGACTCCTCTGAATTCTCAACTTTATGGCTCAAACTATACTGTCATTTTCATACTAATTATTTCTGTGCTGTCTATCTTTCCCCTAACTCTACCGACTTTCCCAAATTCTTTTACTTACTAAACTGTAAAGTGGAACACATTCTATCCATCTCTCCCTTCTCTGAAATCTCCATCTGAGGAGATTTCAACGTTCACCACCGCCAATGGGTCTCCTCTCACTCTACTGACCCACCTGGTGAACAATCCTACGTCTTTTTTATCATAAATGACCTAGAGCAGTTGGTCCAGCAACCCACCCGTATCCCGGATCGCTTCAGAGATCGGCCCAACATTCTTGACTTATTTCTGACTTCTAACTCTTCTTCTTATACAGTAATGTCTATCTTTTCTCTCCTTTGGGCTCCTCCGACCATAAACTTATCTCCGTCACCTGTCCTATCTCTCCGGTACGGCCACCCGATCCTCCCAGCCGGTGGCGCTTGTGGCACTTTGGCGCTGCCGATTGGGAGGCTCTCCGGCAGTACTTCTTTGATTTCCCATGGAATGGCTTCTGCTTCCGTGGCCGAGGACCCTCGGAGAGTGCTGAACGCATTACCGAGGCAATCCTCTTGGGCATGGAAGCGTACAATCCATCTTCTTTCTCTCAGTCTAATGCAAACAAATCTTGGTTTACTCATGCTTGTTCTACTGCTGTCCACAACAAGGAGGAAACATTCCAACAGTACCGACGCCTTAAAACTGAAAAATCTCATTCTTCCTATGTTTCTGCCCGGAATCAAGACAAATCTGTTTTTCGACTTGCCAAGCACTCTTTCATCAATAATAAATGCACTGAACTATCCAACTCTAGCTCTTCCCAAGCTTTCTGGCATCTAGCCAAAAACCTCTCCAACAATATTTCTTCTTCGTCTTTCCCTCCCCTTTTCCACTCTGATGGCCCAACCATCACTTCTTCCTCGGACAACGCTTAACTCTTTCCTCAAACTTTTGCTAGAAACTCTACCTTGGATGATTCCGGTGCTATTCCTCCCTCTCCACCCCCCTCTCTCCTACTTATGCCTAATATCCTAATCTCTTCTAAAGATGTACTTTCTACCCTCTCTGGGCTTAATACTAAGAAGGCGTTAGGCAAACTCTTTCGTCTCTGTCTCTCTTCTAACGTCTTCCCTTTTTGCTGGAAGTTTGCTCTCATTCAACCTGTCCCAAAGAAGGGTGACTGCTCTCAACCCTCCAACTATCGTCCAATTGCTCTCATCTCTTGTATCTCTAAAGTTTTTGAAACTATTCTTGCTTCCAAATTTCTTAAGCATTTCTCTTCTCATAACCTGCTCTCAGATCGTCAGTATGGCTTCTGAAAGGGTCGCTCTACTGGTGATCTTCTTTCATATCTTACTAACTATTGGTCATCCAACTTTCCGGACTTCGGTGAGACTTTTTCCGTTGCGCTAGACATATCGAAGGCCTTCGATAGAGTCTGTCACAAATCTTTAATTTCTAAACTGCCCTCCATCGATTTCTGTCCCTCCATCTGTGCCTTTGTCTCTAATTTCCTTTCCGGCCGTTCCATAGCTGTGGTTGTGGAATAATGTGGACGGCCATCGCTCACTTCCTCATCCTTTCAACTCCGGTGTTCCTCAGGGTTCTGTTCTATCTTCTATTCTCTTTCTAATTTTCAAAAATGATCTTCTTAACTGTACATCCAGTCCCATCCATTCATATGTAGACGACTCTACCTTACACCACTCAATTAGTTTTCCAGAACACCCCAGCCAGCAGTCCCTCATAAGCAAACGTAATGAAGCCATGCAACATTTATCTTCTGATCTAGCTACTATTTCCAATTGGGGTAAAGAAAACCTTGTTGCGTTTAATGCTTCCAAAACTCAATTTATCCATCTTACTACCCATCAGGAACGACCAGAGGACTATCTCTTATACTTCAACAATACAAAAATTAACCCTTCAACTTCTCTCAATGTTCTTGGTGTCTCTTTTTCTTCTGCTCTCACTTGGAAGGACCATATTACCAGTCTTGCTAAGGCAGCCTCCCAGAAGCTGGGTGTGCTCACCCGCCTCAAAGGGTTCTTCGTCCCTGCACAGCTTCTTGCTCTGTATAGGGGCACAGTGCGTCCTTGTATTGAGTATTGTTCACATGTGTGGGGAGGATCCTCTCACACCGCACTACTAGACAAAGTAGAAAGGAAAGCCTTTCGTATCATTAACTCTTGTCCACTCACCAACTCTCTACAATCTCTTTCCCTTTGCCGCATCTCTCTCGCTATTCTATCGCTACTACAATAATCATTGTTCCTCAGAGCTTTCCTGTGTATATCGCCTCCTCTACGTAGGGTACGTGGTACCCACCTTGCAACACAATCCCAGTCCTACTCTGTGCAACTCTCCAACCCAAGAGTGAAATGCTATTCTCAGACTTTCTTCTATTGAACTGCTGAGCTCTGGAACTCTCTCCCAGAATCATTTTTCCTTCTTCCTATGACTTAAATTGCTTCAAACTCTGTGTGTCCAGGCATTTTAGCTCGAACGTCCCTTGATTTTGGCCCTGTCACTCTTTCAATGCTGGGGGAGGCACTTGCTGCAGGCAGTTATGCCTTTTGTCTCCCTCATTCACATAGAAAATAAAATAAATATATAGCCTACATACAGTATATATATATAATTATATATACTGTATATAATGTATATATATATATATATATATATATATATATATATATATATATATATACAGTATATATAAATATATTTATATATTGTTACGAGGGGAGCCGGGGGAAAACAAATGCTCTAATAGCCTAGCCCACAGCACTGGCAAAAAGGAACCGCCGTAGCAAAAAGACAACCTATGCTGTAGATCTGCACCCTACACTGCCCACCGTACTGCACTACCCTGCAACAGACACACTCTTAATATCTGACTAAAACACCAAGACATGCAGGTTCTCTAGAAAAAGTGGTTATCTTCCTCTTTGCTCTATGAAAGGAGTAACACAAGGAGACACAAAAATATCTATTGTCCCCGAGTCTGGTTGATAGTGCTGCTAGTACTCAAGAGTACTTCTAAGGTTATTCTAAACTGCACATAAATGCGAAAACATAACACAGCTAGACTCCCAGACACTTCGTAGTATGCCCAATCGCTTAGGAATTAGGAATAATATGAAGCAGAAACACGGGAAAAGTCTAATGCAGAAGTTCAACAATGCACTGGGGTTGACATATTATTAGGTTGTGGAGTGGGCTTCTAAGAGCCACTGAACAAACCACTGTAGATGTCAACCTCAATAATACATAAGATATACATAATATAATAAATAATAATGCGGTACAACAATGGAAAAGAAATGGAAGAAAACAGTGTAGAAGCTTATAATATAAGATTGCCAGCGAAAAGACTGCAGTGAATTTCCTAAGCTAAACAAAATAAACTCTAGTAGTTAAACTAAATAGATTAAGACAAAAATAATATGCTTGGAATAACTCCAGCCCTGCTATGCTTCGGTCAAATAAGGAACAAAAAGAAATGTGCGGTATGTAAGGGAACATGAGGAAGCAAGCCAACCAGCATCAAACAGTACAAAGGAGTACAAAGGCAATCAAGCAACAACATATCTAGTGACCCTTCTAGGCTGCTTGTCCTCCAAAATACTGAGGATCAAGTGTCCACACAGTGGTTTAGAGTGGGTAAGGGAACATTGGAAAGGGAACTACTGCCCTGCCACTAACGTGGCAGGACTAGGAAATTAGTAGGGGACATATGGGTTAGTAACTGAGGGGAGGATAAAATAAAGTTATTCATTTACAAACGCAGTCAGTCGCGGGTTTGATGCGAGATATTTGTCTAGGCGGAATTTAAATGAATCAACGGTGCTGCAGTCTATAACGTCTCGGGGAAGCCCATTCCACAAGTTGACAACTCGATTGAAGAAGAAATTCTTAGATTCGTGTGAGTTAAAAGATTTACCAATAATTTTGCAACCGTTTCCCCGCGTGTAATTAGATTGGTCGATAGTGAAGTACTTACTACAGTTCATATTGTCGATGCCTTTGATGATTTTGAACACTTGAATTAAGTCACCTCTTAATCTGCGCTGGGTTAACGAAAATAGATTTAATTCTCTAAGACGCTCTTCGTATGGTTTGTTCTTTAGGTTAGGTATAATTTTGGTAACTCTACGTTGAATTCGTTCTAGCTTGTTTATGTCTTTTTGGTAATAAGGGCACCAGCATTGAACGCAGTATTCCAGAAGAGGGCGGACTAAGGAATTGTAAAGGGTTACGATTACGTCTTTGGATTTATGCTCAAATGATCTGCCTATAAAGCCAATTATTTTGTTTGCCTTCTTAATAACTTCTGAACATTGTGGACTCGGTTTTAGGTTACTCGATATTGTTACTCCCAGATCGGTTTCTCTGTTTACATTCTTAACCCGTCCAGCCCCAGCGACGCGTCTGACGCGTCGGCGATGTATGTAACGCACAGCCCCAGAGACGCGCCTGATGCGTCACCCTAATTGCGCCGACCGTAACCTCAGGTGTAGCCACTCAAGAGGGCTCAGATTTGTATGGGAACTGTATACGTATCCCACGCAACCGTGCCGATGGTTGAAAACTCTCAAAGTCCACGTGCGTGCGCGCGAGCGCGCAATAACCTGTTTTTTTTGGGATAATTGCCTTCAATTTTTTACTCTTGTAAAATCCGTTTTCGGGGGCTCTGTAGGACCATGTTTTAAGCTTTTTGAGCGGTTTTTCGTGGTTTTTCCTTCATTCCTAACCCATTCGCTATTGTTTCTGGAATAAAACCATTTTTTGAAAACCGGCCGGGTTCTGGTGCGCAAACATTACAAAATTAGCCGGGGCTCCACGGGTTAAGCTGAGTGCCATTCATCGAATAGTTTGCTTTCTCATTTAGGTATCCGATATGTAGTACTTTACATTTATCCGCATTGAAACTCATTTGCCAAATTTGGGCCCAATGTGACAATTTATCTAGATTGTGTTGCATATCGTCAACTTGATCTTTTGAGAGTACGCTATTTGCAATTTTTGTATCTTCAGCAAATTTTGAGATTGTACAGGTGAGACCCTCATCTATGTCGTTGATGTAAATTAGAAAGAGAATTGGTCCTAGTACCGATCCCTGGGGTACCCCGCTACTTACATTGGTCCTTTTAGATGCCTTACCGTTTATGACTACTCTTTGCTTTCTGTCGCTGAGCCAAATTTCTATCCATTTCAACACACCGTCTTGTATTCCATGTGCTTTTAGTTTTAGCAGTAAACGTTTGTGGGGAACTTTGTCTGTGATGTTGTCAGCGCGAGAGCCAGGACTGAAGTGAGGCAGTAAGACTGGGCCAGCCTCGAGAAGGAAGGAAGGGAGCTCCAGATACTGCTAGACTATAAAATTGAACTAAGTACTTGGGCTCTCATTAACAGTACAGGAATTATCAAATAAATACAAGACATCATTGTTTAAACTTGTAATAAACTAAAATTCTCCCACTAGGGTTGAACAAACTAAATAATTATACTCGTGGGAGCAATTGAGGCAAATACTGTAGCCTCTCGACAAAGTATTGCATAAGATGGTGCAATCATGACGTCACCGCTGGACACAAAAGATACAAGGGAGATAAAGAGAGAGAAAACCTGGCTTTCCCTCAATATAACAAAGGCTATGTAATTTATAACTAACTCACAACTGACATAGGTTACAAAACTCAGTTGGGAGTGACACCCTCACACCCAGGGGGAGTCTGTTGGTGCATCTTGAAACAACAGACTGCCTAAACTTCAATAACACTACAAACATACACAACTACAGTCTTTTTTTCTAGTATGTTTATTTTTTTTATATTTTTGTATTTAAATATTTTTTTCTTCTACACAGAAACACAACAACTCCTACTTTACGACCCTACGCTGGGCTACATACGGCAACCAACAAGCACCAGACGTAAACATGCTAATCAAACCAAAGTAGGAGGTTACACCAACACTGACTGAACGGCAAGGGTTCTCCTTATAACATACCCTCCCGTGACAAACCATCAGCCACAACATTATCAGTGCCTTTAACATGCCACACATCCAAACTGTGTTCCGGCAGCAAAACATCACCTGACACTGATAAACTGCCCAGTCCACCACAGGACTGGCACTTTTCTTCGCTCTCTCAGGCAACGGGACCTGCCAATAACCTTTCACTAATTCCACCCTAGTGATAAACGTGGCAGCCCCGATGCGGTCAATGGAATAGTCAACTCTGGGTAATGGATAGGCAGGCGTCTGTCTGGGATAATGCACTAACACTACTGCTATCAACACAAAAACAGACCACTCACGATATCCCTTATCCCTCAGACCTTTCTCAAACATGTAGTCCAGCTCTGCTTTTAAGACAGGCTGCCGAGCAGGATTTATACGGTAGGGAACCAACTTGAGCATTGTACTGTATCCAGGCTCTATGACGGGTGCCACCCCGGACATCAGGCCTGGAGAATCATCAAACATGCGGAAGTACTGCCACAGCCTAGTAAACAACTCCTCTTGGCGCTTAGGAACAAGAGTTTGCAACATATCTCGAAGAACAACATACTCATTGCCCTCCCACAACCCAGCCGCGACCGCAGCCTCTAAACTATAGTCTCCCTCCTTCTCCACCTCCGTCCCTAATACAGCCAGGTCATGAGAGGGACAATCTGTACCACCTGTGCAGTCACTCCCACAGTTCATAAGTGCTAAGGCTTCCCCGCCGATACCATACATGCGCACCCCCGCATTCCTTGCGGCTACACCTGCCTGCGCAGCATCACCTCCATCAGCGCCATGGCCAGATGTAGTCGGTCTATGGTAGGGCTCTAATATTTTAGTATGGCAACATTGGGAGGCTATGCGACGGTCGGGCGTATCTATTGCATAGTCAACCTCACCAATCTGCTTAACCCAGCAAGTGCGGATCTCCTTATATAAGGCCTACCGGTGGGCTGCGGAACTCCTTATATAATCCAAGGCCTAAATTTTTTTTTTTAAATCAGCCCTGTATCATTTTTTTTATTTTTTTTTTTTTTATTGCCCCTTGGCCATGGCAAATATCACTCCTCCACATCCCCTCCTTCCCCCCACACCCCTTCAATTATCACCTATTCTCCCTCTTATTCCCTTATTCTTAGGTATATTTGCGTGCTAACAATAGCGAGTTGCTAGCAGGCTGTGCTCATATGTGTTGCCAAGGGAGTGCAAGAGAGAGAGAGAGAGTATCGATCGACAGTCTCTCTCCAGACGTGGGGAGGAGTGGAGGAGCGGGAGGCTGGCTCACACTCAATGATTACAACTCCCGGCCTCTGTTGCCAATTTTGACCAGCCAACCGCTGTTTCCACTTGTTTTATTGCTGTAACAGGTTAATACCTTTATAATCAACGTAAAATAGGCGCATATGGATAAGTATTAATGATATTTATGGTACGATGACGAATTGAGTGAAGGAAACCATCTAAATACCTCCGCACAGGGGTGGCTGTATACTATAGGGGTACGCAGCGGAGAGGTTAATGACCTGGTACCGACCACAAAACTTAGCAGCCATGGGTCGACCCTGAACTGACAACCGTGCCAAAGTTTCGTCGCCCATCTTGAACACCCTAGATTTAGCCTGTTTGTCACAATGGTCTCTCATCTTTGTGTTAATGCTGCTATCTGAAATAGCCTCCGGGTATCTAGTGGTAGTATCAATTAAAGTGTGCAAGTATTAATATCCCGAACGGGTGGGTGATAAGGGACCAACCATGTCAACTATGACACGAGTCAATGGTGGTTCAACTGCAGGTGTAGGGAGCAAAGGTGCCAGGGGTATTCCTGGGTGGGGCTCTCCAACTACCTTACCAATATGACACATCAAACAAGAAGCTACCGATGCATGCATATTAGGCCACCAAAAATAAGAATGTAGCCTAACAGTAGTCTCACATACCCTTAACCCTTTATTGGCGGCACGCAACTCATGTCGTGTGAAAGAAATTTGGACTAAGTGGCGGTTCACAACTTATGTCGTGTGCCATTTTCAGCACGTAATGTTGCAGAGAGAGAGAGCTGAGCGGTGTGAGGAGCGTAGTAAGGCTATGACCGTCGCACACCACCGCGGTGGGCCAACTGAAGTGAAAACCACCCTTCCTTCCCCCCTCACACTCGTTACACAGGGGATTATGTAGGGAAAGTAACTAATTACATGGTTTTTGCACTCGTGTTGCGCGATCGTTGCAAGAAAACTAGCGGTCGTACAAGGATGGTTAGGGTGTCATTGGAAAGCTCTATTTATGCCCTTTCAGGGATAGATACTTGTTTTACGCTCTGGGTCTTATTTAAGCATGAAAATGATAACGTAAACAACCCTATTTAGGGTAAAAACACCCCGCTGGGCGGTACATATAAATTACCGCCTAGGCCGCTCGTTAGGTGTTAAAAGACCCGCCAGTGGTGCCTCATGCGTTAGCCTAACCAGCTCCTCCCTAAACTGGGCAGGCACCACTAACTGCTCCTCCCCCAAACCTGAGTTCGTATCCGGCGTCCAGTGCTGATACAACAATGCCCCTTTTATATTAAATTTCTCTGCTTGACCGTTCTTCCCACCAGTCGTATCAACCTTGTTAACCCGGGAACTGTGGGGAGACTCTTAAGAGTTCCCCCGGCGGACTACGGGGAGACTTTTAAGAGTCAGTGAAAAAAAAAATCAACTTTTGACATCGAATTATTATTATTATTTTTTTTTTGGCCCCTGGGCCATGCAAAATCTCAGTCCTCTACCTCCCCTCCTTCCCCACTTTCCTCATCTCCTTCAGTTATCACCTATTTTCCCTGTTATTCCCTTATTCTGAGGTATATTTTCATGCTAACATTAGCGAGTTGCAAGCAGGGTGTTGTCATCACTGATGGCAAGCGAGTGCAAGAGAGAGAGAGAGAGTATCGATCGACTGTGTCTCAGTGGCCTTGGGGGAAATTGGCGGGAAAGCAGCTTGCCTCACCCATACATTATACAACTCGCGGGCTATATCTCCGATTTTGACCATCCAAACGCTGTTTTCACTCGTTTTATTGTTGTTTCAGGTTAATACCTTTATAATCAACCCATAATAGGCGCATACGGATAAGTATTAATGCCATTGTACAATGAATATTTTAGTGACGGAAACACCTCAAATACGTCAGCACAGGGGGACGTTTCCAATTACCCCCATGCGCACTTCAGAGGTTAAACAGGAGGCCCAGACTCGGGTCCTCTTGCTGCAACTTGCTCAGTTTGTTCCTAGGTAGCTCCATCAAGGCAGTTACCTCTGACCTGTCAAAAATATCAGAAGGTTGAGTCGGTATCACTATGTCAGAATCCTCGTCCGGCACTAGGTCACCTCTACTAGTCTCGGTAGCCTCACTGGGGTCAACCAACCCCACAGCTGTCTCCGGACCAATGTCATCTAGTAGTGCATCATGGGATGGCCCTCACTCATGGCTGTCGGCCCTCGCATCCACTAAATCATCCACCTGTTGTGCCAAATGTGCCACTGATTGGGTCACTGGACCAACAGGGTAGATAGAGTCCATGTTATCTTCTTGCAAACAACCACCACCAGAGGGCACAAAAGCAGCCTCAGCGACGACTATAGGAGGCGGGAAAACTACATCTCCTGCCAAGTCAGTACCGAGCAAAATGTCAACCCCCTCAACTGGCAGAGTGTCCACCATGGCCACCTTACCCTCGGCGGTCAAAAGTGGGCACTCTAGGGTCACCGGGACTAAATCACAGAATTGTTCACTGTTGATTCCCCTGCATATTACAAACTCTCCCGTGCTAATAGGTCCCCCTGTCAGGTTGAAACACATGGATTGTTGTGCACCAGTATCCCTAAACACCTTGACAGGGCAAGGCTGCTCCCCAACCCATACTAATCCATCATGTATGAATGGCCGACACCAATCAGGGGAAGTCTGGTTATGCTCAGGTGGTGATACCATCTGGGGCGGAAAAGTGCTTACAACCCTGCTTCGCGCTGGCCTATACTGCCCCCCAGACTCACCAGTACCTGGCTTGCCTTTCACAGGCACCTCCCCTAGTGTCGCCACCAACTGGACAGCCTTGGGTTCCTGGGTAGCCTTCCATTTAGCACACTGAGGTTTAATATGACCCACTTGCTTGCAAAAATAACATCTCACTTCCGTAGAAGCTCGCTGGTTGTCAGCCTTGGTATAATGTTGTGTCTTATTTGTGTTAACTTTAGGTGATGATGGGCGAGCTGATACAGTGGCTGCTTGGTGCACAGGTCGGTCTCCTGTCACCAATGCTCCCCATGCATGTGCCACGCTGGGCTAGTGCAAAGTTATCAGCCCAAACTGCTGCTTCCCTTATTGAATTAAACCGCTTTTCTTTTAATTTTGCCCCAATGTCCTTTTCAACTATGCTTGTAAACTGCTCCATCAGCCAAACCTCAAATGCCGCCTCCAAAGTATCAGCTGACTCTGAGTACAGCCACTTAGCTAGAGTATCGCGCAGGTACCTGGCACATTCCACATGCGAGTCCCCTTGCTGCTTCCGAACCCCCCTGAAAGCCAACCAGTAGGCCTCAGGATGCAGCTCGTAGGCTTTTAACACAGCCTCTTTAAGTACATCATTCTCTAACTCCTGCACTTCTAGGCGATCGTATGCATCAAGAGCCTTGCCTTTTAAAACATTAGACACCAACACCGCCCAGTGTTGCCTCGGCCACTGATACTCGTGGGCCTTCTTCTCAAAACGCAAGAACCACTACGTGACCGTGAGTTCATCGAAGGCTGGCACGAGTTTCAGCCGTCGAGACAACAGCACCTCTTCTACCTCCTCCTTAGATACATGCCCAGCATTATTCCCTTTTCGTCTTTGCCCACTAGTTTCCAACTTCGTCTTCTCCAAATTTGCTTCCCTATCTTTCTGTCTCTTTTCTCTCTCTATCTCCATCTCCCTCAACTTAATCTTCTCTTGCATCTCTCTATCTCTCTCTCTCTCTGTCTCTCTTCCATCTCCATTCTCTTTAGTTGGAGCTCCACCTCTGGACTTCTTCTCGACCCTATCGGGGTTATAGGAAGAAACTGGGCGAAAAGGGGAACATTGTGCTGAGCAGCCACAGTATGAGTGGCAGTGAAATGCTGGGGTGTAGCCCACGACACATGTGGGGAAGAAGGTGGATATTGGGGATTGCTAGCATAACTTGAAACAAATGTACTGGCCATAGGGGCAAACACATTGCCCTGTGAAAATGAAGGGGCCGTACTGATAGGGTTAAATGCTGACGGTGGAGGCGTGGTGGCAGGTGCTGTGGTAGTAGTAGGAGACTGCCTAAATACAGTATCACATTGCTCTGGAGTTATTGCTCCACTCCGGTCCCCAGTAGCATGGTAGCTAGCCTGACTGATAGGATGCTGTGGCACATGCTGGATGGTGCCATCATCCACAACACGAGTACTAGCTTCCTGAAGACCATTATGCTGTGCAACTACCTTACACACCTCTTCAACTAACTCTGCCTTAGCCATACCACTGCACCTCCAACCATACACTGCCAACACATGTATTAATACATCACTACTCCTGCCAGCAACCTCTTCTTGACTAGGTTGGGTTCTAATAAACTGCCAAACGTCCTCCCTCCCCACAATATGAACAGGAATGTAATCAACATGCGACATCTTAGCAGTAGTTGTGGACACAGGTTAATGAAATAAGAGTACTATGTCCGTAGATTTTCAACTGCAAGAAAAAATACTGAACAATATAAATATTATTACTTCACACCACAAGAACTCTATACTATCACACTATCCTTGCCTGAGGTCGCCACTGTTATGAGGGGAGCCGGGGAAAAACAGATGCTATAATAGCCTAGCCCACAGTACTGGCAAAAAGGAACCGCTGTAGCAAAAAGACAACCTATGCTGTAGATCTGCACCCTACACTGCCCACCGTACTGCACTACCCTGCAACAGACACGCTCTTAATATCTGACTAAAACACCAAGACACGCAGGTTCTCTAGGAAAAGTGGTTATCTTCCTCTTTGCTCTATGAAAGCAGTAACACAAGGAGACACAAAAATATCTATTGTCCCCGAGTCTGGTTGATAGTGCTGCTAGTATTCAAGAGTACTTCTAAGGTTATTCTAAACTGCACATAAATGCCAAAACATAACACTGCTAGACTCCCAGACACTTCGTAGTATGCCCAATCGCTTAGGAATTAGGAATAATATGAAGCAGAAACATGGGGAAAGTCTAATGCAGAAGCTCAACAATGCACTGGGGTTGACAACTCAGTAGGTTGTGGAGTGGGCTTCTAAGAGCCACTGAACAAACCACTGTAGATGTCAACCTTAATAATACATAAGATATACATAATATAATAAATAATAATGCAGTAGAACAATGGAAAAGAAATGAAAGAAAACAGTGTAGAAGCTTATAATCTAGGATTGCCCGCGAAAAGAATGCAGTGAACAGTGAATTTCCTAAGCTAAACAAAATAAACTCTAGTAGTTAAACTAAATTGATTAAGACAAAAATAATATGCTTGGAAGGACTCCAGCCCTACTAAGCTTCGGTCAAATAAGGAACAAAAAGAAATGTGTGGTATTTAAGGGAACATGAGGAAGCAAGCCAACCAGCATCAAACAGTGATGTTGTCAGCGCGGGAGCCAGGGCCCAGGACTGAAGTGAGGCAGCAAGACTGGGCCAGCCTTGAGAAGGAAGGAAGGGAGCTCCAAATACTGCTAGACTATATAATTGAAGTAAGTACTTGGGCTCTCATTAACAGTACAGGAATAATCAAATAAATACAAGACATCATTGTGTAAACTTGTAATAAACTAAAATCCTCCCACTAGGGTTGAACAAACTAAATACTTATACTCGTGGCAGCAATTGAGACAGGTACTGTAGCTTCTCGACAAAGTATATTGCAAAAGATGGTGCAATCATGACGTCACCACTGGACACGAAAGATACAAGGGAGATAAGGAGAGAGAAAACAGGGCTCTCCCTCAATATAGCAAAGGCTATGTAAATATAACTCACTCACAACTGACATAGGTTACAAAACACAGTTGGGAGTGACAATATATATTATTATATACATACATATACAGTATATATATATATATGAAATGCCGGGGTTGCTACAGCCAAATGCAAAAGCCAGTTGCAGAATTGCCAGCCTGCAACTGGATCCACAAGATAAACCAACAACACGGAAGCAGAGGAGGGACAAGAAAATGCAGGAGCCACCCCTGCCGCCCAGAGCTTCTCATGTTCTACGGGACCAAGCAGCAGTTATGAGCATGGGAAATTGTCCCAGCCAAACACAACCCTGGTTTTAAACCACACCAGCCAATCACAGGACAGCATCCCCTCCAGTTCCAGATCTGCAATATGATGAAGGCATGTTTATGCAACTTAAACACCAGCGACCGGAAGCTTACAGAATTCTGATACAAATGGACCTGAGCAAGATTACCAGTTATGACGGTCCTGTAGATGTAATAATCTCCAAGCAAGAAGCACAAATAGGCGAGCAACATCTAAGTCTGTCTAAGAGTCTGGAGAATTATGTAATCCTTATAAGTAAGATTTCTCCAAGAATAGATTAAAAAGTGCCATGTATGATGTAAATGTGTTACCTAATATATAAGTAAACCTATAATTATTAACAAGCTATGTCTACGATAAGTATTAAACCTAACAACTCAATCACAACGAATTCACAATACCCCTATTACCGCGAAACTGTATAAAAGAGAGTCAAGAATTAACCCTTGTCTATCGGGGCCCGACTTAAGTCCGTATGGAGTAGAAAGGACAATGTGGCGGGGCCCGACTTAAGTCTGTGTGCAATTTTGGCGCAATATTGGCTCTGAGAGAGAGCCGAGCGGTGGGAAGAGCGTAGGTTGGCTCATGACCGCTCGCCACGACCGTCGTGGGCCCACTGACATGCACTCCACAGTACTCCACCTTCTGTCACTCGCTACACACGTAATTATGTAACGAAATGACCGTATTTTAGCGATTTTGCCCTTCGGTTGCACAATCGTTGCAAGACAACCAGTTATCGTAGAAGGATGGTTCGGGTGTCATTGGAAAGCACACTTTACGCCCTTTCAGGGATACATACTTGCATTACGCTCTGGCTCTTGTTTATGCATGAAAAAGAGCACGGAAACAACCCCTTTATGGTAAAACAAAAACGCTGGGCGGCACAGTGAATATTATACTCCACCACCCGCTCTTTGAGTGATAAGTCAGATATTACCTCAAAGGTTTGGTGGGAAAGTATGGAAAATCCACTGCGGTACTGTACTCGGCCTGAATAGGACAGGACAGCTAACCACAGCAGAAGCTTGCCCCAAACCTGCCCCCCTGCCGGAGAGAGTGCTAGATCTGTGGTGCCCTCTGAAGTCTGGAACCTGAAGTCCTGCTCGAGTGATGCCCTATCTCCCTGAAGTGCTGCTCTACGAACCTACGATCTACGTCGGCCAGCCTTGCTATCTCTCTAACCTCCAACATTACCCTAAGTGTCTTTGTATATCTTACGTTGTGATTGTTGTTGTCAAAGTATAGGTTAAAATATGTGAATTGTGTAAGCGTGAGGTTATATTTAGATCTGTGCCCAAGATCCTTAATTGCGTATGTGTTAATCCTTCTGAAACTGATATTAACTCTTAACTAGATCTGTGTTCAAGATCCTAAATTCCTCTTGTTTAAATATCCTATAGAACGTCCTACGAATACGTTATATACTTGTGTTAATTAATTAATCTCGCCAAGCATTCACAGATTTTCCTAGTATAATATGACAGGTATTCTGTTATGTATGTCACAAGTTGAGGTCGAAGTGTATTTCGTGTTTTGATTCCCCTTCTTAACTCATAACTTATTACCTAACACCTATCCTCAATTTCATAATTAATTTATCTCAGTATCCGTTGTGAAGTTTTATCATTCACTTAACATATATACTTTCTAAGCCCCCATATTTACGTGCAATTACTTAATTGTTTTTGTAATTAGTTTATGAACTAGTATTACCGTTCATTCTATTACTGATGTAAATAATTCTGATTCTTACTGTCTAGGAATTCTAGCATTGCATAGAGTCTATTATCTAATATTTCCATCATCTCGAATACACCGTTAATTAAGGTGAATTCTTATTAAGACTGTTAACTCGTTCAGACATCTTGTTAATACCCTTCTGAGTATTTCCGCAGTACAACTTCGTCTTGTTCGTCACTTTTAGCATAATAAATATTGTATTAATTATCATTCACGCTCTGATCATTATAAGCGTTTCTAGGACATCTGTTAACTAATCTCATTTGGTTAATTAGACTTTGTCTTTATATACAATTATATAAGTAAGGGCTTTCAATTACATTAACCGGCTGATCATTGTGACAATATAATATTATATATATATATATGACGGATTGGGTGGAGGGGAAAACACAGGGAAGAGCTATGAATCAATATTCTCTAACGTTTCGAGTTATGTTATGTACCCATCTTCAGAGAGACTGACAAATTTTGAGAAAACTCACAGAAATAATAATTATACAAAGTCAGGAAATTCTTTGTTGGCATCCTAGAATAGTGCTGCCATTTTTATGGCGATATTTTAAATCTTATAAGTAGAACAATTATCCGATTAGCCTACCCTCTGGGACGGGGATATTCTTTACCTCTTTCTCTAATTACCTTTTTATCCCTTTCGGTTCCAGCAACGAACTTGTATTTATTTGTTCACTATTAGGAACAGGAAAGGTTTGAAGAAATATATATAATTATATACATATATATACATATATATACATACATAAATATATGCACATATATATACATACACACATATACATACACACACATACATACAATACATACACATACATACATAATTATACATACATATATATATACACATACCTACATATACATACATACATATACACACACATACAGTATATATACATACATACACAAATACCTATACATACACATACATATACATATTATACTGTATATACAAACTATCGAATTTCTCCTGCCTTTGACTTTAGAGCTATATTAGCGGCGTAAACCGACCATTTTACAAACCCCTCTCTGTGGTTGGTTACGTCTTTTTGGGTGATATAAGCAGCTTCTAACGTTTTTCTCATCCGTTTATGTAACCCTATCCTTAGTTCTTTGGCTGCTTCCCATTTAGGTAGATGATTTTTATTGTCAATGTGTAGCACTAGAGAGTTTGATGTTCTGTGTTGCGCTACATCTTTCTTATGTTCAGTTATCCTTTTCTTTAGACCTCGCCCAGTTTCTCCTACGTACTCTTTTTCACAGCCATTACATGGAATATTATAAATTACAGTCCTTGTTTATGGTCTTTCTTTGTTTACTTTTTGTAATTTCACCTATTTTTTCCCAAGAGGATGTTGCTATTTGTATACCAATTTTCATGAGATACTTGTTGATCGTAGAGGCTTTGTTTAACCCCTTCCGACATATGACGCAATTTTGAGCCTATTAGGGATACTTTAAAGCCTTTGTTACCATCAGGGGTATTTAGAAACCTTTAGTTTAGTTATTTCAACCTCTGCAGTTGTCTTTGAGTTAGCTGTGGGCAGAAAACTAATTTTGGAGAGGTAATTATAAGAGTGAGAGAACTCTATTTCTTATTGCTAATCTGGCAACCTCTCCGTCATATGAGTCTGAAAGGGTTAAGTTTGGTACACATATGTATCTATCCTTCTTGTCACTTACTTCCTTATCATTCTTCTCTCTTTTCCTTTTAATTATATTTATTGCCTTCCCTTTGAGCTTGAGTAGGAGGCCTTTGGGGTAGCATTAACTTCCTAAAGGTACACATGATATATTCTAACTCTTCACTGATGAAATCCTTGCTACAAATCCTGTATGCCCTTAGGAAGAAACCAATTACCACCCCTGATTTGATTCTTTCGTTGTGTGCCGAGAGGTAGTGGATAAAATCATCCTTATTTGTGGGTTTCCTATACACAGAGAATTTAACCCTATCAACTCCCCTCCAAACTACCGTATCTAGGAACGGCAATGTATCGTCTTTCTCCTCCTCCACTGTAAATTGAATGTCTGTATTTATGTTATTTAGCATTCTTAATTTATTGTCTATATTGGTTCCTGTGGGTACAAATAAATAGCTAATACATCGTCGACATACCTAAGCCAAGTAGATCCCCTACCCATGATTCTTATATAATTGTCTGCCTCTAGTGTCTCCATGTATAGGCAAGCCATAACCGCACTTAAAGGGGATCCCATTGCTAGGCCCCTGTGTTATGCATATTCCTCACCATTGAACATGAAGGCACCAAATTTAACACACAGAGACACAAGCTTGATGTATTGGGTTCTAGGGACCGGTAGCACTCCATCCTCCATGTTGTCCACAGCTCTCCTCACCGCCTCCATCGCTCCTTCCACTGGGACATTGGTGAATAATGACTTCACATCAAAACTAGCCATTTTCTTGTTTCGGAAATCCACCGTGTTGAGTTTTTCTATTAAGTCGGTGGAATTTCGTAGATGGGCACCGCCTATGGAGCCCAGTGTGTTGGATAGTGGCTTGGCCAATCGTTTCGCGAGTTGATGTGGTGCACTCCCTATACCTGACGTAATAGGTCTCATCGGTATACCAGGCTTGTGGGTTTTCGGGAGTCCTCTCATTCTCGGCGGTCGCGGGAATTCCTCCCTAGAGCCCAATACATCAAGCTTGTGTCTCTGTGTGTTAAATTTGGTGCCTTCATGTTCAATGGTGAGGAATATGCGCAACACAGGGGCCTAGCAATGGGATCCCCTTTAAGTGCGGTTATGGCTTGCCTATACATGGAGACACTAGAGGCAGACAATTATATAAGAATCATGGGTAGGGGATCTACTTGGCTTAGGTATGTCGACGATGTATTAGCTATTTATTTGTACCCACAGGAACCAATATAGACAATAAATTATGAATGCTAAATAACATAAATACAGACATTCAATTTACAGTAGAGGAGGAGAAAGAGGATACATTGCCGTTCCTAGATACGGTAGTTTGGAGGGGAGTTGATAGGGTTAAATTCTCGGTGTATAGGAAACCCACAAATAAGGATGATTTTATCCACTACCTCTCGGCACACAACGAAAGAATCAAATCAGGGGTGGTAATTGGTTTCTTCCTAAGGGCATACAGAATTTGTAGCAAGGATTTCATCAGTGAAGAGTTAGAATATATCATTTGTACCTTTAGGAAGTTATGCTACCAGAAAGGCCTCCTACTCAAGCTCAAAGGGAAGGCAATACATATAATTAAAAGGAAAAGGGAGAAAAATGATAAGGAAGTAAGTGACAAGAAGGATAAATACATCTGTGTACCAAACTCAAACAAAGCCTCTACGATCAACAAGTATCTCATGGAAACTGGTATACAAATAGCAAAATCCTCTGGGGAAAAAATAGGTGAAATTACAAAAGTAAATAACAAAAGACCATAAACAAGGACAGTGTCATAATAATATTATATAATATTCCATGTAATGGCTGTGAAAAAGAGTACGTAGGAGAAACTGGGCGAGATCTAAAGAAAAGGATAACTGAACATAAGAAAGATATAGTGCAACACAGAACATCAAACTCTCTAGTGCCAATAAAAAACATCTACCTAAATGGGAAGCAGCCAAAGAACTAAGGATAGGGTTAGATAAACGGATGAGAAAAGCGTTAGAAGCTGCTTATATCACCCAAAAAAGACGTAACCAACCACAGAGAGGGGTTTGTGAAATGGTCAGTTTACGCCGCTAATATAGCTCTAAAATCAAAGGCAGGAGAAATTCTATAGTTTGTATATATATGTATGTGTATGTATTGGTATTTGTGTATGTATGTATATATACTGTATATGTGTGTATATGTATGTATGTATATGTAGGTATGTGTATATACTGTATGTGTGTATGTGTATGTGTAATAATCTTCTGGTTACTTATATAGCGCCCGTATCTCCTCCTTCGAGGATTCACAAGCGCTTTCTTTAGTCTACCAGATATCATTACCCATCCCCCTTGCTCATGGGCAGATGGTAACCGCCGGCTATATCCCAGAATTTTGTTCAATTTGAGCAGGGATTGAACGCGAGACCTTCAAGATGGGAATCAGGCATGCTATCAACTGAGCCAGCCGGACGGCTGTATATATATGTGTATATACTGTATATATATATATGTATATATATGTATATAATTATATATATTTCTCCAAACCTTTCCTGTTCCCAATAGTGAACAAATAAATACAAGTTCGTTGCTGGTACCGAAAGGGTTAAAAAGTTAATTAGAGAAAGAGGTAAAGAATATCCCCGTCCCAGAGGGTAGGCTAATCGGATAATTGTTCTACTTATAAGATTTAAAATATCGCCCTAAAAATGGCATCACTATTCTAGGATGCCAACAATGAATTTCCTGACTTTGTATATATTCTGTGAGTTTTCTAAAAATCTGCCAGTCTCTCTGAAAATGGGTACATAATATAACCCGAAACGTTAGATAATAAAGATTCATAGCTCTTCCCTGTGTTTTCTCCTCCACCCAATCCATATATAAATATATAATAATATAATATTAGCACTGTCGTCCTGTTTGTGGGTCCCGCGTTCGATTCCAAGCAGTTGCAATCATTCATCATTTATTATCCCTACACTTTATTGTGTATGTGATTAGATGTTAAGGACGTTTGTGGATGTAATTATATATATACAGTATATATATATTGTTTTGTCGGGCTATAATAGTTAAAGCTCGTGATATAGTCTATACTAAAATCCAGATCTGGACTTATAGACCGTAACTAATCCCAACAGGGACTTCCCGAACACGTTCTTAAAATCACAATTAAGTATTCAACTTGGTACTACAGAACTCAGTAACAACACACATGTGAATTATATACACAAGTTTATTCAAAGGCATAGAAATAGTATCTTTACTTATTGGCTTGGTTTATAGGAGTAATTCAGGCTATAATATTACCTTAATAATTATGGGAACTATAAGGCAACGAAGCGAATATATAATAGTAGAATAGACCAAAGTGAGATCAATTATACTTCAGTGGTGGTAATAAACAAAACAGGAAATATGCAATTAAATAAACACGTGACCTATAGTATCAACACTTAACCCGGCAAGTGCGGCAAGACTGATATAAGTTTTACTGGTGGGCTGCGGGAAGCCTTATATAATCCAAGGGCTAAAAAAAAAACATTTAAATCAGCCCAATATCAATTTTGTTTATTTTTTTTTTATTTGTATTTTTGTAATTGCCCCTTGGCCATGCCAAATATAACTCCTCCACATCCCTCCTTCCACCCTCCCCACCCCTCCCCCCTTCAATTATCACCTTTTCTCCCTGTTATTCCCTTATTCTTAGGTATATATTCGTGCTAACATTAGCGAGTTGCTAGCAGGGTGTGGTCATCTGTGTTACCAAGCGTGTGAAAGAGCGAGAGAGAGACTACTGCGCAACAGTGTCTCTCCAGCCGTCTTCACGGCTGGCTGGCTGGCAGGCTGCCTGAGCCATACGTTATGTAATTCCAGGCCTCTATCGCCGATTTTGACCATCCAAACGCTGTTTCCACTTGTTTTATTGCTGTAACAGATTATTACCTATATAATCAACGTAAAATAGGCGTATATGGATAAGTATTAATGCTATTTATGGTACGATGACGATTTGAGTGTAGGAAACACTCTAAATACCTCCGCACAGGGAGGGTAGCCACTAACCCCACCTATGCAGCGGAGAGGTTAATAATAATAATGATGCTAGTCGAGTGTCTTACGTGAATGAAACAACAGTAAAGGTAATTGTACAATCTCGATACAAGGGGAAGATGAATGAATTGAGAGTTAAAATAAATTCACAGGCAGTGGGAGCGAGATGTACGAATGGGGCGCGCGCGCGCCTGAGCTAGGCAAACGCTCTCAAGTTAATGCGACGTTTAATCAGCTAGCGTGTCAGGTCATGCGTCCGATTCTGCCAGCTCCGAGAAGATTTGGCAGCTAAACTTGATGAAGCTAACGTTAAGATTAACGTCCTCACCAAGAACCTGGATACACTCCAAAAATTTGCGACGCTCAACGTAGGAGTATCATCAAATGAAGCAATTACTACCATTGCGGCATCTTCCAACAGCCAAACGCCTGATATAGCGGTACCTGCTTCAGTACATGCACCACATCAGGAAAAAAAAGACTCCGCTCCATCTCAGGACAACTTCCGCATCTTGAGAAACAACGTTTGCCCCATCACAAGGAGGATCATCACCGAAACCATGTGCCAGAACCGTTACCAGATTCTTGCGGACTTAGACGACGAAGAAGAAATAGAAGAAATTCGGCTCGTAGGAGACTCCATGGTTCGTGGACAACTTATGGAGTTCTGCGCCAGAGCACCCAGGACCAGGAAGCGCTTTTGTATCCCGGGTGGCGATGTGGACGACGTTGCAGCTGCAGTCAACGAAGTTTCAAAGTTAGCCCCCTCCCGCACAATGTACGTCATTCATGTCGGATCTAATGACGTGCAGCGGACCCGATCCGAGGACCTCATACTGAAGTACCGGAAGCTGATTCAGAAGTATAAGGAAAAGTCAGGCAGAGTCATCATATCAGGGATCGTCCCCAGGATCGGTGTGGAGAGCCGATTCTTCAATATAGCCACTAGCGTAAATCGTCGTCTGGCTTACCTCTGCAGGGAAGAAAACGTTGGATTTATCAATGCCTGCAATGACTTCTACCATGAAGATCATCTGTTTGTAGCAGATGGAGTCCATCTGAACCAGGTGGGAGCAGCAAGATTTGGCCGCCTGCTTCACGACGCAGTAAATGATTTTCGGAGAAAAAGCAGAGCCAACCAAGGACCACCAGGGATGAGGTTCGAGGCCCGAGGACCACCAGGGACAAGGATCGAGGACCGTGGACGACCAGGGGCGACGATCGAGGACCGAGAACTACCAAGGACGACGATCGAGGACAGCGAGAGCGGAGGACCACCAGAAACAATGATCGAGGACCGAGGACCACTAGGAACAATGATCGAGGACACCGAGGACCGAGGACAACCAGGGACGAGGATCGTGGACTGAGGGCAGACAGGTACATAAATGTAGATCCGAGCAGAACCAATAATTTGAATATAGAGCGTTCCGTGAATTCCAAATCCAAAACTTTTAATGTTTTCTATGCAAACGCTCGTAGCATACGCAATAAATTTTCCGATTTAGAGGAACTAGTGTTTACGGAAAATTACGATGTTATTGGCATAACAGAATCTTGGCTCAATACAGAAGACAGAGACTTTTTAGCAGAGTTTTCACTTCCCGGTTATGTAATGTTTGAGAAAAGCCGAATTAATAGAAATGGAGGTGGAGTTTAATTTGTTATCAAAGAAAGTCTTAACCCGACCCTCTTGTCAAAACCCAAAATTGTGAACGTCGACACATCCTTTGTGCTAATAAAGAATAATAGAAGTACAAAAATAATACTTGCACTAATATACAGACCTCCAGCTCAATCAGTGCAAACTGACCGAGAAATTTATGAACAAATTTCAGACTTAAGTAACTCGCATGATACCGTAATTTTTGGAGACTTCAATTTACCTGTGACCAAGTGGGGAGATAGTATTACTTCACACTCTGGACAAGACCTGTATGCAAATTTGCAAGACAGTACGCTATACCAATTTGTTAGATCTCCAACCCGTGGAAATAATGTCCTTGACCTTGTACTTTCAACAAAAGAAGAATTGATAGAGAATTTGAATGTCGGTGATGAATTCAGTAACAGCGACCATCGTACCATAACTTTCAGTTTAAAGTTTACTAGTAACGAACTAAATAGCAGCATCGAGAAAGTCCCTAATTTCAAGCAAGCAAACTTTTGTAAACTTAGAGCAATGTTTAAAGAAACTGACTGGAGCTTTTTAATTAACAATAACGACATAAATACATCTTGGGAATCATTCACAAACACTTACCTAAAAACAGTGCAAGACTGCATAACATCGAAAATACGGTGTACAGGCCATAATGATAAGCCCAAATGGTGGAATAACGATATTTCAAACTGTCTGCTTTCTAAAAAGTTTGCTAATGATAGATTAAAATCCTCACAAAATTATGAAGAACAGGTGAAATTTGTAGAACTAGGCCTACGACGCAAAGCCAAAAGGTTAATTTAGCAAAGTAAAAAGACCCTGGAGTTACATGTTGCGAATAAAAGCAAAACAAACCCAAAACAAATCTATAGTTATATCAGAAAGAAGAGAGTAGTTACTTCAACTGTAAGACCGTTAGTTGATGAAAATGGAGAATATACCAAAGACGAAGTACACATGAGTAATGCCCTCAATACCTTCTTTGCATCAGTTTTTACAACAGAAGACCGCATTGATATCCCTACAGCATCGCCTGTTCAAATAGATAATTCTGATGTTCTAAGCAATATCACCATTACAGAGAGAGAAGTATTGAAATGTTTAGATAAACTCAAGGTAAATAAAACGCCCGGACCTGATACAATCTCACCTAGAGTTCTAAAGGAAGTTAAGGATGAGTTCTCCAATCCACTGACATTGCTATTCAATAAATCCTTGCAGTCTGGAACTATGCCTGATCTGTGGAAGCTAGCTAACGTAACACCAATTTTTATAAAAGGCAGCAAATCCATACCCAGTAACTATCGTCCACTTAGCTTAACCTCAGTTGTATGTAAAATGCTAGAAACGGTCATAAGAGACAGACTCGTAAATCACTTAGAGGAATATAACATACTTAAAGATACTCAACACGGCTTTCGCAGCAAACGTTCCTGTTTAACAAATATCTTAGACTTCTTCCACGATATCCTCAACCTCTATGATGAGAGTAAAGCAGTAGATATTATATACCTTGATTTTCAAAAGGCCTTTGACAAAGTTCCCCACAAACGTTTACTGCTAAAACTAAAAGCGCATGGAATACAAAACGGTGTGTTGAAATGGATAGAAAATTGGCTCCGCGACAGAAAGCAAAGAGTAGTCATAAACGGTAAAGCATCTAAATGGACCAATGTAAGTAGCGGGGTACCCCAGGGATTGGTACTAGGACCAATTCTCTTTCAAATTTACATCAACGACATAGATGAGGCTCTCACCTGTACAATCTCAAAATTTGCTGACGATACAAAAATTGCAAATAGCGTACTCTCAAAAGAACAAGTTGACGATATGCAACACAATCTAGATAAATTGTCACGTTGGGCCCAAATTTGGCAAATGAGTTTCAATGCGGATAAATGTAAAGTACTACATATCGGATACCAAAATGAGAAAGCAAACTATTCGATGAATGGCACTCAGCTTAAGAATGTAAACAGAGAAACCGATCGTGGAGTAACAATAACGAGTAACCTAAAACCGAGTCAACAATGTTCAGAAGTTGTTAAGAAAGCAAACAAAATAATTGGCTTTATAGCAGGTCATTTGAGCATAAATCCAAAGAAGTTATCCTAACCCTTTACAATTCCTTAGTCCGCCCTCTTCTGGAATACTGCGTTCAATCCTGGTGCCTTATTACCAAAAAGATATAGACAAGCTAGAACAAGTTCAACGTAGAGTTACCAAAATTATACCTAGCCTAAAGAACAAACCATACGAGGAGCGTCTTGATAATTAAATCTATTTCCTTTAACCCAGCGCAGATTAAGAGGCGACTTAATTCAAGTGTTCAAAATCATCAAAGGCATCGACAATATGAACTGTAGTAAGTACTTCACTATCGACCAATCTAATTACATGCGGGAAAACGGTTGCAAAATTATCGGTAAATCTTTTAACTCGCACGAATCTAAGAATGTCTTCTTCAATCAAGTTGTCAACTTATGGAATGGGCTTCCCCGAGATGTTATAGAGTGCAGCACCGTTAATTCATTTAAACTTCGCATAGACAAATATCTTGCATCAAACCCGCGACTGACTGCGTTTGTAAATGAATAACTTTATTTTATCCCCCCTTCAGTTACTAACCCATCTGTCCCCTACTAACTTCCTAGTCCTGCCACGGACATTAGTTCCAGGGCAGTAGTTCCCTTTCCAATGTTCCCTTACCCACTCTAAACTACTGTTTGGACAATTGATCCTCAGTGCTTTGGAGGACAAGCAGCCTAGAAGGGTCACCAGATATGTTGTTGCTTGATTTCCTTTGTACTTTGTACTCCTTTGTACTGCGGGGTTGGAAAATACAAATCTAGTTTGTGTAAATATGAATTTAATCTCAGAGATATTATGATGAAACTGGGGGCAATGTATTGTTTAATTCTTTTCACAATTTACTATATACATACCTCAAATTATGTAATTTATGATTTTAACTTTATATTCTCATCAATCGAACGTATGCAATAATTACGAACTCCGTCGAGGAATTCAGATGTAATGTTTGAATACAATTATGAATCAACTATAGAGAAATAATAATGTATTAATAGCATAATGCCGTGAGCGGCCAAGTGCTTTCTTTGTCTCTCATTGTGAGGTTTTCTTTTTCCTTTACTTTTCATACCGATCTTGCTGTATATCACTTAATGCCTTCACTTTGAACCTTTTTTGTTTAAGTGAGTTCCGTGGTGAAGCGCTTCGTCGCTTCATGCCTTCACTGAACCTTTTTGTTGTCTAAGTGAGTTTGTTGTGAAGCGCTTCGTTTCGGTGTTTTCATATGATTTGGGAAGGCAGCTGTCTTTGTGAAGTAATATGTATAATTCTTGTGCTGTGTCTTGGTGAACTGGTTTGATGTTGTAAACAGATACAGACGACAATTAGCTCGATAGTGTCGCCATTTGTTGGGGGAAAAGGGCGGGAAATGGACACTTCATGTATTTAGCCAGTCACTTACTTCACTTCCTGTTCAGACGCCCACAAGACAGGTGCCCAGTGATCTAACCTCGTGGGACGTTATATTTGTGTGCTTGTTTGTTGTTTGTTTGATTTTGACTTAACGTAATATTAGTGGAAGTCCTAGATTTTAATCATAGTTTTATTTTATTCATATTATATATTAACGTAACTTACTTTTTTCTCATAGTGTTAATTTAATTATTTTGAATAGTGTTCCTTTTGATCAGTGTCGCTTTGATCAAGCTTCAGGGTTCCATGTGTTTTTCCTTGGAGTTTGAGGCGCTTGGCGGTCCTGTCCAGGAGTCGGTAGTTAAGGTTTTGTTTGTGCCTTTGTTGAGAGCCGGGACGTTCCTGTCGGGTTGCTGTATATTCCCTAGTACAGTACACACAACACACACCCACATTACCCATACACATATTAACCCCGTCAGTGTCTGCTGCCCGGCAGGAACCGTTGGCGGCTCTGCACCAGCGGTTTGGGTGCCCCACTCTCGATTCTCAGAATAGATTGCCAAGTAGCCAGGTAAAGTAAATTTATAATTAAAGTAAAGTAAAGTAACTTAAGTTAGTGATCCCAGTTGTAGCCACGGGACCACCGATGGTTATTAATGAGTAGTGGGAGTTGAACTCTACGGGTTCAACCATCTTAAGGGAGATTTACTCATTCGGTGGTACTGGCTCAATTGGGAATGAATACTGGCGTGTTATTAGGAGGAAGGTTTCGCAGTACGCTCGTACATATTTGGCTTGTATCAGCCCTGGAGTTATCCCGGGTAGCCCATTTCGCAACCTCCACTAATAACACCCCGAGGTTTGAGAGTCACAGGACCCGACCTCGTATTGGTAGTCCGCTTTTGATATAGATATTGATATTGTGTTACAACTCTTTTGCATCGGGAGTTGGGTACCGTAGGCTGGTTGCACACGGTGGGTACTGTCGAGATTGTGCATAGCCTAGTTGCTCGAAGTACAGTTGCTACTCTTTTTGCTTTCACATGTTTGCTAGTACTTTGTCTGTTGAGCCAGTTTAATTATCCCCCCAGCATTGCCACCTCGGTGTTGGGTTTTTGTCTTTGTATAGCTTAGTAGGCTATGGTAGTTTTCCGCTTTAGATAACATTCAAAGGGGAAGCAGGGCAGTGGAGCACCTTAAGCCCTGAGAAGAGTCTGGAAGCGTTTGTTTGCTCTTTTCTGTTGCGTTCGTTGGGTTGCTTGTATAGGAGACAAGGTGCTGGTGTAGATCATTTTTTTTTATTGTCCCGTTTCTGAGCAGCTGAGGTCCAGATCCGTAACAGTGGCGACCTTGCCAGGATAATTGAATTGGTGCTGACAGGTACTAAGCTTAATTAATTTTTCTGATCAAAGGAATTAAGTGTAATTATTGTCTTGTAATTTATTTGCCATGTCTGAACAACAAACATCAGCACGGGCGGGTGGAGTTGTTGTGCCATTGCACCTTACCAGTGACGAGGATGTGAGAGTGTTTTTGCAGAGTTCTCCCAGTTGGGAGCAGTTACTAGTGAGATATCTTGAGGAACTGAGGTTGATTGCTTTGGTGTTGAGGGTTGATGGTTCTCTGTTGACCACGAGGGAGGCTTGTTTACAGCAGATAGGGTAGCGGTGTAGGCAGGAGAGGTCCGATCAGCCTACAGTGCCGGTGGGAGGCTATACGACACCTGTGGGCTCTCCGCCGAGCACGCCTAGCCCTTCCCATCATAGCTACACTTCGCAGTTGTCACCCCCTGCTGTTGCTCCACAGGTCTTGCCTAATGTCCCCACCGATGCGCCCACCCTTTGTGTTGCTCATTTTAACCCTTTACACTCCACTCCTGCCACTGGGGAGTTGCTCAGAACGACCTTGCACCTCCTCCCCCATTTGTGCCACCAGTTGGCTTTCTATGATACCGCCTTCTGACCGTGCAGCTTATGTCTCTACACACACACCCACTGTTGCCCCGTTAGGGCTTTCCCCAGAATCTCTGATGCAATTGGAGTTGAAGAAGATGGAAATGCAAGAGAGAAGAGAGGAGCGAGAAGCTCAGGAGAGGAGAGAAGAATGAGAAGAGAGACTAGAGAGAGAGAGGATGACGCTTGATTTCGAAAAAAGAAAAGTAGAGATAAATGGGGGGGAAGTATGAAAAGAGACAAGTTGGGACGGCACCAAGGGAGGAATCTAGCGAGCAAAAATTGTCACATAGCCTAAAATTAGTTCCTGTGTTTGACGAAGTAAAAGTAACAGAGTGGTTCCAAAGGTTCGAGAAGAAAGCACAGGAATTTGAATGGCCACGAACACGCTGGGTTGCATTGGTAGCAAATGTTTGAAGGGAAAAACTCTGGAGGCGTACGATAGGATGTCGGTGGAGGGTTTGCAAGATTACGACGCTTTCAAGCAGGTTATTTTAAAGGCGTATGAACTTAAGCCGGAAGCCTACCGCCTAATTTTCCGAAATGCCCGTAAACGCCCTAAATCACAATCATGTTGAGTGTGCAAAATACCTCCGGGATGCCTTGGCTCGCTGGTTCCTTAGTGAAGATGTTAAGACCTTGAATGAGGCGGTTCAGATTATCCTTTTAGAACACTTTACGAACAATGTTGACAAGGAGATTAGCCAAAAGGTTTGTGAGAAACATCCCGGCAAGTTGTCTGATGCGGCCGTTTGGGCGGACGACAAGAGTGTTGGCTACTAGGGGTTTTGCGGATCGCGAGCGTGCCAAATATGCAACCCCCACGACTGCACGTGACGATAAGCACAAGACAGGTGGAGGCGGAGGCTATGGCTATGGTAAACCCGGTCCGACACGTGCTAACAATGGTGGAGACAATACAAAAACGCAGAGTTTGGCCTGCACTGATCTGAGTAGTGTCAGATGTTTTGGGTGTAAACAGATCGGACACATCAAGCCAAACTGTCCAAAAGCGAAGTCTGCTGCAGCTGCCGCCCGACCTGTGTCGTTAGTTGTGAGTTTTCAGGGGGGAAGAACTGAGTCATGGTTGCCTGAGTCGGAGGTGAGTCGAGAGGTGAAGCGGGATGTGCCAGCGGCCGCGGAACTGCCTACTCCTACCGAGTTGTCTCCGCCGGTTGGCAGGAAACCTCGCTCGCCTGGTGTCAAGCTTTCGTACATGAAGGGGAGGTGGAGTTGTGTGGTAAGGTGTATCCTGTGAAGGTTTTGAGGGATTCTGGCATGAAGCAGTCCATGTGTTTGAATCTAACTGGAAAACCTATAAAATAAGAGGAGTTTGTACTGTGTCGCGGGGTAAATACTGAGCCATGTTATAGCCTGGTTCCTGTTCATCTGAGGTGTCCTGTAGTTACGGCGTCGGCAAAGGTGGCGGTCGTTGACTCATTGCCAGTGGAGGGGATTGACTTTCTGCTCGGAGCGGATATGGCAGGGAGTAGAGTTTTTCCTCCTCCGGTAGTGGTGTCTGAACAGATACAACCCGAAGAAGTGTGCGAGGAGGCTAAGCAGTTGCCTGTTGATTTGTTCCCGGTGTGCGCGGTAACGCGATCTATGGCTCAGCTTGCGCAGCCAGAGGAACAAATTGGAGAGGAAATAGGTCAAGTTGAGGGGATGTACAGAAGTGAAACTGCATCACCCTCAGAATTACTGATCTGCCGGGTGCTGAGGTTGAACATGACGGGGAGGAAGATGTGACAGAATGCCCCTCACCCGTCTCACCCGGTGCCAGAGGTGGTATGGTGGGGAGTGACCGGGTCCCCACAGGAGGACCGGTCGGTCATCTACCACCGACCCAGACTGACGTGGAGGCTATCTCTAATCTTGCTACCATGGCGCCGGGGGAGATTGGTGAGGCGCAGCAGAGTGATGATTCGTGGACACATCTGTTTGCTAAAGTCAGAGAGGAGATTGATATTTCTGGAGGGAGAGCACGTTTATATGTGTCGAATCAGATGTTGTATAGGCGCTGGGTGCCAGATGTTAGTCTGGAGTCATTGGGAGTCGTGGAGCAGCTAGTCGTGCCTCGGAGTTATAGGACAGCACTGATTAGACTCGCTCATGAGGCTCCCCTGGCTGGGGACCTAGGGATTTGCAAGACGATTGAGAAGTTGCTATATCAGTTTTGGTGGCCAGGTATGAACAAGAAATGTTACTGCATTTATCAGGAGCTGTCACCTGTCAGATAGTGGTCAAGCCGAATCAGTGCATTCCTGTGGCCCCTCTGATTCCAATTCCTGCTGTGGATCCGCCTTTTACACGGGTAATGATTGACATGGTTGGCCCGTTGCCTCCTACCAATGCGGGGAACAAATATTTGTTGACTATCATGGACGTGACAACACGCTATCCAGAGGTTATTCCAGTTTCTAGTCTGCATTCCAAGGTTGTGCTGCAAAAACTGTTCAAATTTTTCACTCGATTCGGGCTGCCACAAGAACTTCAGTCCGATCGGGGAGTAAATTTCATGTCTAATCTGTTTGGGAACACTTTGCAAGAACTGGGAATCAAACATGTTGTGTCTAGTGCCAACCATCCCCAGACACAGGGTGCACTCGAGCAACACCATCAGACCCTGAAAACTATGATCCTAAAGTTCTGTTTGGAGAATGCCAAAGAATGGGATGTGGCTATTCCATTTGTTATGTTTGCGGTGCGGGAGGTACCGACAGAGTCACTTGGGTTCTCGCCTAACGAACTGGTGTTTGGACATAGGGTAAGGGGGTGGTTAAAGAGGCGTGGGAGAGCGGGAAAGCCCAGACTAAAGAGGGTTTGCTAGCCTACGTGACTCGCACTAGGGAAAGATTGCATGCCGCCCTTAAAGCTGCAAAGACCACCCTCATGTTGCACAGAGTAAAATGAAGCAGCATTATGATTTAAAAGCACAAGCCAGAGAATTTGCAGTGGGTGATGAAGTCCTAGTACTGTTGCTTGTCCAAGGTCAACCTCTAGCAGCCAAATTTAGCGGCCCATACCATGTGAGTAAGAGAGTGGGCCCTCTCGATTACCTGATTGAGACACCTGACAGACGTAAGTCCCATCAGCTTTGCCACGTCAACATGCTGAAGCGTTATTATCGGGCGCCGGGCCCACCGGCTATGTCACCTAAAGGGACTAGCCGGGAGAGTGGCCAGGGCGCCAATAAGTCGCCTTTGTGTGGTGACGGGGAGTTATCTGAGGCAGTTTGTGCCACTGTACCCGCCCAGCTTGGGACAGTGAAGAAAGATGAGTCAAGTATGAGGAATTTCCTGCCTATGTTACTGACTGGAGGTTCGGAGTCAGAGGTGCAGGGTGCGCCCGGGCTTGGTGGACGGTGGTTGGATAACCCATGTCTCAAGGCTGTGGGTTCATGCACTGCGAGGGTGCCAGGCACGGCTCCCGTGGTACCTCTCGACCCCACCTTGCTGCACTCTCCCCGACTTTCCGGTCCCAGGGACCAAGATGCCGTTTCTCGAAGCCCTGTCCTTGTTGTACAAGGCATGAAGGAGGAGCAGGAGGAGGAGAGGGAGTTGTTCCCTGGTGAGGCTGTGCCGGCAGGGACTTGGCGAGAGAACGGGTACCTGGCCCTGCGGCGGAAATTGTCTCATTTGTCTCCGGAGCGGTTGGAAGATTTGTTGGAAACCCTATGGGAATTCCCACTCGTGTTTGGTGATGCACCCCGGTTAACCTCGTGGGCGGTGCACGACATTGATGTGGAGGATCATAAACCCATAAAATTACCACCATATAGGGTTAATCCGCAAAAGTAGGTTGCATTGAACGCAGAGTTAGGCTATATGTTGGAGAAGGGGTTAATTAAAAAAGGTTGGAGTGAATGGTCAAGCCCCGTCACTCTACAGCCTAAGCCCGACGGAAAAATACGCTTCTGTGTAGATTTCAGAAAAGTAAACACTCTTTTCAAGACTGATACATACTCGCTACCGAGAGTTGATGACTCAGTAGACCGGATTGGAGCCGCTAAGTACCTCACGAATGTAGACTTAGTCAAGGGATACTGGCAAGTTCCACTGACCGAACGGGCTAAAAAGATCGCTAGCTTTGTTGTGGGTGGGGGAGTTTATCAGTGCCAAGTCATACCCTATGGACTTAAAAATGCTCCTGCCACGTTCCAACGGTTAATGGATCGTGTCGTACATGGCGTGCCTAATTGTTTGGTCTACATTGATGATGTGGTTGTTTTTGACACCACCTGGACCGAACATCTAGAAAATGTGGGTGAATTGTTTAAGCGATTGTCTGAGGCTGGTTTGGTTGTCAACTTAAACAAGTGTGAGTTTGTACAAGCACGTGTGCAATACTTAGGCTATGTGGTTGGCCACGGCCAGGTGTGTCCTCCTCAGGCAAATGTGGAGGCTATACGAATGTTCCGGGTGCCATATAACAAGAAAGCATTGCAACGCTTCTTGGGAATGATAGGCTACTACCGCCGGTTCATTAAGGAATACTCCACCGTGCTTGCCCCACTAACTAATTTGCTTCAGAAAGATAAACCTTTTAAGTGGAGCACAGAGTGTTACCAGGCTTTTTCAGATGTTAAGAGCCTCCTTTGTTGCTACCCTATTTTACGTGCCCCTGACTTTAATAGGCCCTTTGCCTTGGCCGTAGATGCAAGCAATGTTGGCGCCGGCTCTGTGCTGTTGCAGAAGTCTGGTGATGAGGTAGAGCACCCTATTTCATATTTCTCAAAAAAGTTTAAAGGCACTCAGAAGAACTATTCAGTAATAGAAAAGGAGTTGCTAGCTATAATTTTAAGCCTCCACCATTTTGCTGTGTATCTGCCGCCATATGGGCCCGTGCTCACAATATATTCAGACCACCCCCCTTTGCAGTTCCTGAGCAAGTTCAAGTTTCAGAACCAACGACTTACATGCTGGAGTTTAATGTTGCAGGAGTATCACTTAGATGTGAGGCACATAAAAGGCGTAGATAATGTACTGGCTGATTGCTTGCCTCGGGAGCACTCTGAAGTGTGATTGGTTGAGCACGCAGGCCGTGTAGTTGTAAACTGTATTTATTCATGTTAAAATTATATAAAAAACAAAAATTAAAATACAAAAGACTGTCAATGTAAATATTTTTGCCATTGGTGGTACAGTATATGGTGTAGGTAGTTTTTGCAGTGTGTACAGTGCGCGAAAACAGTTTTGTCCCATAGCTCCAAAACTTTTCCCCCGTGTGAGGGTGTCACAATGATCAGCGGGTTAATGTAATTGAAAGCCCTTACTTATATAATTAATAGCATAATGCCGTGAGCGGCCATGTGCTTTCTTTGTCTCTCATTGTGAGGTTTTCTTTTTTCTTTACTTTTCATACCAATCTTGCTGTATATCACTTAATGCCTTCACTGTGAACCTTTTTTGTTTAAGTGAGTTCCGTGGTGAAGCGCTTCGTCGCTTCATGCCTTCACTGAACCTTTTTGTTGTCTAAGTGAGGTTGTTGTGAAGCGCTTCGTTTCGGTGTTTTCATATGATTTGGAAGGCAGCTGTCTCTGTGATTCTGAAATAATATGAAGTAATATGTATAATTCTTGTGCTGTGTCTTGGTGAACTGGTTTGATATTGTAAACAGATACAGACGACAATTACCTCGATAGTGTCGCCATCTGTTGGCGGAAAAGGGCGGGAAATGGACACTTCTTGTGTTTAGCTAGTCACTTACTTCACTTCCAGTTCAGACGCCCACAAGAGAAGTGCCCAGTGATCTAACCTCGTGGGACGTTATATTTTTGTGCTTGTTTGTTGTTTGATGGATTTTGACTTAACGTAATATTAGTGGAAGTCCTAAATGTTAATCATAGTTTTATTATATTCATATTATATATTAACGTAACTTACTTTTTTCTCATAGTGTTAATTTAATTCTTTTGATCAGTATTCCTTTTGATCAGTGTCGCTTTGATCAAGCTTCAGGGTTCCATGTGTTTTTCCTTGGAGTTTGAGGCGCTTGGCGGTCCTGTCCAGGAGTCGATAGTTAAGGTTTTGTTTGTGCCTTTGTTGAGAGCCGGGACGTTCCTGTCGGGTTGCTGTATATTCCCTAGTACAGTACACACAACACACACCCACATTACCCATACACATATTAACCCCGTCAGTGTCTGCTGCCCGGCAGGAACCGTTGGCGGCTCTGCACCAGCGGTTTGGGTGCCCCACTCTCGACTCTTGGAATGGATTGCCAAGTAGCCAGGTAAAGTAAGTTTATAATTCAAGTAAAGTAAAGTAACTTCAGTTAGTGATCCCAGTTGTAGCCACGGGACCACCGAAGGTTATTAATGAATAGTGGGAGGTGAACTCTATGGGTTCAACCGTCTTAAGGGAGGTTTACTCATTCGGTGATACTGGCTCAATTGGGATTGAATACTGGTGTGTTATTAGGAGGAAGGTTTCGCAGTACGCTCGTACATAGTTGGCTTGTATCAGCGCTGGAGTTATCCCGCATAGCCCATTTCGCAACCTCCACTAATAACACCCCGAGGTTTTAGAGTCACAGGACCCGACCTCGTATTGGTAGTCCGCTTTTGATATAGATATTGATAATGTGTTACAACTCTTTTGCATCGGGAATTGGGTACCGTAGGCTGGTTGCACACGGTGGGTACTGTCGAGATTGTGCATAGCCTAGTTGCTCGAAGTACAGTTGCTACTCTTTTTGCTTTCACATGTTTGCTAGTACTTTGTCTGTTGAGACAGTTTAATTATCCCCCCAGCATTGCCATCTCGGTGTTGGGTTTTTGTCTTTTTCTAGCTTAGTAGGCTATGGTAGTTTTCCGCTTTAGATAACATTCAAAGGGGAAGTAGGGCAGTAGATTACCTTAAGCCCTGAGAAGAGTCTGGAAGTGTTTGTTTGCTCTTTTCTGTTGCGTTCGTTGGGTTGCTTGTATAGGAGACAAGGTGCTGGTCTGGATCATTCTTTCTTATTGTCCCATCTATGAGCAGCTGAGGTCCAGACCCATAACACTATGTATATATATATATATACTTCATATATATATATATATATATATATTGTCGCAATCGATACATCGTTGGGAAAGCGGAAGCGAAAAAGGAATAGAAGTACTCGGTGTAATAACATGTTTATTGGCGAGTTTTGGAGGTGACTTACTCCATCATCAGGCAAATCTACAAAATAGAATAAAGCATTGTCCTATCAGTTAAACATTACAAAACAAGGCAAACAGCGGGATAGTAATGTTGTGAATTCATTATTTGGGATATCGTGTGCAACAGATAGTTAAAATTAAATTAAAATGAAGAAATGGAAGCAAATTGTGTACTATCAGAAAAAACTAAGATAAGTTAAACCTAATATAGCTTAAACTCAAGTAAAGGTAACTGAATGGGAATAGAGGATGAACAAATAATATATATATATATATACTGTATATACTATATAGGCCTATATATATATATATATATAAATATATATATATATAAACAATATTCTTTCGTTGAGGGAAGCGGAGTCGGATGATAAAAATCAACACCAGCGCTGGTACGAGCATCTTTATTTTGGTAACGTTTTTGTTTAACACTTTACAAGCGGCCTACGCGGTAACTTCTACTACCTGCCAAGCGGGGGGTTTTACCCTAAACGAGCTTATTTCCGTGCTCTTTTCCGTGCTCTTTTTCATGCATAAACAAGAGCCAGAGCGTAATACAATTATGTATCCCTGAAAGGGCGTTAATTGAGTTTTCCAATGACACCAGAACCATCCTTCTACGACCACGCGTTCTCTTGCAACGATCGTGCAAGACGAGTGCAAAATCCCTAAAATACGGTAATTTCCTTACATAATTTCCTGTGTATCGAGGCAGTGAGTGTGAGTGTGTGTGGAGTAGATGTCCGTAGTCGCACGGGACCCGTGCCGAGCGGTCATGAGCCGACCTATGCTCCTCCCACCGCTCGGCTCTCTCTCGGAGCACATTACGTGCTCAAAATTGCATGCTACTATAGCCGGGCCCCGCTCTTTAGGTTGGGGTTCTCTTGTCCGACTATAGCCGGGTGCCGCCAAAGAGGGGTTAAGCATAAACCATCTTGAGACCTAAAATGAAATAAAAGCCTATATAAGTGGCTGAGTAATTTGCTAATGCTAATATTCTTGTTAACAACTAAACTTAAGAAATCTAGAATAACACTTAAAATTAATAGTTATAGAAATAACCTAATATCATATTAGAATTAGTAAAATTATAAACAATAAATTACAATTAATACAATGAGAGACTGAGCAAAATTATGTGAGAAATAAAAGGGCAGGGGGGGGGGGGTAGAGTTAATCAAATCAATGTTATCATGGATACATGAACCAACCTTTACATATTATAAACACAGTAGAGGAGTGGAGGAGTCGTGCACACCCAGGCTGGGCTTATGTAACTGGGTGAGCAGACACTCGGACAGGAGGCGTGGGGCAGTGGTGAAAATTGAAAAATCTGAGGGATTTATGGGGTGATCAGATGATTCAGAGTGTGTTTGAATGGCAGAAAAGGAAGGATGTGAAAGAGGTCGGTTAGTTCTAAATATGAGGTATCTCCTGGACTGACCAATATAAGTTGTATTGCAGCGACTACATTTAAAAGAGTACACCACAGAGAATCGTGGATTCGGTCTTTAATTTTAAAGAAGTGAGACAGTGTTTAGGGAGATTTGAATACCATTATCAATGATATTTGCGAGTAATGTTCACGAATCAATTTAGCAATTTTATTTTATTTTAGGTCTGAAGATGGTTTACGATTAAACCAAAACGTTACCAAAATAAAAATGTTCGTACCAGCGCTGGTGTTTATATATATATATATATATATATAT
The DNA here is from genome assembly GCA_032716605.1 of Paralithodes platypus. NCBI lineage: Eukaryota > Metazoa > Arthropoda > Malacostraca > Decapoda > Lithodidae > Paralithodes > Paralithodes platypus. Next base: position 15,822,437 of record CM064480.1, on the reverse strand, counting down.
ATATATATATATGCTTGCCCTTATAAGACTCCGCTTCCCCCGAGGAGAATCTATTGCCACTACTATATATATATATATATATATATATATATATATATATATATATGTATATATATATATAGAAAAAATTAGCACAAATAAAAATAGCTCTGTAGAGTAGCTCTGTAGAAGGTTGATGTTTGTATCTGTGTCATGATATACCTATTTCTGCAATTATAGTAAAATGGGGGGAAAAATAATCAGGGGGTTTTCGAGGCAAAAATGAAACACCCCATTATCTATAAAAAGTATATAGTTCTTCACATGTTTAATGACCTGTATTATTAGAGGAACTATTCGCCTATATTACCAACGATTTTGCCATTTATTTTAGTGAAAAGTTATTTATGTGCAGGTATTATACTGTAAGTAGTGGAAAAAAATGTTGAAAACTTTGTGAACTGACTAACTTTGCTCATTTCTTCCCCTAGTGTGTCTGGGAGCCAGCTGATGGGGCAAAACAAAATCAGTGGGACCCCCCCTCCTTCCCTCTACCCCACCCTATGGCCCAAAAGGCACCCCCTTAGGGGGGGGGGGGGTGATTTTTTCTTACCCATCATACTGCCATCGATCGGGGCAAGGCATTTTTTTGTTTTTTTGTATTTATTCTTACCCCACTGTGATTCTACCTTACCCCACAAATGTTTATTTCTTCCCTATCACAGATTACTTTTTTCCCCAGTAAAGTTTTTCTTTTGTTTCAGGCTGCATAAAATACATTTTCAGATGAAATTATACCAAGATGGTCAGAAACTATTCGCCACATTGTCCAGAGTACTTGCGAGCGAATTTGTTGCAAAACATCTTTAAAGATTGCCTGCCAGGGTATGACTGAGCAACTTCATTCATGAGGAGGCATCATTTGACATTAAAGAAAGGTGGTATGATGCAGCTGGCTAGAAAAAGGGTTACAAGTGACCCATTTGTAATTTATGGCTTCTACAATCTGTTGAAAGATGAAATGAGTCGCCTGAACATTACAGAAACACCAGAATGTATTTGGAATCTCGACGAAACAGGATTTCCTCTTGATCCCTCCAAAATGAAAACCATTAGTACAAAAGGGTCCAAAACTGTGCACCTTACATGTGGTTCAAATCGAGAAAATATCACAGTTCTAGCTGCTGTGCAGATGGTTCCGTTCTGGACCCTCTAGTTGTGTTTAAGGGAAAAAACATGCAAAACACATGGGTTGGGCCTAATGCACTACCAGAAACTCAATATGCAGTCTCAGAATCAGGTTGGATGAATGGTTCTGTATTTCATGGATTCCTTTGTTCATTTGTGGAGAAGATCAAAGACACTCGGCCTATTTTGTTGATCTTGGATGGACATCTTAGTCATACATCACTGGCAACAATTGAGTTGGCCATAAAAGAGAATATAACCATCTTGAAGTTGCCTGCACACTGCACAGATCTCTTGCAACCACTTGATGTGGCATGTTTTGCTCCTCTAAAATCCTATTACGATTCTGAATTAATGAAGTATATTCAACAAACAGGTGCACGCAATCCATTAAGAAGATCTAGTTTTGTCAACATGCTCTGTTCTATTTGGAAGAAAGGACTTTCACCTGAGAATGTGAAAGCAGGGTTTAGTGCTACAGGTATATATCCACTAAATGCAAATAAGTACAAAACAGATCGTTTGGATCCACTAAAATTAAGAACCTACAATGCTTGGACTGAACAACGATGTCCAGAAGATGATGATGGTAACCCTGTATTGCAGACTACAAATGATAACCAAGGATCTACAACAGAAATTAATGAAGGTGCTCCATCTCCTATAGACAACCCATCACATGCTCATCACTTAGATCCGCAAATTGAGCAACGCCATCCAGCTAATCTAACCTCCCCACTCACATGTCTAACACAACGTACACCAGCCAGTAGTCTACCATCAAGAAGCTCAAGTCCGACTGCAGGTTGCAGCAACTGGGATAACTTGGATTCTGAATGCAGTGAAAACTTTAAAATGTATGTAAAACAACATGAATCTAAATGTGCAAAACTATTAAGCTGGACGACACTGGTCAGAGAAGTGCACTCACGAGCTCCTGAAGGTATGAAATATGATATTCTTCTTAAACTTAGAGAGACTGAAACAACTCTAGAAGAGGTCCTCCACTCTCGAGGCAGGGGAGGGAGTACAGCACCATCTCAGAGGCGAAAGATTAACATGAAGAGCCAAATCATAACACAGGAAGAATGCGTTAGAAAACTTAAAGAGGCCAATGAACCACAGAAAAGACAGAAAAAGGCACCAAAGAAATTAATAAAAAAAGGGAAAAAGCAACCAGAACCAATGTCAGATTCTACAACATCCACAGATGAGGAAATTGAACTAGGAAGTGAACCAGACAGCTTAAACTTACCGTCAGAGGCTGAACAAGATGAAGATGATGTAGAAGCCCAATCTCCAGACCTATTAGAAAATGAAGCTACACGGATGCCACTGATAACTGAGAATTCAGTTGGGAAATATTATGTTGTTTATTACACAGATCCTCAGTTTACCTACTACTGGGGGAAACTGTTAAAAATATTTGCTCAAGATAGATGAAGAGGATCAAGTTGAGAAAGCTGAACTGGATTACTTGCAGAAAGGGGTAATTTCAAGTAGTCCTAAAGACTGGATGTCATGGGTCGAAAGAAAAAACAAAGACATTGACATTGTTCCTACGGAGTGCATATTCTATGGGCCAGAAATTCCCATTATAAGGAAATCTCTCATCCGTTTTCCGGATGAGAAGGCATACAGACGTCTTAAGGAAATCAAGGCAACCCTGAAGGATATGCACTGAAGATTAGCAGCATTCGTAGCATTGTGTTAAATCATGTAATTGTGATCACTCATCTATTATGGAGTTCAGAAATTAGTTTCCTTTGATTTTTTGTGGACGATAATGATATCGTCTAACGTAAAATTATATAATTTTACATATATATATATATATATACTGTACTTATGAATTTAAATGGAAAAATATAATTATGCAATTTTTGTTAACAAATGATTATGATTATGGATTGAAATGATGTATTTAGTTTGAGTATATCTCTCATGTAAAGCCACAAACCCAACCAAAAATATATATGATTATTTTCTGCCCCACCATGAATTTGTTTTCCCCTTTTTTAGGGTAAAATAAAATCATGATTATTTTCTGCCCCACCATGAATATGTTTTCCCCTTTTTTTAGGGTAAAATCAAATCTCATAAAATAGACTCTAAAAACTTAACTAAACGTGGTAAGTGGAAATCTGCAGTAGGGTGTATGAACCTTTAGACACCACTTGTAATGGCATCTTTAAAATCAGTTTATAAAAGTTAGAAAAACAGTGAGACCAAAGTTTAGCATTTCGAACTTTTCTTGCCCCATTTCACTATAGTTGTTTAATTGGTAAAATTGTGTTGCATGTTTTGAGATCATTAATATTAATATCAAATATAGGACACAATGTTAGGTTTTCAAAATGGTCAAAATAGCTTTAATGCTATGTGTATTCTAACTCGAAAATAGTGTCATTATAAATAGTTGTCCAAATATGTATTGTAAAGGATCTCTATGAGTGCTGACCGATGGAAAATAACTTGTTCTTTTTCTGGGCAGCTCAAAGAGGGTGTGTAATTTGCAGTGGCGCTTGCGGCCATGGCTGAGCTGGTATGGTCATGTCGAACGAATGGGAGATGAAAGGCTTACAAAGAGAATATGTGAGTCAGGTACAAGGGGAGATAGAAGGGCAGGAAGACCCCCATTGAGATGGAGAGACTGTGTAAGAAAGGCTTTGGATGATAGAGGAATGACTATAGATCAGGCAGGGGAAGTGGTGGTGGACAGGAGTGAATGGAGAATGCTTGTGAATAGTTGAGTGAACACGTGGTCATTTGGAGTAAGGGGTCAGGCGCAAGTTGGACTAGATAATAGTCCATCAGGCGCCTGGCCCGGGGAGACGATTAATATGAAGGGTGCGCCTGGAAGTGTGGTGGGAGGGCTTGTGGCTTTGGCTCCGCTGCATGTCTGCCTGCCGAGATCGGAACCTCTCCGGGTGGTCGGGGGCCGGGGGAGTGCTGGAGCGACCCTGGGTGACCCTGGTCTCTGGGTCTTTTCCGGGGTGACCTGGATGTGTGTGAGTTTGTGTTTTTTATCTGTGTTTATTTGTTGTTTTATGTTGTTTTTTGTTTTCCCTGTTCTTGCTCTGTCTTGAGTCGGCTACCCCCAAAATGGGGATTGGGCCTGAGCATATAGATAGCTTGCAGCCTTCTAGTTCTGAAAGTACTATAGAACCAAAAGACCGCAAGAGGAACGGATTCCAGGGCGCACACGAGGCCTTTTTTTCCGACACCCCTCGCAGTGCCACTTGCACCCTTCTGGCTCTGACCTCCTCAATTAATTGTACTGCTTTATAGGAGCATGTATCTAAGAAACAACACCAACTGACCAACTGTACACACACACACACTTCTCCCCCATCCCACGTATCAAAACATGTCCAGTGACTAACTTTTCTGTCATATTAATTTATATACGACATAAAACAAATTCATGCCTTTGTATTTGTCGAAAAAAACTGAAAGAAATTATAAATTGGTACACATTTCACAAGCGCTTCTCCTAAATAAATTTATAAATAAGGAGACATGACGGCCCTAGTGATGAGCAAGGGAGATAAAAATAAAATAAAATAAATAAATAAAAGAAGATATGAAAGCGTGACATCACACGGTCAGTTCCGTGTGCGTCCTAAGGATTTGGCAGCACCGCAACCAAAAGACCTCAGTTGTTTCTCCTCATTAGATTCTCCTTGATATCTGTGCACCTGGCTGGCCTGCAGGGAAACTTCAGCGTAATGAAGGTGCATTACATTTTGGAGGGAACGTCTTTGAGAGTAAATTAACCCATTCAGTACCCGCGACGTCTATATTTGATTCTAGCTATATTTAGACGATTGTGTGGAGCTTAGAAAGGATCTAGTAAATTAGGCTAGTTCGAAGCCTGTTAATTATAGGAAGCTCTTCTTAATCAGAATGCAATCGTCTATTAGTAGCCAGTATATAATGAAAAGGACGTCACCGGTACTGAACGGGTTAATATGGGTAATAACATTTGCGAATTATATATAAACAATAGATATATAAAAGCATGAAAAAACGAAGCAAAATAAATATACTTATAATATATATATTAGGGTGGAGTGAAAATGTCAAAAAAATTTTTTTTTTTGCATTATCAACATGGAATAGTTATAAAAAGACGTGGTTGTATGTGTGTAACAACATACTAAAATTGTATTCCAATATTTGAATATCTTAGGTTGCCACATGGATGATGAAATATAGCTACTTTTTGAAGATTTTTTTTTTTTTTTCCCCAATTTTTTATTTATTGCATTATCAACATAGAATAGTTATACAAAGACGTGGTTGTATGTGTGTAACAACATACTCAAATTTTATACCACTATTTTAATATCTCAGGTTGCCACATTGATGATGAAATATAGCTACTTTTTGAAAAATAACGAAAATTGCTTATTACAATGCTATCTATTGTAATACAGTATAAGTAAAATACATTCTGATAAATGTTTTTGTCACTACTAGTGAGCATAAAACATGCTAAAAACACAATGTACACTGTACAGTAAATACTAAACACAGTAAACAGTTCTCTTTAGAGTAAGTGAAGTGGTCAGACCAAAAGCTACTTTAAACTAACCTAAACACTACAGTTCTCTTGAGAGTAATTGAAGTTGTCAGACAAAATGTTATCTTAAACTACCCTAAACAGTTCTCTTGAAGGTAAGATAAGTTGACAGACCAAACTATACTAAACTACCCTAAACAGTAAACACTGTACAGTGACGACAATTTACATTTGATGCTGCTTCTTGGTTTCAAACTTTGGCATAATTTTGCGCGAGTTTTGCCGAGTGCGTATGAAGCCGTCGCGTCGTGTCTGCCCGCACACAGCCATCGACGCATCAGTAACAAGTTTAATTCACCTCTCTACCGCCTGAGTGTGGCAGGGGAACCTGTCCAAATCAATGAGAGGTGTGGTTGGGTCATTTATGAAGATTTTGAGATCTTCATGGTGATTGGGGATTCGGTAACCTTTTTCACTGTCCAATCGATCATATCGGTGTAGTTAGCACAATCGAAGTTGAGGCGAGGGACTGTGAACTGTCTCGTTGACTTTCCAGGGTTGAGTCAAGCCTTGAGAATTCGCCGCAGACCGATTTCGCGCATGTGTCAACGTTCATCCGTTATCATTGCGATGAGGATATTTTCAGGATGTGCGAAGTATGAATTCCGTTCAATTACGGGATCAATAATATTCTTCAAAGAATCACTCGTGTATCGTGATCTCATGATCATTTTGTAGACATGCCTCGCTCCATCCTGACCAGGGCCCTCACATGGGGGGGGGGGGATATGCCCGGGGGTGGCAATTCTAGCCTGGACTTGCCGCCCACAAGGCTGACAAAACAACAATAATAAAAAAGAGCTCAAAAAAGCCCTGAATATTTTACCGTAATCGACGATTTTTGCTTTAAAATCAACAAAAATAAATATGTTCCCTTATCCTTTCTGCTATAGAGACATTAAATACAAATTTTAAAAATCTGTTTAATTATTTCGCAAGCCAATAGCTAAAATGTCTAGATGAAAAAAAAAGAAAAAAGTTTGACTCAAAATATCTACGTTTTCTTTTTCATTTGTTTACTCAAGCTCAGCTGATTCGTGGTTTTGGCGCACTGCCGAAAACAGCAGAGCTGCTGCTTAGGTAAATATAGTTTTTTCTACTCTTTTAAGATATTTTTTGGACGAATCTTTGATAATGCCGATAGATGAAATCACAGATGTTCGGTATTCAATGTGTACTCATGCCACATGGTATTACTCTCTTTAGGCTAATAGACAAAGTATTGATGGTTCCCCATCTTATTTACAACAAAAGGAATTCGAGTTTGAACAATTATTGTGGCCCAAGGAATTATATGGGCAGTAACGTATTAGTATCGATTCTTATTTACTTTCAGATTACGAGTATAAGAAATATATTCATTATTTTGCAAAGAAACGTTAATTATTAGCTAGTAAAAGACTGTAGCCTACTTCGATCCAATGATTTGTCTTTAAGAAAGATCACAATAGGCCTAGCCTACTAATTAATCATGTCTTAATTAAATGTTGATACGAATTTGACAGCTCAAACAATTATTGCGTTAGCCTACAATTGTTTTCTAGCTTCCAATAATATTTGTGATGCATATAAAACATTAATTTTTAAAGTGCATGGCATAGATGGCTGATGGGCTACACTTCAACATAGGCTATGCGTTAATATTCAGTTATTATGTTCCTTCCAACAACCAACTATACTCCTAAAATCGATTAATGAAATTTACAAACACATGTGGCAGTCCGTGGATTCGAATCCAGGATGCTCACACCGAAAATCAACACCTTATGCATCGCACCACGTAGACAGTTAAAGAATGGTGGACACTGCCTACGATTTATTATGCAACTTCGAATCCTGCATATCAATCTAAGCATGTACACACATCCCAACTGCAACTCACGTAGGCTATGCATATGTGAATGGAAAGAGCAATTAATGGGGCCTTAACCACTAGGGAAGTCCTCTCGATAAATTACCCCTGAACCAATATCAATTATTATGTTCCTTCCAACAACCACTATACTCCTAAAATCGATTAATGAAATTTACAAACACATGTGGCAGTCCGTGGATTCGAATCCAGGATGCTCACACCGAAAATCAACACCTTATGCATCGCACCACGTATACTAGATTATGTTTTAAAGTATGTACAGTACTCAGGTCCATACATACATAGCCTACATTTTTAAAGTACAATAGGCCTACTTTGTTTCTCAGTATTATGCAAGATTAGCCTATATGTAGGCCTATAGGCTATATACCAAGCACATCGTATTGAAGCAGCTAGGCCTAGGCCTACTAATCGAATAAAATGCAATATGCATTTATATATGATTATATATATTATTATTTGTGTACCGTAATTTAATAGGCCTATAGCTTAATAGGATATATATCGAATTGGTTTAATAAAACTATTTAAAAGATTCGTTCAATAAGATTGTAGTTCCCTAATCACATGAAACTGCAACAAAACTTCACCTAAAGGGCAATAAGCAAATTAGATTTCGGAAAGGGAATCTGTAACCTCAGTTGTATGTTAAATTTAAACCTTTTCCTAAGCTTTTATACAATTAGTAGTGACGTACACATGTTCAGAACATGTGACCCGGGGCTAATCCTTAGCAAGGATTAGCCCCGGGTCATACTTTTAATTATTATGAAATTAATATTACTGTATTACCATTTACCTTTTTTTCAGATTCTCGGCCTTTGCTATGCCACCAAAGCGTGTTCGGATAAGTGGGAGTGCATACCAAAAAATGAGGAAGAAGCGAAGCTTGCTGGTTCATTAGAAACCTTCATTGTGAAGACTAAAAAGAGTGAAACTTGTGTACTAAATGAGGATCTCGTGAGTGAATGTGAAGATACTGAGGAAGAGGAGTCTAGGGATTTATTCGAGGAGTCTGAGCCTAGGCCTAATAGGGAAGAGAAAGAAACCAGTTATCAGGAGGCTGAGGAGGGTAAGGAAGAAACTAATTGTGAGGGAAGAGCAGGACTTGAGTATATTCAGAGAAGCGACTTTGGTTTTATTCCATCTGGTCACTTGACATCTGAAGTCCGTGATACTCTTGTTTCTATTGGAGCTGAACATTTTCAGAATTCAAAAGGGCCCTTTGTTGCTGGGAGTAAGGGTAGAAAAATTACTGAGGCATGGTTCTACAGGAAACTGGCAGATGGTAAAGGTGAAATCGTGAAGAGAACCTGGCTGCTCTACTCACCATCCAAAAAAGCAGCTTACTGTTTTTGCTGTGTTCTCTTTCCACACACTCCACAGAATGCAATTTCCAAGTTCGAGTCACTGGAAGGATTTAATGGTGGAGGAAAGTGGAAGGACAGTACTCCAATAGCTGTACATGAGAGTATACCCTGGCACAGAAAAGCCTTCCTTGCATGGAAAGAGGCAGAGGAACGCCTAAGGGAGGAGAAGGGTATTGATAAGGAATTTGTTCGGCAATTGAATGCTGAGAGAGACAAAGGAAGACAGATACTGTTGCAAATTCTTTCCTGCATCAGGTTCTTGGCTTCCAGAAATTTGGCATTCCAAGGAAGCATTGACTCTATTGGCACAGTTGACACAACGCCAAAAAGGGAAGGCAACTTCATGGCACTTATACGATTCATTGCTGACTTTGATCCAGTTCTCAACGAACACTTGGATAAAAACAAAGATGGGGCTAAAGGAAGGGCTACATACTTATCTCCAGTGATACAAAATGAATTCATTGCCTTGCTGGCTAAAACCATACGAGAAAAACTTGTGGCAGATGTCAGGGAAAGCAAGTACTATACTATGGTGTCATGTGTGACTCTACTCCAGATATTTCACACCAGGATCAGCATTCCTTAGTTGTACGCTATGTAGTTCTGAAAGAAGGCCAATTTGCTGTGAAAGAGACATTCCTAGGGTACATGAAACTCGAGGGGAAAAATGCTGAAGCCATTGAGGAAGGAATTCGTAGTGGCTTAGAGTCTTTTGGTCTAGACTTCAACAATTGCAGGGCTGTTTGTTTTGATAATGCCAGTGTCATGGTTGGGAAACACACAGGTGTTCAACGTCGACTATGTGAACAAAACTCAAAAATTGTGTTTATTAACTGTAACAATCATAGTCTCAACTTAGCAGGAGCAGATGCAGTTAAGGCTGATGTGGGTTCAATGACCTTTTGCAATGTGCTTAACAAAGTTTTCAATTTCTTCAGCCGAAGCACAGGAAGGTGGGATGCACTGAAGAAAGTTACTGCTATAACTCTGAAGAGTAGCACTGACACCCGATGGAGCTCTAGGGCAGATGCCACCCATGCCCTTGAGACTGAATTGGATGGAGTGCTGGGGGCCCTAGAAAATATATCTTCATCAGACAAGTTAACAGCTGAGTCACGGGTAGACAGTGAGGCACTTTTGAAAGGAATTCTCAGCTTTGAATTCTTGGTATTTCTTTCATTCTGGACCCCAGTTTTGAGAAAGGTGGATATTGTTCAAAAACGCCTCCAGTGTCCTGAGATGACTTTTAAGGATGCTTAAGAAGACCTTGAAGCATTAGCCACATGGTTACAAGAGAACCGGGATATCAGTGCCCGAGCAGTCACCAAAACTGTGCAACAAGTGGGAGGTAGAAATAAAAATTAAACGAGAGCGCCGAAAAAAGTGTATGCCTGGAGAATTGGCCAGGGATGAACCACTCACCCCTCAGCTTGACATGAAGCGAAAACTTCTTGTAGCAGTTGATCGACTTGTTGAAGAAGTGCAGTCAAGAAGTGCTCGACTTCAGGAGATAGATGGCCGTTTTGGAGTTCGCCTGCGCCCTAAAGAGTTATTTTGTAAAAATTAACAAGAAATTGATGCAGTTTGCAAGGACATGGCCCAAAAATATGATGACGACATATCAGCTTCAGAGCTCTGTCAAGAAGTGCAAGATTTAAAGTTCCTAGTGAAGAAGAGAATTCCAGAAACAGCTCCAAAACTCCTTGCTTTCATTGAGAAATATGGTGAAGAATCGCTAACCTTCGTGTTGCACTGAGACTTTTACTGACTGTGGGGATATCAGTTGCCTCTTGTGAAAGGTCTTTCAGCAAACTGAAGCTCATTAAGACATACCTGAGGAGTTCCATGGGCCAGGATTGACTGTCAAATCTCGCACTCCTCAGCATTGAATCTGACACTCTGATGGATATGAGCTTTGATGATATAATTCATGAATTTGCCCGAAGCTAAGCAAGAAAATTGCTAATGTAATCTACTAAACAATATGATCAATCTTATCATTCTTATGGCAATTGTTTTATTTTGAAATCAATATTTTTTAGAAAACACTAACACAACCACATTGCAGTCTGAGGAATGCTTTTGTCTATTATTTATGAAAACAAATAATGTTTAATCTTTAATGTTCACTTAATTATACGGCACACACAACAAATGCATGTTTTATTATGTATACCGGTATCCTATAATCACGTTGCCCAAATTAGGGTCATAGGCAGTAAGCAGTGGAGGTGGGAAGTGGTGATGGGGGGGGGGGGGGGGGGGGGTAGCGTCACTGAGAACTTTGCCCTGGGGCGGCACTTAGGCATGTAAGGGCTCTGATCCTGGCACGAAGGGTGCATTTTGATGTCGAACCACATCGGTGCGTAAATGGTGACGATAAACGTAATGATGGAGACTAACTCTTCAGAGGGGTTTTCTGTCGAAACATAGAGTCGACACAGGCGGTTGGCGGTTGTCAACCATCTAGAGTGGTTGAGGGCTCCTGGATTACGAAGGGCGACGTCAACGGCACATTCACCAGTAGATACCGCTTTGCAGAATGATGTCGTACATGTAGTGCTGGTCTGTGCTCATTTCATCTGACTTTATGGCTGGCAGATCACATGCAATACGTTGAAATGTTACAATTGGATGTTTTTCGCAGTTTGGAAGTGCCTTTCCAATTGGGACCATAAAACCTTTGGGACCAGTTGTGGCACCATCCAGGGTTTGAAACAGGTGTCGCAGTGGCAATTCGTTCGCGTGAAGCAAACACACGAACCATTGCAATGGTCTCGATAGGTGCAGCTCCAGTAAGCGAATAACTCCTCCTTTGTGGCCTGTGTTTACGGGCGTTCCATCGCAGCCAATTGACTCCAGGCGAGATAAGTCTGTGTTGTTTTCATTCAAAGTGTCAGTTAGTGCTTTTACAATGCCTTTACTAGATCCAGAGGTCGCCGTTAGATGGCAGAAATAGTGAGACCCTGGTTCTCTAACGACGGAAATATGCTCCTCGACGATAAATTTCCTGTAGTACTTCCCATACGCCTCTTTCTTGTTTGACATGGTCCGGTCCTTTCTGCCATCAAAATATAATCCTTGTATTATTTCGCCATCAAATCTTGTCTGGCATGACTCGCGCACTTGCGTCCTTTCTCGTCTTACTTTCGATCTGTCGATCACCTTTGATGCAATGAAAAAATTCATATTAGCATAATTGTAATATTTAACGTATCGAAAATGAAATTCGAAAATAAAACAGATATTTAAGTGCTTTGTGGCAACCTGAAATATTTGTATTTATTTTTATAATTTTGCATGTTGATTCCTACACTATAGCTACGTTGTTTACAACCCATTCTACGTTGTTTACAACCCAAACAATTCATATTAGCATAATTGTAATATTTAACGTATCGAAAATGAAAATCGAAAATAAAACAGATATTCAAGTGCTTTGTGGCAACCTGAAATATTTGTATTTATTTTTATAATTTTGCATGTTGATTCCTACACTAGAGTTACGTTGTTTACAACCCATTCTATGAAGATAATGAAAACAAAATATTTTCACTCCACCCTAATATATATATATATATATATATATATATATATATATATATATATTTATACAGTATATATATATATTATTATTAGATACATTTATTAGATATTATTAGATACATTTTATGCAGCCTAGGTGTTATTTTTGTAAAGCGATGGTGTGTAATAGAGATGCTCGTAGGGTAAATCCAAAAGTACGACTGGATGGAAAAATGCTGGAAGAAGTGGAGTGTTTAAAATATCTAAGAGAAGTGATAAGCAGGGATGCAGGTGTGAACATTGAAGTAAGACAGAGAGTATGTAAAGGATGGACAGTGTTTGAAGCAATGAGAAGCATCTTGCAAAGGCAAGATGGCAGGGGCTGGTTGCAACTAAAAGTGCTTCATATGTCTCACCCCCTATACTGGAACATAGAGGATAGAGGCGAAAGCATGATGTCACAAGGTTATTTCGCAGCATGTCCTAGGGATTTGGTGGCAGCACTGTTGTAGGGCATACAACCAAAACACCTCGGTCGTTTTTCCTTATTAGATACTCCTTGATATCTGTGTGCTTGCGCTTGTCTGCAGTGTTACCAAAGTTAATGGAAATTCCGCAAAATGAGGGGGCAATAGATTAAAGAGGGAACGTCTTTAACCCCTCTTTGGCGGGGCCCAACTTAACCCTTATTTAGCGGGGTCGGACTTAGTCCGATAGGAGAAAATTGGACTAAATGGCGGGGTCGGACTTAAGTCCGTGGGCGTATTCCCACCCTAATTTAGGTGGAAAGCGAAACTTGGTGGTCAGGCGGTGTACTACAAGGGCCCACCCACACATCCCCACTGCGTGACCGTGACTAAGTGACCCTCAAGCAGCCATAATGGAAGGTCAAGATTTGCCCGTGTTCGATTCGGTGGCCGCCATCCCTAGTGCATCGCGCCACCCTACTAACCACGCCCGGCTTACCACCCAGGAACTAGATATCATGCTGAACTCTTCAGAACTTTCTAATAAGCTGTTGGATGAAACCGTCGAAGGTCTGGGTGAGAGTTTTGGTAGTGTGGATGACTCGGAAGACGAAAATAACTCGATCATAGGCTTTCACCCCAAGCATAATTTGCGTGGGTGAATGTGGTGGTTGATATTGGACAGACCCTTGAGCAAATTGGAGACCTTCCTGACGAAGAACATACTGGTGTGCGTGTTGGTAAGTACAATTTATATTTTATAATTGCTTGAAAATGTGATTGCAAGCATTTTATCACCTTACGAGCGGTTGGTGGAGTATATTTCACTGTGCCGCCCAGCGAGTTTTTTTTTTTACCCTAAATGGGGTTGTTCCGTGCTCTTTTTCATGCATAAACAAGACCCAGAGCGTAATACAAGTATGTATCATAAAAGTGCGTAAATTGAGCTTTCCAATGACACCCGAACCATCCTTTTACGATCACTGGTTGTCTTTCAACGATCGTAAAACACGAGTGCAAAAACCCTAAAATACGGTAATTTCCTTATATAATTCCCTGTGTGGCGAGCGGTCTTGAGGTAATTTATGCTCCTAATCACCGCTCCGCTCTCTCTCAGAGCACATTACGTCCTCAAAATTGCACTCTACAAGAAATATCCTTTGCATTATATAGCGTATTATTTGCAGGCGTTCGGTAAATTTCTTACGGTAATACAAACAACGAAAAATTGAATATTTGTGCTTGGCATTATATGATTGTGGGGAACAGATGTAGGCCTACCGTATATATTATGTTTTCATATATTATATGATACATGTGTAACATTTTTATATTATCACGACTCTCTCTCTCTCTGTCTCACTCTCTTTGTTTGTACTCCTTTGTACTCTCTTTGTCTGATGTAGGCCAGGGCACGCCCCTAACTAATCTCTTCCCTCCCAGGGGAAATCACACCTAGCAGATGTTTTTGACCTCCCCTCTCTCTCTGTCTGTCTCTTCCTCTCTGGGTCTACCTATACTGCATGTGACATTGAAATTGCATGAGAGTTTGATTGCAAGCATTTTATAACGTATTATTTGCAGGCGTTCGGTAAATTTCTCACGATAACCAGGGTGTATGGTACATTTCTCACGATAATACAAGCAACAACAAAGCTTGGCGAAGATTGTGGTCTACAATATACCTTTTTATAATTGCATGTGACCTTGTAATTGCTTGAAAGTTTGATTGCAAGCATTTTATAGCGTATTATTTTCAGGCGTTCAATAAATTTGATAAATATATCAAAATAAGTCCTGTGGGACTATGAAATAGCTATTATTGGACAAGGAAAATATTTTGTTCATCCCTCCACTGGAACGTCAACAACAATGTCAACAACGTATTGCCGTCGGCAATCGGCAATCGTAAGATTCAGAGTCGTAAAGATTCCAGGACGAGCTCAATAGAAAATGAATGAATGAAATGAATGAGTGTGCAGTACTGCCAATACATATAGCGACTTCCGCTAGATCTAGAGACATTTACTTCGATCTAGCAGCAATGACTTACACTAGCGGTTTTGTTTTGAAATTTCAGAACAATTTCGAAGTGATATTATATGGATTTTGCCAATTCATATTTCTAGTGGTATTTATCATGTCTTACATCTAACAATATATGCTAGCGGATTTAACTTCAATTGGTAACCCTCCCGCTCGAGTCGGCTCCAAGAAAATCGATAATGGTGGCACTTTAGTAAACAGGTGATAAACAAAACCGCATGCGGATCGGTTTGGTGTATCGGTATTATGGTAAGTTGGCTACCTACTATTGTTTATACGATATAGTAAGTAATGATAAGTAAATTACTATATATTATATATAAAACAAAAACAAAATTCCTGCAAAGCAAGCGAAACAGAGAGAGAGAGAGAGAGAATGCAGAAACTGAACTGAAGAAAGAGTGAAACAGATATAATAATACAGAAATATTACAAGCAAATAAATGAAATAGAGGGATTAGTTAGAGAAAATAATAATGAGAAATACATAATACGGATGAGGAAGAGGGAAAGCGAGCGAGCCAGAGAGAGAGAGAGAGAGAGAGAGACAGGAGGAGTGAGAGAGATTAGAGAAAATAGAGAGATTGCAAGCATTTTATAGCGTATTATTTGCAGGCGTTCAGTAAATTTCTTACGGTAATACAAACAATGAAAGATTGAATATTTGTGCTTGGCATTATATGATTGTGGGGAACAGATGTATGCCTACCGTATATATTATTTTTTCATATATATATGATACATATGTAACATTGTTATATTATCACGACACTCTCTCTCTCTCTGGTCTCTTCCTCTCTGGGTCTACCTTTAGCCTACATTTATAATTGCATGTGACCTTGAAATTGCTTGAGAGTTTGATTGCAAGCATTTTATAGCGTATTATTTGCAGGCGTTCAGTAAATTTCTTACGGTAATACAAACAACCAAACAACGAAAGATTGAATATTTGTGCTGCACATCCCTCATACGAAATACCATTCCCACCGTATAGAGAGAATACAGAAACTGAACTGAAGAAAGAGTGAAAAAGATATAATAATACAGAAATATTACAAGCAAATAAATGAAATAGAGGGATTAGTTAGAGAAAATAATAATGAGAAATACATATACGGATGAGGAAGAGAGAAAGGGAGCACAAGAGAGGGAAAGCGAGCGAACCAGAGAGACAGACAGACAGGAGGAGTGAGAGAGATTAGAGAAAATAATAATGAGAATTACATATACGGATGAGGAAGAGAGAGAGAGACAGAGCGCGCGCGAGAGAGGGAAAGCGAGCGAGCCAGAGAGAGAGAGAGAGAGAGACAGACAGACAGACAGACAGACAGACAGACAGGAGAGAGACAGAAAGAAAGAGAGAGAGAGAGAGAGAGAGAGAGAATACAGAAATAAGGAGAAATAAGAGAAAAATAAGACCGATTACCGAAGGAATAGTAGACGCGCGAGAGGCCGAAGTCCGGCCAAAGCGAACGCAACCGAACGCGCCAGGGAAATAGACCAAAAAGTACCTCCTCTTCCTCACCTCTTCCCACCCTCCACTCTCATTCATAACATCCATTCATAGACTTATATGGGGAGACGAAGAGTTGCTCTTACCAAAAATGATCGTTTCGTTCGCATTGGAGCCATAGTAACGTCGCTAGGGCGAGTGAAATTGAGCGAATATTTCGGGATTATGCCCGCTGAGCGGTACAGTGTAAAATAACTTACCACCCGCTAAATAAGGGTTAAGGCGGTCTGATATTTATTGTCTCATTTTACACAATATATTTGTATATACATTTATGTTTATCGATATATTAGGGAGGTAACCGCCATTCACGGCAAAGCGTATACCATTAGCCTACACTAGATTACCGTATCCTATGCAAAGCCAACTGAAAACAAAAGATTAATAGGACACCAACAATCTATTAACCCGGGAGCTGCGGGGAGACTCATAAGAGTTCCCCCGGCGCACTGCGGGGAGACTCTTAAGAGCAGAGACTTTGAACACGTACCAAAACCGCGCGTTTATAGCCAGGCGGCTGAAAATTGGTGTGGGTATAGTACTACATGTCAACTCTCGATACCACCCCGCCAAACGCTCGCCCCGCACTCGTGCAAGCACCACCGCGTCAGTAACCACGCACTAGTCATGGAGCCCACACGTTCCTCACGCTCGCTCCCTGATGACACAACCAGCCCTCCTTCTGGTGGTGTTAGCCACCGTGGAAGGCAGAGGGTGGCTGCCAAAGACCCTAGCTTCCAGTACGACACGCCCTACAGCTCAGAGGACGAAGCACCAGCACCCAAAGCACGAAAAACACGTGCAAGCAGGGCAATGGCACAGAGGTCATTGGTCTTTCGGGACACTGCCACCACGACCCAGGCCACTGCAACAACCACTACCACCACCACTGCCACCCCTGCCACCCCTGCCACCGGTACCAGCGACGCAGGAGGCCGCCCTAGGGCTGCATTACCTGCGGGGGCAGGAAAAATGAAAGGCACGGGCGTAGGGAAGAGAACCCGTACGCCAGCCACAGTGCCCCTACCACCACCACCACCACCAGCCGCCCCTGGCCCGGCCGCCCCTGCCGCCCCTGCCGCCCCTGCCGCCCCTGCCGCCCCTGCCGCCCCTGCCGCCCCTGCCCAAGGAACAGGGAAGGGGAAGGGGAAAGGGAGAGGGAAAGCGACTGGGAAAGCGACTGCTGGCCCAGGTGTCCCTGCCGGCCCTGCTGCCCCTGCCGCCCCTGCCGCCCCTGCCCAAGGAACAGGGAAGGGGAAGGGGAAAGGGAGAGGGAAAGCGACTGGGAAAGCGACTGCTGGCCCTGGTGTCCCTGCCGACCCTGCTGCCCCTGTTGCCCCTGCCGCCCATGCCCAAGGAACAGAGAGAAGGGCGACAGGCACCACCATCATCTTGCCATCAAGGCCACGCACCACTGCTGCCCCTGCCGCCCATGCCGCCCCTGCCCAAGGAACAGAGAGAAGGGCGACAGGCACCACCATCATCTTGCCATCAAGGCCACGCACCACTGCTGCTCCTGCCGCCGCCGCTGCCGCCGCCCCTGCCGCCGCCCCTGCCGTCGCCCCTGCTGTCCCTGTCCATAAGACTCCCGCACGTGCCAAAGTGACCCGGAAAACTCTGACACCATCTAAGTATGCCGCCCTGCTGTTTGATGGTGCTTCGCAGGACATTGGCAGCCCGGGTTTCGACGACGAAGCCCTAGCACGGGACCAAGGGTGGGGGGATTTGGGAGTGGACAGTGGGAGTGAGTCCGACGTCGGTGACGAAAATGAGGAAGGGCATCGTCTGTCAAGTGAAGAGGAGGGTAATGATGATGAAGTGCTGTATCGCGACCATGGAAGCGATATTTCAGACGATGAAGCAGACGCAGACGACATTCCGATCCCTGAGCTGCCTTCGTTCGATTGGTCAGACGGGGTCAATTTTGTACCTGACGTGCCCCAGTTCAATCCTGGGACGTCAGGAACAACTGACGACTGGCCCTGTGATGATCAAGCGAACGAAAGCGACTTCTTCCTCGCTTTTTCGACATGGAGGTAATGACGTACATCGTTGCCCAAACAAACGCCT
The DNA here is from genome assembly GCA_032716605.1 of Paralithodes platypus. Lineage (NCBI taxonomy): Eukaryota > Metazoa > Arthropoda > Malacostraca > Decapoda > Lithodidae > Paralithodes > Paralithodes platypus. The sequence goes on along the minus strand of CM064480.1, from coordinate 15,803,812 downwards.
ACTACAGGTGGGTGTTTGGCAGATTGGACGTCCTTTCTCCAAAAGCGAGAATACGAGGCTGGGTGGATACGACTGTGGAAGAATTTATGACGTTCTTTGCCTTGTTGTTCCTCATGCCTCTGATCAAGAAGCATGTGTTGCAACACTATTGGAAGCACGACCCTCTCATCGCCACCCCAACTTTCAATAAGTTCATGACTCGTGACAGATTTTTGTTGCTGCTAAGATTTATGCACTTTGCAGACAACGAAAATCCTAACAGGATTGACAGGATATGGAAAGTTCGGGATGTGTTCACCATGTTGTTGGAGAGGTATAGGAAATACTTTTACCCCTTCCTCAATTTGGTGATTGATGAGTCGCTCGTGCTCTTCAAAGGACGTCTTGTTTTCAAGCAGTATATCCCCTTGAAGAGGCATAGGTTCGGAATCAAGCTCTTCGTGTTGTGCGACTGTGAAACTGGAATAGTGCTTGACATGATCGTGTATACAGGAACTGACATTGACGTACCGAAAGCCGCTGCCAATGACCCCATGGGCATGTCAGGTGCCATCGTCAGGAAAATGTTGGCACCTTACCTGGGCAAAGGCCACATCATCTACACTGACAACTGGTATACTTCTCCTGCTCTCTGCCAGTTTCTTTATGACAACCAAACGGGGTCATGTGGGACTGTCAGAAAGACAAGAAAGTTTATGCCAAAGTTCACAGGTGATGTCATTCCTCTCACAGATGCCTCCTCCAGTGACACACCTTCAGAAGACGACCTGGCCCAGGAACACCGCGAGAGGCATGTGCGAAGAAAGCGACGAAAGGGGCAGAAATACAAGCAGCTCGAGAAGTGTGGGAAACTGATAGCCCTGAAGTGGAAGGATAAGCGAGACGTCCACCTGCTTTCCACCGTCCACACAGGTGCCCAGGTGGATTCTGGCAAAATCCACTACCGAACCAGGAAGACAATCTACAAGCCCGACATGGTAGTGGACTACACAAAAAACATGCGCCTGGTGGACAAGTCTGACTGTCAGCTGTCAGGCGTTGAGTGTCTGAGGAAGACTGTGAAGTGGTATCACAAGCTCTTCCTCCACCTAGTTGACATAACGATGCTGAACGCCTACAACTTGTGGTTGGTGAAAAAGGATATGGCCCCAAACCAGAAGCTGAAATTCCGGGAGTTCGTGTACAACGTCTCCTACCAACTCCTGGAGAAGTATGGCACCACCACTCACAGACGTACGGCATGGCGTGGGGATCACGTTCCTGACCGCATCCAGCTGGGTGTCGAAAGACACTACCCCATCAACACTGAGATGCTTGGCACTCACCACAGGCAGGCGCAGTGCACCGTCTGCAGCTCCAGTGTCAGGAAACCCCATGTCACGAAAAGAGTCACCTCAATGTGCGCCGAGTGCAAAGTTCCACTCTGCCTGGGTGACTGCTTGAGGGACTACCACACCTTCAAGAACTACTGAGTGTCGGCCCCTGCCCTGCCCTGCCCTGGACTCGTCCCGTGCCCTGCCCTGGACTCGCCACCTGCCCTGCCCTGGACTCGCCCCTTGCCCTGCCCTGCCCTGGACTCGCGCCCTACCTTACCTGACCTGACCTAATTGATCACGCTACCTCATAATGTAACATATATATTATATAATGTATAAGTTCCAAAGATGTCCCTGTGATATAGCTTTTACATTATATAACTGTATGTTTCATTATTTAGTTTATAAGTTTCAAAGATTTACATGTAATATGCCTTATTTTTTTAGTATATCAATATATATGTTTGTTATTAGCCAAAGTAATGTGTATATAATTATTTTCTTACCTCAAATGAATTGTACAAAAATAAATATGTTTCAATAAATCCTGTCAAACCTACTAAGATAATAAAAAAAAACAATAAAAAACAAAAACAAAACAAGGTCATGTCATTGTATTCTTACAATATGATATATTCTATGAATATTTCATATTGTTTGAATACAATGGCATGATCTTGTAAAAAAAAAAAATTTATCAAAAATGTTCTAGACAATATAAAACCTTCCCCATAACCCCCTCCTGGATTCGATCCCACTACCCTACGACACTTTGAGTTTTCCAGTCCGCGACCTTACCAACCATGCCACAGGAGCTCATACCAAATATCACTCAAAACTTCGTGTCTACAATCGAAATGACAATACAAAAAAAAAAATAATTATCCCACCAATTTACGTTTGTAAATTGATGGGATTATCAATTATATCATGCCAAGGTTTATAAAAGTTTGTCTCTGTCAAGAATTAGTAATTATATAACTTTATTCTGTCAAAAATTGCCCAAACACTCAGCAAAATTGCCCCTCTCAGTGTGACTCCACTCATTTTCACACGGTCAAGCGGTCACGAGGTGACCCTTGCCGCTCCTTGATGCTCCAGCTACAGCAGCTCTGTCTGGGAACAAAATTGGTATAAATACAATAATGGATAAAATACTCTTCACAAATACATTTGTATTGTATAATATTGTAAATAAAAATGAATAATAACTGTGTGGGTGTCGAAAATTGCTCAACCAGCTTTCTTATGTCTCGCCTACGCGCGTATATTGGATTATACATAGTCGTGACTGTCATACAAATAATTGCAGTAGGTCTCGAATATACATTTAGATTGCATATTACTTCGAAATAAATAAGTAAACGTTTCTCTGGTGGCAATCTACCCTTTCGCAAGTGTAAGGAGACACCAGTCTATATTTAGCCCTCTATCACAAAAGGCAATCTGCCTGTGTTGACTCAGCACCGTCGCTGGTGGTCTATATATATAGTACTTTATTTACAGTCAATGGCCTACATGTTTCTGTGGTACTTCACATGTGTCTAAAATGCAATGTCTGCTTGCATAAAAATGCAATTCTGAAGTCCATTTATACGTACGACATACGCATGTCTCAGTTTCTCTCTCTCTCTCTCCATTCCTGACTCATGTTATTGTAGACCTGTTGATGGCAACGAACACCAGCCATCTGGTAGACATAAGGTTCAAAATACCAAACATCATTACGCCTGGGGCGCCTCCACAATTATCACAAAGCTGGTTATCTATCTAGAGATCTGCCTGACTTCCATCTCTCCACGACTCACTCATTCACTCACTGCACCCCTGCATGCCTCCCTCCCACCCACCCACCCCCAACCCACCCTTTCAGGCTTCCGTCTGCTAGAAACACATTCACAATTTGCGTAAATATCGCATCAATTGGGCTATATGCGGTATATTCCTTGTTATATGGGACGCCTACATATGTACACGTCTTTATTATAGCATGAGAGTGCTCTAAATACAAGATTTACGTGATATTTATGGCGTAACACACCCTCTCTCCCTTTCATTCCCACCACAACTCACTCACACCTTGGTTCACGCATAGAAACTCATTGATAATGTGCGTAAATATCGCATGAATTGGTCTATATGCGGTATATATTTTGATATATGGCACGTATACATACGTACAAGTCTGTATTATAGCATGACAGTGCTCTAAATACAAGATTTACGTGATATTTATGGCGTAACACACCCTCTCCCCCTTTCATTCCCAGCACAACTCACTCACACCTTGGTTCACGCATAGAAACTCATTGATAATGTGCGTAAATATCGCATGAATTGGTCTATATGCGGTATATATTTTGATATATGGCACGTATACATACGTACAAGTCTGTATTATAGCATGACAGTGCTCTACGTACAAGATATACGTGATATGTATGGCGTAAACCACACTCTCAGCTCATAAATTGCCGCCAAACCTCCAACACATCTTCATTCCCGCCTAAAAATTCTCTTATAATTCCCTTATATATTGCAATTTTTGGTCACTATGAGGCATATTCATTGTTATATGGGTGCCCTACACACGTATACATACTCTACATAGCCTAAAAGGGCTCAAAAAAGGACATATACGTGATAATACGCGGTAACCCACCCCCTCCTCCCTCTCCTTCTATCCCCTGCGCGCGTAAATATTCGGCAGGGAAATCTCGCCGCTCGATGACAATCTAGCCGCGCGGTGCCATTCGCTCCACATTTTTCAACTACGGACCGTTCCCCTACCCCCCCCAGACATTTTTTGGGGGGTCAAATATATATGGGCCGATGCACGCAAACATTCCCTACACGATGATGTACTTTTTATCGAAATTGGCAATAGGTCCCAAAATCATCATAGGTGCGCACGGTCTTACCCTGTAGAAAACCCCCTGTGCGCCGCGGAGAGGTTAACCACATTAATGATGTATATGAAATGTCTGTTATGGTGGATGGGTGAGGGTAGGGGAGATTTTTCATGTGTTTTCGACCATTCCATTCTTGCACAATATATGTTTATATCAATCTATTTTACCTTCCATAATGAGAGACAATACGATTCATCACAAAGTGTAGCCTACCGGCAGATATATAAGAAACGTATATATTATATACTAAATGAAGAGACAAGGAATAATCGTGTGTCTTTAGACCTCTTCATATAGATTAAAATGTAGGTTAACCCGGCAAGCGCGATAGGCCTCACGGAAGACTTCCTATAGGGAACGCGATAGGCCTCACGGAAGCAGGATTTTTAAAGGCGTACCAAAACGGCGCCAAGCTGTCTAGGGAGTTACAAATTGCGCCACGTTTAGTGCGACATGGTACCTCTCGATGCCACCCACTACCACGCACCGCACGCACCCCACACTGTCTACACACGCAGTACGCTCTCAGTCACTATGGAGCCTACACGCTCCCCTGACTCGCTCCCTGTTGACTCACACAACCCTGTTGCTGGCGGTGTTAGTGCTCGTGGCAGGACACGAACACGTGCCAGGGACCCCTCCTACGTATATACTTCTGAGGAGGATGAGCCCTTGCAGCCAAGAAGACCAACACGTGCTGGGAGAGGCACGACACGTGCAACAAGCACGAGTGCTAAGAGGTCATTGTCCTCAGCATTTGCTCTCACAACTACTACCACAACAACTACTGCCTCTACTGTTGTGGCAATGACGCCCACGGCGCCCACCACCACCACAGGAAGCACAAGTGGCCGTCCTGGGGATGCAGGAGCATCGGGGGTAGTTGGGAAGAAGGGTAAGGGAAAAGGTCACCCTTATCAGTTCAAGAGGAGTAAGGTGACACCTCCCGCCTCTACCACCCCCGCGTTGCCACCACCACCACCACCACCACTGCCGCCCCTGCACCACTGCCCACCACGGCCGCCCCTGCACCACCGCCCACGCACCTGCTCCACCACCCACGCCCACCCATGCCCCTGCTGCTGTTGGAAGGCCTCCTAGAGTTTTAGCAGCAGGTCTAACACCATCAAAGTTTGACGCCCTCCTCTTCCCTCCTGACTCGTCTGACGACGACGCTGCACAAGGGGAAGATTTCGATGCCAGGGACTATGGCTGGGGTGGTGATAGTGGGAGCGAGTCTGAGGAGGATCAAGACCAATATGAGGGAGGTGCAGAGGATTCTGAAGACGATGATGTACTTCTGTACCGTGACTATGAGCAAGACCTGTCTGACGACGAAGGCGCAGACGACGTAGGGGCTGATCCTGATCCCCCACGGGCGTATAATTTTGCCTGGTCTGAAGGGTCACATTTCCAACCAGATTTGCACCACTTCAATGACAATCTGGCTGGTTCAACAGGAGACTGGCCCTGCAATGACCAGTCCACTGAATCTGATTTCTTCTGTGCATTTTTTGACCAGGAGGTATTATCTCATCTCGTTTCCCAAACCAATGGCTATTTTACCTGGGTGAGGGAAAGAATTGATATGATATCTCCTATCTCCAGCTAGCTCTCACAAACACCTTCACCTCCTATCCACTTCACTACACTAAACATGCACACCACACTTCATTCCTCCACACCAAAATAAAAAAAAACAAAAAACAAATTGGGAATTCTAGCCCAGCCTCGGAGTCCCCAGGGGGAGGGACCATAAATGCCCCCACACCCGACCGACCATCCCCTGACGACCCCACACAATTACCTGGACCTCGGCCTGTTACTCTTTATATTAATTTCTGCAGCATTCGTGGACTTTCCTCTAACTTTCACTCTGTTGAGCACCATCTCTCCTCCTACCAACCTGATCTTCTCTTCCTCACCGAAACTCAGGTGTCTGTAGCAACATCCATCAGCCCCTTCTCTGTATCCTCCTACTTTCTCTATCCTAGTTTCAAAGCCAAAGGCGGATGTTGTGCATATGTGCACAACAAACTCACTTGCTTTCGTGTTCCCGATTTCGACTCCTCTGAATTCTCAACTTTATGGCTCAAACTTTCCTGTCATTCTCTTACTAAATATTTCTGTGCTGTCTATCTTTCCCCTAACTCTACCAACTTTCCCAAATTCTTTGCCTATCTAAACTCTACAGTGGAACACATTCTATCCATTTCTCCTTTCTCAGAAATCTCCATCTTAGGAGATTTCAACGTTCACCACCGCCAATGGCTCTCCTCTCACACTACTGATCCACCTGGTGAACAAGCCTACGTCTTTTCTATCCTAAATGACCTAGAGCAGTTAGTTCAGCAACCCACCCGTATCCCGGATCGCATCGGAGATCGGCCCAACATTCTTGACCTGTTTGTTTCTAACTTCTAACCCTTCTTCTTATACTGTCGATCTTTTCTCTCCTTTGGGCTCCTCCGACCATAAACTTATCTCTGTCACCTGTCCTATCTCTCCAGTACGGCCACCCAATCCTCCTAGCCGGCGGCACTTGTGGCACTTTGGCGCTGCTGACTGGAATGCTCTTCGGCAGTACTTCTTTGATTTCCCATGAAATTATTTCTGCTTCCGTGGCCGAGGACTCTCGGAGAGTGCTGAACGCATTACCGAGGTAATCCTATCGGGCATGGAAGCATACATTCCATTCTCTTTCTCTCAGACTAATGCTAAAAAATCTTGGTTTACTCACACCTGTTCTACTGCTGTCCACAATAAGGAGGAAGCATTCAAACGGTACCGACGCCTTAAAACTCAAGACTCTCATTCTTCATATGTTTCTGCCCGGAATCGTCCAATTGCTCTCATTTCTTGTTTTTCTAAAGTTTTTGAAACTATTCTTGCTTCCAAATTTCTTAAGCATTTCTCTTCTCATAATCTGCTCTCAGATCGCCAGTATGGCTTCCTTAAGGGTCGCTCTACTGGTGATCTTCTTTCATATCTTACTAACTCTTGGTCATCCTCCTTTCGGGACTTCGGTGAGACTTTTTCTATTGCACTAGACATATCGAAAGCCTTCGATAGAGTCTGGCATAAATCTTTAATTTCTAAACTACCCTCCTTCGGTTTCTATCCCTCCATCTGTGCCTTTGTCTCTAATTTCCTTTCCGGCTGTTCCATAGCCGCGGTTGTGGACGGCCATTGTTCACTTCCTCACCCTATAAACTCCGGTGTTCCTCAGGGCTCTGTTCTATCTTCTATTCTCTTTCTAATTTTTATAAATGATCTCCTTAACTGTACCTTAATTCCCATCCATTCATATGCAGACGACTTAACCTTACATTACTCCATTACTTTTTCAGAACGCCCCAGCCAGCAATCCCTCAACGACAAACGTAATGAAGCCATACAACTCTTAAATTCTGATCTAAATACTATTTCCAATTGGGGCAGAGAAAACCTTGTTAACTTTAATGCTTCCAAAACCCAATTTCTCCATCTATCTACCCGTCAGGATCTCCCAGCGGACTATCCCTTATTCTTCAACAATACAAAAATCAACCCTTCATCTTCTCTCAATATTCTTGGTGTCTCATTTTCTTCTGCTCTCATTTGGAAGGACCATATTACCAGTCTTGCTAAGGCAGCCTCCCAGAAGCTGGGTGTGCTCAACCGCCTTAGGGGGTTCTTTTCCCCTGCACAGCTTCTTGCTCTGTACAGGGGCATAGTGCGCCCTTGTATTGAATATTGTTCACATGTGTGGGGAGGTTCCTCTCACACCGCTCTCCTAGACAAGGTTGAAAGGAAGGCCTTTCGTATCATTAAATCCCGTCCACTCACCAACTCTCTGCAACTCTCTCTCTCCGCCGCAATGTTGCACCTCTCTCGCTATTCTATCGCTACTATAATAATCAGTGTTCCTCAGAGCTATCCCAGTGCATACCACCTCCTTTACGTAGGGCACGTGGTACCCGTCTTGCAACATAATCCCACCCCTACTCTGTGCAACTCTCCAACCCAAGAGTGAAACGTTACTCTCAAACTTTCTTCTACTCAACAGCTGAGCTCTGGAACTCTCTCACAGAATCAGTTTTTCCCGCTTTCTATGACTTAAATTGCTTCAAACTCTGTGTGTCCAGGCATTTTGGCTCGAACGTCCCTTGATTTTGGCCCTGTCACTCTTTCAACTATGGGGGAGGCACTCGCTATAGGCAGTTATGCCTTTTGCCTCCCTCAATCACATAGAAAAAAAAAAAAAAAAAAAAAAAAAAGCAAGAATTCGTGCATGGGTTGATACGGCTGTCCCTGAGCTCCTTCTGTTCTTTGCGTTGTTGCTGATGTTACGACTGGGGTTCAAATATATCAGGGCTCTTATTCATTGGACTAGTAATGGCATAAATGCTACAACGGAAAGCGCTAGATCCAACCTCTGATGTATATTCCCAGTGAACAAAGAACACAAATACTCTACAGAGTTCTATATGCAATAATAGGCTATCAAACTCTCAATAAATGTGCGTCTACTCTAGGCTTAATGTTATGTGAAAACAGCCTATTACTACCTATAACCGAAGGTGCTTGGTTATGGTATGCAAAGTAAGGTGGTAAGAGAAGTTACAGCTTACGTTACTTTAATCAATAAATGTCAGGCACTCCTGCATGAAAGAAAGTGCACTAAAGTCCTTCAACACTAACAAGGAATCTTCTTTAAATGTTAGATGCTATAAAGATGCTCGTATCGGAAATGGAACCCAAAAAGGCAGGCAGCGGAACAATGCTCGTGCAGGCTATGCACACAAAAAGGCAGAATATATAATGCCGTTGGAGCCAAGAATATCCTAAACGCTACAACAATAATAATCGCCACGACAATGCAGTATTCCTATCAACAAAAAGAGCCTAAGTCGTTTGTGTCTCCATACATCAAACTAGGCTGCGAAATGCTTGTGTAATCATAAATGGGTATGCATAAAAAGAGTAATTGGGTTAATATACTTAATGTCTACTACGATTGATAAAGTCTAGCTAGAGTCAATGATACGAGAGACTGGTGCGCATGGCATGCCGCATAGCCTAGTGCAAATCTCAAGTCTGTGCGTCAAATATTACGTTATAGGGAAGGGTAGCTCTCTTGAGAAACCTTAATACCGAAATATTAAGCGTTCTCCTGGCGTACCTCAAAGACAAACAATCGAGAATAGAACAGGGCGGAATGGTATAGGCAAAAAGCCCTCATTCGTGCATGCTCTACTCTCAATGGCACACAGACTAGAATTTACCCAATCAACTCCAGTTCTCAGGTATGTCGTGCAGCTTTTAACTAAAGCCAGCACTCATAGGAAACAATACCTTATAATATCAGACCCCTAGTCTAGCATCATCTAATCCAGCAGAACACTAATGGTGGGTTCACACATTCACGTATATTGCTCCCGTCAGCTCCCTTCTGTTGTAAAGGAAGGTATATTGGTAGTTGGCAACCGATTACGTAAAACGTAATGGCATAATACGCAAAACTTTAATGAAATTACGGCCAGTCGGGGGGGTACTCTCGCATGGCGCGAGTAGAAACGAGTAGCCCACGTGGGTCGGGAATGTTGTGGGTGCGGCCAAGGCCGCGCGGTTGCTGATTCGAGTCGAATCAGGAACGTGGCTCGCCCTCACGTATGTCAAAAGACGGGGAAACTTACGACCGACCTGGCCACCACGGTCGTCTGACCAGAGCATCCTCGTCGGACGTAGCAGCTACCACGTGAGACGAGAGCTGCTCTCGTCAAATCGTAGAAAGTTCCAGTCGAACGTGGAAGTATACGTTAGTTAGGCCGCATCTGGCAGAACCGCCGCACTGCGGGTTGGCGGGAAGACGCGGCATCGTTGTACGAGGGGACAACGGGACCAGCGAGGGACCCTCCAGTCACACCTCTCACCACACCGGAGCAGCAACCAACAAGCCAACCCTGCCACCCTCTGCACCCTGCCGAAAACAAATCTTAGCAGCGAAACGACTGCACCTATGGCTTTCATATTTTTACCACATGTACCTTACCCTTTAGGCTACCCACCACAAAAATCCCAAATCCCTCCTCCCACCCACTCGCTGACTGTCGGTCCCGTCAGAAGGAAAAAAAAGGAAAATCTGTGGCGGCGAAACGACTGCACCAATCGGTTCCATATTTGTGTGACAAGTCTCTTACCCTTCTGCCTTCCCCCCACCACACCCCCAAGCTCCTCCCACCACCCACTTCTAGCGTATCCGTACGAAGAAAAGGAAAAAAAAGGAAAATCTGTGGCGGCGAAACGACTGCACCAATCGGTTCCATATTTGTGTGACAAAATCTCTTACCCTTCTGCCTTCCCCCGACCACACCCCCAACCTCCTCCCACCACCCACTTCTAGCGTATCCGTACGAAGGAAAGGAAAAAAAGGAAAATCCGTGGTGGCGAAACTACCTCACCAATCGGCTTCATATGTGTAACACAAGTCAATTACCCTTCTACCTTCCCCCAACCAACCCCAAAACCACCCTCCCACCCATACATTCCGATACCATAAAAGTCTCTGTAGTCTATAGTGTCTTTTCAGCTACTTTCGGGACCATCGGGGACCTGATTTCTGGCGAGGGGAGTGTTTTTTTACCATTTCTCTCCCAACTTAATAGATTTAGCCAAAAAAAAAAAAAAATATGGCACTGGCAGAAGCACACCGTCAAAATTGGCTGGCACTCAGCGGGTTACTCCTCCAGGATAAATTCCTCGATGTTGTTCATGGTGCCGATGAAGGACTGGGAATGGGAATGGTGTGGCCATTCCTGCCCTTTTGTAGTTCCCAGATTCCAACCCAGACCTACGTGGTTGACAAAGACTGTCTTTGTCTGTGTTTGGTCAGACGGGGTGTTCCTACGATTGGCCAGAACCGGTCCAGGTACGACCTAACAAATCCCAAGACATGCGGCCTCATCTACGCCGGTCTTGAGGGGGCGTGGCATGGGCGTGGCCTGTGTTCCCGCAAATCGTGCAGCCCATGAGGTCGAACGGGGCTATGCTTACGCACGTCGCAAACACGTACGTAGTTCAATACGACTCCATTACGTCTGACGTAACACTGGCCCCGTTACGCTAAGTCTGTCGGGAAGTGCAATAGACGTGGAAGAACGGGCGTTCAATGGCAGAAACTACTCGCGTCTTTACATAAATTGGCGATACGCCGGACGGGAGCAATATACGTGAATGTGTGAACCCACCATAATATTTATAGGAAGCCGTACTAAACAACATGAATGCCAACCAATGCTTCGTGATCAACTTATCTTAACAACTAACATACATGGGTTATATCAGACCTTAACGCACAATACAACTGGCCAGCATTAAGCTGATTTTGCAGAGTTAACCAGAGGGGAATGGTATTAATAAAAGGTGGTGAAAGATATGGAAAAAGAGAGAGGTAGGCAGAGGAAAAGATTCTCAGGTGCAGAACGGGAGATAGGTATCAAAGGATAAAGATGAATGCGTTCTAGAAACCAGATCTGAGGGAGAGAGTGGCGAGGAACCAGTATATATACCGGGACTAGGTCGAGCCGCGTGGGAAAAAACCGGTAACAAGTCCTCTAGCAAGGGAGCTAGCAGCATGGTAAGGACCTCTCTCAACCAACCCCCACGAGGCAGCCAGCTGTGACGTCATCGAGCGGGACAAAAACACTGCGCGCCCCCCTCTCACTCTGTTCTACTCTCTCTCTCTCTCTCCCAGATCCCATCATTACTAGTTAATGATAAAACAAATACTTCACAATTAAATATATAAAGCCTTGACATGGGTGAAAACAAAGAGCCTTTCTGGACTGCCCATGACACGAGCTTTCATATGAAATAAAGCACACTCTAATACATAAACTGTAGCCCCATCCACTGCCCTGGCGATCCTTGTGAGTCACTGTAGGACAAGCCATGCGGTTCTAACGGAGTGGTTAACGTCACACCCCCCCCCCCAAGATTTTTCTCAGAGGCCCCAAGGCTCACAAAAATCTGATGGTTAGAACCCATGCTATATCTCTACTTCCCATCACCCAGCGGCAGTAAAATATCTGGCACAGTTCCTCAACAAAACATTTTAAAAAATTATAACCCTCCCCAACACAATAGGTTAAATTATATGTAGTTATGCTCCTCAACAGCGAGCTTCTCTAGCCCAGCATTCTGAGAGGAGTGCAACTCAGAATTACTGCTATAACATACTGAAAAAATTCAACTGTCAAAGAAAGAGTTTTTATTTTATTTTCTATGTTTTTAATTTGTTTATTTCGGCTGCACTATAGGGGCAAGCCTAGTTTTTTTCTTCTATACCAAACGCTCAACTCCTGCTTTACGACCCAATACACTGGGCTACAACCGCGAGCCAACAAGCACCAAGCGCAAAATACTATTCAAACTAAAGCAGGAGGCTACCCGTGTGTCAATCTACCCAGGATCATATACCCTTGAACGACCATCTGCAACCACGTTGTCACAACCGGCAATATGGCGTATTATCCAGGTTATATACCAATAACCTTAGTGACCACCTGGTCAGCCTCATATTCCGATTGTGAAACTGGTCCAAGAACTTGAGAGGGTGATGATCTGGGTAAACTACAACGACCGGACCATAGGCTGGAACATAGACCTCGAAATGCCTCAGAGCAAGTACAACCGCCAGCAGCTCCTCCTCGACAACAGAGCAGCTCCCCTGGGCCGAATTGTACTTCTCCGAGCAGAAACTAACAGGATGCTCCAGCCCATCATCGTCCTTTTCCACAAGGACGGCACCAGCCCCCACACCACTAGCCTCCATTGCTAGTTGGAAAGGTAGGCTAAAGTCAGGGGCCCTGGGGATCGGGTGAGTGCACAACAGGTGTTTTACTTCTCTAAACACCTTCTCACACTCAGGCGCCCATTTGAACTTCTTATCCTTCCAGTTATCCTCCACCTGAGCTTGACTGTCCCGTTCTCCTTCTCCACCTTGACTGCTAAACGTCATCACAGGCACAGTGAGAGGCTCAGGGGGGTGCCTCCCATACTCCTTCATGGGATTAACATGACATAACTGATTGCGCTTCCGTCTGTCTGGAGTGGCTACCAAGTAATCCAGGTCTGATAGCTCCTCCACCACCCTATAAGGACCAGCGTACTTCGCGGATAAGGGGTGACCTACAAGGGCCAGTAGAATCAACACCTCCTGACCCACGTGAAACTCCCTGAGTTCAACCTTGAGGTCGTACCTGTCCTTCCTGAGGGCCTGAGAGCTAGTCAAATTACGGCCAGCCAACTCCAGACTGCGCAACATCCGTTCTCGACTGTTGAGGACACACTTGAGCATAGAACAAGGTTTTTCTGCGCCCTCCCATACTTCTTCAACCATATGGAGAGGCCCTCTGACACGGTGTCCAAAGACGAGCTCATTAGGGCTGAATCCCAAACTCTCCCCAGGTACCTCCCGCACAGCAAACAAAACACATGGCAGGCCAAGATCCCAATCCTTCCCACTCTCAAAGCAACAACAACGAAGCACAGATTTCAAGGCTGAGTGCCATCGCTCTAACACACCCTGGCTCTCCGGATGATACGCAGATGACACAACCCCAACAATCCCATGCTGCAGCATTGCTTGAACAAAGAGGCTAGAAGTGAAGTTGGGTCCCTGGACTGACTGAATCCCCTGCGGGTAACCATACCGGGAAAAATACACTAGCAAGCTTCGGACCACCGTCTTCGCCGACCCATTTCTCATAGGGTACGAGTCAGGGTACCTTGTTGCTACATCTCCCGACTGTGCATCACTGTCCTCCTTCAACTCTATCGTCTTTTTAAGCCCATCCTCTGCCTTTACAGGAACAGTTACTGGGTCTTCTCCAAACTCGAAATGTGGTCCTAATAATGAGTCCCCGAGAAGGTCCGTTGACACTAAACTCTCAACCGCATCAACTTTCAACCCCTTCTCGGTACCCATCCTCCGCTGATCTAAAGATTGCTGACCAGAATGTGACTCCCTGGATGCAGGATCTCCGGTGACAACACACGCCATAGGCTGCATCGGACACTTCTCAACCCACTCCTGCTCCTCCCTACTCACGTCGGCCGGCTTTTCGGCAACGACCAAGGGTGGAGCCTCAGAAGCAGGTACCGCAAAGTCGTTGCCGAGAAGGAGGTCGACGCCCCCAACAGGTAACTTCTCCACAATTCCTACATCCAGGTCCCGAGTCACACCATCAACTTCCACCTTCATTCTTACAAGCGGGTATGACCTTGTCGCATTAACTCCCTGAACCACAACCACCCGCGCCGTATTGACAGGTTTACCAGTGAAATTTCTCAACAGTATTTGCGATGCCCCAGTGTCACGCAAAATTCTCACCTCATGTCTTCTACCCCCCCACTCCACACAACCGAGTCCCCTGTGGTCACTAAAGGCATCACGGACAGGGAATAAGCCTTCCGGATCCTTCTGCACTGGCAGTGTATTTACCTCGGAAGAAATGCCTCTAACAAACTCCGATGTCCTCTTGAACACTCCAATGCCGTGAGCAAAAAACACGGCTGCCGGAGGAGGTCGACTAGGGCACTCATTTGCCTTATGACCCTCCTGGTGGTAACTAAAACACATAAATTTCGGTTTCGGCTTATACTGTGATGTAAAAGGCCCCTGACTTTTCACATACGGTGTGGTGTAAGGTATGGATTCAGTTTTAGTTTCATGGCTCTTCTGTTTAAATGTGTCATTGTTCCGGGGAGGGGGAGGATAACGGTCCTTAGCACTTACATCGTACTTCTGTGAGGACCCGCAACCCCGCATCAACGACAGCCGTCGATCAGCCATGTCTGCTGCTTCGACTAGAGTTCTTGGGTTTTTCTTCTTCAAGTTCAAAGTTAGATCACCGCCCGTGCTCTTAAAGAACTGCTCCAACATCATTAACTGCTTAATTTCATCAAATGTTGTGACCTTCTCAGATTGGAGCCAGTTCCCCATAGCATCGGACCAGTCCCGGGCGTGTTCCAAAAAGGTGCTATCACTTCCCTTAGTTACACCCCGGAACTTCAAACGATACGTTTCTGGTTGCAGTTCGTAAGCCCTCAGGACAGCCTCCTTGAGATCCTCATACACAATACATGACTCCAAAGGTAACGCATCGTAGGCTTTAAGACCCTTGCCTCTTAATCTAGAGGATACAAGTGCTGCCCATTTATTCTCTGGCCACTGGTGTTCCTGGCACTTCTTCTCAAAGCGTGCGAAAAATTCTGTTACCCCACTCTCATCAAACACCGGAACCAGTTTCCATAAGTGCGAGACAGACTGATCAGGAGCACGGTTACGGTTTAAAATTACCGGTGGTCCCCCCAGGGCCAACCCACCCTGATTAACCATTTCACCATACTGCTGTTCCTCAGTTTCGACATTACGTACTGTGTCTCCATTCTCCTCTGATCCGGTATAAGACATGATGCTCACAAAAATTTCTCACCACAATATTCAGAAAAGAAGCACCCCAAACTCTTATACCTCGATATACACACAAAAATTCTTCTTGCTGATCCCCGCAAAATATTCCCCAAAACAACAAATGTTCCCTGCTAATAAATGTAGGTTCACAAATCCTAGGTAAGGTCGCCATTTGTTACGACTGGGGTTTAAATATATCAGGGCTCTTATTCATTGGACTAGTAATGGCATAAATGCTACAACGGAAAGCGCTAGATCCAACCTCTG
Source organism: Paralithodes platypus (assembly GCA_032716605.1). Lineage (NCBI taxonomy): Eukaryota > Metazoa > Arthropoda > Malacostraca > Decapoda > Lithodidae > Paralithodes > Paralithodes platypus. The sequence goes on along the minus strand of CM064480.1, from coordinate 15,787,859 downwards.
ATGTATATTCCCAGTGAACAAAGAACACAAATACTCTACAGAGTTCTATATGCAATAATAGGCTATCAAACTCTCAATAAATGTGCGTCTACTCTAGGCTTAATGTTATGTGAAAACAGCCTATTACTACCTATAATCGAAGGTGCTTGGTTATGGTATGCAAAGTAAGGTGGTAAGAGAAGTTACAGCTTACGTTACTTTAACCCATAATTAGCGGCGAGCAACATAAGTCGAGTTAAATAAAGCTGGACTATGTGGCGGCGCTCGACATAACTCGAGTGGCAATTTCAGCACGTAATGTGGCTGAGAGAGAGAGACAAGTGGTGGCAGGAGACTAGCGAGCGTATGACTGCTCCAGACCACCGCGGCGAACCTACTGACACAAATCTCAGCTCCCTCCTCCCTCTCTCACTCGCTACATACTCAATTATGTACTGAAAGTACCGAATTACCTGCTTTTTGCACTCGCGTTGCACGGTTATTGCAAGAAAACTATCCATCATACAAGGATCGTTATGGTGTCATTCGAAAGCTCTGTTTATGCCCTTTCAGGGATAGGTACTTGTTTTACGTTCTGGGTCTTATTTAGGCATGAAAATGATCACGTAAACAGCCCTATTTTGGCTAAAAACACCCCGCTGTGCGGTACACATAAATAAACCGCATAGGCCGCTCGTAAGGTGTTAATCAATAAATGTCAGGCACTCCTGCATGAAAGAAAGTGCACTAAAGTCCTTCAACACTAACAAGGAATCTTCTTTAAATGTTAGATGCTATAAAGATGCTCGTATCGGAAATGGAACCCAAAAAGGCAGGCAGCGGAACAATGCTCGTGCAGGCTATGCACACAAAAAGGCAGAATATATAATGCCGTCGGAGCCAAGAATATCCTAAACGCTACAACAATAATAATCGCCACAACAATGCAGTATTCCTATCAACAAAAAGAGCCTAAGTCGTTTGTGTCTCCATACATCAAACTAGGCTGCGAAATGCTTGTGTAATCATAAATGGGTATGCATAAAAAGAGTAATTGGGTTAATATACTTAACACCTTACGAGCGGCCTAGGCGGTATATAATATGTAGCCACCAGCGGGGTGTTTTTACCCAAAATAGGGCTGTTTACGTGATCATTTTCATGCCTAAATAAGACCCAGAGCGTAAAACAAGTATCTATCCCTGAAAGGGCATAAACAGAGCTTTCCAATGACACCATAACGATCCTTTTATGATGGCTAGTTTTCTTGCAACAACCGTGCAATGCGAGTGCAAAAAGCATGTAATTCGGCACTTTCCCCATACAATTCCGTATGTAGCGAGTGAGAGAGGGAGGGAGGAGGTGGGATTCGTGTCAGTAGGTTCGCCGCGGTGGTCTGGAGCAGTCATACGCTCGCTACTCTCCTGCCACCTCTTGTCTCTCTCTCTCAGCAACATTACGTGCTGAAATTGCCACACGACCTATGTCGAGCGCCGCCAGATAGTCCAGATTTATTATACTCGACTTATGTTGCGCGCCGCTAGTTATGGGTTAATGTCTACTATGATTGATAAAGTCTAGCTAGAGTCAATGATACGAGATACTGGTGCGCATGGCATGCCGCATAGCCTAGTGCAAATCTCAAGTCTGTGTGTCAAATATTACGTTATAGGGAAGGGTAGCTCTCTTGAGAAACCTTAATACCGAAGTATTAAGCGTTCTCCTGGCGTACCTCAAAGACAAACAATCGAGACTAGAACAGGGCAGAATGGTATAGGCAAAAAGCCCTCATTCGTGCATGCTCTACTCTCAATGGCACACAGACTAGAATTTACCCAATCAACTCCAGTTCTCAGGTATGTCGTGCAGCTTTTAACTAAAGCCAGCACTCATAGGAAACAATACCTTATAATATCAGACCCCTAGTCTAGCATCATCTAATCCAGCAGAACACTAATATTTATAGGAAGCTGTACTAAACAACATGAATGCCAACCAATGCTTCGTGATCAACTTATCTTAACAACTAACATACATGGGTTATATCAAACCTTAACGCACAATACAACTGGCCAGCATGAAGCTGATTTTGCAGAGTTAACCAGAGGGGATATGGTATTAATAAAAGGTGGTGAAAGATATGGAAAAAGAGAGAGGTAGGCAGAGGAAAAGATTCTCAGGTGCAGAACGGGAGACAGGTATCAAAGGATAAAGATGAATGCGTTCTAGAAACCAGATCTGAGGGAGAGAGTGGCGAGGAACCAGTATATATACCGGGACTAGGTCGAGCCGCGTGGTAAAAAAACGGTAACAAGTCCTCTAGCCACTAGCAAGGGAGCTAGCAGCATGGTAAGGACCTCTCTCAACCAACCCCCACGAGGCAGCCAGCCGTGACGTCATCGAGCGGGGCATAAAGCCTTGACATGGGTGAAAACAAAGAGCCTTTCTGGACTGCCCATGACACGAGCTTTCATATGAAATAAAGCACACTCTAATACATAAACTGTAGCCCCATCCACTGCCCTGGCGATCCTAGCGAGTCACTGTAGGACAAGCCATGCGGTTCTAACGGAGTGGTTAACGTCACACTGATCATGCCTCTCTGCAAGAAGCATGTGATGGAGCATTATTGGAAGCACGACCCAATCATCAACACCCCAATTTTCCGGAAATATATGGCTCGTGATAGATTTTTCTTGCTTCTGCGATTTTTGCACTTCACAGACAATAATAATCCAAACCGAGCTGATAGAATATGGAAAGTTCGGGATGTGTTGACCATGTTGTTGCAAAGGTACAGGAAATTCTTCTACCCCTTTGCCAACCGGGTGATTGATGAGTCCCTCGTACTTTTCAAAGTACGCCTGGTGTTCAAGCAGTACATCCCCTTGAAAAGACACAGGTTCGGGATCAAGATTTTTGTGTTGTGCGATTGTGAAAGTGGAATAGTGCTTGACATGATCGTATACACCGGCACTGATGTAGACATTCCAAAAGTCGGTGGCAACGACCCATTGGGCATGTCAGGGCACATTGTGAAAAAGATGCTGGAGCCCTACCTGAACAATGGGCACACGTTGTACACCGACAATTGGTATACAAGTCCTGCACTCTGCCAGTTCCTCCATGACCACAAAACGGGGGCATGTGGGACTGTCAGAACTAACAGGAAGTTCATGCCTAAGTTCCAAGGCAATCGCATACAACTGGACAACCCCTCCCACAGTGACACCGCTTCTGATGACGACTTGGCAGAGGAACAAAGGCGCCGCAGACAGGAAAGACCAAGAAGAAAGAAGAAAGACCACTACAAGCAGCTGGAGAAGTCGGGGAAAGTTCTGTCGGTAAAGTGGCTCGATAAGCGACCAGTCCACCTGCTTTCGACTGTCCATACAGGTGCCCAAGTGGACTCTGGTAAATTCCACTACCGTACCAAGAAGTCTATCCAGAAAGCTGATATGGTGGTGGATTATACCAAGTACATGCGCCTTGTGGACAAGTCTGATTGCCAGCTTGCAGGCGTTGAGTGTCTAAGGAAAACAGTGAAGTGGTATCACAAGCTTTTCCTTCACTTTGTTGACATCACGATGCTCAACGCTTACAACATGTGGCTGGTCAAAAAAGACATGGCCCCGAACAAAAAACTCAAGTTCAGGGAGTTCATCTACAACGTCGCCTACCAACTCCTCGAAAAACACCAACCAGTCTCCAGTCACAGGGGTCGCCGTGCAGTCAACCTCCCAGACAGAGTCATTGATGGCTATGACAAACACTACCCTATCCACACCGAGCTATCTGGCACCCGGAGGCTGCAAGTACAGTGTCAGGTCTGTGCCCACTCCACCAGAAAGCCACAAAAAAGAAGCCGAGTCACATCAATGTGCAAGGAATGCAACGTTGGGTTGTGTTTGGGCGAGTGCTTCAGGGACTACCACTCACTTAAGTACTACTAGGAGTGGTACCTGAGTCGCCCTGCCTCAGCCAAACTCCTGCCCCGCCCACCTACCTCACTACCTACCTGCCCGTACCTGACCAACGTGATCTCAAAACACCTACCTGCCCGTACCTGACCAACGTGATAATATTATCATAACATGTACAAATTATAGTTGTAGGATACGTTCATATGTTTTGGTATATACTGTAATATATATATATATATATATATATATATATATATATATAACATATATATATATATATATATACAGTATATTATTATACAGTATACTGTATATATAAGCAATATTTTCATTTATTATTTCAGTTTAATTCATTAGCCAGGCAATATTTTGTTTTATTTGTATATATACCTATGTAATATTATACTTATGTACTAACCTTTTGTAACAACCTTTTGTAATAATAAAACACAAAAAAACAAACAAAAAACAAATAAATACACACAAAAAAACATACTTACGCTCTGCTATTCATCAAAGTTTTCGACTTTATGAATAGTAGGCCGTAAGTATGTAAAAAAAAAAAAAAATCAAGTGATATAAACACTCCAAAAATATCCCCATAACCCCTCTGGTTTCGAACCCACGTCTCTAGGCCTAAGTCTCTAGGCCTACATCTCACTCAGTCCATCACTCTAACCACTAGACCATGACAGCTCACACTATACTGACAGCGATTAGTGCGTACGTATTTTCGGGCAGACGAATGCTTGACAAAAAAAATATATATATACCCTCGATACACTTGTGTATATCGAAGTATTTTGTATGTATAATACTTTTACATAACCTAACATATTATGTCATTACGGACAAACAGTAAAGAAATGTACAAGTAAATAAATAACCTTTCATCCATGAGTTGTAAGCAAATAGTGCGTAAAGATGGTGTTAATAATATATCTGGTTACTCTCATACTGCGCCATCCAAGAAGCCTTATCTTTGTTTACATTATAGCAACGACAACACAAAGCGTCTATAAGGTCTAAATTTGTGCACATACCCACTCTAATCCGACCTACCTACTGTAATCTGACCCTTTTCTCTCACGCGCCACCCACCTTTCTCAATCCACCACTCTTATTTTGCCTATTATTCGTCCGTATGCCTCTCTGCACTTCATTTATCAGTGTATATTATTCACATGGGCTGCCTTACTCATGAATATGAACAGGTGAAACCATAAAGGTGCTTTTTAGGAGAGATATAGAGCGTTGCTTCTCATCAATCGCACGTTCTTGCCTCCACCCTCCTCTCTCTCTCCTCCCGCCTGACTCACTCACACACACTCGCTCGCTCGGGGGTGTCGTGCCTATCAGACCATTTTTTTCAACTTGCAGCCACCGCAACTCCACACCCATATTTTTTGAGGGTGGATATATATATATATATTGGCGGATGTGGCTGCTTATTACCAAGACATTGATGTACTTTTTTTAAATTCTGTGAGATCGAATTTTTTGGCAGAAATGCACAAATAACTACCCTAGCCCCTAGGGCTATTTAGCGCTTAACAGGTTAAGGTACATATACAGTACAAGTATATCGTTTGCTTCAACAGACACATTCCATGATGCAAAATGTAAGGCATTGATCTTGGTACAATGGCAAAGCTGCTAGATGTAAAGTATAAGTACCGGTAATAAAACGAAACATATGAAAAGAGTTGATTAGGCTATGCCCAACATTACAGGCATCTATCCACTGAAAATATACATATTTTATAATTATATTTTATTAATTTCACCCCAACATATGCCAATTTTGTGAATAGGTAATTTATATAATATGCTTATGTGTCGGATAAATTGCGTCTATATATGCAGGGAAATTTAGACTAAATTAAGTAGTCTCGTTGGCAATATAAGCAAAATCCATCATAGTTTTACCATTTTAATGCAGCAAAATTATATAAATCTGAACTTGGCTCTCTTGCCAACCATTGGCGTGCAACAATATCAAACCCACCAAACCTACCTAAGAATAAACTTAACTAACGGTTTATTTGAGGAGGTTTAAGCAAAGTCCGTTGTATAAATATATGTTACCTTCCATAATAGGAGAATATACGATTTATCATGAAGTTTGTCGGTTGAAGCAAAACTATATACAGTACCTGGTACCGGTACCGTTTATGGACATACCTTACCTACATTATGATCCATGTGAATTGGTCTAAAATTCTGGTGTAAAATTCATCAATTTACAGTTAGTATTTTTAAGTCTAGCCCATATATAAGGTGATATTTGGTGTAGGTTTTAACTTTTGAACTTGTTTGACATCAAATGTTCATTAACATCCAAACTCGATCGGTTATATTTTGTCAACTCGGGTATTTCTATGGTTGCGGGATTTTTGCGGGTAGAGGGTATTACAATAAGCTAAATACATCGGAGATTTGACCATATTAACACCTTACGAGCGGCCTATGCGGTTTATTTATGTGTACCGCACAGCGGGGTGTTTTTAGCCAAAATAGGGCTGTTTACGTGATCATTTTCATGCCTAAATAAGACCCAGAACGTAAAACAAGTACCTATCCCTGAAAGGGCATAAACAGAGCTTTCGAATTACACCATAACGATCCTTGTATGATGGATAGTTTTCTTGCAATAACCGTGCAACGCGAGTGCAAAAAGCAGGTAATTCGATACTTTCGGTACATAATTGAGTATGTAGCGAGTGAGAGAGGGAGGAGGGAGCTGAGATTTGTGTCAGTAGGTTCGCCGCGGTGGTCTGGAGCAGTCATACGCTCGCTAGTCTCCTGCCACCACTTGTCTCTCTCTCTCAGCCACATTACGTGCTGAAATTGCCACTCGAGTTATGTCGAGCGCCGCCACATAGTCCAGCTTTATTTAACTCGACTTATGTTGCTCGCCGCTAATTATGGGTTAATTAACTAAACCTGTAATATGCATCACTGAAATTATAAGTAGGTCTAGCCTATGTATCGGTAGATTGTGTTACGTGCCCTTAACCCCTTCTGTACCGGTGATGTACTTTTCATTATATTCTGGCCACTATTAGACGATTTTGTACAGCTTAGGAAGGACGTCTACTCATTACAAGGCTACAGCCTATCTCAATTAATCCTTTTAGATATCATATATCCTTCCCAAGCTTAGACAAAATCGTCTAAATGTAGCTGAAATCAAATACAAAAAGACGTTACCGGTAAAGAAGGGGTTAATATTCTGTTCTCAAAGATTTTTGTACGGTATTCATGTGCAGTTATGCTGTTGTAACAAGGCTTATAATCTTAATAGTATCTCTAATTTCCAAAAGGTAGACATTATTTGATCTCTCTCTCTCTCTCTCTCTCTCTCTCTCTATATATATATATATATATATATATATATATATATATATATATAAACAATAAAAAATATATATTACAGAAAGGAAGTGAGTAATGGAATGTTGGTGTCTTATAACAAACTTTTGTTTTCTGCTTCGCCTTCGCTGGCATAGTAATCATTAAAAAAATATACGGAAAACGGATAAATATCAACATACTACTGTATGGTGTAAAATTATAAAATCGACATGTAAATAATGATAATACAGTATTTAAGTTAGCCCAGTATATAAGGAGATATAGTCGGTGTTGTTCACTCTTCATACACCCTGCTTTTATCACAAGGCATTAATAAGTCTTCATTGTCGTAATTTCCCTCTATTTTACCCTAGGGACCCTCCCCCTTCAGAACACTAAGAATGTATGGCGATAACTCAATTTCCATAGTGTTCACGTTAGACACGGCATTACGAGCATATAAAGTAGAAACCGATTCAATCGCATAGAGTTCAACGTGTTTATTTACTTGTGAGTAGCGGGCCAATGATGCCCCACGCCGTCTGGTGGAGAAATCGGAACTAACCCCGTGCACACTATGAATAGCCTTTAACTAAGCCCACTTTTGTGATGAACGTGGCTGCCCCAATCTTGTCTACCGAGGCATCGACTCTCGGTAAAGGGTAGGTATCTGTCATGGAGAGTAAATTTACTTTGCAAGGTGGTAATTTTATAGGCTTCTTCTCTTCCACATCGATGTTATGCACCGCCCAAGATGTCAAACCGGGTGCATCCCCGAACACGTGTGGATAAGCCCACAAGGTAGTAAGCATCTCAACCTTTTCCGGAGGTAAATGGGTCAATTTCTTCCGCAGGGCCAGGTACCCGACCTCTGCCCATGTCCCAGCCGGCACAGCCTCACCTGGGAAAAGCTCCCTCTCCTCCTCCTGCTCCTCCTTCATGCCTTCTACAACCAGGACAGGGTAACGAGACACGGCATCCTGGTCCCTGGGACCGGAGAATTGGGGAGAGTACAGAGGGGGGTTGAGAGGCACTGCAGGAGCCTTGCCTGGCATTCCCACAGTGCATGAACCGCTAGCCCCAGGACCTGGGTTATCCAACCACCATCCACCAGGCTCGGGCTCACCCTGCACCTCCGACTCCAACACTCCAGTCAATAACATAGGCAAGAAATTGACCGGATCTGACTCAACTTTCTCTACTGACCCGTTCTGAGCGGATACAGTAGCACAAACTGCCTCAGACAACTCCCCGTTAACATGGCAGAGCTGATGGGTCTTACGTCTGCCTGGATTACTCTCCCCGACCTTAGAAAACAAGTGTGTTAATAAGGCATCACTCTGCGGCGCCTCACCAATCTCCCCCGGTGCCACGGTGGTAAGATTAGGTATAGCCTCCAAGTCGGTCTGATTCGATGATACAGGATCAACCGGTCCTCCCATAGGGACCCGATCGCTCCCTTCAGTATCACCTCTGGCAACGGGTGAAACGAGTGAGGAGCTTTCAGCTGAGCCTTCCTCCTCGTCCTGCACACCCTGGGCACCCTGCAGATCAGTCGAATCTATGGGTGATGCAGATTCAGTACTGTACATCCCCTCGATCAGATCTATCTCCTCCCCTAACAATTTCTTCGGCTGTGCAACCTGGGCCACAGATCTCATGGCCTCACACACTGGAAACAAATCGGGAGGCAGCTTCTTAGCCTCCTTGTTCCTCTCCTCCGGCTGTACCTGCTCCGACACCACTACCGGAGGTGGAAAGACTCTACTCCCTGCCATATCTGCTCCAAGCAGAAAATCAATCCCCTCCACAGGTAATGTGTCCACGACCGCTACTTTCGCCATCCCCGTGACTACAGGACACCTAAGATGAACAGGAACGAGGCTATAATGGGCCTCAGTGTTTACACCTCGACATAACACAAACTCGTCAGATATTATAGGCTTCCCCGTCAAGTTCAAACACATGGACTGCTTAGCTCCCGAATCCCTAAGAACTTTGACTGGATACACCTTCCCACACAGCTCTACTTCACCCTCATGAACGAAAGCATGGCACCAAGCGAGCGAGGCTTCTGGACCTGCATTGCTACGTAGTTGAGACACTTTGTCGGGGGCAGGCTGTGCCACGGCCGTTCACCCCATGCTTCACCCTTCGGTCTGCCTCCAACCTCGGTAACAAAGATTCATCCCCTCCTCCCTGGATACCAACCACTAACGACACAGGCTTAGCAAGCGCTGCAGAAGACTTGGCCTGGGGAAAGTTTGGTTTAATATGTCCGGTCTGTTTACACCCATAACACCTAACAACACTGGAATCAGGTCGGGCTGAATTTGGTGATTTTGGTGTGTCTCCACCGTTATTATTACGTGTGGGACCAGGGCCACTATTACTGTACCCTCCGCTTCCACCTGCTCGGTACTTCTAGTCATGTGCTGTCGTGGGGGGGGGGGGCATATCTGGCACGATCAGTAAAACCCTTGGTTGCCAACACTCGATCGTCAGCCCACACGGCAGCATCAGACAGTTTGCCGGGGCACTTCTCACAGATCTTTTGGCATATCTCTCTGTCGACATTGTTGGTAAAGTGTTCCAGCAGGAAAAGCTCAACTGCCTCATTTAAATTGGTTACATTTTCACTCAAAAGCCAACGAGACAAACAATCACGGAGGTACTTAGCAAACTCAACATGAGTATGAGTAGGCTTCTTCCTTGCATTACGAAATTTAAGGCGATAGGCTTCTGGTCTGAGTTCATAAACCTTAAGGATAGCCTGCTTTAAATGATCACACTCTGCTAAGTCCTCCACTGACATCCTATCATATGCCTCGAGCACTTTTCCCTTGAGAACATTTGCCACCAATGCCGCCCAGCGTTCCCGTGGCCACTCGAACTCCCGTGATTTCTTTTCAAATCGCTGGAACCATTCAGTGACTTTTTCCTCATCAAAAACGGGAACGAGCTTCAGGCTATGAGACAACTTTAACTCACTAGATTCCTCCCTGTGTACTGTGCCCACTTGTCCCCTTGTGTACCTACCCCCGTCTACCTCAACTTTGGTTCTTTGTAACTCCATTGTCATTCTCTGTGTGTCTAACATCTCCTGCATCTCTCTCTCTTCTCTTTTCTCCTGCCTTTCTCTCTCTTCTCTTTTCTCCTGCCTTTCTCTCTCTCTCTCTTGCATTTCCAATTTCTAATTGTACTAGAGCATCACTCAATAGCCCTACTGGGGCAAAAGTAGGGGGTGGTGTAGGAACTTAACACCTTAAGAGCGGCCTAGGCGGTATATAATATGTAGCCACCAGCGGGGTGTTTTTACCCAAAATAGGGCTGTTTACGTGATCATTTTCATGCCTAAATAAGACCCAGAGCGTAAAACAAGTATCTATCCCTGAAAGGGCATAAACAGAGCTTTCCAATGACACCACAACGATCCTTTTATGACCGCTAGTTTTCTTGCAACAACCGCGCAACACGAGTGCAAAAAGCATGTAATTCGGTACTTTCCCCATACAATTCAGTATGTAGCGAGTGAGAGAGGGAGGGAGGAGGTGGGATTCGTGTCAGTAGGTTCGCCGTGGTGGTCTGGAGCAGTCATACGCTCGCTACTCTCCTGCCACCACTTGTCTCTCTCTCTCAGCAACATTACGTGCTGAAATTGCCACACGACCTATGTCGCGCGCCGCCAGATAGTCCAGATTTATCATACTCGACTTATGTTGCGCGCCGATAGTTAGGGGTTAAGCGGGACGGTAACGTGGCTGAATCGTAGAAAGTCCGGCTGGGTAAATGGGGGAGGAGGTGTAACCTGGTTCTGTGCCGCCCAGCCAGCAGCAGGAGTAGAGTGTAAAGGATAAAAATGGGGTTTAGAAAGTTGGGGCACACCAGAGGGCACGTCAAGCAACAACGGGGGATTAACAGTAGGACAAGTAAACTGGGAAGACGTTATGCTCTCATTAAAAGTACTGAGTGTGCGCGGCGGAGAGCGTGCAGGTATCTCATTAAAAGGACTGGGTGTGCGCGGCGGAGAGCGTGCATGTGTGATATAGCCTCCTGCCGGCACAGTTGTTGACTCAACCTCCTCTTGAACGTCATAATAATACTGCCATATATACAGCTGACATTCTTCCCTCGTGGTAAGAAGAGACCCCTCTACTCCCAACACTGTTGCTATCAACCTCAATTCCTCCACCTTTCTCAACTGCATTTGTGCCCATTCTGGAGAAATCCGAAGGAACACTCTCGCATCCTCCTCACTGGTGATATGCAACGGCACGACACTCTCCCCCTCCTCTCTTGCTTGTTGTTCTGACATAATAAGATATAAATGCTAGACACCTATTCTAAAAAAAAATCCTCTGATCAAAATAAATCTTATTAATACTGCTGGTACTATTCTGATTATCTTAGGCAAGGTCGCCACTGTTACGCATCTGGACCTCAGTTGCTTAGAGACGGTATACGAAAATAATGACTAATGCAAATGCACCTTGTCTCTCTACCAAACAACACCACGACGCAACAGGCAAGAGCTTTATGAACGCTTCCAGGCTCTTCTCAGGGCTTAAGGTGCACACTGCCCTGCTCCTATTCTGAATAATAAGTAGAACAGAAATAATCATGTAACTTACTAGCTACTAGAACTCGAAACCAACACCGGGATTAGCAATGCTGGGTTGGATAATCAAAACAGTTAAATACATATAGGCTACCAGCAGACATCAACGAAAAAAAGAGTGCAGGTGTACTTCGAGCATAACAGGCTATGTGCATCCTCGACAATACTAACCCATGCGCAAACCAGCCAACGGTAAACCACTCTCAACCCAAGAGAGTTGCACATAATAATATTGCATATAATAATGTTCTAACAATACAAGGCAGTGTCCTAATATGACTACTAACCTCGGGGTGATATTAGTGGAAGCAAGTTGCCCTGACCACCTCTAATATCACACCAATATATCCTGCTTGAACCTGGGCCCCCCAGTGAGTTACCGCCCAAACAATGAACTCTTAGAGTCCACCTCCCACACTCACTAACTATTGGGGGGGGAGGGGGGGGGGGGGCCAGACTGAAGCTGGATTCCTAATTAATATTAAACACTCCGTTGCCTCAGTTCGAAACCCGAGATAGGGAACACACAAGTGCTGGGGCAGAACCGTCAAGGTTATGTGTGTGTGTGTGGACTGTCTATGGAATTAACAGTGCTTATTAATAAGGACCCCGGCAAACCTCCCAGCTCTTCCCTATCACGAATTCCGAAGTAGCCACCGGAGGTTTAGAATATATGATGAAAATGGAAAGATAATATAATGCTGATCAGAGGAAAAGGATAATTAAATGAAGAAATTAATGTCTATGATTCTCTGTTAATTACGTTACGTTACTATTATGCAAGCAAGGACAAATAAACAGGGCCGACTGATGGGTCACGAAAGAGAAGGGGACACCAACTATCTAGTCTGGCCGCCAACGAGAGAATGAGGGGACCGGATGTTGCAGAGCACCGTGGAGGCCAGTCTCAAACGAAGGGGTTGCAAAATCTCACCACACGATATGATAAGACTAAGACACTTCACAAGAATAACTTATACTAAAGTATTCCTGTGTTAACAACTTAACTAAAACAGTGTGGCAGATAAAATAAAGTACATCTTTATATTGTAACACAACTGAACTTGCAATGATCACATAATTAAATAAACTCGTGTTGCTTAGCAACCTTACCTCCCGCGAGGCAAGAGCAACAATCTGTCAACACCTCCCTCGTCAGCCACACTATCTAGCAAACTACACGTTGCCTCTTAACTAACAACTGGTTAGACGAAACTGATAACACTCTATGGCTCATTCTACACAAATGTTTATTGAGACAAAAATTCTTAGAGGCACAGGAAAACTAGTCATGTGTAATTGGAAGGGTATCGGAGTGAATTAAACTCACAATACCAGGTCTTTCGAATAGACTTGGCACAGCTGCATCTAAAGACAGCTAGGCGCCACTACCGTCTAGCTACTCCTAAATGACCCTGGTCTTTGTGCCAATACATATATATATATATATATACAGTAAATACATATATATTTTGTTTGTATGGTCATTACTAGTAGGGCTATATTGATATATGGGAATTATTTTTCTTCTGATCCCCGGGCTGTCTGGTCGAGCAGCCCCAAGGTCCCAAGCAATGCCAAGGCCATAACCGAGCGTCTCACAGAACCCTCCCAGATTTACCACTAAAGAATGCCCAGGTGCCCAGGGCTGAGCCTCTGAAGAGAGTGCGAAACGCCTGTGACACCGAAGCCCCTCCCAGGGCCATTTGCCCCTTAACAGTTATTAAGACATACTACAAAGTAGTATGCAAATGGGATTCAACTAAACAATATGTTATTGTTAAGTATTCTAGGCTGATGACGTCTTCTGTTATATCTTAAATTACACAGTTCTTTGGGGAAACTGAAAACAATCTTTAACGGAAAATTAATTAGAAGTATTTGGTGACAGCATTGGGACGAGATATTTAGATATATTGTAATTGAAAGTGCAGTCGGATGCCATAGTATATAACTCACTCAGAAAAAATTGTGGACCCCCTATGTGTTTCTGTATGCAATTATAACTATATGGATCCTTTTTAACACCTTACGAGCGGCCTATGCGGTTTATTTATATGTACCGCCCAGCGGGGTGTTTTTAGCCAAAATAGGGTTGTTTACGTGATCATTTTCATGCCTAAATAAGACCCAGAACGTAAAACAAGTATCTATCCCTGAAAGGGCATAAACAGAGCTTTCGAATGACACCATAACGATCCTTTTATGATGGCTAGTTTTCTTGCAATAACCGTGCAACGCGAGTGCAAAAAGCATGTAATTAGGCACTTTCCCCATACAATTCCGTATATAGCGAGTGAGAGAGGGAGGGAGGAGGTGGGATTCGTGTCAGTAGGTTCGCCGCGGTGGTCTGGAGCAGTCATACGCTCGCTACTCTCCTGCCACCACTTGTCTCTCTCTCTCAGCAACATTACGTGCTGAAATTGCCACCCGATATATGTCGAGCACCGCCACATAGTCCAGCTTTATTTAACTCGACTTATGTGTCTCGCCGCTAATTAAGGGTTAATTTATAGTATATATAGTTTTTGTAGTTAATGTATAGACAATTATGTTCATAAATTAGTTTCCAGAGATATACTCCCATAATTAGAAATGTGTTAAGTCCACGAATAATTATAAGTGTGTTAGAGACCATGGTTTCCAAGTGTACAGTTCCGAGCACATGAAACAGAGACGCCCCCCAGCCACTAAGAATCCCCGGTGTACCCTTTCTGGCTGAAGAGTTACGATGGGGTAGAAGGGGGTGGGGGTAATAGCTGGGGTAGCAGACACCACTGTATAAGGTAGAAAGAGGGGGGGGGGGGGATAGATGCCAACCCACTTTACATCGACTGAATTATTTGAGAGTTGAACTTAATTAAAGTGTTCTATTTTGTATTATCTGATAAGCTAGAGCTGTTAAAACTGTAACGCAGTATTAGCATTAATAATTGGTGGAAATTGTTCAAACAATTGTTTGAGGATTCACACAAATTGGTGCGGAGGAGAACAGGGCAACCAACTGTACGGATTTTGGTATTTTGTGGCTGGCAAGATTGGTAACACCAAGTATCGAAGTGATACCGTAATTATATAATAGTTTTGTTTATAATCATTAGCTATAATTATATAATAACTTTCATACCTCTTTAATTACTCAATACACATCATGAAGTGGACCCCACGGTCATGTGCCGTTGCTGCCATATGCATGGGGTCAAACAAAGTAGCTTCTGGATCAGTCAGAATGGAATTTAGTACACCTGCTAACTTAAACTAATATTGTTATGCCTTTTATTGCTCATCCGGTCGTATTGCGTCAGCACGATCTGGCCTAAGCTGTTTCTGCGCCTTTTCCCCCTTTCCTCAATAAATCAGTTCATAAAATTCAATATAATTATCCCATTAATGCCATGATGTTTAAATATGTTCAGAGTACTATGATCTGTACTGCATAATTAATTAATAGTTTCATAAATAAGTATTTGCATAGGCTCCTCTTATTATAATAAAGTAATATGTTTACGGCGAAAGAGGCAATCACGAACATCTGTAGTGTTTCCACCTTTTCGACTCCTCATCTATGAGTCAGCATCAGGATGTAAAATTACCAACAAGCATATATCAGTATTAACAGTTTTGTTCATACATTAAAGCTAAGACTCATATTATTTGACCTATTGTTATACTTTTCCATGAAACTTGATTTAATAGAGTTCAGTACACTAAACAATATATTTGATGCAAGTACTTCGGGGAGTATGAACTAACCATTAGCTGAAGTAAATATAAATATAGTAAGAAATAGGAAATCATCTTTCATTACTTAAATAAAATACCTTTGCAGTCCGTAATTACCTGGTCCTCCTCTTTCTCCTAACCTAAGGGGACTTACTTTGTGTCGTCCTACGACCTTTGGCATGGAATCGTCATCTCCCTATCACACTGACTTAATGTATATGGAGGAGACAAAAGGCAGGTTGCCTGTAACGAGTGTCTCCCCCAAAGTTAAGAGTGACAAAGCCAAATTTTCAAGGGACGTTGGAGTCAAAATGCCTGGACTCATGAATCTAAGTCATAGGATCAAGGAAAAATTGTTTGAGGGAGAGACCGTCGTCATCAACCAATATCGGCAGAACTCGCTTTATTTACTCCAATGTTTGCTTGAATACATTCCCTCTACATCATTGTTTCGCAATCGCTAATAAAAAGCAGAGTGTATATATTATTAACGCAATTATGATCATTTTGCCCGATAATTCACTGACAAAAGTCGACACGATTTGAAGGTAGCAACTCACGTGTAAGATAATTATGAACGATAATACATCGATGATTATCAGTGGTAAACGTAATAGGAATAATTAAAAGTGCAGGAGTTCGAGCCCCTCGGACGACGCCTTCTTTATTAAATTTATAATTTATATACTTTTAAACAAATGAATGGCAGACTATCATGTTTAACCCGGACAGTACCGGTGACGTCCTTTTCATCATATTCTAGCAACTATTAGACGATTTTATTCAGCTTAGGAATGAGCTCTAGCAGTTATTAGGCTTCAACATTTTTCAACCAACCCTATTAACTACCACAGATCCTTCTTAAGCTGCATAATATATGGTCTAAATATAGCTAGAATAAAATATAACACACGTCGCTGGTACTCAAAGGGTTAAAATAGGTTAAAGCATATTGATTTCATACAAATAAATGTATCTTTGTTACAGTAGGCTTACAATATTTGAGGATCTGATGTTACCTTACCTTTGGATACCTTTGGATGTGTTCGCCGCTCTTCTAGCGGCACCAAGGAGCGCGACGCCCCTCGTTATGGGTGGTGATTTGGTGCAGTAGACTGTTTGAAGCAACAGCTCGCTCCCTTGCGAGGATGGGCTCGTCTGGCACTTTTTGCAGTTCGACATCTAGGGCTCTCTTGAAATTGTCTAACGAGATGTCCCTCATGTCTCTTACTCGCCGTGGGAGTTTGTTGAAGAGACGTGGGCCTCTGTGTGATAACCAGCCCTCTCGCAGAGAGCCCATAACACCCCTGTTATTCATCCGGGGGATTTCGCATTCCCAGCCTCTCCTATCACTGAATTTCATGACTATCGGAGTATGTAGGTTTGGTACTAAACCCTCTGCGATTTTCCACGTGTATATTATTAGGTAACGTTCTCTTCTACTGACTTAATGCATTTGTTTTTCTATGTATATGGAGGAGACAAAAGGCAGGTTGCCTGTAACGAGTGTCTCCCCCAAAGTTAAGAGTGACAAAGCCAAATTTTCAAGGGACGTTGGAGTCAAAATGCCTGGACTCATGAATCTAAGTCATAGGATGAAGGAAAGATTGTTTGAGGGAGAGACCGTCGTCATCAACCAATATCGGCTGAACTCGCTTTATTTACTCCAATGTTTGCTTGAATACATTCCCTCTGCATCATTGTTTCGTGTTATTACAATAAATGTTATTACAATAAATGTGCAATAAATGTTAGTGTTATTACACTAACTACCGTAATTTAACTATCATAACTTTGCTAACCAAACTTTATCCTTTCATAACTTAACTTGTTCTTATATCCTAACCTACAATAAATAACCCAAGCCAATTAAAACGTATTGTATATAAAACTAACACAATATCTGTAAATGATTGTATTTAATTTTGTAAAATGCCATTCGAAGTAAAAAAAAAAAAAAAAAAAAAAAAAAAAAAAAAAAAAAATATCGCATCCACGGGAGACTCGATCCCGGTTAATGATATTACAGCCTGTGCTTTCCGTAATAAGCCACCAAATGCTATTATTGAAGATAAATGCAATTAAATCAGTATTGTATAGCGGTTAAATGGCATGACCATTTAGCTGTTTTGCAATTCATAATAAATACATTTCGTCTTTATATCATTAGTTCGGACTTCAGTTGAAATGAAGGACCACGCATATCGTGGATTTGATGAAGGTCGACGGAGTATAAACCAGTGTGATAGCCCCTTAAGATTACGATTCCCAAGAAACAAGCCTGTTTCTCAAGTATTATATAGTAACTTTGAATAAAGACAGGTCAGAGCATATCTCAGGTTGCAAATATTTCCGCAATTAATTAGACCAGCTAGCAGTTATTGTTGAAGGTTCCTTTTGCGAAATGACCATTTCTGCCACAACTGTTTGATGCTTAATGATATACTATGACAAATGACGATTAATTATAATTAAATTATCCATCCATAATTATGGATGGGTATATTACAGCATAATGGCATATTAAGCAAAATACAAACATATCGGAATACACACCATTATAGTTTCAAAGTAAGCCTGAAAATGTTGTTGCATAAAAAAGGGGGGGGGGGAATGCTATAGCTTGGTGTATTTTACCCTATAGTCGGTTTCATTTCAGATGACGGTAAATTGAATCCCTTAGCAATTGATTCCTCGATACTTATAATCAATACTGAATGGTGAAATTTGAAATTACTACATATCTATGCCAAGTCCTCAGAATGTACAACCTATTTCGTTATACAATCTTCGTAATAGTTGAGTACTAAAGGTGAGAACATGACAATTTACCATCAGCTGAAAATATAGAGACTATCGTTATATATCACGGTACTATGAACATCAACACAAATGTATGGCAATTTTATAATAAATAGCACATAATATTATTACCAAAGCATAAATCATGCTTATATAATCGCTATTTGTCAAAGCATATTACATAATTAATAGTTTATTTGCCACAGATGAACGAATTCCAATACTCCCTTGCTCCCACCTAAACTTTGATGGTGCCCCAATCACACCTTCTTTTCCATCCTTGCTAACACACTTCTACCCCCACTCCACAAACCATCACCCTCCCACCATCGCCTACTTCCAACCCCCTTCTCCCCCATCATAACTCTCCAGCCAGAAAGGACACCGACTCAGTAGATAGCCTGAGGCAGCGTCTCTGTTTCATATGCTCGGAACTGTACACTCACGTGTACTAAAAGTTGCTCAGGGGTGGGGCCTTCCTTCCCCTACTCCACCCTGGACAGGTGGAAGGGGGGAGTCGGGTCCACGTCTACCCCCACCTTCCACCCCCAAACTATCCCAACTCCCCCACCTTCCTTCTCTAGCTGGCAGTTAGTGATTAGCGACGATTGGTCTCATTCATTGCAAATTATTATTAAACTATCATTGCAGATGCTTACATTGGCCAAAATTTAAAATTTATTAGGAATTTATTAATATAATATACTTTATAATTGCATTATTAAAATGAGTCTCTATACACAACTTGGGTTACAAGAATCTCATTTGTAGTGATCTTCTCTCTCTCTCTCTCTCTCTCTCTCTCTCTTAACACGCAGACTACGAGATCAGTTCATTTAAGTTTTGAAAATATGTAATGGGTTTGACAATGTGGAGCATAGCAAATTGTTTAGCCTCAATATAAATACAATACGCATCCATGGCTGGCAGTTAGAATTGAAAAGGTTCACCACTAGTATCTGTGGAAACTGTTTCCCATTTAAGATCTCTTCTACCTGTAACATTCTTTCCTCAGAAGTTTTAAAAAATTCCTCAGTTGAGCAGTTCAAGAAGACAGTAGTCAGTAGATAGTATTTTGCACACTCTGTAAGGAGTGTAGTGCGCTGTACAATGTCTCTCCTTCCACTTCGAATATTTCCCCAAAATGGATTGCAAGGTCTTTGAGATACTAACTATTCCTTGTAACTCTCTCATAGCACACACTTTCTACAACCAAGATATAACGGGTCTGAATGGGTTATATTTCCCTTTATTAGTGTGTGAGATGAATTTTGCCTGCATTCTATACACAGAGAGGATAGTTGATGGGTTTTGTAGAGGTGAGAGGCTGGGATCACACATAGAGACAAATAAGGGGGAAGTGAGAAGGCGAGCCCTGCTACTCAAGGGCTCGATACTCAAACCTTACTAAACATAAACACTGACTTTGATCGTAAGTTGTATCGAGTTCTACATATCATTGATTAAAAAATAGCCTAATATAATTAAATACCGACCGTTAATAGTACAGTATGTACAGTATGGTATTAACCCCTGTCTATCGGGGCCCGACTTAAGTCCGTATCTAAAAACCTGGACTATGTGGCGGGGCCCGACTTTAGTCCGTGTGCAATTTTTTAGCAAGAATGGGTCTGAGAGAGAGACGAGCGACGGGAGGAGCGTAGGTTATCTCATGACCACTCGACACGGACCCCGCATGCCTACTGACATCTACTCCACACTACTCCACCCTCCCTACCTCGCCACACAGGGAATTATATAAGGAAATTACCGTATTTTAGGGTTTTTGTACTCGTCTTGCACGATCGTTGCAAGAGAACGCGTGGTCGTAGAAGGATGGTCCTGGTGTCATTGGAAAGCTCATTTATGCCCTTTCAGGGATACATAATTGTATTACGCTCTGGCTCTTGTTTATGCATGAAAAAGAGCACGGAAACAAGGCCATTTATGGTTAAAAAAAAACGCTGGCTGCGTAGTGGAAAAAACTGACGGGCCCGCACGTAAGGTGTTAAATAAATGGGAGAAATTGATTGAAATTATGAACGAAACAACCAATAACAGTCGCAACACTATTCCAGCCAATTTTTGCCTTCAGTCCTATCCTTTTATGATATAAAATCCCGATTGTGTATTTAATTTGAGAATCTAGGATTAGATCGTAGAGGACACGTTGATGTGTATCTATATAATATTTTTGATTGTCTGTGTGTGTGTCTGTTCTTAATAGGCGGCCGCAGTTTTGGACCTGGGGAGCTGAAACTTTGCATGTGGGTGTCAAGTGACCTGGGTCAGGTCATAGAGGGGGCGAGGCCACGATCGGAGGTCGTTTCGAGGCCGAAATTGAAAACAAAAATTGAAAAAAATTGTCGTTTGGGGCAGAAGGAGGCCTCCGATTGAAAAGGTGTATGGAACGAAAGTTGTTCGCAGCCCCCCAAAATGGGGGTACGGATGAGGTCAGATCCAAAATCGGAGGTCATTTAGCGGCCGAAATCGAGGTCGCCGTTTAATGAGGCACACGGAGGTCGAGGCCGGTGATTATGGTAGTAGTAGTATTGTGATGATTGTGGTAGTAGTGACTGATGATGGTGATTATGGTAGCAGTAGTGGTGATTATGGTGATTAACCGGGCAACGCCGGGTACCCCTGCTAGTATTGTAATAATGGTGAACATAATATCCAGAATACTGTAAGAGATTGGATTAAATTATGGTATAATATTCAAATCACATCGTATACAGTAGTGCAATGATAGAGAGACAAACACACGCAGAGAGCGAGAGAGAGAGAAGCACAAGACCAATACAGCCAAGATTTGTGTAACCCACGTTGTGTATAAAACCTAATTTTGAGAATACAATTATAAAGTATATTGTATTAATACATAACTAATAATTATTAAATGTTGGCCATTGTAAGCATATGCAATGATGGTTTAACCCTCGTCTAGCGGGGGGTTTTGGGCATATTCAGGCCCTCCTGAATGATCAATCAAGTATCTGCATGAAAAGAAATTTATTCAGCAAAAAACTAGGCGCTACAAGCTTCAAAATGAGACCAGAACGAGCTACGTAGCACACGTCGTTTTGATGCAGTGGTACCACCAACATGGTAGTTTAGCGTATAGCGGCATATTTTTTCCAGCTACACTCACTACTGGCTACACTGCCGGCCTCTCGAGAACAGAGGGAGCGTGAGTCAGTGGGTGGCGGTAAGCCCTGGGTGTCGGCTGTGTGGCCTGCTGCGCTTCCGGCCATTTGCACTCGATTTTAACCCTTTAAAAGCCTTAATAATGCTCCTAACTTGCTGTTTTTTAGATACGGACTTAAGTCGGGCCCCGCTCTTTAAGTGTTAACAATTATTTGCAATACATGAGAACAATCATCGCTAATCACTAACTGCCAGCTAGAGAAGGAAGGTGAAGGAGTTGGGATAGTTTGGGGGTGGAAGTTGGGGGTAGACTTGGACCCGACTCCCCCCTTCCACCTGCCCAGGGTGGAGTAGGGGAAGGATGGCCCCACCCCTGAGCAACTTTTAGTACGTGTGAGTGTACCTATTGCTGATAATATGGGTCTGGTAGGGCAGTAGTCTTTGTGGACTTTAGGGAGGCCGTATAATATACCAGGTTTTGATCCAGAAACAAACATTTTTGAGTACAGGTATTCACTGATTGACTGAGAGGATTTCAATTGGTTTAAGAACCTATTGGTTTTATCTTCATATATTAGTGTATGAGCGAAAGGGTCAACATGTAGTTTTCTAATTTAACCCTTAAAAAGAGGCTCACCACATAAGTCGTTTTTAATAAAGCTGGACTATGTGGCGGCGCTCGACATAGGTCGAGTGGCAATTTCAGCACGTAATGTTGCTGAGAGAGAGAGACAAGTGGTGGCAGGAGAGTAGCGAGCGTATGACTGCTCCAGACCACCGCGGCGAACCTACTGACACGAATCTCAGCTCCCTCCTCCCTCTCTCACTCGCTACATACTGAATTATATGGGGAAAGTACCGAATTACATGCTTTTTGCACTCGCGTTGCACGGTTATTGCAAGAAAACTATCCATCATACAAGGATCGTTATGGTGTCATTCGAAAGCTCTGTTTATGCCCTTTCAGGGATAGATACTTGTTTTACGTTCTGGGTCTTATTTAGGCATGAAAATGATCACGTAAACAGCCCTATTTTGGCTAAAAACACCCCGCTGGGCGGTACATATAAATAAACCGCATAGGCCGCTAAAGAAGGGTTAATAGTATCATATAAAAGTGTTGCCATATTTTGCATATGACTATCTCTGTCAAGCAACATTATCCCATTTATTTTGTTAGGGCGCAAAATAATTATATTTTTGTCTTTTGAAAGATTGTTAAGGGCTAGGAATTCTCCTTTGTTTAGGGAATGTATGAAGTTATTAGGTGAATCTGAATAATAAGATGAAAATGCAATGTGTTTCGTTCTTAAAGTATTCAATCACTTTAGCCGACGAATCAAAGAAACTATGTGAGCTGAATAATTTAATAGTGTTTCAAAAGTGAGGAAATGGTTAACAAAATCAGTATTGTTGATTGCAAAACTAAAGGGTACTTCACACAGTCAATGAATGTGAGCTAGAACCACTAGGAGTAGCTGAAAATTCGGATTCCTGGGCCTATTCGCGGTGAAAATCGATACTCCTAGTGACTACCGATATCCTAGTGATTCCTGTTAGACTCCCATTGACTCCAAACCAGTCCCGGCCGATTGGCCCTGTCCGACAAAATGTTCACCGTGTTTAAGGTTCTCGCCGCGAATCGGACCACTCCCAGTGATAACCCAGTGACTCCCAGTGAGTCCTGGTGATTCTGGTATGAACTGGAACTGAAACCAAAAGCTGTCGCGAATCAGATACGAAACACCGAGCATCACCAGGACCCACTGGGAGTCACTGGGGAATCACTGGGGATCACTGGGAATCAACTGGGAGTCACTGGGAATGGTCCGATTCGTGGCTAGAACTTTAAACACGGTGAACAGTTTGTCGGACAGGGCCAATCGGCAGCGAGTGGTTTGGAGTCACTGGGAGTCTAACAGGAATCACTAGGATATCGCTAGAGTCACTAGGATATCGCTAGAGTCACTAGGAATCATCGAATTTTCACCGCGAATAGACCCAGGAATCCGTATATTCAGCTACTCCTAGTGATTCTAGCTCGCATTCGTGACTGTGTGAAAAACCCTTTAATAAATATATTCATATAAACCTGTAATACTTCTCACGTGAAAGTATTATATACAGTATACAGGTAGTTAAGTTTTCATGGTCAAACATTATAAATAGGCCTAGTATTAACCTGTGTAAGTACAATTTCCCACAAGACATTGTATTCACCCAGTGATTGTGTGTAGAGAAGGAAATTACGGTAGTTGAGGTAATTAAATAATGTGAACAATGTATGGTCAATGTTACAATACCCTACTTGTAGTCTACAGGTTCTGCAACTCCCTTACCTAACATAACGAGAATGGTGGATACGAGTTTGTATGTGTTTTGAAATGTCAAGTTCGTTTGGTGGTGGACAGTGGAGTTTGGATTACTACTGCGAGGGGCGTTGTAGTCGCCGGGGTAAAGTTTGAGCCAGCGTAATCATGGCTTGGTTGTTTAGGGGCCGTTGTAGTCGCCGGTTAATACTCTAGAAGTTCTGCAACTCCCATGACCTAACCTAAGCAAACAAACACAACCAATAAGTGTTACCTATTTTAGGTAATCGTATGAAATAATACAGAACTCGGTAACGAATGAAAAGAAGAAGGTGGTAAGGATAAACTATCCACTATTTAGACAATAGATTAAATATATGTGTTCCGTAAAGTATAGTAAGCATTGATATCATGACCTTACAGTACATAATAATACAGACTTATCGTATTATATTAATGTCTGTAATGATGTCTGAATACAGTCATTGTACTTAATGATGATATTAGAGGACTGTAGTTATAGCCTACAAGAGACATACTTGAGGAAAAATTAATTTCAATTATAGGGTCAAACACACAATGGGGGCCATGCCTGGCATACTCGCATCTCATTCCTAACAAATCCCAGTGATGCTCGGTGACTCCCAGTGACTCCTATCTAATTCCCAGTGATTCCTATAATACTCATATCGACTCGTAGATTACAGTAATCCGAAATTTTCAAATTTTCAATAACTCGCATGCACTTCTTTCCTGGTTTTATCCAGGTGATTCCTGGTGATTCCCAGTGATTCCCAGTGACTCCCAGTGATTCGCAGGTACACTCCCACTGGTTCCTACGGTGTTGTGAGTCCACGGGGAATTGCAGACATTTGCGGTGTATTCCCAGGAATCACCAGGAATCATTACTCCTAGTGATTCTAGCTCGCATTCCTGACTGTGTGAAGTACCCCTAAGTTCTTTAGACAACACAGATTTTTCAGATTTAGACAGTTGATGTGAGAAGTTAAATATTACCTCTTCTGGGGGTAGACTATCATTAGGAGGTAGGCCGAGCTTATTTAGCTTGGTAGTGTGTACATATTTAATTCTAGATATTGATTTCCTGTTTAATGCTTCAATAAGATTTATAAGGTGATTAAAAGTCGAGAAAAGAGGTAATGCCCTTAAGTTCAGTAATGGAAGTCTTGAGTTGCTGTGAAGTATAGTTAAGTGAGCGCCTTTTTAAATTAATTTAATTTAGTAGTAAATTATGCTGACAGTTATGGTACAGTATAGTCCGTTGATATGCGCGATTATGTAGCTTGAAGTGAAGGAACTTGGGAACGATGTCGTGTTGATGGCAGGACTGTAGGAACAATAGATCACACTGCTGCTTCCTCACCTTGAAGTCTAGCCGCTCCACGGTTCTATACTGGCAAAGCGCTGGAGGTCCATAGCGTCGTCGAAGAATATCCGCTAAAGATTGGTCACTTAGAAAGCGTAACTTGATAATAAATAGCAGAACCAACGTCGAAATGAATAACACCATCTTGTACGACGTTTCGAGAATCGCTGTTTTCATCTTCAGGTCTATAATTAAGATACAGCCAACATTACATAAGGAAGAGCAATATTGTGACTAACAATATAATGGCTAGTTTAGTTATTCATAAGTGTAATGAAAGGAAACAACATGTGAAAACTTAAATATCCAAGCTAGAGTAAAAATGGTAAACAAATATATATATCCCTAAACTATGAATATTGAATATAATAAGTGCAAGACAATAAAACAAGTAAACGCAGGCAAGTATAGTTATTAGAAACAAATTTAATACATACGAGGTTGAAAGAAATGGCAATTTCTGCGTTGGAAATTTTATTATTCAAAGTTTCCAGGTCTCTGATGAGTTTTCGCTGGGTGGCAGGAAGTAGATGAAGGAGATGAGCAAAATTCATGGTGGTACAGGGTTACATAAATGTACATGATGATACAGGATATACGACGCGTTTCACTGGACAACCAGCATTATCAAGTAAGGAAGGAATGATATAAAAGGTAAACAGGAAGGGTATATATAGAGGGTGGAGGATCAGAGGAGGCGGAAAACAGGGGGCAAAAGTCTGCTATTGGTGGAAGCGTAAACTAGGAGAGAGAAGGGGTTAACCGCTTCACGCATGCGCACTGGATGCGGGATGGTGGTCAGTAGGTGGGGTCGAAGCTGATTGGCTGCGTGTCGAGGGGCGTGGCCTAAGTTGTGTGGCGCCTGCAGAAGACGAAGCTGAAGGAGGTAGCGCGGGGGGCTGCGTCAAGGGCACCGGGGGGCGAGGAGGGGTGTTAGGTCCTGTAGGGTAGTGCCTTTTGGCAGAAGGAAGGATCTGAAGGTCCAGAGTTTGGTTGTTGATGTTGGGATGTAAGGCTTGGATATATAAAGCTTCGAGTATAGGTAATCTCCTTGGGTCACTTTCTTTATCGAGTATGGTGGTGTGTTTCTCTAACTCGTTGCGTGTGAGGTGAGGGTGGTTAGGGGTGAGATAGTGGTCTTTGATGGCTCCAGCCTGAAGGTGAAGAGTTAACCGACGTGAAAGACGAGTCTGCGTCATACCAATATAGGAATGAGGTCCACAGTCCTCATAATTACAGGTATGTTGGTAAATGACGTGATCGTCGGTCATCGGGCTCTTTATCTTGGTGGAGGCTGGTTTGTTGCGGAGAACGAGGTTGGAGGTCTTGGGGGATTTGTAATAAATTATTAATTTGATTTTGTTTTCCGGGTTGGTTGGGTGGACATGCTTGGAGATTATTTCTTTTAAGACGGCCTCGTCATTTTTGTGTTCAGAGGACATGTAATTGCGGTAGAAGATCTTAATTTCATTGGGGGGGTCAATGTTGGGAGGGCTTTGGGTGTAGCATTTTTCAAGATGGTGGTTGATGGTGCTGGAGATGTCGGAGTTGGAGTATCCGTTATTTACTAAAACTTGGGATAGTCTTTCTAGTTCCTGGTGGGTGTCGGCCCAGGTAGAGCAGTGCGTGAGGGCTCTCCTAAAAATCTAACAATGGACAACTCCCCTTCCTCGACATCCTCGTAGCTCCAGCACTATCAACCACCATCTTGAAAAATGGTACACCCAAAGCCCTCCCAACATTGACCCCCCCAATGAAATTAAGATCTTCTACCGCAATTACATGTCCTCTGAACACAAAAATGACGAGGCCGTCTTAAAAGAAATAATCTCCAAGCATGTCCACCCAACCAACCCGGAAAACAAAATCAAATTAATAATTTATTACAAATCCCCCAAGACCTCCAACCTCGTTCTCCGCAACAAACCAGCCTCCACCAAGATAAAGAGCCCGATGACCGACGATCACGTCATTTACCAACATACCTGTAATTATGAGGACTGTGGACCTCATTCCTATATTGGTATGACGCAGACTCGTCTTTCACGTCGGTTAACTCTTCACCTTCAGGCTGGAGCCATCAAAGACCACTATCTCACCCCTAACCACCCTCACCTCACACGCAACGAGTTAGAGAAACACACCACCATACTCGATAAAGAAAGTGACCCAAGGAGATTACCTATACTCGAAGCTTTATATATCCAAGCCTTACATCCCAACATCAACAACCAAACTCTGGACCTTCAGATCCTTCCTTCTGCCAAAAGGCACTACCCTACAGAACCTAACACCCCTCCTCGCCCCCCGGTGCCCTTGACGCAGCCCCCCGCGCTACCTCCTTCAGCTTCGTCTTCTGCAGGCGCCACACAACTTAGGCCACGCCCCTCGACACGCAGCCAATCAGCTTCGACCCCACCTAATGACCACCATCCCGCATCCAGTGCGCATGCGTGAAGCGGTTAACCCCTTCTCTCTCCTAGTTTACGCTTCCACCAATAGCAGACTTTTGCCCCCTGTTTTCTGCCTCCTCTGATCCTCCACCCTCTATATATACCCTTCCTGTTTACCTTTTATATCATTCCTTCCTTACTTGATAATGCTGGTTGTCCAGTGAAACGCGTCGTATATCCTGTATCATCATGTACATTTATGTAACCCTGTACCACCATGAATTTTGCTCATCTCCTTCATCTACTTCCTGCCACCCAGCGAAAACTCATCAGAGACCTGGAAACTTTGAATAATAAAATTTCCAACGCAGAAATTGCCATTTCTTTCAACCTCGTATGTATTAAAGAAAATATATATATATATATACATAATGTTGAATTTAAATTTGAAATACACATTGCTGGTATTCTGTTTTAGAATCTGCATATGTACACAAATTATCCAAGTTAGTTCTACAATCCTTCGAAGAAATGCACAATAATTGGATTGTTGAACAGTTTAGAAGGATTAAGCAAAAATGTTACGAATCAATAAAGGTGGGATTATAGGTTCTGATCAAGAAATATTAATGGTGTTCTGTTCATATTAACCCTTAATTAGCGGCTCACCACATAAGTCGTATTTAATAAAGCTGGACTATGTGGCGGCGCTCGACATAGGTCGAGTGGCAATTTCAGCACGTAATGTTGCTGAGAGAGAGAGAGACAAGTGGTGGCAGGAGACTAGCGAGCGTATGACTGCTCCAGACCACCGCGGCGAACCTACTGACACGAATCTCAGCTCCCTCCTCCCTCTCTCACTCGCTACATACTGAATTATATGGGGAAAGTACCGAATTACATGCTTTTTGCACTCGCGTTGCACGGTTATTGCAAGAAAACTAGCCATCATAAAAGGATCGTTATGGTGTCATTCGAAAGCTCTGTTTATGCCCTTTCAGGGATAGGTACTTGTTTTACGTTCTGGGTCTTATTTAGGCATGAAAATGATCACGTAAACAGCCCTATTTTGGTTAAAAAAAACCCGCTGGGCGGTACATATAAATAAACCGCATAGGCCGCTCGTAAGGTGTTAAAGGAGTAGTAGTATATATTTGTTCGATTCTAGTGTATTGAGAGTCAAACAGTAACAAATATAGGGTGACTGGAAACAACATTAACCCTTTGAGTACCAGCGACATGTGTTATATTATAGTCTAACTATATTTAGACGATATTATGCAGCCTAGGAAGGATCTATAGTAGTTAAAACAGTTGATTGAGATAGTTTGAAGTTGTATTATTGCTAGAGGTCCTTCCTAAGCTTAATTAAATAATCGAATAGTTGCCAGAATATGATATAAAAGAACGCCCTGGTACTGAGTGGGTTAAGAAATACTGTAAGCGTTGCAACTAATACTTCTAGCAACATGAAGTCAATTGTCATAATACAACTAGAATAATTGAATACAACAATGACATATTTCTATTGATACCAACAATGAACAAAATATGTCTTTAGTATAAACCATCAACGGTACTATATGGCCCCCACATTAACTACACTGGTTGACTCAAACAATACACCACTAATTTGTTGGGAAGTACACATGGAATACATATAGAGAAAGTCGACCCGTGTGATAAGAGGAACTGCTGTTTGTTGATAGGGTTGTGCAGTGAGTAGAAAATACAAAGACCATTAATTGTTCCCTAATGTTAGTAGCTTGACATTTGTGAGGAATATGTGAGTGTGTGTGTGTGTTATAACACATTTTCACAAATTAATAATTATACTGTCAGCAGCTATAACGTATTGAGAAACATTATATTATTCCATGTATTATATAGACAATACAACAAACACATATTGAACATACTGCATTGCTCAATTTTCGTGACAAAAATCCCTGTCACTAGCAGTATTTGAGAAGAATACATATTTTTAACATTAACATAAATATTATCAGCCCGTCTGTTATGCGTATTGCCTCCGATACCGAAGTTGGACAGATGCTATGTTTTGTTTGGTTTCCTTTTGTGTGTTCGTGTGTTTTTTTTCTTCGGTAAACAAGGTATCTCAAAAAGGTATGAATCGATGTTCCCGAAATGTGGTAGTCAGATTGGATTATGTGTCAAGTAAGAAGTCATTCAATCTTGGAAGCCATCGGTAAAGCACATATAGACCAAGAGCTATGACACTTAGAACTAACCGAGAGTGGCCAAAAGCGGGAATAGTCATCTCTAGGGTAAAAAATGTATGCTGAATCCGAAAATGCGAGTCTTACAAGTTTCAGGTGGGACGTAAGCAAGTAAGACGTCCTCAAATACGAGAAGGTCAGACCCACTTTTGCCTGTTTTTTGTTCCTGCAGGGTTGAGTGTCATCAATTCAAGATCCATTTATGCTCCAGTATCGCTACTTGAACAACATTTAATGGTGTTTTCATTATGTGTTTGTGTCCCTGAATACAAAACAAGAGATTTGTATGGTTTAAATACTCACATTTTTATATTACTGGCAGAAATCCAAGATGGCCGCCGCCGTGTTGTGAAATTCTCTTATTGAAGACTATCTCTGTAACAAGATTACATAGACATATGATTAACATATTGTTTCATATGTTTTCAGGTATGAGAAGTAAAATAAAATAATTATTTACCATAATGAATGTAGATATCATGAGATATTGGACATTTAACTATTTTGTATACATTTGAATTTGCTCCGAAAATCGTCCAATGTACTAATTTACTTTTGTTCTGATATTTCGTTCCATTTTCTGGATCACTGTTCATGTGTTTTCCTTCCCTGAATTATTTTGATATTGTTTCTAAATTCTACAGTAGGTGTACAACTCAAAAGAGAATCATGGGAAATCATAATGATGTGAAAGGAGGAGGTGACCACTGACTTTTTTGTAGCTTTATCATACCACAACAAGGCCAAATGTCTATATACGTATGATCTATATGTGCATAAATACACATAGCTCAAGTTGTCAGCTACATGGAGAACTTACATCTTCCACTAACAGGAATGGATGTTGTCGCTGAGACAATGAGACGCTCACAAGCTGTAAGAAAGGAATGTGGTGACACATATACTCTGGTGACGTACGTCCAGGCAATAGCAAAACCAGCCATGCAGATACAGGACCAAGAATCTCCTGCCTATTATGATCTGTTTATATGCTTTGGGGCGTTCCACATGATGATGGCTTACTTTGCCGCTCTTGGACACTTCCTGGATGCATCTGGAGGTCCCCATATTCTCGTAGACACAGAGGTCTTGCAGTTGGATCTCTTCAAGGCTTCATTGCTGGAAAACATTTCAACCACTGCAAACGACTGCATCCAATGTTAGCAGAAGCTTTCCAGGTGCTCCACTGTCGAAGCTTCCTTCATGAATATGGTTCAGCACCTGAGATCCTGTAACATAAACTGCACACACTGAACTCGACAGCTGACATGGAGTCCTTGGAAACTTTGCCAGAGTATGCAACCCTAATGGCTGAGTATGAACAATTCACAGAAAAGACAAGAGCAGGGCATCATGGAGCGACTGCAAGATGCTGGATTCTGTACATTGATCTTGTGCATGTATTACTCCAGTTCAGCAGGGCCTGCCACAGCAGCGACCTGGAACTCTTCACCTACAGTCTTGGAAAGATGTGTGCATTGTTCTTTGCTACAGACCACCCCAACTATCCCCGCTACATGGTGCGCTACTTCCGGAATTTGGTGAATATTGATGAGACACATCCGGAACTATGTCAAGTTCTTGAGAATGGAGGTCTTTCCATCAGAAGGTCTGTCAAATCCTTTGCAAGAAACCCAGTAGATATGACATTGGAACAGACCATAAATGCAGATGCAATATCGCGACTAACTGGAATATCAGCATTCTCGCAGTCATTGTCTACACGCCACAAATGGATGGTAACAAGAGCAGTAAGAAGTGCAGTTGTTGGCGATCTACAGAAAAAAGATGGGCTGACGAACACTGAAGACACATCTCAGGAGCTGAAGCCTTATCGGTTTAAACGAGACAATAAGGATCTCCAAAAACTGGTGAGCGGAATTGAAGACACATTGAATCCATTTGGAGAAGCTGCTAGAGATGATAACCTGTACTGTATCAGCACTGAAAAGGCAGCACCAGAATATGTAAAGGAGGACCTCATTCACTGTGTGGACAAAGGGAAGATGTGTTGTGAAGAATTCACTAATGGGTGCTTTGCAGATCCTAACAGATTTGAACAAATTATTCCAAGGCGTAAAATCAAGAACTTCGCAAAACTGGGAATGAAGGTTAAAGTAACAACACAGGACATGAAGATAAGGGAAATCCAAGGCACAAGGGACTAATTTGGCAGACTGTTGTTTCTAGCCCTACAAGAAAAGGTGGATTTTCACGAAGTCTTCAGATACCCTTTGACACCAGTACCCATGGCATTGCAACATATTGATGGCACATTAATGAAGAGTGACAAATCCAAGTTAATGCACAAACTAGAGAGTAAAGTTCGAAGTGCTCCACCAGCATTTGTGGATGTTTGTGTGGTAGATGGTATGTTCATGATCCAGTCATTGCAGAATGTAGCACCTACCTTACCCTTTGATGTGTTCGCCACTCTTCTAGCGGCACCAAGGAGCGCGACGCCCCTCGTTATGGGTGGTAATTTGGTGCAGTAGACTGTTTGAAGCGACAGCTCGCTCCCTTGCGAGGATGGGCTCGTCTGGCACTTTTTGCAGTTCGACATCGAGGGCTCTCTTGAAGTTGTCTAACGAGACGTCCCTCATGTCTCTTACTCGCCGTGGGAGTTTGTTGAAGAGACATGGGCCTCTGTGTGATAACCAGCCCTCTCGCAGAGAGCCCATAGCACCCCCTGTTATTCATCCGGGGGATTTCGCATTCCCAGCCTCTCCTATCACTGAATTTCATGACTATCGGGTTATGTAGGTTTGGTACTAAACCCTCTGCGATTTTCCACGTGTATATTATTAGGTAACGTTCTCTTCTACGTTCCAGCGAGTACAAAATCAGTGCTCTTAAATGC
Organism: Paralithodes platypus; assembly: GCA_032716605.1. Classification (NCBI taxonomy): domain Eukaryota; kingdom Metazoa; phylum Arthropoda; class Malacostraca; order Decapoda; family Lithodidae; genus Paralithodes; species Paralithodes platypus. Next base: position 15,755,121 of record CM064480.1, on the reverse strand, counting down.
TCCCAATAGTGTAGCTGTTTTCTCGAACTTATATGCGAAGTGAAATTTCTTTGTACACTCTCTAAGTTATTTATTTCACATGCTTTGTATGGGGATGTTAATACGCTACAGTATTCAAGCCGCGGTAGCACTAGAGATTTGAAGAGCGTTATCATAGGTAATTCACCGCGTGTTTTAAATGTACGCAGAATCCAACCCGTTAGACTTTTCGCAGCCGCAGCTTTGACCTGGTTATGTACTTTGAAACCCATATTTTCAGACATTAATACCCCAAAGTTTTTCACACTGTCTTTCCGTTCTATTATATGGTTAGATTCTGTTAAGTAATCTGTAATCTCTTTAACGCCATTATTATCTCTGTACCGTATTAATTGGAATTTTTCTTCATTGAATTGCATGTTGTTTTCCCTGGTCCACTGGAACACTACATTCATGTATACCTGCAGTCGGCCCATGCCCTCTTGTGTGTTTACTATCTTGCTTAATTTTGTGTAATCAGCAAAAGACGACACCGTACTGTGTCTAGTGTTGGTATCTATGTCGCAAATTAGTATGAGGAACAGAAGGGGCGCTAGCACTGCTCCTTGGGGCACTGAGCTTATGACATCCGAAGGCTCATATGTGACTTGGTTTACTGCTACTGATTGTTTTCGGTTTACGAGGAAATTGTATATTCACCGTCCGATTTTCCCCGTTATACCTTTTGCTTTTAGTTTGTGGGATATTATGCCATGGTCACATTTATCAAATGCCTTAGCAAAATCGGTGTAAATGACATCCACGTTTGTCTTTTCTTCTAGCGCTTTAAGAATGTTGTCATAGTGTTCCAAAAGTTGTGAGAGACATGATCTTCCCGCTCTGAACCCATGTTGACCGGTGTTGTGTAGTTCATTTGCCTCCATGAATGTTGAGATTTTGCTTCGCAGGACTCGCTCGAAAACTTTAATGATGTGGGAAGTTAGAGCTACCGGGCGGTAGTTTTTTGGTAGTGCTTTACTCCCTCCTTTATGCAGTGGGGCAATTATTGCGTTTTTCAAGCTATCTGGTATTTCACCAGTGTCTAGACTCCTTCTCCACATTATAGCCAGGGGTTTTGAGAGGTTTTCCTTACATTTCTTCATTAGGATCGAATTCCATGAGTCCGGGGCTGGTGCCGAGTGGGATGGCATGTTGGAAATAGCCTCTTCTATGTCTTTTGGACCGAGATCAATATCCAGCATCTGGGGGGTTTCTGTGGGGGAGGTTTCCATGTAAAATATATTTTGGTCTCTGATGACTTTTGTTTCATCAGGCTCACTGAATGCCATTTCATTCTGCCTGCATAAGAGTTTGCTCATTTCCTTTTTGTCCCCTGTTAAAGAGCCGTCCACTTTGCTTAGTGGGCCGATGTTTGATGCTGTTTTAGTTTTAGCCTTTTGTTTGGCGTATGAAAAGAAGTATTTGGAATTTCCCTTTATACCTGCAATAGCTTTCCTCTCCTCTTCCATATGTTGTAGTTCATATGATATTCTTAGCCTTTGTTCAATTTCCACAATTTCTCTATCTATTTCGGCCTTTTGCCTCTCCTGTGGATTTTGATGTGTGCGTCTTTGTGTGAGTAATTTTCTTCTTCTGTACAGCCTCTTCCTTTCCCGATCTTGTTTGCTTCTTCGTCTTGTTTGTCTTGCAGGTATATGGTGGCTACAGATTTGGGTCATGGTTTCTGTTATTAGGACTAGACATTCTGCTGGTGTTAGGTTACTCATTAAATCTTCCCACCTAATGTTTTTGTTAACCTCTTAAGCGCTAAATAGCAGTAGGAGCTAGGGTAGTTATTTGTGCATTTCTGCCAAAATATTCGATCTCACAGAATTTAAAAAAAAGTACCTCAATGTCTTGGAAATAAGCAGCCACATCCGCCAATATATATATATCCACCCTAAAAAAATGTGGGTGTGGAGTTACGGTGGCTGCAAGTTGAAAAAAATGGGCTGATAGGCACGACATCCCCGAGCGAGCGAGTGTGTGTGAGTGAGTCAGGCGGGAGGAGAGAGAGAGAGGGTGGAGGCAAGAACGTGCGATTGATGAAGCAACGCTCTATATCTCGCCTAAAAAGCACCTTTATGGTTTCACCTGTTCATATTCATGAGTAAGGCAGCCCATGTGAATAATATACACTGATAAATGAAGCGCAGAGAGGCATACGGACGAATAATAGGCGAAATAAGAGTGGTGTATTGAGAAAGGTGGGTGGCGCGGGAGAGAAAAGGGGTCAGATTACAGTAAGTAGATGAGATTAGCGTGGGTGTATGCACAAATTTAGACCTTATAGACACTTTGTGTTGTCGTTGCTATATTGTAAACAACGATAAGACTTCTTGGATGGCGCAGTATGTTAGAGTAACCCGATATCTCATTACACAATTTTTACGCACTATTTGCTTGCAACTCATGGATGAAAGGTTATTTATTTACTTGTAAATTTCTTTACTGTTTGTTCGTAATGATAGAATATGTTAGGTTATGTAAAAGTATTATACATACAAAATACTTCGATATACACAAGTGTATCGAGGGTATATATATTTTTTTTTGTCAAGCATTCGTCTGCCCGAAAATACGTACGCACTAATCGCTGTCAGTATAGTGTGAACAGTCATGGTCTAGTGGTTAGAGTGATGGACTGAGTGAGATGTAGGCCTAGAGACGTAGGCCTAGAGACGTGGGTTCGAAACCAGAGAGGTTATGGGGATGTTTTTGGAGTGTTTATATCACTTGATATAAAAAGATATCACTTTTTTTTTTACATACTTACGCCCTGCTATTCATAAAGTCGAAAACTTTGATGAATAGCAGAGCGTAACTATGTTTTTTGTGTGTATTTATTTGTTTTTTTGTTTGTTTTTTTGTTTGTTTTATTATTACAAAAGGTTGTTACAAAAGGTTAGTACATAAGTATAATATTACATAGGTATATATATAAATAAAACAAAATATTGCCTGGCTAATGAATTAAACTGAAATAATAAATGAAAATATTGCTTATATATACAGTATACTGTATACAATAATATACTGTGTATATATATATATATATATATATATATATATATATATATATATATATATATAATATATATATATACAGTATATACCAAAACATATGAACTTATCCTACAACTATAATTTGTACATGTTATGATAATATTATCACGTTGGTCAGGTACGGGCAAGTAGGTAGGCAGGCAGGTGTTTTGAGATCACGTTGGTCAGGTACGGGCAGGTCAGGTACGGGCAGGTAGGTAGTGAGGTAGGTAGTGAGGTAGGTGGGCGGGGCAGGAGTTTGGCTGAGATAGGGCGACACAGGTACCACTCCTAGTAGTACTTGAGTGAGTGGTAGTCCCTGAAGCACTCGCCCAAACACAACCCAACGTTGCATTCCTTGCACATTGATGTGACTCGGCTTCTTCTTTGTGGCTTTCTGGTGGAGTGGGCACAGACCTGGCACTGTACTTGCAGCCTCCGGGTGCCAGATAGCTCGGTGTGGATAGGGTAGTGTTTGTCATATCCATCAATGACTCTGTCTGGGAGGTTGACTGCACGGCGACCCCTGTGACCGGAGACTGGTTGGTGTTTTTGTAGGAGTTGGTAGGCGACGTTGTATATGAACTCCCTGAACTTGAGTTTTTTGTTCGGGGCCATGTCTTTTTTTACAAGCCACATGTTGTAAGCGTTGAGCATCGTGATGTCAACAAAGTGAAGGAAAAGCTTGTGATACCACTTCACTGTTTTTCGTAGGCACTCAACGCCTGCAAGCTGGCAATCAGACTTGTCCACAAGGCGCATGTACTTGGTGTAATCCACCACCATATCAGGTTTCTGGATAGACTTCTTGGTACGGTAGTGGAATTTACCAGAGTCCACTTGGGCACCTGTATGGACAGTCGAAAGCAGGTGAACTGGTCGCTTATCGAGCCACTTTACTGCCAGAACTTTCCCAGACTTCTCCAGCTGCTTGTAGTGCTCTTTCTTCTTTCTTCTTGGTCTGTCCAGTCTGCGGCGCCTTTGTTCCTCTGCCAAGTCGTCATCAGAAGCGGTGTCACTGTGGGAGGGGTTGTCCAGTTCTATGCGATTGCCTTGGAACTTAGGCATGAACTTCCTGTTAGTTCTGACAGTCCCACATGCCCCCGTTTTGGGGTCATGGAGGAACTGGCAGAGTGCAGGACTTGTATACCAATTGTCGGTGTACAACGTGTGCCCCTTGTTCAGGTAGGGCTCCAGCATCTTTTTCACAATGTGCCCTGACATGCCCAATGGGTCGTTGCCACCAACTTTTGGAATGTCTACATCAGTGCCGGTGTATACGATCATGTCGAGCACTATTCCACTTTCACAATCGCACAACACAAAGATCTTGATCCCGAACCTGTGTCTCTTCAAGGGGATGTACTGCTTGAACACCAGGCGTCCTTTGAAAAGCACGAGCGACTCATCAATCACCAGGTTGGCAAAGGGGTAGAAGAATTTCCTGTACCTTTGCAACAACATGGTCAACACATCCCGAACTTTCCATATTCTATCAGCTCGGTTTGGATTATTATTGTCTGCGAAGTGCAAAAATCGCAGAAGCAAGAAAAATCTATCACGAGCCATATATTTCCGGAAAATTGGGGTGTTGATGATTGGGTCGTGCTTCCAATAATGCTCCATTACATGCTTCCTGCAGAGAGGCATGATTAGCAACAACGCAAAGAACACAAGGAGCTCAGGGACAGTCGTATCAACCCATGCACGAATTCTTGCTCTAGGAGATATCATATCAATTCTTTCCCTCACCCAGGTAAAATAGCCATTGGTTTGGGAAACGAGATGAGATAATACCTCCTGGTCAAAAAATGCACAGAAGAAATCAGATTCCGTGGACTGGTCATTGCAGGGCCAGTCTGCTGTTGAACCAGCCAGATTGGCATTGAACTGGTGCAAATCTGGTTGGAAATGGGACCCTTCAGACCAGGCAAAATTATACGCCCGTGGGGGATCAGGATCAGCCCCTCCGTCAGCCACGTCGTCTGCGCCTTCGTCGTCAGACAGGTCTTGGTCATGGTCACGGTGCAGAAGTACATCGTCGTCTTCCGAATCCTCTGCACCTCCCTCATATTGGTCTTGATCCTCCTCAGACTCGCTCCCACTATCACCACCCCAGCCATAGTTCCTGGGATCGAAGGCTTCCCCTTCTGCAGCGTCGTCGTCAGAGGAGTCAGGAGGGAAGAGGAGGGCGTCAAACTTGGATGGCGTTAGACCGGCTGCCAAAACTCTACGAGGCCCTCCAACAGCAGCAGGGGCATGGGTGGGCGTGGGTGGTGGAGCAGGGGCGTGCGTGGGCGGTGGTGCAGGGGCGGCCGTGGTGGGCAGTGGTGCAGGGGCGGCCGTGGTGGGTAGTGAGACAGGGGCGGCCGTGGTGGGTGGTGGTGGTGGTGGTGGCAACGCGGGGGTGGTAGAGGCGGGAGGTGTCACCTTACTCCTCTTGAACTGATAAGGGTGTCCTTTACCCTTACCCTTCTTGCCAACTACCCCCGATGCTCCTGCATCCCCAGGACGGCCACTTGTACTTCCTGTGGTGGTGGGCGCCGTGGGCGTCGTTGCCACAACAGTAGAGGCAGTAGTTGTTGTGGTAGCAGTTGTCAGAGCAAATGCTGAGGACAATGACCTCTTCGCACTCGTCGTGCTTGGTGCACGTGTCGTGCCTCTCCCACCACGTGTCGTGCCTCTCCCAGCACGTGTAGGTCTTCTTGGCTGCACTGGCTCATCATCCTCAGAAGTATATACGTAGGAGGGGTCCCTGGCACGTATTCGTGTCCTGCCACGAGCACTAACACCGCCAGCAACAGGGTTGGGCGAGTCAACAGGGAGCGAGTCAGGGGAGCGTGTAGGCTCCATGGTGACTGAGAGCGTACTGCGTGTGTAGACTGTGTGGGGTGCGTGCGGCGGGTGGTTGTGGGTGCCATCGAGAGGTACCATGTCGCACTAAACGTGGCGCAATTTGTGACTCCCCAGACAGCTTGGCGCCGTTTTGGTACGCCTTTAAAAATCCTGCTTCCGTGAGGCCTATCGCGTTCCCTATAGGAAGCCTTCCGTGAGGCCTATCGCGCTTGCCGGGTTAATGAAGTTAAATTTACTGAAGGGGCCCGTTTTTGTTCTTGATTCTGAGGATGTCTGTACACTTGTTAAGGTTGTTTTGATCTCAATTAATTTATGATCTGAGTATGTTGTGTCCGATATGTTAACACCTTACGAGCGGCCTATGCGGTTTATTATATGTACCGCACAGCGGGGTGTTTTTAGCCAAAATAGGGCTGTTTACGTGATCATTTTCATGCCTAAATAAGACCCAGAACGTAAAACAAGTACCTATCCCTGAAAGGGCATAAACAGAGCTTTCGAATGACACCATAACGATCCTTGTATGATGGATAGTTTTCTTGCAATAACCGTGCAACGCGAGTGCAAAAAGCAGGTAATTCGGTACTTTCGGTACATAATTGAGTATGTAGCGAGTGAGAGAGGGAGGAGGGAGCTGAGATTTGTGTCAGTAGGTTCGCCGCGGTGGTCTGGAGCAGTCATACGCTCGCTAGTCTCCTGCCACCACTTGTCTCTCTCTCTCAGCCACATTACGTGCTGAAATTGCCACTCGACCTATGTCGAGCGCCGCCACATAGTCCAGCTTTTTTTAACTCGACTTATGTTGCTCGCCGCTAATTAAGGGTTAATGCTGTGTACTAGAGAGTCATTGTTAGTGAAGACCAGGTCTAAGATATTCTTTTCCTGTGTGGGTTCAGCAATATGCTGGGTAAGACTAAACAAATGCAAAGTTTAAAAAGCTCTCTCGTATTTGTATTTGCTTCTCCGATGTTATTTCCCACTACCTGGTTTTCTAGTTGTCTCCATTTAATGTTTGGTAGGTTAAAGTCTCCTAGCTATATAATATTTGGTGTTGGGTTCCCCAGGGTTTCCACTTCTGATTTTATTTTGTTGAGCAGGGTTTTGAATTCTTCTAGGGATGAGTCTGGAGGCCTGTATGTAACAATAACTGCTAAGTTTAGGGATTCTATTTTAACTCCAAGTATTTCCACCACTTCATTACTGTTATTTAGGAATTCAGTACATATCAGTGAGTCATGAATGTACAAGGCTACACCCCCATGTGATCTATGCGTTCTGTCCGCCCTATGTAGGTTGTAACCAGGAATCCATACCTCACTATCTTTCTGATTTTTAATGTGAGTTTCTGTGAGAGCCGCAAATATAGCGTTTCCTTCTTCTAGCAGGCCCCTAATAAATGGTACTTTGTTCGTGGTTCTATTTTTTAGGCCTTGGATATTTGCAAACAAGATTGGGGAGGGATTGTTTGGAGTACTATGTGCACCTAATAGTCTTCGGGATGTATTTGCCACTCTTGGGAGGCCAGGAGGTGCTCGAGGTGTTCTATGTGCTCTTCCATTTCCCTCAGTCTCTTCATCTTCATCTGCCATTTTCCATCCAGGCCTTTTTCCTCTGTCTCGTCCTCGCATAGCTAGAGAGTTTTTGTTGGCTACCATTCGTGTTAGGTCTAGCATATCTCCAAGTCCCTTTAATATGAAAAGCTGGGCATTTCATATTGTAGCAGGTCTTTTTCTCAAGTGATATCTTGCAAAGGGATGGGTGGTGGTATTTACAGATGTCATCAAATCTAAATTTTCCATGACTGGTTAGTTTGTTTGCAAATTTTTGGATGAGCATACCTACATGACTTCCCATTATATTCGCCCTTTTGACCAAAGTAGCACCTTCTTTCCAGATAATATCTGCACACTGGTGTAGACAACCCCAGTAGGTGTGGCTGGAGCTGAGAGGGGTTATGTGGTGAGCTAAGTGTGGTTGTGGGTGATAGTGGGCTTGGTGTATGGGTGGGTGAGGCCTTCACGGGGGTGGAGTTACGGGTCGGTTGTAGGTGGGCAGGTGGCAGTGGTGAAGGGGGAGGCGATGTGGAAGGGGAGCCTGATATGGAGGCATGTTGCATCCTACGTTCATCCTGCAAATGTATTTGATCAACAGCAGTAGGGTGGTCAATGGCCATAGATGGGATTAATGTGGGGGTTTTCTGGGTCTGGGGAGGTGTGGGGAGATGTGCGGCAGGGTTTGTGGATTTGTAGGGTGCGAAAGGTTGGTGTTCAGCAGGCGATGTGTGTTGATGTGCAGGAGGCAATGTGGGCTTTTGCATGGGAAGGTGTGCGTGTGTGGGTTGTGATACTGGTATGGGCCCTGAGGCCCCAATAGTTCCCCATTTTCTGTGAAAAGTAGCTATGTCTTGGCTATATTTCGGTCTATCTTGTACTTCTGTATTTTCTACAGTCTGTATGACTTGCCATGTGATATCGAAACAACTATCGCAGAAATGGAGGTTCTTCCCTCTTGTATTGTACGCCTCATTTATTAGTATCAATCCAATGCAAATCCAGTGGTATGGTTTCTTGCATATCTGACATGCGGTGCCTTTATGCACGTGTATATTCATCTTACACCTCGTACAGGTGTCTCTGGTAGATTTTTGTTTTTCACCCGACCTAAAATGGGGGAGAGAGAGAGAGAGAGGGGGTGGGGCGTGGAGGACAAGGAGGTGTTTGTTACGCGGTTTGTGGGGATGGGGGGGGGGTAGTGCCACTCGTTTACACTCGTTTTGGTTTAAACTGTAAGTAACTTTTAAGTAACACTTTCAATAATTATCTTATGAAACAGAATTTTCACTGCCCTAACCACTTTTCCCGTTTTTGGTCGGCTGCTTAGCGTAATATACGGTACTCTAGGAAAATAACGAGCTTTCCAGGCTACCTATATATTTTATCTATTTTAATTGTCATGTTTTACCTATCAACTTGATTCAGCACTGCACAGGTTCGAATTTTCACCACATTTGGTTGCGTGGGAGATCTTTCTTCAATAACGTCACTACTATCCTGCGATATGGTCGAGAAATAATGTGCACTGATTTAATTTGTTTACATATTAGTTTTCTCTGTTTGCTATTATTTACAATATTTGTTTTATCGGTACCGTTTCCTGTCGAAGTTAAGTTTCGCTTTTGGTAAAATCGTATAGGCTTGCAACGTTCAAGACTTGCCTATCCAACCGACGGACGAGGGAGGGAGGTTTTGGGTGAGAGGGGAAACAGGACAAGTTCCCAGTGATTAATGGTGTTGTGGTCAGGTGGCTGTAGTCCCTGACTGGTCTAAAAACTTTATTTATAAATTGTATGTTTTGTATAATTTCTGGTAGTTTTTTCATGGAATACAGTTTACTTCTATGACTCCTATTCTAGCCACTTTTCACTAATATAGTTAATTTAACTTAGTACACTGGACTATAACCCGGGCATTCACTGATCCGTGATGCCTATAGGCCTAGGCACTCTCCGTTCCTCTGCCTGGCACGGAGAAAGTAACGTTTTTTTTAAATGCCTTTGTTATATCTCCCAAGATATTTATGCTACCAATTCGATTTTACACTACACAGAACCGCGACACAGTGTTTGGTTGTGTGGATGATTTTTGTTCAGGTGTATCATCAATATCCCGAGGTATGTTCGATAAACACACACGGACCGCGGCCAAACGGGTGGACTTTGTATGCGACACATATGTGACTCCATCAATCAAAGACACAGAGGGTGACGTGCGTGGAAACCTAGGAGGTGGAATCAACATTGTTGTACAAGGTCCGGAGCAGCATCGTCCAAAGGACTTTCATCAAGCAATGAGAAACAGCAACTTCAAGAATTCATTGCTGCACTTCCTGGTGAATGAATGGAAGGACGACAGATATGTCACCATACTGCATGATCACCAAGTAGTCTTCGGCTTGGACAGGGAGTGCTACTTTTATCAAGAAATCGATGGTCATGTGGTGCGTGAAAAGGTTGACGCTCTTGAATGTTGTCATGAGGAGGCTGATTCCCGCATTGTGTGGCATCTTCAACATATTGACAGAATCAATGCTGGTGCCAATGTCACTGTGAGATGCAATGACACAGACTGCTTCATGATCCCCCTCTATCATGTCCATGACACAGCGCTGCATATATGGATGGATATAGGACATAGTGGGAAAAATACCAGGCGGCATATCGATGTCACCAATCTTGCTTTGCAACTTGGTAGAAGAATGTGTATGGCCCTTCCCGGTCTGCATGCCTTCACAGGTTGCGATTTCACAGCCTCTTTCCTGAGCAAGGGAAAGGTCAAGCCATATGATATTGTTGACACTTCCAAGGAATTCCAAAAATGCCTTTTCTAAACTGGGAGCAGAATCATCCGACACTGAAGATGAGGCTGTGAGGGTTTTGGAGAAATTTGTATGTGTTCTGTATGGGAAGCCAAAGCGGAGCTCAGTAGATGAAGTGCGTTATATCATGTGTCATGAATACAAACCACACAATGAGAAACAACCACTTCAGAACATTATAGGCTATAATGCACGTGGACTGCCTCCTTGTCAGTCAGTGCTGAAACAGAACATTCGTTTCTCAAACTATGTTGCGTGTGTCTGGAAAAATGCACACAAAGCTGTCCCAACTAAACTCAGGCCCGAAGCTAGTGGATGTCAAATTAAAGATGGGACATACACTTTCCTGTGGTTTGAGGGTGATCTGATCCCAACGGACATTTGCTATAGAATCGGAGATGACAAGCTCTTGGCCCCAGGGGATGAAGTCGGTGAAATGGAGGAAGCTTCTTCGGATGATTCTGAATATGATAATGACTGAATTATGTACTACAGTAAAAAATGTAATATATTTGTAAAAGTTACCTCAGACTTTATAATATCAAGCATACAGCTCATCCTACAAAACAACATGGCATACAGATATAAATCAGGGACATGATACGTGCAACATAATTTTTCAAGAGAGTTTATGACCTTGCCATCAGGTAAATTAACAATATCTTTAGATATGATTTTCGGTGTGAGCATCCTGGGTTCGAATCCCCGGACTGCCACATGTGTCTGTTAATTTCATTAATCGATTTTACGAGTAGAGTTGGTTGGTGGAGAGAACATAATAATGTACATTCATTCTGATAATTCATGATTTTATTGGACTTGTCATGTCTGAAAACATATGAAACAATATGTTAATCATATGTCTATGTCATCTTGTTACAGAGATATTCTTCAATAAGATAATTTCACAACACGACAGTGGCCATCTTAGATTTCACAACACGACAGTGGCCATCTTAGATTTCTGCCTGTAAGATAACAATTTTATTATTTAAACCATACAAATCTCTTGTTTTGTATTCAGAGACACAAACACATAATGAAAACACCATTAAATGTTGTTCAAGTAGCGATACTGGAGCATAAATGGATCTTGAATTGATGACACTCAACCCTGCAGGAACAAAAAACAGGCAAAAGTGGGTCTGACCTTCTCGTGTTTGAGGACGTCTTACTTGTTTACGTCCCACCTGAAACTTGTAAGACTCGCATTTTCGGATTCAGCAAAAAAATGTACCCTAGAAATGACTATTCCCGCAGTCTACTGATTTTTATGTTTATCTTACTGTGTATGTTATGTATCTGCCGTTTGACTGCGGGTGTTTACTGAGAGCATATCACATGTATCACTCACACATTGCTGTGGTATTGGGTCTTATATTTTATACACAACTCTTTACAGTAGAGAGAGAGAGAGAGACAGGGGGAGAGCATAGGGGAGTATATCTAAACAACAATACTAAAGACAATATAAATACACTAATTGCTATAAAGTAAATTTAAAGAACGAAGGAAACAGAATATAAATCAAATGCAATCAAATAAAAATCAAACTAATATTTCAATAGTTACTCATAATGTAAACATGGAAACTAGTTACTAAAATAATGTACAAACTTGATTATAATATACCTTCTGTACCGGCGACGTCTTTTCAATATTATTCTGGCTACTATTAGACGATTGAATTCAGTTTTAAAAGGGCCTCCATCAACAAGCTTCGAACTATCTTACTTAACCCTTTATACTACCATAGATCCTTCTTAAGCTGCACAAACTCGTCTAAATAGAGATAGAGAAAATGTAATACGATGTTGCCGGTACAGAAGGGGTTAAAGAAATATTAACTATTTTACTACCGGTATATGTTTTCTTCCGAGTTTTATCCTATGTTAATGACATCCCCTGGGTGTTATGAAGGGGGTATTGCTTTTGTTTGGTTAATATTATTATATATTTACTAATTTAAATTCGAGTCTCCTCGCTAGACCACTACCAAACTTAAACAAATCACACCCCCTAGACCCCCTTTCAAGATAAATTTGTACATTTTTCGGTAGATAAATATCCAGACCGAAGGCCGCTTCCTTCTAAGACTACAGGCTCGCTATCGCTCGCCAGGAATAAATCGACACCTAAATGGCACGAAAGGTCTTAATATTGACAAAGAAACAAGTCAAAAGGTCTCAACATTGACAAACTACGCAGTAAACGTCTTCAAATCTCAAAACTAAACATGAGGGAGAAGGGGGTCCAGATAATAGCGAGTACCTTCCCCTTAAGGGTATCACCCAAGACGGATGGTATTTTTACTGACGAACAGTGAATCTGCTGACCCGTTAGAGTCAAGTGGAACCAAATTATATAATTGGTTAATTACTGTCATATCCCCACCTAGCCATGATTCACATGCATACAAGATTGTAGACAGTAATGCTGCATGATTATTAGTATAATATTAGTAGTAGTATTATTATTATCAGTATTATATTAGTATTATTGTTTTTATTATTATTATTATTATTTTTAATATATATTTTTTATCACGGAGAGTATATCATTGTTTTTATCACGGAGAGTATGTCATTGTTTTTAGTAATACATTAACGTTACTCAGATTAGTTTGTGCATGTATACACACACACGCATAACAACGAAACAACAAATTGAATATATAAATACAATTTACTTGTTTGTTAGCATATAATGTTTGCCCATGAAAAATAATCAACACAACTCTCCAAACCTGCCACATCTGACAACAAGGTGTATTAAAGTACTCAGGGTGTCACCCAGCCAGATACACATATCCATCATCAGTTGACGAGTTTAACCTCAGCCTTTTAGGAAGCTTTGTCGCCATAGTCAAAACCTTTAACTAAACGATTGATTAAAATACGTTTGCTATTGGCAGACGATTGTATCTAGTTAAAGCATTACCATACAAAAAAAAAAAAAAAAAAAAAAAAAAACGACAGAACTTCGCCAGCTTCCTCTACCAACTCACTGAACCACAACAGAAAATTGTTAGATATAGTGAAAGAATTATAATAAAAAAAATTAAAAAATGAGATTGCTGTTTCAATTAACTTCATTTGCATTAAAGAACAAACAATATAATATATACCGGTATACTGTACGGTATATATATATATATATATATATATATATATATATATATAATTATACTGTATATTTAATTATATATATATATATATATATATATATATATATATAATATATATATATATAATTAAATATACAGTATAATTATATATATATATATATATATATAGTTATATACATATACTGTATATATATAAATATATATATATATATATAGTTATATACATATACTGTATATATATAAATATATATATATATATATATATATATATATATATATATATACAGTATATATAAATGTATAATTATATACAGTACATATATATTTTTTTTCTATGTGAATGAGGGAGACAAAAGGCATAACTGCATGCAGCGAGTGCCTCCCCCAGATTTCAAAGAGTGATGGGGCTGAAATCAAGGGACGTTCGAGCTAAAATGCCTGGACACACAGAGTTTGAAGCAATTTAAGTCATAGGAAGAGGGAAAGACTGATTCTGGGAGAGAGTTCCAGAGCTCAGCAGTTAAATAGAAGAAAATCTAAGAATAGCGTTTCACTCTTGGGTTGGAGAGTTGCACAGAGTAGGGGTGGGATTGTGTTGCAAGGCGGGTACTATGTTCCCTACGTAGAGGAGGTGGTATACACTGGGAAAGCTCCGAGGAACACTGATTATTGTAGTAGCGATAGAATAGTGAGAGAGATGCAACATTGCGGCAAAGAGAGAGAGATTGCAGAGAATTGGTGAGTGGACGGGAGTTAATGATACGAAAAGCTTTCCTTTCTAATTTATCTAGGAGTGCGGTGTGGGAGGATCCTCCCCACACATGTGAACAATACTCAATACAAGGACGCACTGTGCCCTTGTGCAGAGCAAGTAGCTGCGCAGGGGTAAAGAACCCCTTGAGGCGGTTGAGCACACCCAGCTTCTGGGAGGCTGCCTTAGCGAAACTGGTAATATGGTCTTTCCAAGTGAGAGCAGAAGGTAAAGAGACACCGAGAACATTGAGGCAAGATGAAGGGTTGATTTTTGTATTGTTTAAGAATAAGGGATAGTCCTCTGGAGGTTCCTGACAGGTAGTAAGATGGATACATTGAGTTTTGGAAGCTTTAAATGTAACAAGGTTTTCTCTACCACCAATTGGAAATAGTAGCTAGATCAGAAGATAAGCATTTTATGGCTTCATTAAGTTTACTTTTGAGGGACTGCTGGCGGGGGTGTTCTTGAAAACTAATTGAGTGGTGTAAAGTAGATTTGTCTGCATATGAATGGATGGGACTAGATGTACAGTAGAGAAGATCATTTATGAAAATTAGAAAGAGAATAGGAGATAGGACAGAACCCTGAGGAACACCGGAGTTGATAGGATGAGGAATTGAGTGATGGCCATCCACAACCGCAGCTATGGAATGGCCGGAAAGGAAATTAGAGACAAAGGCACAGATGGAGGGACAGAAACCAAAGGAGGGCAGTTTGGAAATCAAAGATTTGTGCCAGACTCTATCGAAGGCCTTCGATATGTCTAGTGCAACAGAAAAAGTCTCATCGGAGTCCCGAAAGTTGGATGACCAAGAGTTAGTAAGATATGAAAGAAGATCACCAATAGAGCGACCCTTAACACCTTATGAGCGGGCCCGTCAGTTTTTTTCCACTGTGCGCCAAGCGGGGTTTTTTTTTTACCATAAATGGCCTTGTTTCCGTGCTCTTTTTCATGCATAAACAAGAGCCAGAGCGTAATACAATTATGTATCCCTGAAAGGGCGTTAATTGAGCTTTCCAATGACACCTGAACCATCCTTCTACGATCACTGGTTGTCTTGCAACGATCGTACAACCGAAGGTCAAAATCTCTAAAATATGGTCATTTCGTTACATAATTACGTGTGTAGCGAGGGAGGGAGGGTGGATGTGTGTGGAGTAGATGTTTGTAGGCCCACGGCAGCCGTGGCGAGCGGTCATGAGGCAACCTACGCTCCTCCCGTCGCTCGTCTCTCTCTCAGAGCCAATATTGCGCCAAAATTGCACATAGACTTAAGTCGGGCCCCGCCACATAGTCCAGATTTTTCGATACGGACATAAGTCGGGCCCCAATAGGGCCCCAATAGGTTAAGGAAGCCATACTCTGGCGATCTGAGAGCAGATTGTGAAAAGAGAAATGCTTAAGAAATTTGGAAGCAAGAATAGTTTAAAAAACTTTAGAGATACAAGAGATGAGAGCAATTGGACGATAGTTGGAGAGTTGAGAGCAGTCACCCTTCTTTGGGACAGGTTGAATGAGAGCAAACTTCCAGCAAGAAGGAAAGACGTTAGAGGAGAGACAGAGACGAAAAAGTTTGCCTAGGCTGGGGGTCAGCACGAAAACACAGTTTTTAAGTATAACAGGAGGAACACCGTCCGGACCGTACGCCTTCTTAGTATTAAGCCCAGAGAGGGTGGAAAGTACATCTTTAGAAGAGATCAGGATATTAGCCATAAGTAGGAGAGAGGGGGGTGGAGAGGGAGGAATAGCACCGGAATCATCCAAGGTAGAGTTTCTGGCAAAAGTTTGAGCAAAGAGTTCAGCTTTGTCAGAGGAAGAAGTGATGGTTGTGCCATTAGAGTGGAAATGGGGAGGGAAAGACGAGGACAAAAAGTTGTTGAAGAGGTTTTTGGCTAGATGCCAGAAAGCTTGGGAAGAGCTAGAGTTGGATAGTTCAGTGCATTTATTATTGATGAACGAGTGCTTGGCAAGTCGAAGAACAGATTACACTTGATTCCGGGCAGAAACATAGGAAGAATGAGATTCTTGAGTTTTAAGGCGTCGGTACTGTGACGTTAACCACTCCGTTAGAACCGCATGGCTTGTCCTACAGTGACTCGCTAGGATCGCCAGGGCAGTGGATGGGGCTACAGTTTATGTATTAGAGTGTGCTTTATTTCATATGAAAGCTTGTGTCATGGGCAGTCCAGAAAGGCTCTTTGTTTTCTCCCATGTCAAGGCTTTATATATTTAATTGTAAAGTATATGTTTTATCATTAACTAGTAATGATGGGATCTGGGAGAGAAAGAGAGAGTAGAACAGAGTGAGAGGGGGGCGCGCAGTGTTTTTGCCCCGCTCGATGACGTCACGGCTGGCTGCCTCGTGGGGGTTTGGTCGAGAGGTCCTTACCATGCTGCTAGTGGCTAGAGGACTTGTTACCGCTTTTTTTCCCACGCGGCTCGACCTAGTCCCGGTATTTTTTTTTTTTTTTTTTTTTCTATGTGATTGAGGGAGGCAAAAGGCATAACTCCCTATAACTAGTGCCTCCCCCATAGTTGAAAGAGTGACAGGGCCAAAATCAAGGGACGTTCGAGCCAAAATGCCTGGACACACGGAGTTTGAAGCAATTTAAGTCATAGGAAGAGGGAAAGACTGATTCTGGGAGAGAGTTCCAGAGCTCAGATGTTGAGTAGAAGAAAGTTTGAGAGTAACGTTTCACTCTTGGGTTGGAGAGTTGCACAGAGTAGGGGTGGGATTCAGTTGCAAGACGGGTACCACGTGCCCTACGTAAAGGAGGTGGTATGCACTGGGATAGCTCTGAGGAACACTGATTATTATAGTAGCGATAGAATAGCGAGAGAGATGCAACATTGCGGCGGAGAGAGAGAGAGATTGCAGAGAGTTGGTGAGTGGACGGGAGTTAATGATACGAAAGACCTTCCTTTCAACTTTGTCTAGGAGAGCGGTGTGAGAGGAACCTCCCCACACATGTGAACAATACTCAATACAAGGGCGCACTATGCCCCTGTACAGAGCAAGAAGCTGTGCAGGGGAAAAGAACCCCTAAGGCGGTTGAGCACACCCAGCTTCTGGGAGGCTGCCTTAGCAAGACTGGTAATATGGTCCTTCCAAATGAGAGCAGAAGAAAAAGAGACACCAAGAATATTGAGAGAAGATGAAGGGTTGATTTTTGTATTGTTGAAGAATAAGGGATAGTCCGCTGGGAGATCCTGACGGGTAGATAGATGGAGAAATTGGGTTTTGGAAGCATTAAAGTTAACAAGGTTTGCTCTGCCCCAATTGGAAATAGTATTTAGATCAGAATATACAGGTTCCTCGCCACTCTCTCCCTCAGATCTAGTTTCTAGAACGCATTTATCTTATCCCTTGCTACCTGTCCCCGCTCTGCACCTGAGAATCTTTTCCTTTACCTACCTCTCTCTTTTTTCATATCTTTCACCACCTTTTATTAATATTATACCCCCTCTGGTTAACTCTGCAAAATCAACTTCATGCTGGCCAGTTGTATTGTGCGTTAAGGTCTGATATAACCCATGTATGTTAGTTGTTAAGATAAGTTGATCACGAAGCATTGGTTGGCATTCATATCGTTTAGTACCGCTTCCTATAAATATTAGTGTTCTGCTGGATTAGATAATGCTAGACTAGGGGTCTGATATTATAAGGTATTGTTTCCTATGAGTGCTGGCTTTAGGAAAAAGGCTGCACGACATACCCGAGAACTGGAGTTGATTGAGTAAATTCTAGTCTGTGTGCCATTGAGAGTGGAGCATGCACGAATGAGGGCTTTTTGCCTATACCATTCTGCACTGTTCTAAGCTCGTTGATTGTCTTTGAGGTACGCCAGGAGAACGCTTAATACTTCGGTATTAAGGTTTCTCAAGAGAGCTACCCTTCCCTATAACGTAATATTTGACGCACAGACTTGAGATTTACACTAGGCTATGCGGCATGCCATGCGCACCAGTATCTCGTATCATTGACTCTAGCTAGACTTCATCATTCATAGTAGACATTAAGTATATTAACCTAATTACTCTTTTTATGCATACCCATTTATGATTACACAAGCATTTCGCAGCCTAGTTTGATGTATTGAGACACAAACGACTTAGGCTCTTTTTGTTGATAGGAATACTGCATTGTCGTGGCGAATATTATTGTTGTAGCGTTTAGAATATTCTTGGCCCCGACTGCATTATATATTCTGCCTTTTTGTGTGCATAGCCTGCACGAGCATTGTTCCGCTGCCTGCCTTTTTGGGTTCCATTTCCGATGCGAGCATCTTTATAGCATCTAACATTTAAAGAAGATTCCTTGTTAGTGTTGAAGGACTTTAGTGCACTTTCTTTCATGCAGGAGTGCCTGACATTTATTGATTAAAGTAACGTAAGCTGTAACTTCTCTTACCACCTTACTTTGCATACCGTAACCAAGCACCTTCGGTTATAGGTAGTAATAGGCTGTTTTCACATAACATTAAGCCTAGAGTAGACGCACATTTATTGAGAGTTTGATAGCCTATTATTGCATATAGAACTCTGTAGAGTATTTGTGTTCTTTGTTCACTGGGAATATACATCAGAGGTTGGATCTAGCGCTTTCCGTTGTAGCATTTATGCCATTACTAGTCCAATGAATAAGAGCCCTGATATATTTGAACCCCAGTCGTAACAGTACCATTTGAATGCTTCCTCCTTGTTGTGAGTAAACCAAGATTTTTTTGCATTAGACTGAGAGAAAGAAAATGGAATGTACGCTTCCATGCCCGAGAGGATTACCTTGGTAATGCGTTCAGCACTCTCCGAGGGTCCTCGGCCACGGAAGCAGAAGTCATTCCATGGGAAATCAGAGAATACTGATGGAGAGCCTCCCAGTTGGCAGCGCCAAAGTGCCACAAGCGCCGCCGGCTGGGAGGATCGGATGGCCGTGCTGAAGAGGTAGGACAGGTGATGGAGATAAGTTTATGGTCGGAGGAGCCCAAAGGAGAGAAAAGATTGACAGTATAAGAAGAAGGGTTAGAAGTCAGAAATAAGTCAAGAATGTTGGGCCGATCTCCGAAGCGATCCGGGATACGGGTGGGTTGCTGGACCAGCTGCTCTAGGTCATTTAATATATATACTGTATATATATATATATATATATATATAATTATATATATATATGTTATGCTTGGTTATAATATATTTTTTACCCTTATCTGGTCTTTACTAAAATCCAATTATGGACTTATAGACTCCAAATATCCTCAACAGGAACACATCGAACACGTTCTTAATCACAAATAGGTACTCAATCAGGTGCTACAGAACACAATAAAGACACACATGTAAATTATACACTTCTAGTTTATTTAATGGCAGGAAAGTTATTGATCAGATTCCGTCTTATGATTTATTATATGTACGGGAATCTTCAATGCATGACATAATCAGGTTAATGTGGAAATCACGAGTATGGCGAGATCTGAAGTATGGACTGAGAGTTAACTTAACTATTATAAGTAATAGCAAGCAAACAGTAGAATGCATTTAATCATACGTATCAGTCTCTACTCAACAATATAAAAGACACTAATAATATTATAGGGGAATATGCAATTATAAAATGGACACGGTTACATATAGAATCAACCCTTGATAATAATATTTATGTGAGTTGAGTGTCTAACGTATAGTATTCTTGAAAGTAAATTAAAGTTAAGATGAAATCTCCAAACACGTATGAATGATCAGGTTTAAGCAAAAGGGGAACGCACAATGATTTCTGTATCAACGTTCGCTCACGGGTGGCGAGTGGTGTGAAGGTAGTGTAAAGACTACTGCTTAAGATAAAACTAACCCGTTAGATAAATCAGGTCATGCTAGGTACTGCCGTGTTAAAAATTATATTTATTGTTAGTGCGACTATATAATTAATATTTGGAGTAATCAACTGATGTTAAAAGGAAAGGGATGCTGAATTGTTTTTTCAATTTCTTATATACTTAGATTAAGATGAGAAAATTACGATATGAACATATAGTTCACTAACGATTATAAGCGATAATAATCTCTCGGGTCGAGGAATTCAGATTTAATAATTTACCTCTACTGATGAATAATCAAAGGTTTAATATCCCTTGAACGGAATCAATCAATAATAATTATAGTTAACATAACTAAAGTAGTTAACAAATATAAAGCAACATGTACATAAAATTAGCGTGTACGAATAATTAGTATAATACTAATAATAGGAAAATGTGGCACACAACGAAGTTGTACTTAGATGGAAATACCTGATAAGGTAAAAAAGGAGGTCTGAACGAGTTAACAGATTCCTATATAGAATACAGAACACATTGGCGTTGTATTCAAGATGATGAATAATTAGATAACGGATCTATGCAAGACTAGAATTCCTAGACGAGAAGAATCGAAATTATCTACATCAATAATGGAGTGAACGAATATACTGTTCATAAAATAAACAAATTAACACTCAATATCAATAAGTGTAACTTAAGGTTTCTCGAAGAAATTAGATTAATTACTCAACAATAAATCTTCTTTAAGAGGGGGGACTGAGATATGAAGAATATGAAATTGAGCGTAGGTTGTAGGTAAAAATATTATTCAAGAAAGGAATAAATACACGGAATACACTTCAACTTGTAACATACATAATAGAATGAATATATACAAGGAAATCTGTGAGTATTTGGCTAAGTAATTAATTAACACGAGTATGTAATGTATGCGTAGAACGTTCTAAGAGAGTTATAGGTATAATATTAACACTAGATCTTGGACACAGATCTATATAACAATAAATATAAATTCTGAAGGATTAACACATACGCAATAATTAAAGATCTTGAGCAAAGATCTATATAAAGTTTAGCACTGCAATATTCACATATTTTACCTTACCATCACAACAATAATCACAACGTAAGATACTCAGAGACACTTATGGCAATATAGGAGGGTAGTGGTTCGAGATTAAGTCTGGCCGACGTGGAACATAGACAGGGATTCAGGAGGTGCTACTTCTCACGATCAGGACTTCAGGATCCGGACGTCAAAGGGAACACAACAGGGCTTGTCGTATTCTCAAGGAGTACAAAGGAGTACAAAGGAAATCAAGCAACAACAGGTCTAGTGACCCTTCTAGGCTGCTTGTCCTCCAAAACACTGAGGATCAAGTGTCCAAACAGTGGTTTATAGTGGGTAAGGGAACATTGGAAAGGGAACTACTGCCCTGGAACTAATGTCCGTGGCAGGATTAGGAAGTTAGTAGGGGACAGATAGGTTAGTAACTGAGGGGAGGATAAAAAAAAGTTATTCATTTAGAAACCAGTAAGTCGCGGGTTTGATGCGAGATATTTGTCTAGGCGAAGTTTAAATGAATCAACGGTGCTGCAGTCTATGACATCTCGGGGAAGCCCATTCCATAAGTTGACAACTCGATTGAAGAAGAAATTCTTAGCTTCGTGGGAGTTAAAAGATTTACCAATAATTTTGCAACCGTTTTCCCCGCGTGTAATTAGATTGGTCGATAGTGAAGTACTTACTACAGTTCATATTGTAGATGCCTTTGATGATTTTGAACACTGAAGGAAGGGGGGAGGGGGAAACAATTTTCCACTGCTGTTAGATGCTCCGTGCTTTTCAGCCTTAAGAACATTACCCCAGTGGATGTTTGCTTTTCCTTACCTTTCCCTAATTTCAGTGAGACTATTTTCACATTATTTCTTAGCTTTAAGTTACAGGAATTCAATGTTAAAAGGATATAGGGAATCGTTGTGCTACAGTTGGTGAGGTTAATACTTAACTTAAAAACATACATGATAGGTATTATTTGGTACATAATCATAATAGGTATTATATTTAATACTCTGGTGAGAGTTACTGAGTCTAGAAAAGATATAATCGTAACTCTGGTGATTATGTTATAATTAGGGCTTATTGGTGATACTTTGGATAACTCGGTTCTTCTTTAGTTTCTCAATTTTGGTTATAGTTATGCGTAACACTAACGCATTACAGGACCTATTATGCACACTTATTCCGATAGCACTCGGGTCCTTGGTGTTGCATTTGTATAAAAATTTGTTTGTTGTAATGCAAATCTGGCTGCTGGGCAATGACAGCTGGTGATTGGTGGAGATGGTTTGAGAGCTGGATGGTGATTGGTTCGAACTCTTACCATATTGTCTGGGTGACTGACCTAGACCTTAGGTAGTAGGGGTAGGCAACCCCGCCCAGGGAAGTACTACCGCCAAGGTTTCGGGAGACTCAGGGAATAGCCTGAATTCCATTTTCTCTCCCAGGCCTTGGTAGCTGAATACATATCTTTCTGCCTCACACATCAGGGGTATCAGGAAAACCCTCTTTATATAACATACACATCCAACTTCACGACATTGCCCTTCATCGCTATCCTCTATCCATAAAATACTACTCTTCCCACTACATATCATACATGTAACACCATACACTTACCTTATAAATATGGCAGTACAATTGTTAAGAGCAAACCTGGTGGTCCCTCGGATATCCACCCCCGGCAGGGTTGGGTTATTGACACAGGGCCCTCCCGGTCGTCATCATGCGACTGTGTCAAGAGCATTGCAACGTCCCAAAGCTGCTTGTCAGTACAGCTATTTCTTTAGTAATATAAGGGGACTTCACTCTAACATCAATTCTGTACACCAATTTCTTCAAGCAGAATCCCCTACTCTCCTTTTTTTGACAGAGACTCAAGTAACATCCACATCTGACACATCTAGATTTAATTTTCCAGGTTATCAATTGCTCCAAAATTTCAGACCTAAAGGTGGTGTATATTGCTTCGCAAAATCTGAAATTGCCCTGGAGGAGGTTACTAGTTTCAATTGTCCCTATTTTGATTATTCTATATACAAATTAATTTCTGCTGGTAAATTTAAATACATATGTTGCATCTACCGTTCCCCAAATACTCCTCCAGAGCAAAGTCTTTTTGATTCTCTGTCCTCACAACTCAGTGTCCTCAACTTAAATGCTTCTTCTGAAATCACTGTGTTGGGTGATTTTAATGTCCATAATGTTGAATGGCTCACTCATTCAGCCAGGACTGATGATGCTGGTCTTGAATGTGAGCTATTTGCAGACTCATTTAATCTCATTCAACTAGTCAACCAACCCACCCGTGTACCAGATAATCCTAATCATAATTCCCACCTACTGGACTTATTTTTAACAACCAATTCAGAAAATTATGATGTTACAGTGAGGTCCCCACTTGGATCTTCTGATCACTGTCTGATACAGGCCACCTGTCTATCACTTACCACACCTTCCCACTCTGAACCTGTTTTGGTGACTAAATGGCAATACGATAGGGCAGACTGGGAGGGTCTTCAAGGTTTCTTTATCGATATTCCCTGGACCTCTTTATTTTCTAATGATGCACACTCCACCTTGAGCCACATACAAGATTTTGTAAAAATTGGAATGGAAACTTTTATTCCTCATCAAAAGTACAGTAAAAGATCTAATTCACCTAAATGGTTTGACCATAATTGTGCTAGAGTAACTGAACAAAAAGCAATACCCTACAATGCATACACAAGATCAAAAACACATGAAGCCTTTAATTACTTTAGAAACATCAGAAATCATGCCAAAACTGTATTAAACCTAACTAAATCAAACTTTCTCCATAAGCAGGCAAATAAACTTCTAAATAATCCAAATGATAACAAAATATTTTGGTCTACTCTTGATCCAACTTCACTACTGCTTCATCCATTCCACCATTAAAATCTCCGACTGGCAATCTTGTAAGTGACCCACGAGGTAAAGCTAACCTTCTTGCGGATATTTTCTCCACCAACTCAACCTTAGATGAAATAAATCAAGATGTCCCTGTACTTAATTTTAATTCACCTGAAATTCCCTCACTTAAGATCCACACCAGACATGTCAAAACTATTTTGCAGAATCTCTCAGTAGATAAGGCTCCTGGTCCAGATGAAATTCCTCCAATAGTACTTAAGAATTGCTCCTTGGTGCTCGCTCCTGTATTGGCAAAAAAATTTCCGTCTGTGTACTCATACCTCATGCTTCCCAGTACCCTGGAAAGAAGCAAACATCCATCCAGTTCCTAAAAAAGGTGCCTCTTCAGATCCATCAAACTACAGACCAATAGCTATAACTTCCACTCTTGGCAAAGTTTTTGAAATTATATTAAATAATCACATAATTAAGCATCTGGAGAATAATAAATTAATCAGTGATAGGCAATATGGTTTTAGACGATGTCGATCAACTGCAGACGTTCTTTGCCTTCTTACGCATCAAATCAACCAAGCTACAGACCAACATGGTGAAACACATACAATAGCACTGGATATATCAAAGGCATTTGATAGAGTCTGGCATCAATCCTTATTGTCGAAGATGTCACACTACGGCCTTGCATCATTAGTTCCACTAATTTCTTCTTATCTTCATAACAGAAAAATATGTGTAATGGTAGATGGCCTTTATTCTCAATTTCACTCAATAAATGCTGGTGTTCCCCAGGGATCAGTTTTGGCCCCAACTCTGTTCCTCATTCATATCAATGATCTCATATCTACCACTCATAATCCAATACATTCCTACACAGATGACTCAACACTCCACAGTTCCTTCACATTTACCAATTCTTTCACCCAACCCGATCTTATAAATTCAAAAATAAACACTGCAATTTCTCTGAACCAGGACCTTTCTAGAATTAATGAATGGGGACAAGAGAATCTAGTTTCCTTTAATGCACAGAAAACCAAGTACATTCAATTTTCTAACCGACAGAATCTCACTGACTCCCATATATTTTGTAATGATGTAAATATTCCCACTTCCCCTAGTATTGACATTCTCGGTGTAACATTAACTACTAACTTGAGCTGGACACATTATGTTAGAAGCATTGCTAAGAATGCCTCTAAAAAACTGGGACTGTACAGAGTTCGAGAATTCTTCACTGACGAGCAGTTGGCCGTAATATATAAAAGTCATGTGCGCTCTCAGATGGATTACTGTTCACCTCTGTGGGGTGGAAGTGGAGTGGTTGCATTGAGGCAGTTGGACAAAATTCAAAATAAAGCTATTAGATTAATCAATAACCCTGCAATCACACAGGACCTTCCTACATTAGCCATACGAAGAAACGTTGCATCCCTTGCATTATTCTACAGATATTTTCACAGCAATTGTTCCGAGGAACTTGCTTCAATTGTGCCGCCTCTCCACATCTTTCCCCGTAGAACTAGGGCAGCTGAGAGCGCCCATGAATTTACACTTTCTCCTCCACAATGCAGAACTTCTGCTTATCAGAATTCATTTATCCCCAGAGCTACTACTCTTTGGAATTCACTTCCCTCGAATTGCTTTCCACAAACTTACAATCTACAAATGTTTAAATCCAGTTGTTACAAACATTTTATGAATGGAGGATGCCTTTAGGCACATGGACCTTTTTGTTTTATCTGTGTTTTTCCTTCCTCCGTTCATTGTCTCTTAAAAAAAAAAAAAAAAAAAAAAAAAAAATCCATGGTATTTAGAGCACGGGAATTCCCTGGTAATATGGGGTACTCCTGTTTCTTGTTTCTCCTTCCTGTTCACTTGTAGGCTAGCAATCCTACAGCTGTTATTCCACCCCGTTACTTCAATATATATATATATGTATAGTCTATATAATTATATAACGTAATACATAATTCAGTGGAACAAAGGAATAAATACAAGATTGTCATCAAGGTAAAAGACACACTACGAGGAATGATACCGAGAACATTTGGACAGAACATGTTGATATTGGCAACGTAAATAAAATAAGGGGAAGGTGATCAAGGGTCGGAGAGAAAAGCAACACAAGTTATGCAATATATATATTTGACAATGTGAACTAAGTTTCGCCAGACTTCCTTATTGTATTTATATATATAAGATCGTGTTTTGATTTATATTATAACATTTCACTGTTAAGCTAAATTGCTAAGGATAATTAAGGTACTTCTATTATTAACAGAATATATATTCTGTAAATTCGGACATTATATGACGTCTTTAAGTGTAATAGATAAAACAAATACATTTAATTTCAGTATCTATTCAATGAATGTCTGCGTCTTGCAATATTGGGAAACACTTTATCTGTTGGGAAGCAGCATGCAGTGTTGACATATACAGTATACACCATAACCTAGTTGGAAACAATACGTTTGTTTATATATTTATATATGAGGCCGTCATTTAAATGTTGCTATGCATGCCAGTTAAAGGAATCAAGCATTGTTACGCAGTTCCTATACCGTGCTCTCTAGCATAATACGAGTGTTGAGTTCGGTCTCTACAAAGTAAACCTTCACGGGGAGTAAGTAGAAGTTCTACTGACTCATGATACACCAAACTCGCCCCACTGCTCTCTCTTGGTCTTAGCCCCTCTTTGCCCACCCCTTCCTCCCCAATGTGTATATCGCAAAGTACAAATATTTCGCAGTTCTTCTCCAGTAGGAAGAATATGTGGAAGTAAGGGGAGGACATAAACGAACATTAAGGACAGGGAAACCTTTGATAATGAAATGTGTTTGATCAACAGAGCTGAAAGGGAAGTTTGATATGCAAATGGAATCCCCAAGTAGAAGACACAAATTAGGAAATTAGAAAGCGAGAGCAATTTCGACTGTTGACAATACCGGGGTTGTTATTTTATTAACTATATACAGTTAATATACTATATGTGGTGTAATCTATCCGCTAACATCAGAGAAGAAGGTTAATCATCGAATTTTCAAATGCAAGGTAAGTATGCAGATAAGAGGTGGACAGCTTATTTGTTGTGTCTGTTTCTGTCTCACCTACACAAAAAGTTATCCAGTTATCTTTCAGAAACACCTGCTATTCATTTCACTACATTAAAGAAGGATACCACATTTATTTCCAATATACAAAGCAAATATACACATATATATATATACTGTATATATATATTGTCACAAATCGAGGGTACTGTAAGAGAAGGACCCGGGCCTGCCTAACGGTAACGCAATACCCTCTCTATAACCCTCAGTATCCCCATCGTGAACAGACACTACTAACAGATACTACTACACGTAACACTACTGGGTCCAGGCTCTCTGGAACCACAACAAGTTGGGTAGGATTCCCGATATACTTTTAGGCCGCTGCCTTTTACTCGTCCCCGGCCAAATGGACAGAGATACTACTCCGTCCCAACGAGGATAAATTCAGATCACAGACTTCTACCTACTATATTATCAACAGTGCCGTGCTATGATCAAGAAGGGTGCAGTGACTGTACTAGGGAAAACCACCCTGTAACGGTTACCTCTATAAGAGGCAACCACCCCTCCTCTATTACAGTATGTCACCCTGCCGTGATCAAAAGCACCAGCCCAAAGTAGAGAATTGTTGCAACACAGTTCCGGGTGATTGAAATGTGGACACAAAAACTAGGGTTGGATCACACTGGTCGAGGACTCCCTCGGCCACTGAACCAACAAAAGGATCACAAGAAGAAAATGACGGTAAAGGCATATACAAGTAGAACACCGCAACCAGGCAGAGTCTACATGTATATCCCGATACGAAAATAATAGTATTTCCTAATTGAACTCTCACAATCACAACCCCCTTCACTGGTTCACAATAGTTGGTCTAATACTGGCGGACCCTTGCAACAATAGTCTAGTTAGGCTGCGGCATCAACAAAGATGGTGAACAATAACATTGTCGGCACGTACACGGAGGTACATAAACGGATACCAAAATAATAGCGGGCACACGAAAAATACGGCACAAATATTATCTGGGTGACCAGGTGTTAATTACGTAATAACTGACTCTCTAAGTTAAACTTTAGATTAAGCAGTTAATTATGAAACTGAGCAAACAATATGCATTTGGTTACTAACCATTGATAGTATTAATTATTGAAATGATTACGTAAGTCATTAAAGCAAGTACGCAAGGAAGAAAACATATGGCTGCACCTGAAGGGGTTAATTAATAAAGGGGGTACGAAAAAACCACTCAGCTATAGTGGGACTATACTCCCAGGCCGGTGACAGCTCGCCTATATATCCGTGGAGTAAAATATCCTGGTATAATGGTATATGGTGTAAATCCAGGGACACACTACAGGAGCTACTATCACTATCACAGCCGAGAATACAGTGAGGAACTATTCAATCCTGGCCTTACAGCAAGATGATGGGCTAATCCATTACCAGGCAGGGGAGTTCCTCTACACCAAATTAAACCACTTTATACATCACCTTATTCACTAGTGAATCACTACCCACAAGCACTATACCCATATACGGCCCTTAATCTGTCCCCAATGATATCAGAAAGCAAGATATTACTCCGTAATATCATATCGATGAATGATAAGGATATGCCTTATAACCAGTCAAACTACCGAACTACGTAGCCGTTGGTATTGGCTCCCTCGCACTTCGATTGACAAGGGTATTGGAGTGTCTCTAAGATTCCATCTACTCTATTTCTAGTAGTACTAGCAAATAGGGTCATAGAACAATAAGTGCCGCAAATTAATTAATTAGGTTAGTGTTATAATATCAATGAGATCCAATGAAAGATAAAGGAGGTAGAAAAGACGTCCCTCCTAATCTGACTAGAAATATCCAGATTTACATCAGGTATAAATACATAGGTGGTTACAGGCATAATGTATGGGAATGTACCTGTACGTCTGGAAAACAATAGTTTTGTCATAACCTCACAGGAGTAATTACACATTGCTGTGACACCCCCACCGGGGAGGGAAATGTTTAGGATTAATGGGAGAAAAAATGTCCATAGCCGAAACAGGGAAAGTCGACAATGACAACCAATTCAAAGGATCCCCAACAAATATACACTATGCTATATTAGTTATAAATATATTCGCTATAGTCACTATACTCTATAAATATATCTTCTATACTTATATCTCTATGAATAAACTCTAATAAATAAACTATATTTTACAAAGTATAACCCACCACCACCAGTCACTCAGGTCTCCATCCCCTCCTGGGACAGGCAATCAGCTAACACCTTATCCACACCCCGGATATGCCGGACGTCCAAGTTGAATTCCTGCAACAATAGACCCTATCGGGTGAGCCTCTGGTTCTTGTTACTAAACTTAGCCAAGAACAGGAGACGATGGTGATCCGAGTAGACCGTAATAACAGGGCCGTAGGGCGGCAAATACACAGCAAAATGCTGCAGAGCCAGGATGAGAGCTAGCAACTCCTTCTCCACTACGGAGTAGTTACGCTTCGCTCGGTTAAATTTCTTCAGAAAAATAGCTAACCGGATGCTCAACATCATCCTGCCTCTGCAACAGGACTGCTCCGGCACCAACAATACTGGCATCCACCGCCAGAACAAAGGGCTTTGCAAAATCGGGTGCACGAAGGATCGGATGGTGACAGAGGAGGGTTTTCACATCGGAAAAAGCGCGGTCACACTCCTCCGACCATTTGAATTTCCGATCCTTACGCAAGAGATCAGTAAGGGGAGATAAAACTGTTGAGTAGTCCCGGATGAAGCGGCGATAGTAACCTATCATACCAAGGAAGCGTTGTAGAGCTTTTCGAGACTGTGGTGGAGTAATGTCTCGGATCGCTTCAACCTTAGCTTGAGGTGGACAAACCCTTCCCTGTCCCACCACATAGCCCAGATATTGGACTTCAGCCTTAACAAAATCACACTTGGCTAGGTTAACGACATGACCCGCCTCGCTTAGTCGCCGGACAAGATGTTCTACATGCTCGACATGTTCCTCCCACGTGGTATCATAAATAATGACGTCATCTATGTAAACAGTGCAATTGGGGACACCCTCGACCACCTTATCCATGAGGCGTTGGAAGGTAGCTGGGGCATTCTTCAGCCCATAGGGCATAACCTGACACTGGTATAGCGCCCCACTGACGACAAAACTAGCCACCTTCTTAGCTCTGTCAGTCAGGGGCACCTGCCAGTAGCCCTTCACAAGGTCTATTTTTGTAATGAAGGTGGCTATGCCAATCCTATCAACTGAGTCATCAACTCGGGGAAGCGGTTAGGTGTCGGTCCGGGACAGCCCGTTGACTTTGCGGAAGTCTACGCAGAACCGGACCTTGCCATCCGTTTTAGGCTGCAGCGTCACCGGACTGCTCCACTCACTATAACCCTTCTTGATGAGACCCCGATCTAACATGTAAGATACCTTGGTCTCAAGCGCCTGCTGTTTAAGAGGATTAAGCCGATAGGGTGGCAACTTCACTGGTTTGTTATCCAACATGTCAATATCGTGAATGGCCCAGGTAGTCCTCCCCGGGGAGTCACCAAACACCTGCTCATACTGCAGGTATACTGCCTGGCACTGAGTTCTTCACCCTGTCCGGCTGGGAGACTAGACAACTTCTCCCACAGGGCCATGTACCCATTCGCTCCCCACAGGCCAACCGGGATCGCTTCACACCAATACTCCTCCTCCTCCATCCCTACAGCAAGCACTGGAGGGGGAACACCCTGGTCCATGGCAAGAAGCAGTACTACCACCTGCAGGGTGAGACTCGGAAACCCGGGCGTTAGACACCTGGTCAATGTCTATAATGACTCTAGTGAAAGGAGGCTCTACTCCCGGTATGGGTATGAGTGGGGCTACCGGAATGGAGTGATTCGGTTTCCCTGTCACCTGACATACGTGGCACCGCTGTAGGTACTTGGCTACTTCAGCATGCATCTTGGGCCACCAAAGCCTGTACCTTAGGCGGTCCACGGTCTTTCTTATACCCATATGACCTGCTAGGGGTGACTCATGGCCAAGCTGAATGAGTGACTGTCGGTACCCCACCGGCACTACCAGCTTAAATCGCTCTCCCGCAACCTGCTAGGCATTCTTACTTGGAATCCACTGCCGGTATAACACCTGCCCTCTAATCACAAAAGTCTCCGAGACCTCCTCTGAACTCCTCTCCGCTCCCACCTTCGCAAACAGGGGTATCAACGAAGGGTCCTCCTGCTGCTTTTCACACAATTCTGTAGGTCCAACAGAAGCTAAGTGCGAACTCTGAAGGGAGGCCTCGGTCGAGGGACTAGTACCATCTCGCTGGGGGTCGGATCCAGGGTTGGAAGAAATGCCTCAGATTCCTCATTATCCGACTCCCCCAACTCGGATACAGAAATAGGATGTTCATCCGGTGACCCGTCATCCTGACTGTCGGTCCCGACATCCGTTGTGTCCTCACACCCCTCCGGCTGTGCCAAGTGGGCCATCGACCGAGTCACAGCACAGACTGGATACAGGCCTGACTCCTCCTCCACCAAGTCTCCAGCCTCAGGCTGGGCAACGACAGTCTCCAACACCACCACTGGCGGGGGAAAGACACGCTCCCCGGCCAGATTGGTGCCCAAGAGAAAGTCTACCCCGTCGACTGACAGAGTGTCCACCACAGCGACCTTTGAAGACGCCGACGCCAGGGGACACTCCAACCTCACTGGCACCAAGTCGTAGCAAGCATCGGTATTTACTCCCCGGCACACGACATACTCACCAGTATGCACCGAAGCCCCAGTGACATTCGGACACATGGACTGTCTAGCCCCAGTATCACGGAACACCGTCACTGGGTAGGACTTCCCCATGATCTCCACCACCCCTGGATGGATGAAGACCTTACACCAGTCTAAGCCGGAGCTATTCACTGAACCCTTGGGGGAGCCGCCCGAGTTACCAGAGACCGGAGCCGCAGGGGTCAATTTCTCATAACATACCGGCCCGCACCAAGCCTCCCTCGCATGCTCCCCTCTCCGCAGGTCAGACTCCTCAACCTGACTGGCCTCCACCACCAACGACACAGGGCGGCGGTTCTGGGAAGCCTTCCACTTCGGGCAATTAGGCTTGATATGCCCGGGCTCCTTGCAGAAGAAGCAAGTAATAGTTTTGGAGGCACCCTTGGACCTTCGTTCCAGCTTTGGTGACTTCTTCCTGGCATCCGTCTGGAACGGAGAGGTATCTGGTGAGGCTGTTCCCTGTCCCAGCCATCTTCTGATCGGAACAGATGTACCACCCCGTTTATCGGCACCACGAACAGCCAGGACCCGATCATCGGCCCAGACGGCTGCCTCTGCGACAGTCCCAAACCGCTTTTCTCAGAGCTTTATTCCCAGGTCGCTCTCTGTATTATTAATGAAATGCTCCATTAAGACGAGTTGTTTAACCCTTAATTAGCGGCTCACCACATAAGTCGAGTTAAATAAAGCTGGACTATGTGGCGGCGCTCGACATAGGTCGAGTGGCAATTTCAGCACGTAATGTTGCTGAGAGAGAGAGACAAGTGGTGGCAGGAGACTAGCGAGCGTATGACTGCTCCAGACCACCGCGGCGAACCTACTGACACGAATCTCAGCTCCCTCCTCCCTGTCTCACTCGCTACATACTGAATTATATGGGGAAAGTACCGAATTACATGCTTTTTGCACTCGCGTTGCACGGTTATTGCAAGAAAGCTAGCCATCATAAAAGGATCGTTATGGTGTCATTCGAAAGCTCTGTTTATGCCCTTTCAGGGATAGGTACTTGTTTTACGTTCTGGGTCTTATTTAGGCATGAAAATGATCACGTAAACAGCCCTATTTTGGCTAAAAACACCCCGCTGTGCGGTACATATAAATAAACCGCATAGGCCGCTCGTAAGGTGTTAAGGTCCTCCAAGGTCTCAACCCTTTCACTGAAAAGCCACTTTTGGAGAGAGTCTCGAAGATAGCGGGGATACTCTACATGGGTGTCGTTGTGTCTCTTTTTGGCCCCCCGGAACATGAACCGGTACGCTTCGGGTCTCAGTTCATAGGCCTGCAAGATGCGCCGCTTGACATCGTCATAATCCTCTAGCTCCTCATAGGTCATAGCATTGTAAGCTTCAAGGGCCTTACCGTTCAGGACATTGGCCACGAGTCCCACCCATCTCTCCCTAGGCCACCCATATTCCCGGGCCTTCTTTTCAAAGCGAAGGAACCACTCCGTTACCTTCGCTTCGTCAAAGGCCGGAACGAGCTTGAGTGACCTAGTGAGCTTCACCTCGGCTGACTCCTCCCGATCCTGAACACTATGCCCACGACCACGGCCTCCTCCCCACTCGGCCTTCACTCTTGTCCGCTCCAGCTCAAACTGTCTCTCCCTTTCTCTCTCTTTTCGCTCACTCTCTCTCTATTCTTGCTCAAACTCTCTCGCTCTCTCCTCATACTCTCTCTCTCTCTCCTCTATCTCCATCTTCTTCAGTTGCAGTTGGAGGGGAGTCTCTCTTAACATTCCTGGGACAAAGGGGGTGGAGTGATGGATCCGTGGAGTGGCATAAAGCACAGGGCCGGGACGAATGGCCGAAATACCAGGAGAAACACTGACGGAGACGGAAGGAGTCCTATCTCCCCCATAGCCGCCCTCGAACGTTCTGTGTTCTGCGATATCGCCGGTGTAAATTGGGGCACCCGTAGCGGGGAGACGAGACTGTCCACACTGTTGGACCGGCTTGGCCGCTCTGGCGACTCCGCACCCACCTGGTGGGTAACCTGTCCGCCATTTGGGGTCACACCCCGCTGGACCAAGTCCTCCACAAAGCGCACAGCACACCCACCTGGTCAACCCCGAGTAATCCCCACGAAATAGCTAGCACAGTAACCGTAATTCATCTGCAGTCCGCTCCTCAATCTGCTGCAGGTCCAGTTGGGTGGCCCAAAAATCACGGAAATCCTGCTCGGTCAGCAGATGAAGCGGAACCTGTACATTATTCTCCATGATGAACACACAGAGCTTACACAGCTCAAAACAAGCAAGTTCTTTCTTTCATAACCCCAATTAAACACTGAATCTATCCTGGCAAGGTCGCCACTGTCACAAATCGAGGGTACTGTAAGAGAAGTACCCGGGCCTGCCTAACGGTAACGCAATACCCTCTCTATAACCCTCAGTATCCCCGATCGTGAACAGACACTACTACACATAGCACTACTGGGTCCAGGCTCTCTGGAACCACAAAAAGTGGGGTAAGATTCCCGATATACTTTTAGGCCGCTGCCTTTTACTCGTCCGGCCAAATGGACAGAGATACTACTCCGTCCCAACGAGGATAAATTCAGATCACAGACTCCTACCTACTATATTATCAACAGTGCCGTGCTATGATCAAGAAGGGTGCAGTGACTGTACTAGGGAAAACCACCCTGCAACGGTTACCTCTATAAGAGGCCACCACCCCTCCTCTATTACAGTATGTCACCCTGCCGTGATCAAAAGCACCAGCCCAAAGTAGAGAATTGTTGCAACAGTTCCGGGTGATTGAAATGTGGACACAAAAACTAGGGTTGTATCACACTGGTCGAGGACTCCCTCGGCCACTAGATCAACAAAAGGATCACAAGAAGAAAATTATGGTAAAGGCATATACAAGTAGAACACCGCAACCAGGCAGAGTCTACATGTATATCCCGATACGAAAATAATAGTATTTCCTAATTGAACTCTCACAATCACAACCCCCTTCACTGGTTCACAATAGTTGGTCTAATACTGGTGGACCCTTGCAACAATTGTCTAGGTGAACAATAACAGTGTCGGCACGTACCCGGAGGTACATAAACGGATACCAAAATAATAACGGGCACACAAAAAATACGGCACAAATACTATCTGGGTGACCAGGTGTAAATTACGTAATAACTGACACTCTAAGTTAAACTTTAGATTAAGCAGTGAATTATGAAACTGAGCAAACAATATGCATTAGGGTACTACCATTGATAGTATTAATTATTAAAATGATTACGCAAGTACGCAAGGAAGAAAACATATGGCTGCACCTGAAGGGGTTA
Organism: Paralithodes platypus; assembly: GCA_032716605.1. Lineage (NCBI taxonomy): Eukaryota > Metazoa > Arthropoda > Malacostraca > Decapoda > Lithodidae > Paralithodes > Paralithodes platypus. The sequence goes on along the minus strand of CM064480.1, from coordinate 15,720,039 downwards.
ATTAATAAAGGGGGTTCGAAAAAAACACTCACCTATAGTGGGACTAAACTCCCAGGCCGGTGACAGCTCCCCTATATATCCGTGGCAGTAAAATATCCTGGTATGATGGTATATGGTGTAAATCCAGGGACACACTATGGGAGCTACTATCACTATCACAGCCGAGAATACAGTGAGGAACTATTCAATCCTGGCCTTAAAGCAAGATGATGGGCTAATCCATTACCAAGGTAGGGGAGTTCCTCTACACCAAATGAAATCACTTTATACATCACCTTATTCACTAGTGAATCACTACCCACAAGCACTATACCCATATACGGCCCTTAATCTGTCCCAATGATATCAGAAAGCAAGATATTACTCCGTAATATCATATCGATGAATGATAAGGATATGCCTTATAACCAGTCAAACTACCGAACTACTTAGCCGTCGGTATTGGCTCCCTCTCACTTCGATTGACAAGGGTATTGGAGTGTCTCTAAGATACCATCTACTCTATTTCTAGTAGTACTAGCAAATAGGGTCATAGAACAATAAGTGCCGCAAATTAATTAATTAGGTTAGTGTTATAATATCAATGAGATCCAATGAAAGATAAAGGAGGTAGAAAAGACGTCCATCCTAATCTGACTAGAAATGTCCAGATTTACATCAGGTATAAATACAATAAGTTGGTTACAGACATAATGTATGGGAATGTACCTGTACGTCCGGAAAACAATAGTTTTGTCATAACCTCACAGGAGTAATTACACGCTCCTGTGACAATATATATGTAATACTGCATATATATATATATATATATATGTTAGTAAAGCCAGGTAATAAATTTTCTTTAATACATACGAGGTTGAAAGAAATGGCAATTTCTGCGTTGGAAATTTTATTATTCAAAGTATCCAGGTCTCTGATGAGTTTTCGCTGGGTGGCAGGAAACTAGATGAAGGAGATGAGCAAAATTCATGGTGGTACAGGGTTACATAAATGTACATGATGATACAGGATATACGACGCGTTTCACTGGACAACCAGCATTATCAAGTAAGGAAGGAATGATATAAAAGGTAAACAGGAAGGGTATATATAGAGGGTGGAGGATCAGAGGAGGCGGAAAACAGGGGGCAAAAGTCTGCTATTGGTGGAAGCGTAAATTAGGAGAGAGAAAGGGGTTAACCGCTTCACGCATGCGCACTGGATGCGGGATGGTGGTCAGTAGGTGGGGTCGAAGCTGATTGGCTGCGTGTCGAGGGGCGTGACCTAAGTTGTATGGCGCCTGCAGAAGACGAAGCTGAAGGAGGTAGCGCGGGGGGCTGCGTCAAGGGCACCGGGGGGCGAGGAGGGGTGTTAGGTCCTGTAGGGTAGTGCCTTTTGGCAGAAGGAAGGATCTGAAGGTCCAGAGTTTGGTTGTTGATGTTGGGATGTAAGGCTTGGATATATAAAGCTTCGAGTATAGGTAATCTCCTTGGGTCACTTTCTTTATCGAGTATGGTGGTGTGTTTCTCTAACTCGTTGCGTGTGAGGTGAGGGTGGTTAGGGGTGAGATAGTGGTCTTTGATGGCTCCAGCCTGAAGGTGAAGAGTTAACCGACGTGAAAGACGAGTCTGCGTCATACCAATATAGGAATGAGGTCCACAGTCCTCATAATTACAGGTATGTTGGTAAATGACGTGATCGTCGGTCATCGGGCTCTTTATCTTGGTGGAGGCTGGTTTGTTGCGGAGAACGAGGTTGGAGGTCTTGGGGGATTTGTAATAAATTATTAATTTGATTTTGTTTTCCGGGTTGGTTGGGTGGACATGCTTGGAGATTATTTCTTTTAAGACGGCCTCGTCATTTTTGTGTTCAGAGGACATGTAATTGCGGTAGAAGATCTTAATTTCATTGGGGGGGTCAATGTTGGGAGGGCTTTGGGTGTACCATTTTTCAAGATGGTGGTTGATGGTGCTGGAGATGTCGGAGTTGGAGTATCCGTTATTTACTAAAACTTGGGATAGTCTTTCTAGTTCCTGGTGGGTGTCGGCCCAGGTCGAGCAGTGCGTGAGGGCTCTCCTAACATAGGCGGAGATGGAGGATAGAAGATAACGGCGGGGGCATTCACTATCGCCGTTGAGGCATTGTCCTGTGTTAGTAGGTTTAATGTAGACGGTGGTTTTGAACCCATGGTCGTTCAGAGCTACGAGGATGTCGAGGAAGGGGAGTTGTCCATTGTTAGATTTTTCAAAGGTGAAGTTAAGTCCGGAGGAGGTCATGAAGCGACGCTGGAGTTCCTGTAGTTCGTGGAGGTCCTTGATTTGCACGAAGATGTCATCCACGTATCTACAGTAGACGGCTGGTCGTTGGGCAGCTAGGAGCTCTTCCTCGATGGTACCCATGAAAAAGTTCGCAAAAAGAACTCCTAGGGGGCTGCCCATCGCCACACCGTCTATCTGCTTGTACATGTTGCCCCGGGGGCAAAGGAAGGGAGCCTCCTTGGTACATAGCTCCAGTAGTGTTTTCAGGGCCTTCTCCGGGATGTCCAGTGTAGGTGTATCAGGGTAATGATAAATTCGACGTAGAATCATGTCAATGGTCCTATCCACTGGCACGTTGGTGAACAGGCTTTCTACGTCGAGAGAGGCGATAGTGTGGTTGTTGTTACGGGGGGCGTCTCGTAAAATTTCCAAGAAATCGTGGGCTGAGTTAAGGTTGAATTGGCTGGGCACGTAGGGGGTGAGGAGGTTGTTCAGGGCCTTGGCGATCTGGTAGGTGGCAGTGGGGATCTGGGAGATGATGGGGCGGAGGGGGTTCCCAGGTTTGTGTGTTTTGATGGTTCCGTACGCATAACCAGGGGTGTATTCTCCGACGAGTTTTTTAAGGTGGATCCCTCCTTGTTTGGCGTTGATGGCGGTGATGGTGGTGTTGGCAATACGTTTGATTTCGTCGGTTGGGTTGCGGGTGATCTTTTTAAATTTAGTGTTGTCACTTAAGATGACGTCCATTTTTCTAAGATATTCCTCCTTGTCATGGATCACGAGGCAGGAAGCTTTATCCGCACGACGGATGATGATGTTGGGGTTGTCTCTTAATAGTTTGGCAGCTTGGAAGTGTTGTTTGTTGAGTATTTTGCTATGGTGAGTTCCTCTGGTTTTGGCGGCTTCAGCGAGTAGAGTAGGTTGTAGGGCGGGAGTAGTGGTGACCTTGCCATCCTTCTTGAGTCGTAGGATGTCGTCCAGGAGGATTTCCGTTTCTAGGCATTTCCGGTGGGGGCCAGGTTTGGAGCTGTAGTGGCAGTTGAGGCCTTTGTTGAGGAGGTCTTCTTGGTCCAGGGTCAGAATGGTGTTAGTAAGGTTTATATATCCTTTTGTTGGTTTGGGAAGTTTTAAGTTTCCGCCATAAAGACGGGCAAGCTTTTTTATGGTTGTGTTTTCGGCTTGTCTTCTGTGTTGTTCAAGGAGTTGTTCGAGGGCTGTGTTGATTTCGGCTTTGAGGTGGTCTGGAGGGGTTTCGTCTTCCCAAATCCGTAGAAGAGCATCTCGTTCTTTACGAAGGTTGTTGGCGAGCTCTCGTTTTTCAATTATTTGGTCCTTCACCAGTTCTTCACGAAACTGGAGGGTGCTGGTGCGATGTCTGGCATTCTCGTGAAGTTTTATGTTAGTAAAGCCAGGTAATACATTTTCTTTAATACATACGAGGTTGAAAGAAATGGCAATTTCTGCGTTGGAAATTTTATTATTCAAAGTTTCCAGGTCTCTGATGAGTTTTCGCTGGGTGGCAGGAAGTAGATGAAGGAGATGAGCAAAATTCATGGTGGTACAGGGTTACATAAATGTACATGATGATACAGGATATACGACGCGTTTCACTGGACAACCAGCATTATCAAGTAAGGAAGGAATGATATAAAAGGTAAACAGGAAGGGTATATATAGAGGGTGGAGGATCAGAGGAGGCGGAAAACAGGGGGCAAAAGTCTGCTATTGGTGGAAGCGTAAATTAGGAGAGAGAAAGGGGTTAACCGCTTCACGCATGCGCACTGGATGCGGGATGGTGGTCAGTAGGTGGGGTCGAAGCTGATTGGCTGCGTGTCGAGGGGCGTGGCCTAAGTTGTGTGGCGCCTGCAGAAGACGAAGCTGAAGGAGGTAGCGCGGGGGGCTGCGTCAAGGGCACCGGGGGGCGAGGAGGGGTGTTAGGTCCTTCCTTACTTGATAATGCTGGTTGTCCAGTGAAACGCGTCGTATATCCTGTATCATCATGTACATTTATGTAACCCTGTACCACCATGAATTTTGCTCATCTCCTTCATCTACTTCCTGCCACCCAGCGAAAACTCATCAGAGACCTGGAAACTTTGAATAATAAAATTTCCAACCCAGAAATTGCCATTTCTTTCAACCTTGCATGTATTAAAGAAAATGTATTACCTGGCTTTACTAACATAAAACTTCACGAGAATGCCAGACATCGCACCAGCACCCTCCAGTTTCGTGAAGAACTGGTGAAGGACCAAATAATTGAAAAACGAGAGCTCGCCAACAACCTTCGTAAAGAACGAGATGCTCTTCTACGGATTTGGGAAGACGAAACCCCTCCAGACCACCTCAAAGCCTAAATCAACACAGCCCTCGAACAACTCCTTGAACAACACAGAAAACAAGCCGAAAACACAACCATAAAAAAGCTTGCCCGTCTTTATGGCGGAAACTTAAAACTTCCCAAACCAACAAAAGGATATATAAACCTTACTAACACCATTCTGACCCTGGACCAAGAAGACCTCCTCAACAAAGGCCTCAACTGCCACTACAGCTCCAAACCTGGCCCCCACCGGAAACGCCTAGAAACGGAAATCCTCCTGGACGACATCCTACGACTCAAGAAGGATGGCAAGGTCACCACTACTCCCGCCCTACAACCTACTCTACTCGCTGAAGCCGCCAAAACCAGAGGAACTCACCATAGCAAAATACTCAACAAACAACACTTCCAAGCTGCCAAACTATTAAGAGACAACCCCAATATCATCATCCGTCGTGCGGATAAAGCTTCCTGCCTCGTGATCCATGACAAGGAGGAATATCTTAGAAAAATGGACGTCATCTTAAGTGACAACACTAAATTTAAAAAGATCACCCGCAACCCAACCGACGAAATCAAACGTATTGCCAACACCACCATCACCGCCATCAACGCCAAACAAGGAGGGATCCACCTTAAAAAACTCGTCGGAGAATACACCCCTGGTTATGCGTACGGAACCATCAAAACACACAAACCTGGGAACCCCCTCCGCCCCATTATCTCCCAGATCCCCACTGCCACCTACCAGATCGCTAAGGCCCTGAACAACCTCCTCACCCCCTACGTGCCCAGCCAATTCAACCTTAACTCAGCCCACGATTTCTTGGAAATTTTACGAGACGCCCCCCGTAACAACAACCACACTATCGCCTCTCTCGACGTAGAAAGCCTGTTCACCAACGTGCCAGTGGATAGGACCATTGACATGATTCTACGTCGAATTTATCATTGCCCTGATACACCTACACTGGACATCCCGGAGAAGGCCCTGAAAACACTACTGGAGCTATGTACCAAGGAGGCTCCCTTCCTTTGCCCCCGGGGAAACATGTACAAGCAGATAGACGGTGTGGCGATGGGCAGCCCCCTAGGAGTTCCTTTTGCGAACTTTTTCATGGGTACCATCGAGGAAGAGCTCCTAGCTGCCCAACGACCAGCCGTCTACTGTAGATACGTGGATGACATCTTCGTGCAAATCAAGGACCTCCACGAACTACAGGAACTCCAGCGTCGCTTCATGACCTCCTCCGGACTTAACTTCACCTTTGAAAAATCTAACAATGGACAACTCCCCTTCCTCGACATCCTCGTAGCTCTGAACGATCATGGGTTCAAAACCACCGTCTACATTAAACCTACTAACACAGGACAATGCCTCAACGGCGATAGTGAATGCCCCCGCCGTTATCTTCTATCCTCCATCTCCGCCTATGTTAGGAGAGCCCTCACGCACTGCTCTACCTGGGCCGACACCCACCAGGAACTAGAAAGACTATCCCAAGTTTTAGTAAATAACGGATACTCCAACTCCGACATCTCCAGCACCATCAACCACCATCTTGAAAAATGGGTACACCCAAAGCCCTCCCAACATTGACCCCCCCAATGAAATTAAGATCTTCTACCGCAATTACATGTCCTCTGAACACAAAAATGACGAGGCCGTCTTAAAAGAAATAATCTCCAAGCATGTCCACCCAACCAACCCGGAAAACAAAATCAAATTAATAATTTATTACAAATCCCCCAAGACCTCCAACCTCGTTCTCCGCAACAAACCAGCCTCCACCAAGATAAAGAGCCCGATGACCGACGATCACGTCATTTACCAACATACCTGTAATTATGAGGACTGTGGACCTCATTCCTATATTGGTATGACGCAGACTCGTCTTTCACGTCGGTTAACTCTTCACCTTCAGGCTGGAGCCATCAAAGACCACTATCTCACCCCTAACCACCCTCACCTCACACGCAACGAGTTAGAGAAACACACCACCATACTCGATAAAGAAAGTGACCCAAGGAGATTACCTATACTCGAAGCTTTATATATCCAAGCCTTACATCCCAACATCAACAACCAAACTCTGGACCTTCAGATCCTTCCTTCTGCCAAAAGGCACTACCCTACAGGACCTAACACCCCTCCTCGCCCCCCGGTGCCCTTGACGCAGCCCCCCGCGCTACCTCCTTCAGCTTCGTCTTCTGCAGGCGCCACACAACTTAGGCCACGCCCCTCGACACGCAGCCAATCAGCTTCGACCCCACCTACTGACCACCATCCCGCATCCAGTGCGCATGCGTGAAGCGGTTAACCCCTTCTCTCTCCTAATTTACGCTTCCACCAATAGCAGACTTTTGCCCCCTGTTTTCCGCCTCCTCTGATCCTCCACCCTCTATATATACCCTTCCTGTTTACCTTTTATATCATTCCTTCCTTACTTGATAATTCTGGTTGTCCAGTGAAACGCGTCGTATATCCTGTATCATCATGTACATTTATGTAACCCTGTACCACCATGAATTTTGCTCATCTCCTTCATCTACTTCCTGCCACCCAGCGAAAACTCATCAGAGACCTGGAAACTTTGAATAATAAAATTTCCAACGCAGAAATTGCCATTTCTTTCAACCTCGTATGTATTAAAGAAAATATATATATATATATATATATATATATATATATATATATATATATATATACAGTATATACTGTATATATATATATAAATATTACCACCAACTGTCCTTAGTTTGGCACTGTCACTCCTCCAACTTTGGGAGGGGACGCTTGTTACAGGTAGTTTTGCCTTTTGTTTCCAAAATACACAGACAAAAGTATACATTACTTAGTTTATTTTGAGAAATGAGTTATATACCAAATGGTGTAGTACAGCAGCAAAGCAAACCAGATAATGTATACTCAGGTAATATGGTTATACAATAATCCAGTATTTTCTAAAATAGAAAGTATTGTAAAACAGATATCGTTCCTTGTATTACAATAAATGGTGCAATATAACCCGTCCTGGAAGGGACAGAGTGGATTTGTTGTGTAGTTCAAATGGAAGGAGGAAGATATTGGACAATGTATTGGAAAAGAGGATATATTATTATACAGTACCGGTATATATATATATACTGTATATAATTATGTACAGTATATATTATAGTGTATATGTTAAGCCACTGTCACACGAGCGCTTTTTCCGTCAATTTTCCATGAGCAAGCTTTTTCTGGTGATATTTAGGGATATTTTTGCATTGGAATCGGAAACTAGATCGAAGGTAGATAATGTTAGCTAGCTTAATTTTTGTGGAACTTACATTTTCAAGCTGCCAGACAATTGCTCGTAAAAATTGACGGAAACATCGCTCGTGTGACACCGCCTTTAGGGTTCATGAATTCTGGCCTACTTAACGAAAGAGGGTATATATATATATATATATATATATATATATATAGAGAGAGAGAGAGAGAGTGTATATATATATATATATAATTATATATAATTATATATGCATATATATATATATATATATATTTATATATATACCCTATTTCGTTAAGTAGGTCAGAATTCGTGAACCCTAACATAATATTATACTCTATAACTCAAAAGGGCTAGAGCAAATGTGCTGTACATTTTCACACCTATTCCCTGGCTAACCCTTCCCAAATGGTAGATATATTAACTCAATTACTCTAATCTACAGGTTTGTGATTTAGAGAGGATAATGTTGTTGTGAAATCAGTAATCATCATCAACATTATCAACAAATATTATGAAGGTCAAGATAAAGGTTAATGAAATTGAAAGTTAACTATTGTTCTAATTCCTACTAAAGTAATTGGTTAGTTATCACTAAATATAGCACACATATTTGATTTACCATTGCAACAGTCACGCACTTCAAGAAATGCAATATTAAATCAAAGTCTAGGGCAAAGGTCAAGGAATATTTATATATGATATAGTTTACTGTGTTGGTTGCCATTTATATAACTATTATATTGCCTAAATGTCATACAAATGTTCCAGTAGCTAAGCTCAAAGGTAGGTAGTAGGGGTAGGCAGCCCCACCCAGGGAAGTACTACCGCTAAGGTTTCGGGAGACTCAGGGAATAGCCTGAATTCCATTTTCTCTCCCAGGCCTTGGTAGCTGGATACATATCTTTCTGCCTCACACATCAGGGGTATCAGAAAAACCCTCTTTATATAACATACACATCCAACTTCACGACATTGCCCTACATCGCTATCCTCTATCCATAAAACACTACTCTTTCCACTACATATCATACATGTAACACCATACACCTTTACCAAATAAATATGGCAGTACAATTGTTAAGAGCAAACCTGGTGGTCCCTCGGATATCCACCCCCGGCAGGGTTGGGTCATTGACACAGGGCCCTCCCGGTCGTCATCATGCGACTGTGTCAAGAGCATTGCAACGTCCCAAAGCTGCTCGTCGGTGCAGCTTTTTCTTTAGCAATATAAGGGGACTTCACTCTAACATCAATTATTCTGTACATCAATTTCTTCAAGCAGAATCCCCTACTCTCCTTTTTTTGACAGAGACTCAAGTAACATCCACATCTGACACGTCTAGAGTTAATTTTCCAGGTTATCAACTGCTCCAAAATTTCAGACCTAAAGGAGATGTATGTTGCTTCGCAAAATCTGAAATTGCCCTGGAGGAGGTTACTAGTTTCAATTGTCCCTATTTTGATTATTCTATATACAAATGAATTTCTGCTGGTAAATTTAAATACATATGTTGCATCTACCGTTCCCCAAATACTCCTCCAGAGCAAAGTCTTTTTGATTCTCTGTCCTCACAACTCCGTGTCCTCAACTTAAATGCTTCTTCTGAAATCACTGTGTTGGGTGATTTTAATGTCCATAATGTTGAATGGCTCACTCATTCAGCCAGGACTGATTATGCTGGTCTTGAATGTGAGCTATTTGCACTCATTTAATCTCACTCAACTAGTCAACCAACCAACCCGTGTACCAGATAATCCTAATCATAATTCCCACCTACTGGACTTATTTTTAACAACCAATTCAGAAAATTATGATGTTACAGTGAGGTCCCCGCTTGGATCTTCTGATCACTGTCTGATACAGGCCACCTGTCTATCACCTACCACACCTTCCCACTCTGAACCTGTTTTGGTGACTAAATGGCATTACGATAGGGCAGACTGGGAGGGTCTTCAAGGTTTCTTTATTGATATTCCCTTGACCTCTTTATTTTCTAATGATGCACACACCACCTTGAGCCACATACAAGATTTTGTAATAATTGGAATGGAAACTTTTATTCCTCATCAAAAGTACAGTAAAAGATCTAATTCACCTACATGGTTTGACCGTAATTGTGCTAGAGTAACTGCACAAAAAGCAATAGCCTACAATGCATACGCAAGATCAAAAACACATGAAGCCTTTAATTACTTTAGAAACATCAGAAATCATGCCAAAACTGTATTAAACCTAACTAAATCAAACTTTCTCCACAAACAGGCAAATAAACTTCTAAATAATCCAAATGATAACAAAATATTTTGGTCTACTCTTAACTCATTCAAATCCAACTTCACTACTCCTACATCCATTCTACCATTAAAATCTCCGACTGGCAATCTTGTAAGTGACCCACGAGGTAAAGCTAAGCTTCTTGCGGATATTTTCTCCACCAACTCATCCTTAGATGAAATAAATCAAGATGTCCCTGTACTTAATTTTAATTCGCCTGAAATTCCCTCACTTAAGATCCACACCAGACATGTCAAAACTATTTTGCAGAATCTCTCAGTAGATAAGGCTCCTGGTCCAGATCAAATTCCTCCAATAGTACTTAAGAATTGCTCCTTGGTGCTCGCTCCTCTATTGGCAAAATATTTCCGTCTGTGTACTCATACCTCATGCTTCCCAGTACCCTGGCAAGAAGCAAACATCCATCCAGTTCCTAAAAAAGGTGCCTCTTCAGATCCATCAAACTACAGGCCAATAGCTATAACTTCCACTCTTGGTAAAGTCTTTGAAATTATATTAAATAATCACATAATTAAGCATCTTGAGAATAATAAATTAATCAGTGATAGGCAATATGGTTTTAGACGATGTCGATCAACTGCAGACATTCTTTGTCTTCTTACGCATCAAATCAACCAAGCTACAGACCAACATGGTGAAACACATACAATAGCACTGGATATATCAAAGGCATTTGATAGAATCTGGCATCAATCCTTATTGTCGAAGATGTCACACTACGGCCTTGCATCATTAGTTCCACTAATTTCTTCTTATCTTCATAACAGACAAATATTTGTAATGGTAGATGGCCTTTATTCTCAATTTCACTCAATAAATGCTGGTGTTCCCCAGGGATCAGTTTTGGCCCCAACTCTGTTCCTCATTCATATCAATGATCTCATATCTACCACTCATAATCCAATACATTCCTATGCAGATGACTCAACACTCCACAGTTCCTTCACATTTACCAATTCTTTCACCCAACCCGATCTTATAAATTCAAAAATAAACTCTGCAATTTCTCTGAACCAGGACCTTTCTAGAATTAATGAATGGGGACAAGAGAATCTAGTTTCCTTTAATGCACAGAAAACCAAGTACATTCAATTTTCTAACCGACAGAATCTCACTGACTCCCATATATTTTTTAATGATGTAAATATTCCCACTTCCCCTAGTATTGACATTCTCGGTGTAACATTAACTACTAACTTGAGCTGGACACATTATGTTAGAAGCATTGCTAAGAATACCTCTAAAAAACTGGGACTCCTGTACAGAGTTCGAAAATTCTTCACTGACGAGCAGTTGGCCGTAATATATAAAAGTCATGTGCGTTCTGAGATGGATTACTGTTCACCTCTGTGGAGTGGAAGTGGAGTGGTTGGATTGAGGCAGTTGGACAAAATTAAAAATAAAGCTATTAGATTAATCAATAACCCTGCAATCACACAGGACCTTCCTACATTATCCATACAATGAAACATTGCATCCCTTGCATTATTCTACAGATATTTTCACAGCAATTGTTCCGAGGAACTTGCTTTAATTGTGCCGCCTCTCCACATCTTTCCCCGTAGAACTAGGGCAGCTGAGAGCGCCCATGAATTTACACTTTCTCCTCCACAATGCAGAACTTCTCCTTATCAAAATTCATTTATCCCTAGAACTTCTACTCTCTGGAATTCACTTCCCTCGAGTTGCTTTCCACAAACTTACAATCTACAAAAGTTTAAATCCAGTTGTTACAAACATTTTATGAATGGAGGATGCCTTTAGGCACATGGACCTTTTTGCTTTATCTGCGTTTTTCCTTCCTCCGTTCATTGTCTCTTTAAAAAAAAAAAAAAAAATTTGTTTGTTTTATCCAGAATGCTTATTTAACCTCTCCGCGGCGCACAGGGGGTTTTCTACAGGGTAAGACTGTGCGCACCTATGATGATTTTGGGACCTATTGCCAATTTCGATAAAAAGTACATCATCGTGTAGGGAATGTTTGCGTGCATCGGCCCATATATATTTGACCCCCCAAAAAATGTCTGGGGGGGGGGGGAACGGTCCGTAGTTGAAAAATGTGGAGCGAATGGCACCGCGCGGCTAGATTGTCATCGAGCGGCGAGATTTCCCTGCCGAATTTTCACGCGCCCAGGGGATAGAAGGAGAGGGAGGAGGGGGTGGGTTACCGCGTATTATCACGTATATCTCCTTTTTTTAGCCCTTTTAGGCTATGTAGAGTATGTATACATGTGTAGGCCACCCATATAACAATGAATATGCCTCATAGTGACCAAAAATTGCAATATATAAGGGAATTATAAGAGAATTTTTAGGCGGGAATGAAGATGTGTTGGAGGTTTGGCGGCAATTTATGAGCTGAGAGTGTGGTTTACGCCATACATATCACTTATATCTTGTACGTAGAGCACTGTTATGCTATAATATAGACTTGTACGTATGTATACGTGCCATATATCAAAATATATACCACATATAGACCAATTCATGCGATATTTACGCACATTATCAATGAGTTTCTATGCGTGAAACAAGGTGTGAGTGAGTTGTGCTGGGAATGAAAGGGGGAGAGGGTGTGTTATGCCATAAATATCACGTAAATCTTGTATTTAGAGCACTGTCATGCTATAATAAAGACGTGTACGTATGTAGGCGTCCCATATAACAAGGAATATACCGCATATAGCCCAATTGATGCGATATTTACGCAAATTGTGAATGTGTTTCTAGCAGACGGAAGCCTGAAAGGGTGGGTGGGGGTGGCTGGGTAGGAGGGAGGCTACCAGGGAGGGAGTGAGTGAGTGAGTGAGTGAGTCGTGGAGAGAAGGAAGGCAGGCAGATCTCTAGATAGATAGCCAGCTGTGTGACAATTGTGGAGGCGCCCGAGGCGTATTGATGTCTTGGGATTTTGAACCTTATGTCTACCAGGTGTCTGGTGTTTGTTGCCACCAAGAGTTTTACAATAACATGAGTCAGGAATGGAGAGAGAGAGAGAGAGAGAGAGACACCAATTTACGTTTGTAAATTGATGGGATTATCAATTATATGATGCCAAGGTTTATAAAAGTTTGTCTCTGTCAAGAATTAGTAATTATATAACTTTATTCTGTCAAAAATTGCCCAAACACTCAGCAAAATTGCCCCTCTCAGTGTGACTCCACTCATTTTCACACGGTCAAGCGGTGACCCTTGCCGCTCCTTTATGCCCCAGCTACACCAGCAACAGCAGCTCTGTCTGGGAACTAATTTTGTATAAATACAATAATGGATAAAATACTCTTCACAAATACATTTGTATTGTATAATATTGTAAATAAAAATTAATAATAACTGTGTGGGTGTCGAAAATTGCTCAACCAGCTTTCTTATGTCTCGCCTATGCGCATATATTGGATTATACATAGTCATGATTGTCATACAAATAATTGCAGTAGGTCTCGAATATACATTTATATTGCATATTACTTGGAAATAAATAAGTATACGTTTCTCTGGTGGCAATCTACCCTTTCGCAAGTGTAAGGAGACACCATTCTATATTTAGCCCTCTATCACAAAAGGCAATCTGCCTGTGTTTACTGACCACCGTCGCTGGTGGTCTATAATATAGTACTTTATTTACAGTCAATGGCCTACATGTTTCTGTGGTACTTCACATGTGTCTAAAATGCAATGTCTGCTTGCATAAAAATGCAATTCTGAAGTCCATTTATACGAACGACATACGCATGTCTCAGTTTCTAGGATAATTCATTTTTTTTGGTATATTGTCATTTCGATTGTAGACACAAAGTTTTGAGTGATATTTGGTATGAGCTCCTGTGGCATGGTTGGTAAGGTCGCGGACTGGAAAACTCAAAGTGTGGTAGGGTTGTGTGATCGAATCCAGGAGGGGGTTATGGGGAAGGTTTTATATTGTCTAGAACATTTTTGATAATTTTTTGTTTTTACAAGATCATGCCATTGTATTCAAACAATATGAAATATTCATAGAATATATCATATTGTAAGAATACAATGACATGACCTTGTTTTTTTTTTGTTTTTTTATTGTTTTTTTTTATTATCTTAGTAGGTTTGACAGGATTTATTGAAACATTTATTTTTGTACAATTCATTTGAGGTAAGAAAATAATTATATACACATTACTTTGGCTAATAACAAACATATATATTGATATACTAAAAAAAAAAGGCATATTACATGTAAATCTTTGAAATTATAAACTAAATAATGAAACATACAATTATATAATGTAAAAGCTATATCACAGGGACATCTTTGGAACTTATACATTATATAATATATGTTACATTATGAGGTAGCGTGATCAATTAGGTCAGGTCAGGTAAGGTAGGGCGCGAGTCCAGGACAGGGCGGGGCAGGGGGCGAGTCCAGGACAGGGCGGGGCAGGGGGCGAGTCCAGGGCAGGGCACGGGGCGAGTCCAGGGCAGGGCAGGGCAGGGCGACACTCAATAATTCTTGTAGGTGTGGTAGTCCCTGAAACAGTCACCCAGGCAGAGTGGAACTTTGCACTCGGCGCACATTGAGGTGACTCTTTTGGTGACATGGGGTTTCCTGACACTGGTGCTGCAGACGGTGCACTGCGCCTGCCTGCGACGAGTGCCAAGCATCTCAGTGTTGATTGGGTAGTGTCTTTCGACACCCAGCTGGATGCGGTCAGGAACGTGATCCCCACGCCATGCCGTACGTCTGTGAGTGGTGGTGCCATACTTCTCCAGGAGTTGGTATGAGACGTTGTAAACGAACTCCCGGAATTTCAGCTTCTGGTTTGGGGCCATATCCTTGTTCACCAACCACAAGTTGTAGGCGTTGAGCATCGTGATATCAACTAGGTGGAGGAAGAGCTTGTGATACCACTTCACAGTCTTCCTCAGACACTCAACGCCTGACAGCTGACAGTCAGACTTGTCCACCAGGCGCATGTTCTTGGTATAGTCCACTACCATGTCGGGCTTGTAGATGGTCTTCCTGGTTCGGTAGTGGATTTTGCCAGAATCCACCTGGGCACCTGTGTGGATGGTGGAAAGCAGGTGGACGTCTCGCTTATCCTTCCACTTCAGGGCTATCAGTTTCCCACACTTCTTGAGCTGCTTGAATTTCTGCCCCTTTCGTCGCCTTCTTCGCACATGCCTCTCGCGGTGTTCCAGGGCCAGGTCGTCTTCTGAAGGTGTGTCACTGGAGGAGGCATCTGTGAGAGGAATGACATCACCTGTGAACTTTGGCATAAACTTTCTTGTCTTTCAGACAGTCCCACATGACCCCGTTTGGTTGTCATGAAGAAACTGGCAGAGAGCAGGAGAAGTATACCAGTTATCAGTGTAGATGATGTGGCCTTTGCCCAGGTAAGGTGCCAACATTTTCCTGACGATGGCACCTGACATGCCCATGGGGTCATTGGCAGCGGCTTTCGGTATGTCAATGTCAGTGCCTGTGTACACGATCATGTCAAGCACTATTCCAGTTTCGCAGTCACACAAAACGAAGAGCTTGATTCCGAACCTATGCCTTTTCAAGGGGATATACTGCTTGAAAACAAGACGTCCTTTGAAGAGCACGAGCGACTCATCAATCACCAAATTGAGGAAGGGGTAAAAGTATTTCCTATACCTCTCCAACAACATGGTGAACTTTCCATATCCTGTCAATCCTGTTAGGATTTTCGTTGTCTGCAAAGTGCATAAATCTTAGCAGCAACAAAAATCTGTCACGAGTCATGAACTTATTGAAAGTTGGGGTGGCGATGAGAGGGTCATGCTTCCAATAGTGTTGCAACACATGCTTCTTGATCAGAGGCATGAGGAACAACAAGGCAAAGAACGTCATAAATTCTTCCACAGTCGTATCCACCCAGCCTCGTATTCTCGCTTTTGGAGAAAGGACGTCCAATCTGCCAAACACCCACCTGTAGTAGGCGTTTTTTTGGGCAACGATGTACGTCATTACCTCCATATCGAAAAAAGCGAGGAAGAAGTCGCTTTCGTTCGCTTGATCGTCACAGGGCCAGTCGTCAGTTGTTCCTGACGTCCCAGGATTGAACTGGGGCATGTCAGGTACAAAATTGACCCCGTCAGACCAATCGAACGAAGGCAGCTCAGGGATCGGAATGTCGTCTGCGTCTGCTTCATCGTCTGAAATATCGCTTCCATGGTCGCGATACAGCACTGCATCATCATCACCCTCCTCTTCACTTGACAGACGATGCCCTTCCTCATTCTCGTCACCGACGTCGGACTCACTCCCACTGTCCACTCCCAAATCCCCCCACCCTTGGTCCCGTGCTAGGGTTTCGTCGTCGAAACCCGGGCTGCCAATGTCCTGCGAATCACCATCAAACAGCAGGGCGGCATACTTTGATGGTGTCAGAGTTTTCCGGGTCACTTTTGCACGTGCGGGAGTCTTATGGACAGGGACAGCAGAGGCGGTGGCAGGGGCGGCGGCAGGGGCAGCAGTGGTGCGTGGCCTTGATGGCAAGATGATGGTGGTGCCTGTCGCCCTTCTCTCTGTTCCTTGGGCAGGGGCGGCAGGGGCGGCAGTGGCAGCAGGGGCAGCAGGGGCAGCAGGGCCGGCAGAGACACCAGGGCCAGCAGGGCCCGCAGTCGCTTTCCTTCTCCCTTTCCCCTTCCCTGTTCCTTGGGCAGGGGCTGCAGGTGCAGCAGGGGCAGCAGGGGCAGCAGGGGCGGCAGGGGTGGCAGGGGCAGCCGGGCCAGGGGCGGCTGATGGTGGTGGTGGTGGTAGGGGCACTGTGACTGGCGTACGGGTTCTCTTCCCTACGCCCGTGCCTTTAATTTTTCCTGCCCCCGCAGGTTCTGCAGCCCTAGGGCGGCCTCCTGCGTCGCTGGTACCGGGGGCAGGGGTGGCAGTGGTGATGGTAGTGGTTGTTGCAGTGGCCTGGGTCGTGGTGGCAGTGTCCCGAAACACCAATTACCTCTGTACCTTTCTCGTGCTTGCACGTGTTTTTCGTGCTTTGGGTGCAGGTGTTTCATCCTCCGAGCTGTAGGGTGTGTCGTACTGGTAGGTAGGGTCTTTAGCAGCCACCCTCTGCCTTCCACGGCGGCTAACACCACCAGAAGGAGGGCTGGTTGTGTCATCAGGGAGCGAGCGTGAGGGACGTGTGGGCTCCATGACTAGTGCGTGGTTACTGGCGCGGTGGTACTTGCACGAGTGTGGGGCGAGCGTTTGGCGGGGTGGTGTCGAGAGTTGACATGTAGTACTATACCCACACAAATTTTCAGCCGCCTGGCTATAAACGCGCGGTTTTGGTACGCGTTCAAAAGCTCTGCTCTTAAGAGTCTCCCAGCAGTCCGCCGGGGGAACTCTTAAGAGTCTCCCCTCAGTTCCCGGGTTAACCAACATAGACGGTCATCATATAGGCAAAGTTTGAAGTCACATATTTAGATCATATGGCAACGTCAATATATCATCTCAGATATGTTTTTAATTATCGTTAACCCGTTGAGCCCCGGCTAGTTATAATATTTTGTTCACCCCAGCCCCAAGCCATTTTCACTTATTTTTTTTGTTTGCGAGAATGGAAGACAAGGATGAGAAATGAAAAAAAAAACAAAAAAAATTCACCTCTGACATTTTTTTTTTGGGGGGGGGGGGGGGGGCCGGGGGGGGGTTGGGGGGGGGAGCTTCCAAAAAATGTGTTGAGCCAAAATGGAAGAGAATGGTGAGAAATGAACACACAAATAAAAAAAAACTCATTTCGGTCATTTGGGGGGCGGGGGGGGGGGGGGGGTTTCAATAGTTCGTCTCCCCCGCATGACCACCCGCCCCGGAGCACTAGGGTAAAAACTGAGTATGGCATTGTACGGCAAACATCCTAAGGAGTATCTCACATAAATCTCAAGCCTCTAGCTCCCATACGACCGGAGTAATGAAGGTTCAAAGTGGCGGTAAACTAGGGGTGTAAACTATCCCCACTAAGCCCACCACCACCAGCTGCGCGCCTGTCTCGGCCCGCTCACACCTACTGGCCCGGCTCCCCCACACACTACGGTACCGCCCCCTCCTATTCTCCCGCCATTTCCTACCTTACGAGCCACGTAAGTGTTTTTTATATGTCGGACGCACGTGATGCGTCGCTGGGAGTTGGTGATCAAAGACTGCCGACGCAACACGTGCGACGCTGGGTCTCAACGGGTTAAATATTGTTGTAAATTATTTGAATAGTATAATATACATTTTTCAGACAAATACTTACAAAGTTGCGAGTCAATATCAAAGGTGAATACATTTACACCAAAGCAGGTCAAAACCATGTTCAAAACTCATGGTTGCCGAGTTGGTTATGCATTACTATTATTATGTCTTTTAACTGCACATCTACTTTATTATAAGTGTGGTAACATCAGGCTAAGATGTTTGACGTAAATGGTGGGTGGTTTGGTGGCTGGTGGTGTAGAGGTCAGTGAAATCTTTGTTGTTTTAAGAAAGTTATATTCGTCTTTATTATTATCCACGATCACAGAGCAATATTATTATTTTCAGTCAACATTATGTTAGTAATAATATAAAGGTTATTATATAGTTCCGACCTCCATGGAACTTCATATATTTATTGTCGTTATTTCGTATTATACACTTATTCCTTTTCATAAAACTATGTGAAATTGCTCGCAAATGACATGATTTGTATTCGACTTCCAATGTAGTCACAAATACATTGCCGGACACTGCAATAAGATACCTGACAAGTGAGTTAACAAAATATTCACTAAATTCTGGCCATCATCGTATGCAACATAGCAAGTACATGTTAATTTCTAGAAATCGAAATTAAATCATACTGTTGAAGGGGTTAACCTACTGTAGGCACGTGTTCGTCTCTCTTTCTCTCTCTCCCTGTAGTGCACAAAACAGTCTATCTCCTTCCACTTCGAGTATATCCCCGGAATGGAACGCAAAGTCTCCGAGATACTAGCTATTCCTTTTAACCAATTGTAACTCTCTCTCTCTCTCTCTCTCTCTCTCTCTCTCTCTCTCTCGCTCTCTGTAATGCACTAAACAGTCTCTGTCCTTCCACTTCGAGTATCTCCCCAGAATTGACCGAAAAGTCTCTGAGATACTAACTATTTCTTGTAACCCTTGCAACTCACTCTCACTCTCTCTCATCACCAAAAATGTGATTCACAAACTAATCACAATTCCCGGGATAATCGTTAAAAGGTATTTAAGACTCTGACAGGATTTTCTCTTTTTCTCCACACAACTAACCTCCTTTTTTGGAATATTCTTCTCGTTCAGTGTTCATGTGATTAATACATTTGGTATGTAATGATATTGTTTAATGTGCTACAGCAGTTACAGTCTACAGCGAAAATGTATATATAAAGCATATATATACAGTAAATCTATGCAATATATGTATATATACAGTACATATATATATATATATATACCGGGTATATATATATATACAGTATATTGTACTATATACTGTATAATATAATTATTTATATCACACTACCATTGAGGACACTAATTGTTGTAGCACATTTAACAATTACTTTACAAATGTATAGGGAAAAAGTGATATATTCAATTGTTAAGCCTCAAAACACGATACACAATAATTACCTGGTATTTATGATATTACCTGGCTATCATTTTAAATAGGGACGTATTAATTTATGTTTATTTGATAAGCTCAGTACATGTACTGTACATGGGTCTTTCCTATGTTGAATAACAAAATATATTAAGACAAATATATTTAACACTATGTCATCGTACTGATAGTTAAGACAATTTTTTTAAATTATCATTCCGTATGGTTTATATATCAATATCATAAGCTGGCGCCTTTGTAATATAAACATGTATACACGGTATATTACACCTTACTTCAGACATATACAGTAGTTATTTAAATAATATATATATATATACTTCACTTACCCTTATTTTCGAGTTACGATTTCGCTAAATCCTTTATCCATAAATATACTAACGCAGGCAATCAATAGCCAACCAATTAGTGTGTAGGATAATAGTATTACATCAGAAACATTGTAAATTAAACAGGACACTTTTTATAGTAATAACATATAGTCTGGTCACCACTGACGCCTTTCGGAATAGCTTGCAGTCTGAGAAATTTACCGACATATTTCGTCGTGTATATTATATGTAAATTATTTACGTTGGTCTCCACTTTCGTCCTGGAATTAGTATTTTCTCCGAAGTGAAGGTGGGGACGTTTTTCCTTTACACAAACCACGACTTATACCCACACAACACCATTATTTTTACCAGCATTTTCTCACATAATGTTGGTGTTCACGTTTTTTATGAGTGTATATATCAATTACTACAATGGCTGAACACACAGTATTGTCGACCAGACTATCACGTGATGGAGCACATGATTATCGTTACGGATTTGTGATGTTCCAACGCTTCTGAGGTTTTACGGTGCCATGGCCACATAGACTCGTCAAGTAAATGCTCGAAATATTGTCATATAATTAATATAACTTAAAACGTCCGGCCACATTCGAAGATACTGAGACGACAGTATGGCAACACTTAACCCTCTCTGAGTATGACGCGATTTTAAACCTATTGGGGATACTTTAAAGCCTTTGTTACCATCAGGGGTATTTAGAAACCTTTAGTTTAGTTACTTCAACCTCTGCAGTTGTCTTTGAGTTAGCTGTGGGCAGAAAACTAATTTTGGAGAGGTAATTATAAGAGTGAGAGAACTCTATTTCTTATTGCTAATCTGGCAACCTCTGCATCATAAATGCGTGAAAGGGTTAAGAAGGGTATATGTGATGTGTCGAAATATAATTATGCCATCCTGTACCCCCACAATACAGTGAATACCTACTCGAACCCTATAGTACAGTATAGAGAATCTTGGAGGCTTGTGTGAATTACAGAATACTTACGTATATTCCTGAAGCAGAGACATAACAAATAAAATACCAAATATATATATATATAATTATATATATATATATATATATATATTTCTAATCTCTCAGTGGGGTTCGAACCGCCGACCGTCAGGACGATAGCCGACGCTATAATCAACTACACCACGGCAGTCGTGGTGTAGTTGATTAAAGCGTCGGCTATCGTCCTGACGGTCGGTGGTTCGAACCCCACTGAGAGATTAGAAACATTTAGTGGCTCACGTGTATTTGTGATATATTCTCAATATATATATATATATATATATATATATATATATATATATATATATATATATACAGTATATATATATATATATATATATTTTTTTTTTTTTTCTTGTATCACGAGTCAAATTCGCCATGGCATTATCTGCCCCCGTTTTGGAAATACAGGCAACAATCGTAAACCTCGAAAACCAGTTCACTCTCCTCTTCCTGTGACTTAGCTTAGAGAGTATAGTCCAGTCAATGTACACCAGGACCCACCACTAATTGCAACAGAAACGAAACCTGTTTGGATTTGTTCAGTAGGGTACCCTTCATGATATACTAAAAGTCCCACCATTTTTTTTGAGATGATCAATATTTTTATCTGGGTTGAACTTTTGGATTTCTGGATTTTTTTGGATTTTTGTTTATTTTGATTTTTTTTTTTTTTTTTATTTCGTTTTTGGTGCATGTATGACATCAGTATAGGTAGTAGTATTCATAACTACATGTATGTTTTCCCATAAGGTCTGTCTTTAGGCCTATATTAATATTCAACCATTTTCTTTTCAGGGTCATCATGGCAGACTGCATCTTTTGTAAGAAGAAACTGACAGAGGGAGCAACAGTCACACTGGGTGATAAAGGTTGCGAAGGCATAGCAAAAGCAAGTATTCAACGTGAATCCAGTGTTGTGGTGAAACCGGGTGATGTTGTTCACGCAGAATGTAGAATTTGTTTTTGTCATCCGATTGAAATAGAACGGTTCAAGCGGAAACGTTCTTCAGACAGTGAAACAGTGCCCACTCTTCGCTCCAAAGAATCATTTTCATACAAGGACCACCGTTTGTTCTGTGGAACAGGAAACAAATATGGCGGAAAGAAAAAACAATTTGACTTAATTCCAGTTTTGACATTAGGTTTTGACAGCACTATTATTAAGGTTTGTGATGACCGTCAGGATGACTGGGCAGAGAAGGTAAAAGGCAGGGTGTTGTTTGCACAAGACCTCCATGCAGCTGATGCTGTATACCACCAAGCCTGCAGTGTGAACTTCCGAACAGGAAAAGGGGTTCCTCAGTTCGTTGATGTTAAGAGCCTCTCAAAAAAGCGGAAAGTAGGGAGACCATCGGATACAGTTAGGGCTGATGCTTTTCAAAGGGTGACGTCTTTCCTGGAGGAGAACGACGAAGAACAGATGACGATTAATGCTCTAATGAACAAAATGAAGGAGTTCTTGGAGGACACCAATCTGGAACCTTATGGTTTTACTCACATGAAAGGGAAACTTATTGATCATTTTGGAGATAGAATAATAATAACTGAAATCAATGGTATTCAAAATATTGTGACATTCCGAGGTACAGTTTCTGTGATCCTGAACGACTTCTATAAACAGCCCAAGGATAGTGATCCAGAAGCGGAGAAGTTGAGACTGATAGAAACTGCGGCCAACCTCATTAAAAGTGATGTTAAGTCAGTTGTACACCTGAAGGACACTTACCCAACTAATCTTTCTATGAGTGATATCTCAGAAGCTACTAACTATATTCCAGAGTCACTAAGCTTACTACTGAACACCGTTTTTGCTGGAAAAATTAAACGGTTGAAGATGTGCTCATTGGGGCAAGCGATAATGCAGGCTGCCCGCCCCAGAGTTATGACTGCACCATTGCAATTAGGTCTAGGTGTGCAAATGCATTCGCATTTTGCCTCAAGATTTCTGATTGACACACTGAATGCCCATGGATTCTGTAGTTCATATTCAGAGGTGCAAAAATATGAACGGAGTGCAGCTGTCAACCAGGGATTGGACATTCCAGAGTTCCTCCCTGGGCAGTCTGTTCAATATGTGGCCGACAACGTGGATCATGACACTAGGACTCTTGACGGCTCTGGGACATTCCACGGAATGGGTATTATGGCAGTTGTAACACCCAAATGTGATGTCACCTCTGTGGTAAAACGTGTGTCTGTGACAGCAGAGGAGATCGCTGCTGTAGGACACATCAGCATTAAGAAATTCATATCACTTGGTGATGAACTTGCTAATATCAAGTATGAAGCTCTACCAGAGGAACCCAAACACACGGAAAGCCCCAAGGTAGATCTCCTGTGGAAAAACGTCCCTGTCAGTCCGGTTACCAAGACCAGCATGGTCGGGATACATGCAAATGGTAAACAACGGAGACCACCCAGGACAGTCATCCACCATGTTCCTTCCAATGATTGATATGAACCCGAGTGACATGACGTGTGTCAACTCAACTTTACACTTCGTTGCAGAGCATGCCAAGCGCTATGGAGCAACACCAGTGCTCACTTTTGACCAGCCATTGTGGTTCAAGGCAACTCAAATTGTGGAAAGTGCTGGAGAGGACAGTGATCTGCATCCGATTATTTTAAGACTTGGGGGATTTCACGCACTAATGAGCTTTCTGGGTAGCATTGGGCACTTGATGAGAGGAACAGGCCTTCTAGATATATTGGAAGTGATCTTCGCTGGGAACACTGTTACCCATATTCTCACTGGACACGCAGTTGCTCGTGCCATTCGTGGTCATCTCCTTGTAGATTCCGTCCGTCACACACTTCTCTTGAGCAGCCTGTTGGGGATCAAGTTGTCTTTATCTAATGACAATGTGCCACTGGAATTGGAGACAATAGGGAACCTCTATGATGATCTCCTCTCTGGTGAAATCACGCTCAGTGATGTAGAATCATCTTTGTACCTGCAGGATCTACAACAGAAACTTGAGACACACAATATTATGGGAAAACATACATGTAGTTATGAATATTACTACCTATACTCATGTCATACATGCACCAAAAATGAAATACAAAAAAAAAATCCCGCCCCCCCAAAAAAATCCAAAAAAATCCAGAAATCCAAAAGTTCAACCCTGATAAAAATATTGATCCGCTCAAAAAAAATTGTGGGACTTTTAGTATATCATGAAGGGTACCCTACTGAACAAATCCCAACAGGTTTCGTTTCTGTTGTAATTAGTGGTGGGTTCGGGGAAATATCAGCTAATTTGACTGGACTAGTACGGGAAATATAGAATGACCCTTTCTCATCGCTAGGGCAGTTGTTTATCCAATTAGTGACTTGGTGCTGTCCAGAAAACTGCTCTCTCGGTGAATGTTTTGTAGTTTCCTTGTCTTTCTTCAATTATGCAGAGGTGTCTTTAGTAAAACATTGATATGAATTCCACCTCGCTCTCCTATTGTAATTGATTTTATCTTGGTATATATCCTCTTTTTTCTCATATCCTAGCAGATTCCATACGTTATTTTGTCTCCCTTCCGCGTTATTCTCTCTTTTCCACTGATGTTTCTTCCCTATATGTTTTTCCTGACCAACCGACTTTTATCCAGTTTTGGTATTTGTTCATTGTTGTCTTTTCCTTAGCTGTCTATGATATATCTATTTCACAGTTCCCTTTTTCTTTCCACTTATTTATGCTTCTCTTCTCTTACATAATATTATATTCTTCTCCTTTATCTCTTACCTCCTCCCTTAGTTTGTCTTCATGTCACTTTTTCCGCATTTGTCTGGCCCTAACTTTTCCTTTCTCTCCTTCTTACTTTCATTTGTCTGTCTTCATCTCTCTTGTAACTTCTCCCTTCTCTCTTCTGATCTTTCTTTATCAATCATCTCCATCCTTCTCTATCATGTCATATTCCTTTATTTTCCCTTAATTTTATCTCTTCATTTCTGTCCTTCTTTACTTCCCCTGGTGCCAACACATATCCCCCTTTGTGATGCAGTAAGTGTTCTCAAGAGTAATCAACAAGACAAACAAAGTCCTCGATGCAACCTACTTTACCAGTCTCCCAAGGATTCTTACAATAATGCCACTTGTTTTACTGCACGCCTATGCTTAACATGTCTTGTGTTGATTAATACCTTTTATCTATCACATGCAACGCCAATATGATGGCGTAGTTTTAATTTTCGCTTGGCTAATTTTAGACAATCCTATTTAGGTTAGGATCAACCTTAGGAGAGCGCCATACATGATTATGAAACGCCTGTGTATGCTAAATTATTACCTTTGATTCTAACATAATTTGTTATATTTACCATATAAAGCATTATTTCTGCTCCTTGTATGTATATTTTACTTGTATGATGAATATGTCAACAGTGAAGACCAGAATATAGGTGTAAACAGCAAATATCTGTCGAAAAACGTATATTTGTGGCTGGAGGTAGTGGATGCAGGCGAGAGAGAGAGAATGACATAGATGTGCTTCCGGGATCTGCTTGAGGCAAACTGATTGCCTAGTGCCCACCTGTCTTCCGCGCATGGGAAGGGGACGAGGAAGTGCGCAAGATCATGGCTCATCATATTGTGTGCAGAGAAGGGAGGAATAACAAAAATATGAGAAAAATAACCAATAATTGAGGAGGGGGAGAAGAAGGTGGGGGTCGAACACATGTGGGGGAGAGAAAGGAGGTAGTAGAGGGCGAATATCCCACCTAATCACATATTGCTTCCATTTGAGTGCCAGAGGGGCATTTTTTTTTTTTTTTTTTTTTTTTTTTTTTTTTTTTTTATATTTTCATGTGCATTCTTCCGTGAGGACAATCACATCCCCTATACAGACACATCCGAGAGGCCTATCGAGCTCCTCGGGTTAAACAAGCTATCTCTATTAACCCATCATTTACTGGAGGTCCTTGCTAAAATTCATAGGAATAATGCATGCTGTCTTAGTGACATGCTTTACCAAACCTACATCTATCTATTCAAACATATAACTATTTCTAATGGGAATCAAAACGTTTGCTATAACATTTACAAACACACACTAAAGTCAAATGTGAAAACATATGTCATAATAAATACAAATGCCTGTTTAGATATGCAGTAAAGAAAACATTCACACAATTAAGAAACAGTGCGGCACATAGTTAAAATCCATTATCCTGAGCCACATTACGATTAGCCTCAGTATATCTTGATGGAAGTAATGGTTACAGAGTTGTAGAAAAGGCATTTCATTCACATAAACCGAAGTACTTCTTTTTCATCACAGTAGTCAATCTATAGAAAACATTGATTTGAATGTTGCCTAGTTCACACAGTACAATCTTTTAACCCGAGGACTGTCGTAACCTCACTTCGGAGTTTGATGTAAGACTGTGGCAAGCCACACTAGAGGCATGGTATTCAAACATCCACAAAAACCACCCATGCATGGAATTATGGTATTTCTCCAAATCACCACCTCCTCTCTTCCCCCTCCATCTTCATCCCCCTTCTACTTCCTGTACCTCCTTATTCTTCCTGCTCCTACCTTTACTATATCTCTGTCCCTCTCTCTACCATCTTTCCCCTAGCTCAACTCCCTTCCATATCCTCTAATCCCCCCCCCCCCACCCTCACCCCATCAATCTATAATGCAAGGGTTCGAGCGTCAGTGTTAGCCTAAATGTGTGTGAGAGAGAATGTTGGCCGCAGGGCAATACGGCTCCCTCCACTATTCACTCTTGAAAGGTCTATTTAGCAGAATATAGGTTTATCACACATAATATGAGGGAAAGCATTCTTCCTAAGTGCCTTATACTTGAAGGCTATATACATGTGGTGTAATGATATTGCTTATGCGATAGATAAAAGGAATATGTTTAGAATCATGACCTCCCCACCACCACCAATCCCTTGCTCAGTCATTGCCGACGTGCATGCACCAACCATATAACTTTTGACCAGAACCTCGCCATAGCTGAATTGGTTTGCATAGAACAAATATAGATGCTCAGATGTGGGAATGTATTATCCCCTACTGTACCGGAGGATACAGTAATAAAAGTCACCCCCGGTCCCAAGCAATGTAGCCAAAATGGCAAGATAGAACAACCTTCCACCTCAAGAGATGAAGGAATACTGGCTCTCCCAGCATTCAGAGGGTTGGATATAAGCTGAGAAGTTTTGCCATATCGAGAGCAGTGCTTAAACGGTCGTGGTACCAGAAACAGCTTGATACAAGCAGTTACAAGGAAAGTACATTACTGACGGCTCCCAGCCGTTGCTGGGACTGGTGAGTGACTTATCTACTGACGGCTCTCAGCCGTCACTGGTATTGGATGGGTTAAGAGGAAATTTATGTACTTTTAAACACATTTTACAAGACCCAATTTTTACCGATACTCACGCATAGGGAGATTATCCCTCCCATCATCCTCACGCAGTCCCAATATCGTTGATAATACTATAATTTTGTTTTCTGGTTCACAGATTATCTGGAGCTGAACCCATCCATTTAGTTGCTGTGATAAGTATTCCTTTCTTATAACCCCTACTGTACCAGCGACGTCGATATCATTTTTATTCTACCTATATTTAGACAATTATGTGTAGTTTAAGCCGGCTAAGGCTAGACTATGTTATTTGAAACGTCCCGCCATGCGGAGGTATTTTGGTTCATTCCCGACGAAAATCGTCATTTTACCATAAATATCGTTATTACTTATTCATATGCGCCTGTTTTACGTTTTATATGAATATATTAACATTTAAGAGCAATAAAACTAGTGGGAATAGTATTTGGGGTGTGAAAAAGACGTATTATTGCCGACCGGTCCATTTATAAGGAGAGATCTGCGGCGGCATATATCCTGTCCTCCCGAGTTCGCAAGCGACACTGACGTAGCAAGTAATGAACAGGAATTATCTCACCTAATCACATATTGCTTTGTTTTGAGTGCCAATGGGGTGTTTTAAAAGGTTTTTCTTGGGCCTTGGATCTTATGAGGACCTTCCTCTTCCACCACCAAAACCTCTTATGAGGACGCTCGCCTTTCCTGGGTTAAGAAGCATCTGTGGTAGTAAAAAGGGTTAAGTGGGATAGTTCGAAGCCTGTTAATTGCTGGAGGCCCTTTTAAAGCTGAATAAAATCTTCTAATAGTAGCCAGAATAAAATTAAAAGTACATCACCGGTACTGTAGTTAACAGTAGCCTATTCTACCTTCTTGTTATCCTGTTGACTCGGGGGTTGCCATTTCTCATTCAAAAATAGAGTTCTCCTAATCTCAATATTACCTCTCCAAAATTCGTTTTTGGTCCACAACTCACTCAAAGACAACTACAGAGGTTGAAGTAACTAAACTAAAGATTTGTAAACACCCCTGATGGTCACAAAGGCTTTTAAGTATCCCAGAAAGTGCGCAAATCGCATCCTGTGTGTGAAAGAGTTAAGGACCATTATGTTTCTTGTTGCTTGTCTTCCTTCCTTTGTACAGACTTCAACGTGTATATCTTTCGCACAACTTTAGATTAGGCATTGCATCGACCTATAACGTTCTGCCTAAGTTAACAAAATTATTAAAGATTATAGCTGGTCGTCTAACATATTATTATTCACCCTCTTATTGGCGCTGGTTTGGATTTGGTGAAAATGTCTCTGAGAGTCGATGATATTAAATCAATTGGCGATATTCAACCCATTGGCCTTGGCAAAATATGCTCGGCAATATATTATGAATACTTGATTTCCATCCATACCATTATGTTAGATCATTCCACAATATGATGTGTTTTATTAGTACAGAGGAGTACAAAGGAGTACAAAACAGTACAAAGGAAATCAAGTAACAACAGATCTAGTGACCCCTCTAGGCTGCTTGTCCTCCAAATCACTGAGGATCAAGTGTCCAAATAGTGGTTTAGAGTGGGTAAGGGACAATTAGAAAGGAAACTACTGCCCTGGAACTAATGTCCGTGGCAGGATTAGGAAGTTAGTAGGGGACAGATGGGTTAGTAACATAACACAGTTATACCTACCTAAGGTACCTACCTAAGGTTGTGTTCGCCACTCTCCTAGCAGCACCGAGGAGCGCGTCGCCCCTCGTTGTGGGTTGTGTTTTGGTGCAGCAGACTGTTTGAAGAGACAGCACGCTCCCTTGCGAAGATGGGCTCGTCTGGCACTTTTTGCAGTTCGACATCGAGGGCTCTCTTGAAGTTGTCTAAAGAGACGCCCCTCATGTCTCTCACTCGCCGTGGGAGTTTGTTGAAGAGACGTGGGCCTCTGTGTGATAACCAGCCCTCTCGCAGAGAGCCCATAGCACCCCTGTTATTCATCCAGGGGATATTGCATTCCCAGCCTCTCCTATCACTGAATTTCATGACTATCGGATGTAGGTTTGGTACTAAACCCTCTGCAATTTTCCATGTGTATATTATTAGGTAACGTTCTCTTCTACATTCCAGCGAGTACAGTTTCAGTGCTCTTAAACGATCCCAATAGTGTAGCTGTTTTACCGAACTTATATGCAAAATGAAATTTCTTTGTACACTCTCTAAGCCATTTATTTCACATGCTTTGTATGGGGATGTTAATACGCTACAGTATTCAAGCCGCGGTAGCACTAGAGATTTGAAGAGCGTTATCATGGGTAATTCACTGCATGTTTTAAATGTACGCAGAATCCAACCCGTTAAACGTTTCGCAGCCGCAACTTTGACCTGGTTATGTTCTTTGAAACTCATATTTTCAGACATTAACACCCCAAGGTCTTTCACACTGTCTTTCCGTTCTATTATGTGGTTAGATTCTGTTAGGTAGTTTGTGTTCTCTTTAACCCACTGAGCCCCAGCGACGCACTGTTTGCGTCGGCAATGTATGCAACGCTAGACCCCAGCGAAGCGAACATTGCGTCGGCTACTAAAAAATCTATTATTCGGCTCGTATGGTAGGAAATGGCTTGAAAATTGGAGGGGAGGTACCGTAGAGTGTTGGCGAACAGGGACGGTATGCGTGAACCGGCCAACCAGGCCGCCCGGGTGGTGGTGGTGGGATTAGTGGCGCCACTTTACCCACTTATTTCACCGCGACTTTGGACTTTATCTACTCCTGTCGTATGGGAGCTAGAGGCTTGAGATTTGTGTGAGACACTCCTTAGGATGTACGCATTACAATACCATACTCAGTTGTCACCCTAGTGCTGCCGGGCGGGTGGTCATGCGGGGGAGGTGATGAAAAACACTGTACCCACTTATATCCAACCGACTTTCGACCTCATTTACTCTAGTCCTATGGTAGCTATATGCTTGAAATTTGTGTGAGACACACCTTAGGATGTACACATTACTTGATCATGCTCAGCTATCCCCCAAGTCCTGCCGGGCGGGTGGTCATGCGGGGGAGGTGATGAAAGACACTGTACCCCCTTATCTCCCAATGACTTTCGACCTCATTTACCCTTGTCCTATGGTAGCTATTGGCTTGATATTTGTATGGGATATTCCTTAGGATGTAGGCAATGTATGGCAACCCACAAATCTCGGTTTGTTGGGACAAGGGACGTGCGTGACAAAGGAAAGTCAGTTTACCCATACATCTCGCAAGTGCAACACCATGTCGGATTTACCACGCCGTTACCCACGCAGGAGAATATCCCTGGCCGATGCCATAGCCATAATTGAGGAGAGTGATGTGCCTGATAGTGACACTGGATCATCAAATGACGATTCAGAGGACGAATATAGTCCCACTGTGGCCGAGTATGATGAAATGCATAAGGAGGAACCCTATCTCCCCATCGCTGAATGGTACGCCAGGTTACAACAAAGGGAGGTGAGTAGCTATCGTTCCCCTGCTCCCCCTCGTGACATAGTGGAGTCCCCAGCAAGTGGGGAAGAGGAAGATGACCCAGACCCCGGCCTTCAGCAACATTCCACTTTCTCATCGTAGGGCTGAGAAGAGGAGAGGTGAGGATGATGGGGAGGAGGAGGACGGAGAGGAGGAGGAGGTGGGTCAAGCTCCGACACCACACGTGCCTCGCCGTGGTGGTGCTTCCCCGCGTTTGCCTTACCCACCACCCCCCATTCCCTCTCCACTAAAAGCACCAACCCCTCACACTTTCTATGGCTTGCGCAGGGGTGCAGCCATATTAGCAGCGCAGCCATTGACTTCTTCTTCAGAAGCAACAGATGAGGATATGCCTGCCCTCGAATCATCTCCACCACACCACCCACGCCACCACCAACGCCCTGCCGCACGCCGCCTGTTTCCCTCATCACCCCGGATTGACTCGCCCCCACCATCACCTCCCGGACCACTACCATACTCACCTGTACCTTCTCCTCAGCCTGGGACCTCCCACAGACACGACACCCAGACACCATCACCGCCTGAGTTGCCACAACGCCCTGATCGTGCGCAATGCCCTATCAATGCACGTGGGAGTGCCCGTGGTCCTGTGCGTGGGCGTGGCCGAAGGGTGTCTAAGGTGACCCTAATACGCCCCACCCCTGGCGGTGCGAGAGCAAGGGCTGGGTCGGCTCGACCAAGGCCGAGGATGAGGGCAGGGGCAAGAGGGGCAAGAGTGGCAAGAGGGACAAGAGGGCCAAGAGGGGCAAGAGGCAGGGCAGGGCCCCCCCCCGCCGCCCTGATGGTGACTCCCCTCCTGACGACTCTGGTGACGAAGGTGTGGGATTGGGTCGATGGAGACAACTTTGTGCCCACCGACTACAACTTTGTGGACGCTGGGATTGCCGGCTCTACGCTCCCAAACCAGGGGCGGCAGACCACGAGACTGGAGATCTTCAGGCAGTTCTTCACTACAAATCTCGTGGCTCTAATTGTTGACCAGACCAACTGGTACAATTATTATTTCATGGCTGGGAAGGAGCAGTCAAAATACTCCACAAGGCTGTCATGGTGCTCCCTAGATGTCCCAGAGTTTTACACATTCTTGGCCATTGTAATGCTGATGGGGGTCACAAGGAAATCCTCCATAAAAAAGTATTGTGTGGGATAAAACTGGTTCCTTGTCATCTCAATCACTAGACCTTTTCAACCAGTAGCTCTCAACCAGTGCCAAATTAACCCCGACCAACCAACCAAACCAGTGCCAAAATATAGTTCTAACCTTACCTAATTTAACCTAACCTAAACTAACCGTATTGGTTGATTTGGTACTGGTTGAGAGCTACTGGTTCAAATGGTCTACTGGTTGAGTTGTCCGGTCACCGATAAAACAGTGTGTGCATACCCTGGGAGAAAAGGTGGTGGCAAAACTTATTTCAGCCAGCGTTACACAACCATTATAATTGATGGAATGTAACAGTCAGATAATCAATACGAGATATAATGTATATATATATATATATATTATATATATATATATATATATATATATATATATATATATATATATATATATATATATATATATATATATATATATATATATATATATATATATATATATATATATATACACAAAACACAACATAAAACAACGAACAAACACAGACAAAACACAAATTCACACACATCTAGGTCACCCTGGAGAAGACCCAGAGACCAGGGTCACCAAGGTCGCTCCAGCACTTCCCCGGCCCCCAACCACCCGGAGAGGTTCCGATCTCGGCAGGCAGACATGCAGCGGAGCCGAAGCTGCAAGCCCGCCCACCACACTTCGAGGCGCACCCTTCATATTAATCGTCTCCCCGGGCCAGGCGCCTGATGGACTACTATCTAGTCCAACTTGCGCCCGACCCCTTCCCCCAAATTACCACGTGTTCACTCAACTATTGACAAACATTCTCCATTCATTCCTGCTTATTACCACTTCCTTTGCCTGATCTATAGTTATTCCTCTATCATCCAAAGCTTGTCTTACACAGTCTCTCCATTTCAATGGGGTTTTCCTGCCCTTCTATCCCTCCTTGTATCTGACTCATATATTCTCTTTGTAAGCCTTTCATCTCCCATTCCTTCCACATGACCATACCAGCTCAGCACCCTTCTGTCCACTCTGGCTGACAAGTGTCATATGTATATGACAAATTATATATATATATATACATATATATATATATATATATATATATATATATATATATATATATATAAATATATTATTATATATACATTATAGGGGAGGCATGGTATTATTGGGATTGCATTTGTGCTGTACCTAGTATCAGTGCATTACAACAAAGCCCACCGAAGCGCCAAAAAGTACCCAGCTTCACCCTATGAATAAAATCAATCTACTTTAATAACGACTCGGACGCAAATAATTACGAGCTATAAGGTTAAACATAATATCAGTTTATAATAATCGGGCAAAAACAAATATATACCATAGTGTGAAGTATTTTTGATCGAGGATATATGCTGCTACAGTGGTTGCACAAGTGACTCGGGCCTTAGGGGAAAACTTGTTCGTGAAACCTTCTGACGAGTCTTGTTAGCGATCTACTGGGTGAACACTGAAGAAATCATATATGAAACGTAAATGAAGAAAACCTATTTATGGTCCACCTTATTAGAAACAAATCTCCCTAATCATCCAGCTTCACCCTTTGAATAAAATCAATCTACTTTAATAACGACTCGGACGCAAATAATATAAAGAGGGTGAGCTAAACAGCCATACTAATATTTACGAACGTTATAGTCTAAATAGTAAGAGAGAGGATGATATAAAGAATGAGGAGGAACTACTTGAAATATATCAACTTTATAATATTATGACTATTACTCTTGGGATGGTAGTGATAATTTTAATTAATGTCTAATTAGTATGACCTGGGGGATGTGTATATTAAATGTGTATATTAAATATAGATGTGACCAAGTGACATAAGGGTGACACTGTAGAGGTATGTAGTAGAACAGAGGGACACATAGAGGGAGAGGAACTTTACTGTAATATGAGGCATGGGGACGACATTAACATTTACATTTATAATTCGATTCTCTACTATTTTTTCTGTTAAACCCGATATTTCGCAGTACAGTGTGCTAATAATCTGGCTTAAATATACTAACGCTAATACTATCTGATAGCATTCGGTTTACTAACCAAATGAAAGATAGCATTCAACTCCGTATATATGTTATTACATCATTTCATTTGTCCTCATCTATAGTAAGTCTTTCATTGTCTCTGCCCAAGAAAGCACATATATTTTGGGGGGCGGTGACTCGGTACTCTTAGTCAAATATCTCGTATTTCTCAGTAACTTGCGCGCCCAGGAAGGGCCCTATACATATTATTTCATCTTGTCTTGTCTTTTTCTTCTTCTCCGCCTTTCAAAACATCAATGCTGGCCAGTACACTGCTATACTCGTTCTTGTCTTCCATCAACTGGTTCTGGCTGTGGATTGCTTGTGATGAGGTGTGAAGGAGGGGTATATGAGTGCAAGCTCTCGGATACTTGAGGTACAAAGAAATGCAAATGAGTACAAAGGAAATCAAGCAACAACAGGTCCAGCGACCCCTCAAGGCTGCTTGCCCTCCAAAACACTGATGGCCAAGTGTCCAAGCAATAGTTTAGAGTGGGTAAAGGAACAATGGAAAGGGAAGACTGCCATGGGACACATTTCCGAAGAAGGATTAGATGTTAGTAGGGGACAGTTGTTATTAATATAATAGAAGGAAACAAACACACTTTATTAATTTACAAATTTAATCAGTCGTGGATTTATGGCAAGGTGTTTGTCTAAGAGAAGTTTTAAAAAGTTGACAACTCGATTGAAGAAGAATTTCTTAGATTCGTATGAGTTAAAATATTTACCAATACTTTAACAACCGTTCACACCGCATGTAATTTGATTGGTCGATAGTGAAATATTTATTACCGTTCATATTGTCGATGCCTTTGATGATTTTGAACTTTTGAATTATGTCGCCTCTTAATCTGCGCTAGGTTAAAGGAAATGGATTTAATTTTCTAAGACGCTCCTCGTGTGGTTTGTTCTTTAGGCAAGGTATAATGTTGGTAACTCTACGTTGAACTCGTTTTAGCTTGTCTATAATATTTTGTTAGTAAGGGCACCGGGAGTAAACGCAATATTCCAGGAGAGGGCGGACTAAGGAAGTGTAAAGTTAGGATTACATCATTGGATTTATGCTCAAATGACCTGCCTGTAAAGCTAATAATTGTGTTTGCCTTCTTAACAACTTCTCAACATTGTTGACTAGGTTTTAGGTTACTCGATATTGTTACTCCAAAATCAGTTTATCTGTCTACACTCTTTAGTTGGGTGCCATTCATTGAATAGTTTACTTTCTCATTTCGGTTTCCGATATGGATTACTTTACATTTATCCGCATTGAAACACATTTACCAAATTTGAGCCAAATGTGACAACTTATCTAGATTATGTTGCAATTCTTCAACATGTTCATTTGAGAGTACGATATTTGCAATTTTTGTATTGTCAACACACTTTGAGATTGTACAGGGGAGACCCTCATCTATGTCTTTAATGTCAACTAGGAAGATAACTGGCCCCAGTACCGATCACTGGGGTATCCCGCTAATTACATTGATCCATTTGGATGTTTTACCGTTCATGACTACTCTTTGCTTTCTGTCACGGAGCCAATGTTCTATCCATTTCAACATACGCTACAGTGGCACGATAATCGGTGCCACTTACAGGTGGCGAATTCTATAACAGATATAACAGATATATATACGTCTTGTATTCCATGCACTTTTAGTTTTATCAATAAATGTTTGTGGGGAACTTTGTCATAGGCCTTTTGAAAATCAAGGTATATAATATCTACAGCTTTACTCTCATCATATGGGTTGACGATATCGTGGAAGATGTCTAAGAGGTTTGTTAAGCAGGAGCCTTTATTACAAAAACCGTGTTGAGTATCTTTAAGTATGTTGTTTTCCTCTAAATGAATTACGAGTGTTTCTCTTATGAGTCTTTCTAGCATTTTACATACAACTGAGGTTAAGCTAATTGGACGATAGTTACTAGGTAAGGATTTGCTGCCTTTTTTTAATATCGGTGTTACGTTGGCGAGCTTCCACTGATCAGGCATAGTCCCAGACTGTAAACATTTATTGAAGAGCAATGTCAGTGGTTTGGAGAGCTCATACTTAGCTTCCTTTAGAACTCTAGGCGAGATCGTATCAGGTCCAGGCGATTTATTTACCTTGAGTTTATCTAACCATTTCAAAACTTCTCTCTCTGTAATGCTGATACTGCTTAGAACGTCAGAATTATCTATCTGAACCGGCGATGCTGTAGGGATATTACTAAGGTCTTCTGTTGTAAAAACTGATGCATAGAAGGTGTTGAGGGCGTTACTCATGTTTTTGCTTCATCTAGTGTAATTTCCTTATTCATCGACTAACAGTCCAATCGCCCTTTCTACTTTGTCTAGGAGTGTGGTGTGAGAGGATACTCCTCACACATGTGAACAATACTCAATACAAGGACGTACTGTGCCCCTGTACAGAGCCAGAAGCTGCGCAGGGGTAAAGAACCCCTTGAGGCGGTTGAGCACATCCAGCTTCTGGGAGGCTGCCTTAGCAAGACTGGTAATATGGCCCTTCCAATTGAGAGCAGAAGAAAAGGAGACACCGAGAATATTGAGAGAAGATGAAGGATTGATTTTTGTATTGTTGAAGTGTAAGGGAAGTTCCGAACAGGTAGTAAGATGACGCACTGTGCCCCTGTACAGAACAAGAAGCTGTGCAGGAGTAAAGAACCCCCGGAGGCGGTTGAGTACGCCCACCTTCTGGGAAACTGTTTTAGCAAGAGTGGTAATGATCTTTCCAAAGAGAGATCAGAAGAAAAAGAGACAACAAAAATATTTTGAGAAGATAAAGGGCTAATATGTATGTTGTTAAAGAGTAGGTCATAGTTTTCTGGAAGGGCGCGACGAGTAGAAAGATGGAGAAATTTAGTTTTGGAAGCATTGAAAGTAACAAGGTTTTCTCTGCCCTGATTAGAGATAGTAGAGAGATCAGAAGATAGGTGTTTTATGGCCTCCTTACGTGAGTTTTGGAGTTCCTGCTGTGAATGGTTTTGTGGAAGGCTTGTTGAATAGTGTAATGTAGAGTCGTCAGCATATGAGTGTATGGGGCTGGAGGTGCAGTTGAGAAGGTCATTAATGAATAATAGGAAGATAATTGGAGGTACGACAGAGCCCTGAGGAACACCGGAGTTGATAGGTTGAGGAAATTAACAGTGGCCGTCCACAATCCCAGCTATGGAACAGCCGGAAAGGAAATTAGAGACAAAGGCGCAGATGGAAGGATAGAAACCGTAGAAAGGAAGTTTGGATATAAGGGATTTGTGCCGGACTCTATCGAAGGCCTCCGATATATCTAGCGCAAAAGAAAGAGGTTCACCGAAGTCCTGAATGGAGGATGACCAAGAGATAGTAAGATAAGAAAGAAGATCACTAGGAGAATGGCCGTTAAAAAAGCCATACTGGCGGTCAGAGAGCAGGTTGTTTGAAGATAATTGCTTAAGAAATGTTGATGTAAGAATAGTTTCAAAAACTTTAGATGATGTAAGAAATAAGAGCAATTGGATGATAGTTGGAGGGTTGAAAGCGGTTACCCTTCTTTGGGCAGGTTGAATGAGAGTGAATTTCCAGCAAAAAGGGAAGACGTTAGAGAAGACACATAGATGGAAGAGTTTGCCTAGGCAGGGAGTCAGCACGGAAGCACAGTTTTTGAGTACAACAGGAGGAGCACCGTCCGGTCCGTACGCCTTCTTCGTATTTAGCCCAGAGAGGGTGGCAAGTACATCCTTGGAAGAGATTATGATATTAGGCATAAGTAGTGAGTATGTTTAGTTAAGTCATATTGCAAGACACTAAAATGACAGGTCACAATGTAAGACTTCTTTCAGTACGGTCATACTGTATGAACACTTTTAATGTCATACAGATATACCCATAGATCTTTCACTCCATTGGTTCGGTACTTTCAATTCATAAGCCTTTGGCTTTTCACTGCATTATATAATGTGTCTCCCCCATAGATGAAAGAGTAATAGTCGTTAGTTTATTTTTGTTCTGCTTTTTTTTTTCTTGTTGAAAGATGCGTGAGGTGCTTGTTTAGTGTAATGAAATTAGTAGCTAGAGTCTTTACCTTCGGTGTAGGTGAGACAAACAGAAACAGTGAGGGAAGCCAGATAAACGAAATAGGAGTTCCAGCAACTCCCTATCACATGTCTATGAGGCCTTCCCTGGGTATTGAACTGCTCCATGGGTGTCTACAACTACCCCATATTTGCATAAGATAGTCTTCATTAGTTATATAATGTTTAAAGAAAACATATATTTATGAAACAATAAGCAGAGAGCAAAAAAGTCTTTGTTAAAGTAAATATTTTGTCTAAGACTGAAGGAAACAATATTGAGTCAAATCAATATTATAGCAGGAAGAAAGTTAGCAGCATATTACAATTAACACTTGCAATGTCATGTCTAAAAGAAATATACACTCAGAAACAATAAATACATACACAAAGAGTAATAATAGAGGGAATGAAGATTTCGAGAGACAGAAACGAGCGAGGTACGTGGAGAGTAAGAGGGTGGTGAAGAGAATAGTGAAGGAAAGTAAGAGAAGAGTAGATGAGAAATTTGGAAGGAATCTGAGTGTAAAATAGAGGGAGAGTAAGAAACTGTTCTGGAAAGAAGTCAAGAAAGTTAGGGAAGGTAGCAAGGGAAACAGTAAGGGTGTGAAAGATAAGAATGGGAGAATGCTAGCCGAGAAGCAAGAGAGAGTCGAAAGATGGAGGGAGTACTTCAATGAGTTGCTAAATGTAAGGAATGAAGAGCCAGCAAATATAGCTGGATATGGTATGGGAGGGAGAAGAAAAGAAGTAGTGGAGGAGGAGGTGGGGATCAGGGGGTCAGAAGTGTGGGAAGCCATGAAAAGAGTGAAGTTGGGGAAAGCACCAGAAACAGATGGAGTGTGTGGGGAAATGTTGAGGTATGGTGGTGAGATAGTGATCGAATGGGTATGGAAGATGTGCAAACTAGCATGGGAGAAGGGGAGTGCACCCGATGACTGGAAGACTGGCATAATAGTCCCCCTAAATAAGGGCAAAGGGGAAAGAGGAGTGTGTGGTAACCACCGAGGAATATGTCTTCTAAGCGTAGTAGGGAAGGTATACAGTAGGGTAGTGATTGAGAGAGTGAGAGTGAGAACGGAGAAATGGTTAGGCGACAAGCAGGGAGGTTTTAGGAAGGGAAGAGGATGTGTAGATCAGATTTTTACCCTGAATTGTGTTGTGGAGAAAAATCTGGAGAAGAAACAAAAGGTGTATGTTGCCTTTATGGACTTGGAGAAGGCCTATGACAGAGTGGATAGAGAAGGTTTGTGGAAAGTACTTAGAATATATGGAGTAGATGGCAAGTTGCTGAAAGCATTGAAGAGTATGTATGAGGGTGCAAAGGCGGCAGTACGTGTGGAGAGTGAGCAGAGCGAGTTCTTTGACCTGAAGGTTGGTTTGAAATAGGGGTGTGTGATGTCCCTGTGGTTGTTTACTGTATATATGGATGGAGTCATGAAAGAAATACTATCAAAAGCAGTGGATGTTGGTGTATCGCTGAAAAAGGGAGGGAAATGAGTGAAAGCTGCCTTTTTTTTTTTTTTTTTTTTTTTCTATATTCCAACTTACTTCCTCTCGGGCATAGGCTGAGAGCCTTAACATTCACCGCTTTACAATGAACAGTGAAGCCCGTGAGGTCTTTTTCCAGTCTAGGGAGTGAGACATGTGAAGCACGTAGAGTACAACGAGCACCTGCCATCTTGCCTTCACATGAGGCACGGTGCTCACTCATGGCTCGAAACGACCCCATCTCTGAAGCCACCTCGTTCCCGTGCTTCACTGTCTCACTGCTGTTTGCGGATGATATAGTTCTGATGAATGATAATCAATGGGAGCTGCAGGGTTTGGTAAATGAATTTGGAACAGTGTGCAAAAGACGGAATTTGAAGGTAAATGCGGGGAAGAGCAAGGTTATGGTATTCGAAAGGGGTGAAGTCACAGAGTGTGAGGTGAAGTTGAACGGTCAGTCTATGGAGATCGTCAGCTCTTTTAAGTATCTGGGCAGTGTGTTGAGTAAAGATGGGACTGTGAATGAGGAGGTGCGGGAAAGGGTGCAACAGGGGAAGAGGGTTGTAGGAACGTTGCAAGCAGTAACAAGAAATAGGGTGGTCAGTATGGAAGTGAAGAAGTCCTTGCATGACAGTATGGTAATCCCGACACTAACTTACGGAAGAGAAGCATGGACGTTCGGGAAGAGACTTAGACCAAGAGTGAGAGCGGTGGAAATGAGTTACTTGAGAAGTGCGTGCAGAGTTACATGGAGGGATAGACAGACGAATGAGGAAGTAAGAAGGAGGTGTGGTGTGGAGGTAGATGTGCTGGTAAGTGTGAAAAGGAACAACTTGAGATGGTTTGGCCATATGGAACGTATGGAAAGCGAGAGATTGACTAAGAGGGTGTACGAGAGCGAGGTGGAAGGACAGAGAGGGAGAGGTGCACCGAAGGAGAGGTGGAAGGATGGAGTGAGGAAGTATATGAATGAAGGCGGTGCTGGTTGGGAGGAGGGGCGTCGACTGACTGGGGACAGAGGTGCATAGGGGCGGTTCGTTCGTGGCCACCCCTTCGGGGAGTGTGGCGTCGGGCCATAGATAGATAAAAAGAGTAATAATATGAAGTCTACAATAAACGCACATGTTTAAATATTCTTGGCTAGGGACACTGCAATGGAATATATCCAACTATGATGGTATTTAACTGAAAGCTATTATTTCGAACAAATTGGTAATTCCAACCAAACAAACGAGTAAAGTATTTTGTCAATAACCGGTCAAGTAAAACAGGACGGGCAGTTGGGAGCTCCACGTCTCTGTAATGTTCATTAAGCCAGACTCTCTATCTTCATAATTCACTTGGACATGTTTAATGGTGGTGTCTTACGAGCGATTTTACTCGGTATTTATGGACAATTGTTGTCTAGCAGTTGAAAAATAATAGCTTCATGAGAATTAAGCTACGTAACATGTCTATATCTACCTGCGATTTAGTGTCCGATCCCAATGTGAAAGAGCTTCAAAATAGTACGAGAACAAATATTGCTCATGGAAAATTCACGGTAATATCGCTCGTGTTACATCGCCTGAAGGGAGACAAGGAAGGGAGACACTGGTAAAGGAAAACAAATATCAGATAGTAAATCTATTTACGGAACAACTGGCAGCAAAATATTACAAACAAACGTGGTTGAAACACACCGATAATTTGATATATCAACAAGGTTGTGTGGGGAGGATCCTTTCACAACGCACTCCTAGACAAAGTAGAAAGGAAAGCCTTTCGTATCATTAACTCCCGTCCACTCACCAACTCTCTGCAATCTTTCTCGCTATTATTTCGCTACAACAATAATCAGTGTTCCTCAGAGCTTTCCCAGTGTATACCACCTCCTCTATGTAGGGTACGTAGTACCCGTCTTGCAACACAATCCCACCCCTACTCTGTGCAACTCTCCAACCCAAGAGTGAAACACTATTCTCACACTTTATTCTATTCAACTGCTGAGCTCTGGAACTCTCTCCCAGAATCAGTCTTTCCCTCTTCCTATGACTTAAATTGCTTCAAACTCAGTGTGTCCAGGCATTTTAGCTCGAACGTCCCTTGATTTTGGCCCAGTCACTTTCAAATCTAGGGGAGGCACTCGCTGCAGGCAGTTATACCTTTTGTCTCCCTCATTCACATAGAAACAAAACAAAATATATATATAGACCTATATACAGTATATATACTGACATTACCTTTTGTTTATAATTTAAACAAAATACAAATTGTTGTATTAAGCTGCTATGCATTAAGATATTTACTACAGAAGGGTCGATAGTTGAGTGCAAGGTTTTGTCATTAAAAACTGCGCAAACATTCAACAATTCTCAAAAATATGAACAATTTTGCATAATATACAGGTATTATATTGCAGAGGCACAACATTTACTAGGATACAATATCTTGTGTGTATAATAGATGAGCAAGTTTCTTTAGGTATATTGTATATGTGAGAAAATGTAGCCTGGCATTAAAAACTGTGACTGACAAAATACATAAAGACACATTATAGTATACATAAATAAGTGATATTAAGTAGATGAAATAATGACGATTATGCATACGGTAGCCTAATGGGAATTGTAAAGTGTAAGCAATAACATGACTGTTCTATAATAATACTGTAAATTATGAAATATGTCACTGTCCTTCCGCCTATGAGACAATGCCAGCATCAACGGACACCAGTATCAACGGACACCAGTTAACCCTAACTCTGTGAATACTAAGGGGAGATGGGCCATTTTTCTGGCCACCCTTCATCCTCATGTTTAGCCCCATTAGTCTTCAGATTTTACGACGTTCGTTTCATTAATTTGGTAATTTTAAGACCTTTTGCCTAATTTCTTTGTCAATATTAAGACTTTTCGTATCATTTAGGTGTCGATTTGTTCATGTCGAGTGATAGCGCGCCTGTAATTTAAGAAGGTCGGGACAATTTTATATCGAACAAATTACAAATTTATCTTGAAGGAGGGTCTTGAGCGGGTGATTTTTTTGTTTTAGCATCAGGAGGAACAGGGAAGAAACAAAACAAATAATACAAACATACATAAATCATCCCCCCTAAATATATTTTTACGACTGAGGTTTAAATATATCAGGGCTCTTATTCATTAGACTAGTAATGGCATAAATTCTACAACGGAAAGCGCTAGATCCAACCTCTGATGTATATTCCCAGTGAACAAAGAACACAAATACTCTACAGAGTTCTATATGAAATAATAGGTTATCAAACTCTCAATAAATGTGCGTCTACTCTAGGCTTAATGTTATGTGAAAACAGCCTATTACTACCTATAACCGAAGGTGCTTGGTTATGGTATACAAAGTAAGGTGGTAAGAGAAGTTAC
This sequence comes from Paralithodes platypus, assembly GCA_032716605.1. NCBI lineage: Eukaryota > Metazoa > Arthropoda > Malacostraca > Decapoda > Lithodidae > Paralithodes > Paralithodes platypus. Next base: position 15,676,996 of record CM064480.1, on the reverse strand, counting down.
AGCTTACGTTACTTTAATCAATAAATGTCAGGCACTCCTGCGTGAAAGAAAGTGCACTAAAGCCCTTCAACACCAACAAGGAATCTTCTTTAAATGTTAGATGCTATCAAGATGCTCGAATCGGAAATGGAACCCATAAAGGCAGGCAGCGGAACAATGCTCGTGCAGGCTATGCCCACAAAAGGCAGGATATATAATGCAGTCGGAGCCAAGAATATCCTAAACGCTACAACAATAATAATAATCGCCACGACAATGCAGTATTCCTATCAACAAAAAGAGCCTAAGTCGTTTGTGTCTCAATACATCAAACTAGGCTGCGAAATGCTTGTGTAATCATAAACGGGTATGCATAATAAGAGTAATTGGTTTAATATACTTAATGTCTACTATGACTGATAAAGTCTAGCTAGAGTCAATGATACGAGATACTGGTGCGCATGGCATGCCGCATAGCCTAGTGCAAATCTCAAGTCTGTGCGTCAAGTATTACGTTATAGGGAAGGGTAGCTCTCTTGAGAAACCTTAATACCGAAGTATTAAGCATTCTCCTGGCGTACCTCAAAGACAAACAACCAAGTTTAGAACAGTGCAGAATGGTATAGGCAAAAAGCCCTCATTCGTGCATGCTCTACTCTCAATGGCACACAGACTAGAATTTACCCAATCAACTCCAGTTCTCAGGTATGTCGTGCAGCTTTTAACTAAAGCCAGCACCCATCGGAAACAATACCTTATAATATCAGACTCATAGTCTAGCATTATCTAATCCAGCAGAACACTAATAATTGTAGGAAGCGGTACTGAACAATATGGATGCCAACCAATGCTTTGTGATCAACTTATCTTAACTAAAATAAATGGGTTATGTGAGACCTTAACGCACAATACAACTGGCCAGCATGAAACTGAATATGCAGAGTTAACCAGAGGGGGTATGATATTAATAAAAGGTGGTGAAAGATATGGGAAATGAGAGAGATAGGCAGAGGAAAAGGTTCTCAGGTGCAGAGAGGGGTCAGATATCAAAGGGATAAGAAGGATGCGTTCTAGAGACCAGATCTGAGGGAGAGAGAGGCAAGGGAGCTGTATATATACTGGCACTAGCTTGGACCGCGTGGGCAGGGCGGTATCAAGTCCTCCAGCCAATCCCCAGGAGGCCAGCCAGCCATGACGTCATCGAGCATGGTAAAAAACACTGCGCGCCTCCTCTCACTCTGTTCTACTCTCTCTCTCTCTCTCTCTCTCTCAAATCCTATCATTCCTACTAATGATAAAACTTATACTTTGCAATTAAATATATAAAGCCTTGACATGGGCGAAAACATAGAGCCTTTCTGGACTGCCCATAACACAAGCTTTCATATGAAATAAAGCACACAATAATACATCAACTGTAGCCACATCCACTGCCCTGGCGATCCTAGCGAGTCACCGTAGGACAAGCCATGCGGTTCTAACGGAGTGGTTAACGTCACAATATATACTTAACACTCAACGAGCAGCCTAGGCGGTATATTTGACAAAGCCGCCCAGCGTTTTTTTTTTTACCATAAATGGGGTTGTTTCCGTGCTCTTTTTCATGCATAAACAAGAGCCAGAGCGTAATACAAGTATGTATCCCTGAAAGAGCGTAAATTGAGCTTTCCAATGACACCCGAACCATCCTTCTACGATCACTGGTTATCTTGCAACGATCGTGCAACCGAAGGGCAAAATCGCTAAAATACGGTCATTTCGTTACATAATTAAGTGTGTAGCGAGTGAGAGAGGGTGGAGTAGTGTGGAGTACATGTCAGTGGGCCCACGACGGTCGTGGCGAGCGGTCATGAGGCAACCTACGCTCCTCCCACCGCTCGGCTCTCTCTCAGAGCCAAAATTGCCCACAGACTTAAGTCGGGCCCCGCCACATTGCCCAGCTTTTTAGATACGGACTTAAGTCGGGCCCCGCTAAAGAAGGGTTAAACTCCATATGCACTAACCCAATATTCACTGACTAAGCAATTGTAATGTAATTGATATTAATGTGTGGCTTACAGCTAGTCTAGGTATACACAGAGATTATAGGCCATTGTCATACTTGCACAATACAGCTGCTTACATTATCATAAACTAAATCATGTTGATGGCCATTCGAACAATACATAATATTAATACATATAATTAATTGCCCATATTGGTCACGTATCATTTTGGTCCAGTACCAAATCGGCCGCAAACCTGCAAATGAAGTTTGTGAAAATGATGTGATCATCATTGTTTGTTGTCTCTTTGTATCCTCCCCTCCTAAATGGCATCTAAATGGCACGAAAGGTCTTAATATTGACAACAAAATTGGCCGAAAAATCTTAAAATCGTCAAACTAATGAGCCGAACGTCTTACAATCTGAACACTAATGGGGTTAAACATGAGGATGGGTGGGGGGTGGGGCAGACAAATTAACCGTCTGCCTATAATTGGCTCACTGTTGTTTGCTTGCATGGTGGAGGTTTGTGGTATACTGATCACGCAGGTGTTCTCCATGTTTGTGTGTCCTTCTGTTCGTTTATAATAACACGCCTACAAATACTGTACATACTTCTGCGGCGTCAATGACTTGCTACCAAGTGCCATAATTATTGGTTATAATATTTCATAGCTTCGTTCGAATAAATCAAATCTTACTTACATCGCTAATTGCATAACATCATCAATTATAGAGAAATGTCAGGTATAAAATAATGTGTTGGTGGTGTAATGGTTTAGATGTTTATGTTCTGGGTGTGGTGTCTGGTGTTCGAATCCCGGGAGGACCATTATGCTTTCATTAGTTTTTCAAGTACATTGGGGTTTGTAATGCATGATTAATGTTAAGAACGGGGTCTTCCTTAATATCAATTGAACCAGTAAAGGTCAATGTGTTAAGTAAATATCCACCTTATAAAGGATACGAACATTTGATATACAAATTATACAGTGCAGGCTTAAATTACTGCGCACCAGATCCGAAGAGTTGATGGAGAAATATCGCAAGATGATCCAGCACTACAAAAACAAGTCAAGGAATATCATCATCTCAGGCATTCTCCCCAAGATCGACGCACCTGACAAATTCTACGACAAGGCCTTCAGCACAAATAGCCGACTAAAATATTTGTGTCAGAGGGAAGAAGTTGAATTCATCAACCTCTGGGACAACTTCTACAACCAGCCTACTCTGTTCCGCAAGGATGGCACTCATCTAAACCCTGTGGGTTCAGCACGCATGGGTCGTCTCCTACACGAAGCAGTCCGCAGCCATGGATCAAAAAACGCCATCCGAGAAGAAGCAGCAGTGACATAAATCATCCAACGCCAAGAAAAAAACAGAGGCAACCGAGGACCACCAGCGATAAGGACCGAAGACAGTGAGGACCGAGGACAGCCATGAACATAAATGTAGATCCGACAAGAACCAAAAATATTATTAACACCTTACGAGCGGCCTATGCGGTTTATTTATATGTACCGCCCAGCGGGGTGTTTTTAGCCAAAATAGGGCTGTTTACGTGATCATTTTCCTGCCTAAATAAGACCCAGAACGTAAAACAAGTACCTATCCCTGAAAGGGCATAAACAGAGCTTTCGAATGACACCATAACGATCCTTTTATGATGGCTAGTTTTCTTGCAATAACCGTGCAACGCGAGTGCAAAAAGCATGTAATTAGCCACTTTCCCGATACAATTCCTTATATAGCGAGTGAGAGAGGGAGGAGGGAGCTGGGATTCGTGTCAGTATGTTCGCCGCAGTGGTCTGGAGCAGTCATACGCTCGCTACTCTCCTGCCACCACTTGTCTCTCTCTCTCAGCAACATTACGTGCTGAAATTGCCACTCGACCTATGTCGAGCGCCGCCACATAGTCCAGCTTTATTAAATACGACTTATGTGGTGAGCCGCTAATTAAGGGTTAAAGAGCGTTCCGTGAGTTCTAAAATAACAAATTTAAAGGTTTTCTATGCAAACGCTCGTAGCATACGCAATAAATTTTCAGATTTAGAGGAGCTAGTGTTTACAGAAAATTATGATGTGATTGGCATAACAGAATCTTGGCTCAATGCAGAAGATAGAGACTTTTTTGAAGAGTATTCACTTCCCGGTTATGTAATGTTTGAGAAAAGCCGAATAAATCGAAATGGAGGTGGCGTTTTACTTTATATCAAAGAAAGTCTTAACCCTACCCTCTTGTCAAAACCTCAAATTGTGAACGTCGACGCATCTTTTGTGCTAATAAAGAATAATAAAGGTACCAAAATAATACTTGCATTAATATACAGACCTCCAGCTCAATCAGTGCAAACTGACCGAGAAATTTACGAACAAATTGCAGATGTAAGTAACTCACAAGATACCGTAATTTTTGGCGACTTTAATTTACCTGTGACCAAGTGGGGCGATACTCTTACTTCACACTCCGGACATGACTTGTATACGACCTTGCAAGAGAGTTCGCTGTATCAATTTGTTCGAACGCCGACCCGTGGTAATAACGTTCTTGACATTGAACTTGCAACAAAAGAAGAATTAATAGAGAATTTGAATGTTGGTGATGAATTCAGTAACAGCGACCATCGTACGATAACTTTCACTTTAAAGTTTACTAGTAACGAACCAAATAGTAGCATCGAAAAAGTCCCTAATTTCAAGAAAGCAAACTTCCATAAACTTAGAGCTATGTTTAAAGAAACTGACTGGAGCTTTTTAATTCACAATAATGACATAAATACATCTTGAAAGTTATTCGAAGCCACTTACCTAAAAGCAGTGCAAGACTGCATACCATCGAAAATACGGCGTCCAGGCCATAATAATAAGCCCAAATGGTGGAATAAAGATATATCAAACTGCCTGCTTGCTAACAAATTTGCTAATGATTGATTAAAATCCTCACAAAATGACGAAAAACGGCTGAAATTTGTAGAGCTACGACGCAAAGCCAAAAAGTTAATTAAGCAAAGTAAAAAGACCTTAGAGTTACATATTGCGAATCAAAGTAAAACAAACCCGAAAGAATTCTATAGTTATATCAGAAAGAAAAAAGTAGTTACTTCAACTGTTGGACCGTTAGTCGATGAAAATGGAGAATACACCAAAGACGAAGTACAAATGAGTAATGCCCTCAATACCTTCTTTGCATCAGTTTTTACAACAGAAGACCTCAGTGATATCCCTACACCATCGCCGATTCAGATTGATAATTCAGATGTTCTAAGCAATATCACCGTTACAGAGAGAGAAGCATTGAATTGTTTAGATAAACTCAAGGTAAATAAAACGCCTGGACCTGATACAATCTCGCCTAGAGTTCTAAAGGAAGCTAAGGATGAGCTCTCTAAACCACTAACATTACTATTCAATAAATCCTTGCAGTCTGGAACTATGCCCGATCAGTGGAAGCTAGCCAACGTAACACCGATATTAAAAAAGGCAGCAAATCCCTACCCAGTAACTATCGTCCAATTAGCTTAACCTCAGTTGTATGTAAAATGCTAGAAACGGTCATACGAGACAGACTCGTAAATCACTTAGAGGAAAATAACATACTTAAAGATACTCAACACGGCTTTCGTAAAAAACGTTCCTGTTAAACAAACCTCTTAGACTTCTTCCACGATATCCTCATCCTCTACGATGAGAGTAAAGCTGTAGATATTATATACCTTGATTTTCAAAAGGCCTTTGACAAAGTTCCCCACAAACGTTTACTGCTAAAACTAAAAGCGCATGGAATACAAGACGGTGTGTTGAAATAGATAGAAAATTGGCTCAGCGACAGAAAGCAAAGAGTAGTCATAAACGGTAAGGCATCTAAATGGACCAATGTAAGTAGCGGGGTACCCCAGGGATCGGTACTAGGACCAATTCTCTTTCTAATTTACATCAACGACATAGATGAGGGTCTCGCCTGTACAATCTCAAAATTTGCTGACGATACAAAAATTGCAAATAGCGTACTCTCAAAAGAACAAGTTGACGATATGCAACACAATCTAGATAAATTGTCATGTTGGGCCCAAATTTGGCAAATGAGTTTCAATGCGGATAAATGTAAAGTACTACATATCGGATACCTAAATGAGAAAGCAAACTATTCGATGAATGGCACTCAGCTTAAGAATGTAAACAGAGAAACCGATCTGGGAGTAACAATATCGAGTAACCTAAAACCAAGTCAACAATGTTCAGAAGTTGTTAAGAAGGCAAACAAAATAATTGGCTTTATAGGAAGGTCATTTGAGCATAAATCCAAAGAAGTTATCCTAACCCTTTACAATTCCTTAGTCCGCCCTCTTCTGGAATACTGCGTTCAATCCTGGTGCCCTTATTACCAAAAAGATATAAACAACCTAGAACGAGTTCAACGTAGAGTTACCAAAATGATACCTAGCCTAAAGAACAAACCATACGAAGAGCGTCTTAGAGAATTAAATCTATTTCCTTTAACCCAGCGCAGATTAAGAGGTGACTTAATTCAAGTGTTCAAAATCATCAAAGGCATCGACAATATGAACTGTAGTAAGTACTTCACTATCGACCAATCTAATTACACGCGGGGAAACGGTTGCAAAATTATTGGTAAATCTTTTAACTCACACGAATCTAAGAATTTCTTCTTCAATCGAGTTGTCAACTTGTGGAATGGGCTTCCCCGAAACGTTATAGACTGCATCACCGTTGATTAATTTAAACTCCGCCTAGACAAATATCTCGCATCAAACCCGCGACAGACTGCGTTTGTAAATTAATAACTTTATTTTATCCCCCCCTCAGTTACTAACCCATCTGTCCCCTACTAACTTCCTAATCCTGCCACGGACATTAGTTCCAGGGCAGTAATTCCCTTTCCAATGTTCCCTTACCCACTCTAAACCACTGTTTGGACACTTGATCCTCAGTGTTTTGGAGGACAAGCAACCTAGAAGGGTCACTAGATATGTTGTTGCTTGATTTCCTTTGTACTTCCTTTGTACTACTGGAACGGTGTGAAGAAAGGAATGAAGTATTGTAAATTTTGATTAAGGAATAGGAATTAATTGACGATAGTGCTTAAGAAATGTGATTAATTATACATATATACAATATATGCCATATCAATGTTTTTATATCGAACATGTATACCCGTATTGTAATGTTTATAATTATATTTCAGTATATGAACACCCCCACATTTAATTAGCCAATAGACAAATAGTTTCTCCACAATCATGATTATCTTTAAACTAACACAATTTAGGAACAATTCCCTAGCCCCAATATTATCCCACACGGATTAATTCCAATTTGGCATGAAGATCTCATTAGTTTTCTGTCGGCTGAAGCCATTAGTGTCGGCAGGTTAAGTGGCCGGGAGGACCTGCAGGATATTACCTGGGGATACTATTACATTGTGACTAGTATTTGTTATCACAACATAACATTTAACAACATTTCATTAACATACACTAGGTGAGGAGACTCCAGCAGTATGCTGAACATGCAGTATCTGTTATATGTTAACTAACGTATCAATGATGGTCTCACTTGTAAAATGTGTATACTAAATAATGTTTAAAAATATCTGGAATACATTTAGACTTTTGGTAAACATGGGTGGTCTCCCATATTAAATCAAACAGTGAGATTGTATTTTATATGTGGATGAGGGAGACAAAAGGCAAAACTGCCTGTGACGAGTGTCTCCCCAGAGTTGAAAGAGTGATAGAGCCAAAATTAAGGAACAGTTAAGCCGAAATGCCTGGACACACAGAGTTTGAAGCAATTTAAGTCACAGAATGAGGGAAAGATGGATTCAGGGAGAAAGTTCCAGAGCTCAGCTGTTGAAAAGAAAAAGGATTGAGAGTATCGTTTCACTCTTGAGTTGGAGAGTTTCACATAATAGGGGTGGGATTGTGTTGCAAGACGTGGTATGCAATGAGAGAGCTCTGAGGAACACTGATTATTGTAGTAGCGATAGAATAGCGAGAGAGATGCAACCATACATCTATATTTGAGTTGGATAAAATACAGTCAATGGTAAACAAACCTGTATTCACAATCCGTTTCCGCACAAATGTACACTTCATTTTACATCTAAAATATTGGTACCTCTAATGCGGTCTTAGAATTGGACAACTCATCCAAATATATGCAATAAGCTTCAAGTATGAATAATTCCTATAGCCAGTGCGGTACTCTACTTTGGATGTTACATTAACGTTTGCCTAACTTTATGTTATTAAAAAATATAGTTAGATATCGCAGTCCAATCCTACTAGCCCTTCGTCAAGCTGAATTACGCAAGCATTAATCTATATTGTACGTTCCTGTATGGTCATCAATAAATATATATCCTACCTAAGCACAATGACTCTCACAATAGTAGTCTAACTCATGCACACAAGAATGATGGATATGAATAACGTTTGTTACGCTATTTGTATAATCTACGAAAATATTCACACACACATAATTAGATAGATAGATATGATTTCAATTATTTCATTTTTTGATCACTCATCTTATTTTCTTCCGATAACTGTCTAGGCATTTGTTTTTCTCACTCAAACTGTTCCAGTGTTCCAAACATTCTGATTCTCTTTCCATCCTTCTTCTATCTTCCTATCACTTAACATCCTTCGACAATTCCTAAAAAACCTCCTCCACTCCAACACCATTCCTCCCCAGCTGTTAGTTCCACCATGGTAACTTGTGTCTGGCTGTGAGTGAGGCCAAGTTAGTGTGGAATTGTTAAGTTGTCTTGTACAGATCACTACAGAACCAGTTGCCAGGGCAACACATTAAATACTAATTACTGTGATAAAACTGCGAGTAGATTAATAGCTAATAAATGTACGTTGATAAATAATGTTAATAAATCGATATACATATTGTTACGTCACCAGCGTATAACCACCAACAGCTAAGACCCCGGAAGACGCACAGAGCTATGAACACCAAACTCTTTACATAGACCTAATATCAATGACAGTCCAGCACCAGGCAGTGAAGGTCATATGGCAATACAGTAGACCAATCTCTTAAGTTGCTATATTTTAAGTCAATAAATGATAGGGAGAAGTAAAAACTATACTTAAAAGTCAAAATGTATTTATTATAAACTTAATCAACCACCAAACCCCCACCAATAAGGTTCATTTATCCTATCCAATATACAAATGAGTACTCATTTAATTTACTATAACTGAGATACTCTCCTGATTATTATCCCACTAGTCCCTTATCCAATGAACACTTCACAACCCATATCACATAGCAATAACAATACTTAATGAACACACCCAGTTGAATAACGAAAAGGAGAGTCTCTTCACTCCACTGATTATTTACGCCAAGATTATCCCACGAGGCTCAAACCCACTGAGCACTCCCCAACACCATATCACAAAGCAATAACAATATTTAAGTAACCCACCCAGTTGAATAATAAAAGGAAATGTTTCCTCACCCCACTAGTTGAGTACACAAAGATAACCCCACTAGGCTCATACCTAATGCACACTCCACAACACCATATCAAAAAACAAGAACCATATTTAAGGAACCCACTCAGTTGAATAATAAGAGGATCACACCACTAATTATGTACACATACTCAGCTATCCCACCGAGTCTTGGCACAACATCCCAGGCCCCCTTACATATAATTATGGGGACGTCCTCTAGCAAAGGCCATCACGGCATCACCACACCTCACACAGAACCTCTCCTCGTCGTCCTCCAAAGCACACTGCCCCCTCTCGCTTTAGCCAGTCCCATGAAACCCGGGTAAGGTGGGGGGTTCAAGAGCGGGGGTCCGGCTTCACCAAAACCACCACACCTGGGGAATGGGGGGGGGGGGGAGGGCAGTAGTTTAAACAAGGAAGGGCGGGTGGTGGTTGTCCCCCCACTGCTTTCGTCCACAACCACCATTTACAGTCGTCTCCAGAAGTCCGGGCACAGTCGCATTCATAAGTGGTGTAGAGCTGCATCCATAACACCTCTACCGCCAAAATAAAATACGACAGGGGAGTATTCGTTCACAGATTATACACATGACAAACAATCAGACAAGACATTATTTACCCCACGAATGTGCCTGATATCCAGCACATACTCTGTAGGAACAAGCTCCATCTAGTGAACCGTAGGTTTTTATTTCTAAATTTCATTAGGAACTTGAGAGGATGATGGTCTGAATATACAATGATAGGCCCTGTGGAAGACTGAACATAAACCTCAAAGTGCTGTAATGCCAATATCAAGGCTACCAACTCCTTCTCAAATCACTGAGTAGTTACATTGAGCCCCAGTGAACTTCCTACTGTAATAGCAGACAGGATGCAATAACTCTGTTTCATCCTCCTGTAGAAGAACAGCTCCAACACCCACATTACTGGCATACACAGCCCGGGAAAAAGGCTTATCAAAGTTGGAGGCTCTCAGCCTCTCAACACAGGGTAAGTGGTTAATATAGATTTACATTTTTCATAGGCTTGGGAACATTCAACAGTCCTATTAAACTTAATGTCCTTTCTCAGTAAATTAGTTAGTAGGGAGATAACCTGGAGAAATTACAAATACATTTTCGGTAATAACCCACCATGCCCAGAAAACGTTGGACCTCCTTCTTGGACTTCGGAACAGGATGCTTATTTATGGTTTCAACCTTCGTATTGGGGGGCACAACTCTGCCTTGCCCGACCATATAGACTAGATATTGGACAGTAGAGTGGACAAAATTACACTTCCTCAGATTCACAACAAGATTAGCATTTTGGAGGGTTTCAAACAACATCTGATGAAAGTGTTCCTGCCATGTATGAGCAAATAGAGTTATGTCGTCTATATAGACCACACACCCAGGAATGTCAGAGATTAGAGAATTCATCATCCTCTGAAAGGTGGCTTGGGCATTCTTTAAACCGTATGGTATGACCTCACAACCAAAAGATTTATTTGATGTTACAAAACATGAAATCTCCCGAGCCCTTGGCGTGAGAGGCACCTGCTCATATCACTTCATCAAATCAATCTTTGTCAAAAACTGGCTGTTCCTATCTGATCTATACAATCCTCAACTCTCGTTAGAGGGTAGGTGTCACACTTTGTAACTGAATTCACCCTCCTATAGTCTATACAGAACCGAAACTCTCCCTCAGGCTTGGGTACCAATATCACTGGCTGGACCATTAACTTAGATGACGTGAAATAATCTGATGGGACAACATATAGTCTAACTCCACCTGCATGATGCTACGGCGTTGAGGAGAAACCCTGTATGGAGAGAGCTTAATGGGCCGAGCGTCCCCCATGTCCACGTCATGCACCGTCATTGAAGTACTCCCCGGAGAATCTCTATACACTTCTGCACTCTGTGAAAGGACAAATATCAATTCCACTGAGTAGGAGGGAGAAAAATAACATAAGATGTTAGGTAGTGAAGCCCAAGGCTGAGAGTATCCATTAAAGGCTTGTAGGCTACTATAATCTGCAGATTGGTGACAGAAGGGAAGTTCAGTTTAATTGGTAACACCCACCTCTTTAGCTACCGCAACTGGTAATAAGCACCGGGGAAGAGAGTCAGGGGTTCGATGATACATCTTCAGAAGTTTCACATGAAAAGCCTGGTATGACTTCCTGCGGTCCGGGGTATGGATGAGATGTTCTGTTTCTTTCACCTTGGGTTCTATCCTATAAGGACCCTGAAACCTTGCTGCAAAGGGTTTTCCAAATACTGGCAGTAGAAGTAAAACTTCCTGGCTGAAACACCCTGGCCCGACAACGCCTGTCATGCCAGACCTTCCTTTCTTGAGTTACTTTTAAATTCTGGGAAGCAAAGTGACAGGCATCATACAGCCTTGTTTTAAAGTCAACAACAAACTGCAATATATTATCAGCTCTGCCGTTACTACTCCACTGTTCTTTAAGATGTTGCAACGGACCACGTACCTGATGTTCGAAGATTAGCTCATTTGGAGAGAAAGCCAACGACTCAGATGGGATCTCCCGGGCGGCAAAAAGGACATAAGGAACCCCCCTGTTCCAGTCAACCCCGTGCTCACCACAATAACCATTTAACATATTTTTTAGAGTTTGGTGGATACGCTCGAGACCTCCTTGACTCTCCGGGTGATAGGCACTAGAATTGATGTGACTAATTCCCAGCTCTTGGAGGGATTGCTGAAAACAAATTTATGTAAAATTAGTACCACGGTCACTTTGAATCTCCCGAGGGAAGCCCATACGAGTGAAAAGATTAAACAGAGTACGGATCACAAACCGAGCAGATATATTCATCAATTGGATTGCCTCGGGATATCTCGTGGCTGTATCTAAAATAGTAAGCAAATAACAATGTCCCTGGGAAGTTTTAGGTAAAGGGCCAGCCACATCAATAATCACCCGGGTGAAAGGAGTCTCGACCGTTGGTATAGGAACCAGGGGAGCCACAGGGACCTTTTGGTTTCCCAGTCATAAGGGGAGGTGTGGCAGAGTGGTTTTGCCACTGGACTGGTAATCCAATGGACCAGGGTTTGAATCCCAATATGTAAATGGGAAGATATTATTGGGATGGAATTTGTGCTGTACCTAGTTTCAGTGCATTACCACAGCACACCGAAATGCCAAAACAAAATACCCCCATTGTTCCCTGATTAAATAGCACTGTATGAATATTCCCATATTCAAAATATGCTACAGGGAGGCAATGCCTAGTGAGTTAATTGCTCAATAGGTGGCGTTCTGAGAGTGAGGGTCCGAGCCTGAGGAGTGAGACTGTGAAGCACAGAGGCGAAGCAGCTTCAGAAATGGAGTTGCTTTGAGCCGTGAATAGGTGCTTCGCATGTCTCACTCCCTAGACTGGAACAAGACCTCACGGGCCTCACTGTGTTCAGCGGTAGAGTGTAAAGGCTATCAGCCTATGCCCGAGAGGGAGTAGTTGGAATATAGAAAAAAAAAAAAAAAAATATGGCATGCATGATAAAGGCGACAGTAGGTAGATACATTCGCTCCCACCCTGGGCCAGAAGAAATGGGAACGGATGCGGTCCAGTGTTTTCCTGACCCCTAAATGCCCTGCCAAAGGTGAGCCATGTGCCAAGTCTATAATTAGGTTCATACATTTTGGTACCACTATCTGATGAATATCCCATGTTCCACCATCAACAGGCAGGGCTCTAGGTCACCATCTATGCCACAACACACCATTTTTCATATAAAAACATGTCCCTAGCTCCTCGCACTCCTCTACAGTCACAGCTCCAACAGCCAAATTTCTGCATTCAGAATCCACCTGCTGCATACTCACCAGATCTCTCTCACCATTTACAGGAAGGGATCTAGAGGCTTCGTCATGGTTAGGGCAAGCTATAAAGGTATCTGCCAAGGTTATATCTGACCCTACCCCAGACGAGTAAGAGTTACTGTCAGTTACCAGGTTCTCCACATCAAGATCCACACCATCCGATGAAGGAAGAAGAGACGGGGTGGGGGGGGGGTGCACACTTGCCATCGACCTAGTCACAGCACACAGACAATGCATCAGGGAACTACCTCTCAAGCACTCTAGTTAGAGACTCAGACACTGGTTCGACAACCACGACAGGGTCGGGTATGACCCTATCCCCAGCCAGATAATTCCCCAGGAGTAGGTCAATTCCGGGTATTGGCAACTCCTCCACAAGTCCCACCATCACTTTACCCTTATACAGCACGCAATCAATATCTATCTCCACAAGCGGGGCCGAGAATGGTCCTCCCGTACCACACAATATCACATAGTTTCTTGTGGAGACAAGACCAGGATTAACCTTTCTAACCAAGGTTCTAGAGGCCCCGGTATCTCGTAGAAGATTCACCTCCAAAACTTCATCAGACATCATAATTTTTCCCTGGGAAAGATAAGGCTGGTAGGAGAGGTCTGCCCCAGGATGGCGGTAGTGGTTGGGGTCACAGAGCTCATTAGGGGGTTTGTCTCACATACGCCACTGAACCACCATCACCTGCCCTCCCCCACTCGTCCCCCCCTACGTTCGCAACCACTCCCACACCATAAACTTCATTCACAGCTCCCTCTCTCTGACCTCTAGCACGTGCTCAACACTGATATTCCAAGTGGCCAGTTTTCCCACAAAAATTACACTTTCTCCTTGGCCACGAGTGGCAGGCCGACGACGAGAAGAAGCCTGCGTGGCAGTAGAGGCCTGGGATGATCTGGGTGCATTATCATTATTAATTCTACTAGGAGGAGACTGAGTATCATTATATCCCTTGAGATCAACATGAGACTGAATACAGTTAACCCTCTGAGTACCAGTGATGGGTCTTATATTTTATTCAAGCTATATTTAGGCAATATAGTACAGCTTTAAAATGATATGTGGTAGTTAAAAGGGTTGGTTGAGATAGTTTAAAGCCTTATTATTGCTAGAGGTCCTTCCTCCTTTCGGTGTGAGCATCCTGGATTCGAATCCACGGACTGCCACATGTGTTTGTAAATTTCATTAATCGATTTTAGGAGTATAGTTGGTTGTTGGAAGGAACATAATAATTGATATTGGTTCAGGGGTAATTTATCGAGAGGACTTCCCTAGTGGTTAAGGCCCCATTAATTGCTCTTTCCATTCACATATGCATAGCCTACGTGAGTTGCAGTTGGGATGTGTGTACATGCTTAGATTGATATGCAGGATTCGAAGTTGCATATAAATCGTAGGCAGTGTCCACCATTCTTTAACTGTCTACGTGGTGCGATGCATAAGGTGTTGATTTTCGGTGTGAGCATCCTGGATTCGAATCCACGGACTGCCACATGTGTTTGTAAATTTCATTAATCGATTTTAGGAGTATAGTTGGTTGTTGGAAGGAACATAATAATTAATAAAATCGTCTAAACATTGCCAGAATATGATTAAAAGGATGTCACCGGTGCTGAACAGGTTAAGGTTACCTCTACGATTTTGCAGATCCAAGACACGATCATCAGCCCGTTCAGCAGTAGAGGTGAGGGAGGTTACGCTTTTCTCTCTAATATAGTCAGCAACGTCGGGGTCAATCTTCCATAAAACAGTTTTTAACAAAACTAGTTGTTTGAGTGTATTAAAATCTGACACGTTTTTACTCGTAAGCCATAGATTAAACGACTTGGTCATCTCATGGGTAAATTGTTTGCGAGTCACATCTGGCTTCTTGTGTTTTTTTCCGGAAGGGTTGCCTATAGGCTTCCGGCCGTAGCTGATATGTGTCTAAAATAGCTAATTTAAGGCGTGCATAATTTGACCTCACCTCTGCCTCCAATGCAACATATGTCGCACGTGCCCGCCCAACCAGTACAGTCGACAACAAGAAAGGCCACTGAGAAGCCTGCCAGCTCATCCCATTACATCCTCATTCCATCCCATTCCTCAAATGAAATATAAAAATCTTCTACCTGATCTTCAGTGACAGGGGGAAACACATTAGGAAATGTGTCCTTGGAGGGGCAGGAAGGGGAGAGCACCATGCGCACTGGGGGGTACCTGGGCCATACGATATTCATGGTTGAGCCTTTTCTGTTCCATCTCGATCTCGGGCTTCCTCTGCCCAAACTGAAGACGGGCCAGAGGATACAACAATAGGACTAGGCTGGGTAACAGTATCATTATTTTCGGCACTCCCCCGCGCCAGCACCACACTTGTATCAAGTCAAGTCAAGTCAATTTATTTTATTTAGCCAGTTAACAATACAAAGTATACATAAAATATTAAAATACAGGCGGCTTAGCCTTTTGAGAGTTTAACACTCTCTTTAAAGGCATTACTATCCCCCTCCCCACCTCCAATCTCAACCTCAGATAACTTGGATCTCTCCAAAGTAAGTGCCTGAAAATATGGAATAATAGAACTCAACAAATTAGCATTGGTCATCGACTTGTGATGTGGTAAGTCTAAACAAACAGCTACTGGACCCAGTTCATGATGCTTTAGGCAACTAATATCGTCAGCTGATGGTTGGGCGGACACAAAGTCCCTAGCATCATCTAGATTAATAGGCATACTCACTACTAATGTGGATTTGGTTAAAGAAGGATCTTGTCACAAGGTCGCAAATTCTGTTAGGTTACCAGGGTATAACCACCAATCAGCTAAGATCACGGAAGATGCACAGAGCTATGAGCACCAAGATTTTAACATAAACATAATATCAATGAAAGTCCAGCACCAGGCAGTGAAGGCCATATGTCATTAAAGTAGACCAATCTCTTAAGTTACTATATTTTAAGTCAATAAATAATAGGGAGAAGTAAAAACTATACTTAAAAGTTAAAATTTATTTATGATAAACTTAATCCACCACCAAACCCTTCCATCTTCAAACCCACACCAATAAGGTTCATTAATCAAATTCAATACAATCGATAAAATAATGTACTTCCTCACACTCATTTAATTTACCATTACTGAGATAATCGGAAAAAAAATATTTTTATAACACAATATTTCCCAGTGTTTTCATATTTGTATTTTGTTAATTTGCATCAATATATAGTGTTTGTCATTAATTAGAAATCTCTGAAAAACCTATTTTCCCCATTTTCGATCGATGTTGAGACACTCCCCCCCCCCCCCCCCCCCCCCCCCCCCCCCCCCCCCCCCCCCCCCCCCCCCCCCCCGATAGTGAGGAGGGCTATGATCTGAAGACATTAGCCTAACCTAACAACCTTACCTAATCTACCATAGTATTACGGGTGGGGGCTACCACCCCCACACCCCCGCTGGTTGGGTACTAATCCCTTATTAAAAAAAAATAAAAAATTGGTTGTCCATAATACGAAGGCGAATGTGTAGTCGATGAAGTCTACGGTGTTTACTTTGCAATCTTCAACTTTGATTGTACGTTGATAACAGGAAAGTACCTTATTGACAATTTTGTTACGAAAATTACATTTTACTAGCATACTTTTATATTAGGTTTTTCCGAGGGTTAAAACACATTTTCATATGATCTTTAGAGCTGTCGATAACTGGAAGTACCGTATTGACAACCTTGTTACGAAAAATAAATTTTAGTACCATACTGTTTTATTAGGTTTTGCCGAGGGTTAAAACAAATTTTCACATGATCTTTAGAGCATAATTATAGATTCCATATTTATCTTCAAATATATCAAAACAAATCGTGGTATTAAAATAAAGTTATACTAGATATTCTCCTGATTATTATCCCACTAGTCCCTTACCCAATGAACACTTCACAACGCCATATCACAAAACAATAACAATACTTAATGAACACACCCAGTTGAATAACGAAAAGGAGAGTCTCTTCACTCCACTGATTATTTACGCCAAGATAATCCCACGAGGCACAAACCCAATGAGCACTCCCCAACACCATATCCCAAAACAATAACAATATTTAATGAACCCATCCAGTTGAATATTAAAAGGAAATGTTACCTCACCCCACTAGGCTCATACCTAATGAACACTCCACAACACCTTATCACAAAACAAGAACAATATTTGAGGAACCCACCAAGTTGAATAATAAAAATAAGTGTTACTCCACACCACTAATTATGTACACATACTCAGCTATCCCATCGAATCTTGGCACAACATCCCAGGCCCCGTTACACAGAATTATGGGGACATCCTCTAGCAAAGGCCATCACCACACCTCACACAGAACCTCTCCTCGTCGTCTCCAAAACACACTGCCCCCTCTCGCTTTACCCAGTCCCATGAAACCTGGGTAAGGTGGGTGGTTCAAGAGCGGGGGTCCGGCTTCACCAAAACCGCCACAGCTGGGGGAATGGGAATGGGGAGGGGGAAGGGGGGTCGGTAGTTTAAACAAGGAAGGGCGGGTGGTGGTAGTCCCACCACCGCTTTCGTCCACAACCACCATGCACAATCGTCTCCAGAAGTCCGGGCACAGTCGCATTCATAGGTGGTGTAGAGCTGCATTCATAACAATATAAATTAGACCTAACATAAATAGAAGGACAATCATGATAATGTTAGTTAGTTAATTAAAATAGGACTTCAGAGGCTATCAACCCTATTGGATTATTAAGGCTTCACACTGGAAGTCAATATAAGCGTCAGGAGTGGAGCCTCATTTCAAGAACACTAGTCCCTTGATATATTAGAGTAAAGTATGCGTTAGCATTGATCGTCACTGCACAGCTAAAGGTATGGAGCTTTATTTGCTAAGATGTGTACCATCATCGATTGAGAAGAGGGCAATACAAATAACATAAAACATACGGGAAACACTATGTATAATTCTGATCACGAAAGCTAGTTTACTGTACTGAAACTTATGAATCATAATAATATAGGCAGGCGAACAAACACATTATTTAGTATAGATCACAGTATAGATCACAGTATAGAACACAGTATTTAGTATAGATCACAGTATAGATCACAGTATAGAACACAGTATTTAGTATAGATCACAGTATAGATCACAGTATAGAACACAGTATTTAGTATAGATCACAGTATAGAACACAGTATTTAGTATAGATCACAGTATAGAACACAGTATTTAGTATAGATCACAGTATAGATCACAGTATAGAACACAGTATTTAGTATAGATCACAGTATAGATCACAGTATTTAGTATAGATCACAGTATAGAACACAGTATTTAGTATAGATCACAGTATAGATCACAGTATAGAACACAGTATTTAGTATAGATCACAGTATAGAACACAGTATTTAGTATAGATCACAGTATAGAACACAGTATTTAGTATAGATCACAGTATAGATCACAGTATAGAACACAGTATTTAGTATAGATCACAGTATAGATCACAGTATTTAGTATAGATCACAGTATAGAACACAGTATTTAGTATAGATCACAGTATAGATCACAGTATAGAACACAGTATTTAGTATAGATCACAGTATAGATCACAGTATAGAACACAGTATTTAGTATAGATCACAGTATAGATCACAGTATAGAACAGTATTTAGTATAGATCACAGTATAGATCACAGTATAGAACACAGTATTTAGTATAGATCACAGTATAGAACACAGTATAGATCACAGTATTTAGTATAGATCACAGTATAGATCACAGTATAGAACACAGTATTTAGTATAGATCACAGTATAGAACACAGTATTTAGTATAGATCACAGTATAGATCAAAGTATAGAACACAGTATAGATCACAGTATAGATCACAGTATAGAACACAGTATTTAGTATAGATCACAGTATAGAACACAGTATAGATCACAGTATTTAGTATAGATCACAGTATAGATCACAGTATAGAACACAGTATTTAGTATAGATCACAGTATAGAACACAGTATTTAGTATAGATCACAGTATAGATCACAGTATAGAACACAGTATTTAGTATAGATCACAGTATAGAACACAGTATTTAGTATAGATCACAGTATAGATCACAGTATAGAACACAGTATTTAGTATAGATCACAGTATAGAACACAGTATTTAGTATAGATCACAGTATAGATCACAGTATAGAACACAGTATTTAGTATAGATCACAGTATAGAACACAGTATTTAGTATAGATCACAGTATAGAACACAGTATTTAGTATAGATCACAGTATAGAACACAGTATTTAGTATAGATCACAGTATAGAACACAGTATTTAGTATAGATCACAGTATAGATCACAGTATAGAACACAGTATTTAGTATAGATAGATCACAGTATAGATCACAGTATAGAACACAGTATTAGTATAGATCACAGTATAGAACACAGTATTTAGTATAGATCACAGTATAGATCACAGTATAGAACACAGTATTTAGTATAGATCACAGTATAGAACACAGTATTTAGTATAGATCACAGTATAAATCACAGTATAGAACACAGTATTTAGTATAGATCACAGTATAGAACACAGTATTTAGTATAGATCACAGTATAGATCACAGTATAGAACACAGTATTTAGTATAGATCACAGTATAGATCACAGTATAGAACACAGTATTTAGTATAGATCACAGTATAGAACACAGTATTTAGTATAGATCACAGTATAGATCACAGTATAAAACACAGTATTTAGTATAGATCACAGTATAGAACACAGTATTTAGTATAGATCACAGTATAGATCACAGTATAGAACACAGTATTTAGTATAGATCACAGTATAGATCACAGTATAGATCACAGTATAGAACACAGTATTTAGTATAGATCACAGTATAGATCACAGTATTTAGTATAGATCACAGTATAGATCACAGTATAGAACACAGTATTTAGTATAGATCACAGTATAGATCACAGTATAGAACACAGTTTTTAGTATAGATCAGTATGGTACTAAAACGACAATACTAGTAATAATAGGACTAATAATCTGTTAATATGTTTTATATATGTGGGAAACATTTTGTCTCATCAATAGTATATAAATATTATGGAGCAAAATACTGAATATCATACTAAAAGCTATGGGTCCAGGAAGTCTTCCAAAATCGTTCAAGGTGGATACGGCATGACTAGCATAAATGTGAATAATTCGAGTAATCCGTTTCTTTTCAGATTTTGCAAATAAGTGACTGATTGATTGCTCACTCGTTCGTATATGTGGAAGTATATTAGGTATACAAACCACAATAGATCACGCATTATGTATACACATAATCGTGCCTTATCTCTTGATATTGTGCTATAATATTTACCATACACAATGCATTCGTCCATTACGCTTCATAGCAATCAAATAATTAGGTAAATGGGTAATACCTGGTAAACTGAACATTATGATGACATCGAAGGATAATTCGTTTTATAAAGTTATTTCTAAATATAAATATCGACTGTAGTTTGTGACGATTGTCTTTAGTAATAAATGTAATATACAAAGGGTGGATGCCGGAGTCATTCTGATACTTTCAAGACAATTATAACTTATGCAATCAATTTAAGGCTGGATAAATCAAACAAACCGAAACATATATATATATATATTGTGACAGACGAGGCAACCAGTCTGGAGACAAAGTACCTAGTTGGCGGAATTGAGCACTCTACACTCACCCCACTATGACCCCCAGGACCCCCTCTGGACATAGAAAGCTGTTGGATGGTTTCACCCCGTATGGAGGGTTCAAACGAGTGGGGGGTAAGAGCTGTCTGACTGGCGCCGGCAGGACAAGAGTGATATGATTGGAAGCGGCATGACGAGACCAGAACTTTCCATCACGTCATGATAATGGGGCTTGGTGATTCGCTGGAGACCAAATAGAATGTGTATTTAAGTGGTAGACTTGGGTGTAGAGATCAGTGGTATTCCTGACTCGGCTGAGATCGTGAGGGTGAGGAGAGGTGATGGAGGGGATAGTTCAGACATGGCAGTAACAGATAAGATTTATATTTGTATATTACTAAAGTGGTAATGGTGTTCAGTTTACCTGAAATTATTTAACTTGACTTAACTTTGAATTGTAACTCTAAGATACCGTACTTAACCCTTAATTAGCGGCGAGCAACATAAGTCGAGTTAAATAAAGCTGGACTATGTGGCGGCGCTCGACATAACTCGAGTGGCAATTTCAGCACGTAATGTGGCTGAGAGAGAGAGACAAGTGGTGGCAGGAGACTAGCGAGCGTATGACTGCTCCAGACCACCGCGGCGAACCTACTGACACAAATCTCAGCTCCCTCCTCCCTCTCTCACTCGCTACATACTCAATTATGTACTGAAAGTACCGAATTACCTGCTTTTTGCACTCGCGTTGCACGGTTATTGCAAGAAAACTATCCATCATACAAGGATCGTTATGGTGTCATTCGAAAGCTCTGTTTATGCCCTTTCAGGGATAGGTACTTGTTTTACGTTCTGGGTCTTATTTAGGCATGAAAATGATCACGTAAACAGCCCTATTTTGGCTAAAAACACCCCGCTGTGCGGTACACATAAATAAACCGCATAGGCCGCTCGTAAGGTGTTAACATGCGTGGTGTGGTCTTGCAGTTAAATTATGACAGGTTGTAACTACCAGGTGTGTTAATGTGTGCTTTTGGGCCGCCTTGTGTTAGTGTATTTGTTCTATGAATCTAGAAAGGTTAACAATGTGGTGTGACAATGGAGAGGATTATTGGTGACTTTAGTAATGAATAGTTAAACTAGTTGTTTATTCGTCAATTTGTTAAGCACCTTATATTTTGATACTTAACCCTTATTTAGCGGCGAGCAACATAAGTCGAGTTAAATAAAGCTGGACTATGTGGCGGCGCTCGACATAGGTCGAGTGGCAATTTCAGCACGTAATGTGGCTGAGAGAGAGAGACAAGTGGTGGCAGGAGACTAGCGAGCGTATGACTGCTCCAGACCACCGCGGCGAACCTACTGACACAAATCTCAGCTCCCTCCTCCCTCTCTCACTCGCTACATACTCAATTATGTACTGAAAGTACCGAATTACCTGCTTTTTGCACTCGCGTTGCACGGTTATTGCAAGAAAACTATCCATCATACAAGGATCGTTATGGTGTCATTCGAAAGCTCTGTTTATGCCCTTTCAGGGATAGGTACTTGTTTTACGTTCTGGGTCTTATTTAGGCATGAAAATGATCACGTAAACAGCCCTATTTTGGCTAAAAACACCCCGCTGTGCGGTACACATAAATAAACCGCATAGGCCGCTCGTAAGGTGTTAATAACTTACAAGGCGTCCTTGTTGTAATTTCTACTTGACTAAGCATTGAAATAATTTAATATTGGGCAAACTAGCGAGCAGTGAACGATCGGACAATCATATACCGGTACGTCCGGGATCTTATTTATTTTATTTATTTATTCTGTCTTTGTTTTGTATATACGTTATCCTTTGTTTATTGGGATTATAAATATATTTATTGTTGTTGAATGGGTGAATTTAATATCTTCCCTTCTTCGATAGTTCTAGTAAAGAATATAATAAGATAATGATAATGAAGGATAATAAAATAATAAGATGATTACCATAACTGTTTATTATAAATAAGATGTTATTCGAGTAAATAAGAAATATCTAAATACTTAAGAAAAAATAATTTTAATTAATCTCCATCTTGATTTATCTTAACCCGTGGACTGCGGGAACCATTTTGGATAAATCATCATAATAAATAATAATATATAATATAATAATTCATCATAATCAAGTGTAAATAAACATACTAATCGTAATTAATCAAAATAATCATTAGTAAATTAAATATGATCTTAAGGTTATTCTGGAACTTCTATTTATCTAGCTAATCTTCCTTTATGAATAGTATATAATTCTTTAGCGGTTTGATTTATATGAAGTGAAAGGAAAGTAAGCAACAACAGACAGCCAAAATTCTACCAGATACTTGAGAATCATAAAATATCACTGTTGCTACTCTGGTCAAGCGAGCCACCTGCTTCGTGGCCACCAGGGTCATAACAGAAATTGGCGACCTTGCCAGGATAGATTGTTCCGTGGATACGTTTGCTGCTAGTTCTTAAATATAGTTACGATCTTTAGCATTTTCATTTAAACTTCATTATGCCTATATTAACCAATAAATAGCGGCGAGCAACATAAGTCGAGTTAAATAAAGCTGGACTATGTGGCGGCGCTCGACATAACTCGAGTGGCAATTTCAGCACGTAATGTGGCTGAGAGAGAGAGACAAGCGGTGGCAGGAGACTAGCGAGCGTATGACTGCTCCAGACCACCGCGGCGAACCTACTGACACAAATCTCAGCTCCCTCCTCCCTCTCTCACTCGCTACATACTCAATTATGTACTGAAAGTACCGAATTACCTGCTTTTTGCACTCGCGTTGCACGGTTATTGCAAGAAAACTATCCATCATACAAGGATCGTTATGGTGTCATTCGAAAGCTCTGTTTATGCCCTTTCAGGGATAGGTACTTGTTTTACGTTCTGGGTCTTATTTAGGCATGAAAATGATCACGTAAACAGCCCTATTTTGGCTAGAAACACCCCGCTGTGCGGTACACATATATAAACCGCATAGGCCGCTCGTAAGGTGTTAATCAATCAGGAAGACGCACAGAATGTTCTAGATTCAAAGCCCACAGCTGAGGAGGTAGACCTCCTATCTAGAGACGAGCTTCGGGTGCTCGCCTCGTATTTAAACTTGCCATCCTCTGAGAGATTAACAAAGGTCATGTTATCCAACTCTGTTAAGACCGAGATATTTGGGATAAATGACACTAGCCAGAGACCTGAGGGTGGGATGGATGGGGCAACTGGTGGTGACATGCATGACTCTAGACGGCCTGTTGATAACTCCGATCGGAGTCCTGAGAGGATAATTCACCCTCCCGATAGTCTACCGTCAGGTTTACCGCAGCTGAGTATATAGAGTTGGCTAGAATAAACGCTGCTCAAGCTCGGGCAGAGTTACAAGTCCAAGCCCAAGAAGCTCAGGCAGAGTTACAAGCCCAACAAGCTCAGGCAGAGTTACAAGCCCAACAAGCTCAGGCAGTGTTATAAAGCCCAACAAGCTCGGGAAGAGTTACAAGCCCAACAAAAAGCTCGGGAAGACAAAGACCATGAATATTGAATGGCCCAGTTGGCTGCCACGAACACCACCAGTTCCTCGGGTTCCTCTCCCCCTCAGGGCTTAACTTTGAGTAGTATCATTCCCCTGTTTACTGATGCTGATGTTGATGACTATTTTGTACTGTTCGAGGATGTTGCAAGGGGCATGAATTGGACCAGAGAGCAATGGCCTTTCATGCTCCAAACTGTTTTGATAGGGATAGCCCGCACCACGTATGTAGCAGTAGAACGGGATGTGAGACATGAATATGATCGCCTCAAATTAGCCATTCTGAAGGCATACCAGTTTAGACCAGAAGCCTATAGGCAAACCTTCTGGAAGGTTCATAAGAATACTGAAGAGACTCATGCTGTGTTCTCAAGAACCATCACTAAGTCTTTTAATAATTGGCTAAATAGTAAATCTGTCTCTGATTTTGAGGGTCTCAAGGACCTGGTCTTGCTGTAAAACTTGTGGAAAATTGAACCACAGGTGGCTTATCATATGAGAGGTAAGAAAGTAGACAGTCTCACAGCCGCAGATTCCATGGCTGATGATTATGTTCTGATTAATAAGTCCTGTGGTAAGAAACCTTATGATATAATCCAAATAGGAATCTTGTTGCAAGTAAATCCACTCACTCTCCCAAGCCCGTTGTGCCGCCTTACTCTCGTAACCCTCAGGATGCTCCCCGAGTCAGGACTGCTGCTCAAACCCATGGTTATGGGAATCAAGGTAATGATTATAGTAACAGAGGAAGTACCTCTCAGAAAGTGTGTAATTATTGTGGCAAAATTGGCCACTTGGCCTATCAATGTTGGATCAAGGAGAGAGATGAAGGACAAAGAGAATCTGTGGCAGTGGTGTCGGATTCTCATGGGAATGATATGAGTGAACCTCAGAGTGACAGTGAGAATGGTGTGGTAGGGGTGTGTGATGCAATGTGCTGTAACCAAACCAGTAGTAGGCTTTCCACCCACTGTTTGCTCTCCTGACAGTTACTGCCCATTTATCTCATCTGGTACAGTAAAGATGAATGACTGTGTGCATGAGGTGAAAATTCTGCGTGATACAGGAGCCTCACGCACACTGTGTTGAATCCTAACCCTGGATTAAGTCTAACTGACGACTATGTTGTGTTGAGGAGTGCTGGTGGACATTTTTGCTGTTCCCCTAGCTCAGGTGGAAGTAGAATGCGACTTGTTCAAGGGTAAAGCCTGTGTATGCCTGGCAGAGGAACTGCCTGTGCCAGGTGTCAGTCTCCTTTTGGGTAATGATTTGGTAGGGGATCGGGTAAAACCTGACCCGGGCCTGACGGTCGTTCCTGTTGATGAACCACTGACTGGTGTGCTTAATATGGAGATGGTTTTGGCTTTCCCAGTATGTGTGGTAACCAGGCCCACGACAGCCCCCTCTGAGCACAATATTCCGCCCGATACTCATTCCTCTGTAACTTCAACTGGGAGTGAGGAAAATACGATGTTCCAACCGAACTTGATTTTGTGAATTTGTCCTCTGGCACTTCAACCGAGTGTGAGGATAAGGTGGATGACTTTGTTAGAGATCCAACTGAGCCTAGTCCTGAAAGTAACCCTTCTGATGTGTTCATGGCTGATCTCTTAAGTAATCTTGGGCACTCTGCTGTGGGCAATGAGTGTTCATCTGTCCCACACCAGACGGTCCAGGGTCCTGAATGTGCCAGTCTTGATCCCGAGGTTGAGGGTGTTTTTAGTCACTTAACTCTAGGTAACCTAGATACTTTTGGGGATAGTTTTGTTGCCTGGCCTGAATTGCCTTATCACTTTGATTACCATTACCCTGATAATGCTACTCCACTAATCCATGTACTTTCATAGACTCCATGTGTGTTCCAGGATGTCCCAGGTCTCACTTCACTGGCTGCTCATGACATGGCTGTAGGGGATACTACACCCATACATTTTTCCCCCTACCGTATCTTCCCTCATCGTCGTGGTATTTTGCAAGTAGAGCTAGATTATATGCTTGATAATCAATTAATTACCGGAGCCATGAGTCAGTGGAGTAGCTTGGTCACACTGGTCACACTTGGTCAGTCTGGTGAAAAGTACTGTTTATGTATAGACTATAGGCATGTCAACTCGGTAACAAAAACTGACACATACCCATTACTGAGCATAGGAGATTGTACAGGTCAGCTTGCTGAATCTGACCTGGTTGTCAACTTAACTATAATGTGACTTTGTTAAGAACACCATGCAGTATCTTGGGTATAGAGTGGGTCAGGGTCAGGTTGTACCTCCCACTGCAGAGGTAAAAGTCATTCTGGAGTTCCCTGCCCCTAGTAATACGAAAGAGATTCAGAGGTATTTGGGCATGATTGGATACTACCGGAGGTTTATAGTTAATTTCTCAAAGCTAACTTCCCCTTTGACTGATCTTCTTAGGAGGGACACTAAATTTAAATGGTCTCCAGAGTGTGATGAAGCATTTAATGCAACTAAGAATATTTTGTCTACTTATCCTGTTCTCCATGCCCCTGATTATGATAAATTATTTTCTCTTGCTGTGGATGCCAGTAACACAAGGGTCGGAGTGGTGTTGCTGCAGGGAGATGGATCAAGGGCCTTGCATCCCATCTGTTATTTTTGTAAGAAATTGAACTCCACCCAACGTAGTTATTCAGTCATAGAGAAGGAGCTTTTGGCTTTGATTCTGTTCCTTCAGAACTTTGGAGTCTATGTTCAATCTGCCCCTGGCCAAATCATGGTATATACTGATCACCATCCACTTAAATTCTTAAATAAATTTAGAGACAAAACCCAACGCCTCACCAGGTGGAGCCTACTGCTACAAGAATACGCCCTTCACATTCGCCACATAAAGGGTGTACAGAATATTTTGGCAGATGGTCTGTCGCGTGCTTAAAATGTTTATCGAATACTCTATCTATCTATCTATCTATTGCCTGACGCCGTGATCCCCGAAGGGGTGGCCACGAACGAACCGCCCCCATGCACCTCTGTCCCCAGTCAGTCGACGCCCCTCCCCCCAACCAGCACCGCCTTCGTTCATGTAGTTCCTCACTCCATCCTTCCACCTCATATTCGGTCTACCTCTCCCTCTGTCCCTCCACCTCGCTCTCGTACACCCTCTTAGTCATTCTCTCGCTTTCCATACGTTCCATATGGCCGAACCATCTCAAGTTGTTCCTTTTCACACTTTCCAGCACATCTACCTCCACACCACACCTCCTTCTTACTTCCTCATTAGTCTGTCTATCCCTCCATGTAACTCCGCACGCACTCCTTAAGTAATTCATTTCCACTGCTCTCACTCTTGGTCTGAGTCTCTCAACCAACGTCCATGCTTCGCTTCCGTAAGTCAGTGTCGGGATTACCACACTGTCATGCAAGGACTTCTTCACCTCCATACTGACCACCCCATTTCTTGTTACTGCCTTTAGCGCTCCTACAACCCTCTTCCCCTGTTGTACCCTCTCCCGCACCTCTTCATCCATAGTCCCATCTTTACTCAACACTCTGCCCAGATACTTAAAAGAGTTGACGACCTCCACAGCCCGACCGCTCAGCCTCACCTCACACTCCGCGACTTCACCTCTTTCGAAGACCACAACCCCGCTCCTCCCCGCATTTACCTTCAAATTCCGTTCCTCGCACACTGTTCCAAACTCATTTACCAAACCCTGCAACTCCCATTCACCATCACTCATCAGAACTGCATCATCCGCAAACAGCAGTACAGGCAGCTTCCACTCAATTCCCCCACCCTCCAGCGACACACCAACATCCACTGCTCTTGATAGCACCTCTTTCATAACTCCATCCATATATACAGCAAACAACCACGGGGACATCACACACCCCTGCTTCAAACCAACATTCAGGTCAAAGAACTCGCTCTGCTCACTCTCCACACGCACTGCCGCCCCTGCACCCTCACACATGCTCCTCACTGCTTTCAGCAACTCGCCCTCGCATCCGAGGCTGTTCGTTCGTTTTTCTTTGCTTAGATATTTTTTCCGGGTGGGGGTCGCAAGCCCACCGACCCAACCTCTTTAGTCGCCTCTTACGACACGCAGAAGGCATGTGGGGCATATTCTATTCCCTAACCCCCAGGGGGGAAATACTCTCCTTTGTCGCATTCTCCTTTTTAGCGGTGGAGGTGTGACAGACGAGGCAACCAGTCTGGAGACAAAGTACCTAGTTGGCGGAATTGAGCCCCCTACACTCACCCCACCATGATCCCCAGGATCCCATCTGGACATAGAAATCTGTTGGATGGTTTCGGCCCATATGGAGGGGTCAAACAAGTGGGGGTGAGAGCTGGCTGACTGGCACCGGCAGGACAAGAGTGATATGATTCGAAGCGGCATGACGAGACCGGAACTTTCCATCACGTCATGATAATGGGGCTTGGTTATTCGCTAGAGACCAAATAGAATGTGTATTTAAGGGGTAGACCTGGATGTAGAGATCAGTGGTATTCCTGACTCGGCTGAGATCGTGAGGGTGAGGAGAAGCGATGGAGGAGATAGTTCAGACATGGCAGTAACAGATATAATTTATATTTTTATATTACTGAAGTGGTAATGGTATTCAGTTTACCTGAAATTATTTAATTCTACTTAACTTTGAATTGTAACTCTAAGATACCGTACTTAACATGCGTGGTGTGGTCTTGCAGTTAAATTATGACAGGTTGTAACTACCAGGTGTGTTAATGTGTGCTTTTGGGCCGCCTTGTGTTAGTGTATTTGTTCTATGAATCTAGAAAGGTTAACAATGTGGCGTGACAATGGAGAGGTTTATTGGTGACTTTAGTAATGAATAGTTAAACTAGTTGTTTATTCGTCAATTTGTTAAGCACCTTATATTTTGATACTTAATAACTTGCAAGGCGTCCTTTTTGTAATTTCTACTTGACAAAACATTGAAATAATTTAATATTGGGCAAACTATCGAGCAGTGAACGATCGGACAATCATATACAGGTACGTCCTGGATTTTTTTTTTTTTTTTTTTTTTTTTTTTTTGTACATACGTTATCTTTTGTTTATTGGGTTATAAATATATTTATTGTTGTTGAATTGGTGACTTTAATAATTTTATCTTCCCTTCTTCGATAGTACTAGTAAAGAATATAATAAGATAATGATAATGAAGGATAATAAAATAATAAGATGATTACCATAACTGTTTATTATAAATAAGATGTTATTCGAGTAAATAAGAAATATCTAAATACTTAAGAAATAATGCTTTATAATTAATCTCCATCTTGATTATTCTTAACCCATGGACTGCAGTAACCGTTCTGGATAAATCATCATAATAAATAATAATATCTAATATAATAAGTTGTCATAATTAAGTGTAAATAATCATCTATCTATCTATCTATTGCCTGACGCCGTGATCCCCGAAGGGGTGGCCACGAACGAACCGCCCCCATGCACCTCTGTCCCCAGTCAGTCGACGCCCCTCCCCCCAACCAGCACCGCCTTCGTTCATGTAGTTACTCACTCCATCCTTCCACCTCATATTCGGTCTACCTCTCCCCCTCTGTCCCTCCACCTCGCTCTCGTACACCCTCTTATTCATTCTCTCGCTTTCCATACGTTCCATATGGCCGAACCATCTCAAGTTGTTCCTTTTCACACTTTCCAGCACATCTACCTCCACACCACACACCTCCTTCTTACTTTCCTCATTAGTCTGTCTATCCCTCCATGTAACTCCGCACGCACTCCTTAAGTAATTCATTTCCTCTGCTCTCACTCTTGGTCTGAGTCTCTCAACCAACGTCCATGCTTCGCTTCCGTAAGTCAGTGTCGGGATTACCACACTGTCATGCAAGGACTTCTTCACTTCCATACTGACCACCCTATTTCTTGTTACTGCTTTTAGCGTTCCTACAACCCTCTTCCCCTGTTGTACCCTCTCCCGCACCTCTTCATCCATAGTCCCATCTTTACTCAACACACTGCCCAGATACTTAAAAGAGTTGACGATCTCCATAGCCTGACCGTTCAGCTTCACCTCACACTCTGTGACTTCACCCCTTTCGAAGACCATAACCTTGCTCTTCCCCGTATTTACCTTCAAATTCCGTTTTTCGCACACTGTTCCAAACTCATTTACCAGACCCTGCAACTCCCATTCATTATCACTCATCAGAACTGTATCATCCGCAAACAGCAGTATAGGTAGCTTCCACTCAATTCCCTCCCTTTTCAGCGATACACCAACATCCACTGCTCTTGATAGTATTTCTTTCATAACTCCATCCATATATACAGTAAACAACCACGGGGACATCACACACCCCTGTTTCAAACCAACATTCAGGTCAGAGAACTCGCTCTGCTCACTCTCCACACGTACTAATTGTAATTAATCAAAATAATCATTAGTAAATTAAATATGATCTTAAGGTTATTCTGGAACTTCTAATTTATCTAGCTAATCTTCCTTTATGAATAGTATATAATTCTTTAGCGGTTTGATTTAAATTAAGTGAAAGGAAAGCAAGCAACAAAAGACATCCACAATTCTATCAGACTTGAGAATCATAACAACTCACTGTTGCTACGCTGATCAAGCGAGCCAACTGCTTCGTGGCCGCCAGGGTCGTAACAATATATATAAATACCCTCATTGTGCCCTGATTAAATAGAACTGTATGAATATTCCCATATTCAAAATATGCTGCAAAGGGGCAATGCCTAGTGAGTTAATTATTCAATAGGTGGCGTTCTGAGAGTGAGGGTCTGAGTCTGGGGGATGAGACGGTGAAGCACTGAGGCAAAGCAGCTTCATATATGGAACTGCTTCGAGCCATGAATGGGTGCTTCGCATGTCTCACTCAATAGAGTGAAACAAGGCCTCACTGGCCTCGCCGTGTTCAGCGGTGGAGTGTGCAGGCTCTCGGCCTATGCCCGAGAGGGAGTAGTTGGAATATATAAGAAAACAAAAATAATAATAATAATAATATACTGTATATATATATATATATATATATATATATATATATATCTATCTATCTCCATCTATCTATCTATATATACGATATATATATATATATATATATATATATATATATATATATATATATATGTATATATATATATTTTCTTTAATACATACGAGGTTGAAAGAAATGGCAATTTCTGCGTTGGAAATTTTATTATTCAAAGTTTCCAGGTCTCTGATGAGTTTTCGCTGGGTGGCAGGAAGTAGATGAAGGAGATGAGCAAAATTCATGGTGGTACAGGGTTACATAAATGTAAATGATGATACAGGATATACGACGCGTTTCACTGGACAACCAGCATTATCAAGTAAGGAAGGAATGATATAAAGGTAAACAGGAAGGGTATATATAGAGGGTGGAGGATCAGAGGAGGCGAAAAACAAGGGGCAAAAATCTACTATTGGTGGAAGGGGATTCTGGAAAAGAGAAAGGGGGGAACCGCTTCACGCATGCGCACTGGATGCGGGATGGTGGTTGGTTGGTGGGGTCGAAGCTGATTGGCTGCGTGTCGAGGGGCGTGGCCTAAGTTGTGTGGCGCCTGCGGAAGACGGAGCTGAAGGAGGTGGGGGGGGGGGCTGCAGCAAGGGCAGGGGGGGGCGAGGGGGGGTGTTAGGTCCTGTAGGAAAGTGCCTTTTGGCAGAGGGAAGGATCTGAAGGTCCAGAGTTTGGTTGTTGATGTTGGGATGTAAGGCTTGGATATATAAAGCTTCGAGTATAGGTAATCTCCTTGGGTCACTTTCTTTATCGAGTATGGTGGTGTGTTTCTCTAACTTGTTGCGTGTGAGGTGAGGGTGGTTAGGGGTGAGATAGTGGTCTTTGATGGCTCCAGCCTGAAGGTGAAGAGTTAGCCGACGTGAAAGACGAGTCTGCGTCATACCAATATAGGTATGAGGTCCACAGTCCTCATAATTACAGGTATGTTGGTAAATGACGTGATCGTCGGTCATCGGGCTCTCTCTCGACGTAGAAAGCCTGTTCACCAACGTGCCAGTGGATAGGACCATTGACATGATTCTACGTCGAATTTATCATTGCCCTGATACACCAACACTGGACATCCCGGAGAAGGCCCTGAAAACACTACTGGAGCTATGTACCAAGGAGGCCCGCCCGGGGCAACATGTACAAGCAGATCATCAAGTATAAAGCCGGTCATCATGTCTTAAGCAGGTCATCAGGTCATAAGCAGGTCATAAGCAAGTCAGCAGGTCGTCATCAATTCATAAGGACAATCACATTACAAATTGGTTACAGATCATGATATATACACACACAATGCTAACGTTTCTGTTCATAATGTTGACGACATCTATTTATGATTTTATGTCATATTGCTGGACACAATCTACCAAAGATATAGAATATTTAGTAATTCTACATTGGACGCAGAAAACTGTAACGTATTACAGTATTGTATCAGAAAGTCAAACTCCCTATTGTCTCTCCCCTCCTTCCCTTCATCTTCATTATCGGGGACAGTTGTAATATAGACAATATTGGTTTCCATTACCGGAATTGAATTTAAATAATGACTCCATTATCGTGAACAGTGATTGACAACAAGGCTACACAGTAACACACATGCAACACTAAAAGGACGGCAGGGAGGTAAAAGAGGTTGATTATTACTCATAATACGATTACAAACACGGAGCTAATCTTTAATTTCGATAAGAGAGAGAAGGAGAAAATCTGAAAAGAAACACATAATTATATACAGGAATATAATGTATCCTGGAAACGTAGTCATTTTGAAAGAATAGTTTCTATAGCCGGATAATATTCCCAGAGGTAAAGTTAATCAGAAATATTAGTGGATTAATCATGAAAATATTGTTCTAATGTTCTACATTAACAATTCGATCCTTAAAGGCTATCAGTAATGATAGTTTTGCAAAAACACATGTATCCTTTGATGCCACTAAGTTTGCTTTTACTATAAGCAAGCAACAATTATGTACTCCATGTGATGTCTGCTTCGTGCTGTGACAACCTTGTTTGTACTATGCCTGCCTAATTTGAAGCCAACAAGTGACATCACTATTTATTTGACCTAGTTTTGCAGGATTTGTTATGCACATAATTATTTATGGGTGAAAATGCAGTTTTCAAGTACAAGACATTGCAAATGGTGACCTGCTCATATCGTCTTATCTGTAAGTGTGTTGAATCATAGTTAAGAATTTTGACAATTATAAATACAAGAAAGAATTTGTTTGTATCCCCAGCCTTTACAAAGTAGGTAATGCTGAATGTATACCCATCAGGATATGTAATGTTATCCGTACACATTTACAAATCAACATTTTGGACTGCATTTTTGTTAGATGGTTAGATTTAGTAATGCCCTGGTCTCTGGAGTAGACACAGCAGGGCCCGGTAAAACTATATTATTTTAGAGACTAGTAATGTGACTTTGGATCGAAGTCGAAGTGAGTCAATACCTGAATAGCGGGAATCCAAATAGGTTGTAACGGGAGCTCTAGAGTTCCAATGTACAACCTATAGTGGGTCGACGAAAATATTCAATCTGTGTCTTGAACTCATTTAGACCCGAACAGAGAAATAGTTACTAGGGTAGTAGTAAGTTTTGTTAAATAAAGTATACGAACCTCTAAATGACAGTCGAATTATCCCCCACCGTAGTAGTATATTTGGAATAAGAAAATAAGTAATACAGACCTAATTACAAGTTGTTGCATACGGTACTCATGGTCTAAATTAGCAATTTTAATTTTAGCCTGAGCTTCAGCTTGTGCTTGAGCTTGACGAGCCTGAGCCTCAGCTTGAGCTAGTTGTGCCTGTGCTTCAACCTGTGCTTGAGCTAACTGAATCTTTGCAAGTTCCAATTGTGCATTCATATTCGGGTCCACTAAAAGAGTTATATCAAACAGTTTCTGATTAATCATGGCAACAATCTGATCTTTAGGAGCACTTGGAGGAGGAGCAGTCTTCAGATATTGAGCAACACTCTTAAGTCCATTTGTATTCCTGTTTTCTACATCAACAACTGTCTCAACACTCTCCACAATTTCTTTAGCTTCATCTAAAGTAGAAATGGTAGACATGATTAAATTTGAAAAAATCACAATCAATACAAAAAATATATAAATATATTCTTATGACAAATCCTGAAGATCCTGGTGCAAGGTCGCCAATTATTATGTTACGATGTGAAAGAGACACAAACAATAGGTTATATTTAAATTTAAAGCTGATGTCTGCAATAACAAAAGATTCAGGTTCAAAGAAAATAAGTAGTAAAATTGTTAGTTTAATTAACAGCTAAATGGAAAATCTATCAAATAATCGAATCGAATCGAATGGGGGACAGAAAAGCGTGGAAATTAGAATTTTAGGTGGAAGTGTAGATGGTGAAAATATTGAAAAATTAAATTACAAATTAATAGATTTGTGTCTTTACTGAATCAATGCGATTTTTTAATAATTAAATCTCACAAGAATTAATATTTTATCAAGATCACTGAAAATGGTTGATACACATTTAATAGCTTACATGAATGCACAAATCATTAATAAAAACAATGCAATTAACTTATACAATTATTTAAATTAACTCTAAAATGCCACTTGAGAAAATATTCCTTCCCAGAAAACTTACGTAAGTAAAATAATGAGGTGTAACTATTATTAACTTATTAAATCTGTAATCTTTGAAACTTGTCACATATTAATTAAATTCTTACAAATAATAGTTAAAGCAATCAAGAGTTATAATTTAATATTTAATTAACAGTAAACTCAATGACAATTCATTATAAATTAATCCTTATATTATGAATGACAGCAATTAGCGTACATATGAGATAGCACCAAGAATAAATAAAATGATATAGGCTAACAATAAATAATAATACACTGTTATTTCCAATGTACTCAACACTAATCAACGTCTTTCAAATTGCTTGTCTGGTCTTGCAATCTCTAGATGTAAGCAGGCTTCGATGAAATATCACACAAACAAAATATTCACTATGCACTATTGTGGACATAAGTCCTGCTACACCTGCCTGACAGGGAATCGCTAATTGTGTTGGTAACATTGATACCCCTCCCGTTCCCCCACTTCATCCCCACTCTACCACCCTCTCTCAGACAAGCCCTCCCTTCTACTTTTATTGTTCTTGTTTCACGTCTATAAGCCGCTCTATATTTCTCCCTCTCTCATCGAATCATTGAATTTTTATGAAATGTTTTCCAAATCTTCTTCCTAAAATGAAATATCATATCGTTGCATACTTCAAATTATATTTGCCATTTTATATAAACCTAAAAGAATATAAAGTTTGATAATCCATTTGAATATGAAAGTTAAATAACCATATATGTTATTCAAGTCAATTACAACTGAGACTTAATTTACTTTTGCATTATCATATCTCAATTAAGTTATAATTTTCTAAGCTCATATATCCCACTGTTTGCAGTAAGCATGTATTTCACTGTTAAAGTTTATATATTATTAAAAGAGATAACTGACACACACATACAATATGTTCCTTTATTTAATCCATTGAATATTAAAAGTAATAAGTATATGGTTATGTGTGTATTCTCAATACTCGCCTGTCAAACCAACTCCCTCTTGACCCACTGAGCCCCAGCTAGTTAATAATAAATGTACCACCCAGGACCGGCAGGTTTTGAAAAAAAATAAAATCTCCAGAAAACACCAGGAATGGGTTAAGAATGAAGGAAAACCCACCAAAAAACGATCACCTAGGTCATTAAGGGGTCCTACGGTGCACCCGAAAGTCGGAGTTAACATGGGGATATGGGTAGGCAAAAACAGGCAAAAACAGGTTTTTGCATGCTCACACGCACGCGGTTGGACTTTCAGAGTTTTCAACCATCGGCATTGTGGCGTGGGATACTTACACAGTTCCCATACAAATCTGAGCCCTCTAGGTGCCATAGGACCGGAGTAATTAACAGTGATGCAACGTATGTGACGCTGGGGTTGCCAGAAAAATACATTGCCGACGCAAACAGTGTATCGCTGGGGCTCAGTGGGTTATCTACGGTATGCTCACACTATTTATTCATATTTCGTAACTAGTCAACTCAAACACACGGCCACACACATTAATGTGACATTACATTTCACAATCTTGCATGTTATTTGGCGTCTTTCAACTTCCTCAGCGAACACTGCTCCCTCCGAGATTAAACTCCTTCCGTATGCATTTGTATCGACACTCATGATTCCCCATCTTATCAATACCCTACCTCACTGGCCCAGAAGAGTCGCAGAACTGATAATGTCTATAATATTATATATATTATTCTATATTTATTCATTATACTGAATATATACTAGTTATTAATGTGTTATTACTTAACAATCTACAGTGTTATCTGGATCTGAAGAGCCATGATATATCACATTAATAATATATATACCATACACTACAGTAAACACAAGCGAGATAAAAAAATTATAAACCCAAAAAGTAAGCAAAATATGAAGACTGACAGACTTGGCTCACGCGGCTTATATCCAATCACAGGCCCTGCTTCACTTATTACACATACAAAATAGGCAGCGACGGCTTTTCATCTCTTGTTTGTGTTTACGGTATTATATCTGCGTTATTTGTGTTCCCTGTGATACTTTATTGCTCTTAAGGTTTGGATATCACTATAGATTATCACATTATTATTTGAATTAATTAATTTTTTCTTCATTATTTCACATAATTATTATTATATTCATTAAACTAGCTAGCTTTTTTAGTAATTATAATGATAATGTGATTAGTGATATCCAAACCTTAAGAGCTATAAAATATCACATAGAACATTTAAATAACGTATATAACATACAATAAACACAAGGAAGGGAAGAAATGCCGTCACTGCCTATTTAAATGCGTAAATGTTTGGTAGAGGTATTAAGTGTTGCACACGGAGCTAAGATGTTTAGAGTTTGAAAATTGCCTACGACAGGAGGAGGGTATTCTTTGGTTTTCCTTGCAACACCATTTACCCCTTGAGGTTCATGACGCATTTTGATGGTTTATTGTGGCTCCTTTTAGACGATTTCATCCAGCGTAAGAAAGACCTTTGGGAATTAAAATGGTAAAATTTATTCCAATTAACCTTCTGATTTCCACATAGCCTTCCTAATCAGAATACAATAGTCTAATTTTAGCCAGATCAAATGCATCAACTATCCTGAAGGAATCTAGCTGAGTAAGGCACCAAACTTAAATCCCATTTAATCTTTGAGGCAACATGGTCAAAACCTGGGAACAAGAGAACATGATACATGAAAGTTGATTATCGGTTCATTTATTCTTATGTAAACTATAATTCTTTAACAGTGATTAAATTATAGAAATAATATTTATATATAGACTATACTAATCACGAGTGAAGTAGCTTAAGTGATGCAGGACAAACTCTGAAATGTATGATTATGAGAGTTACAGACACAAATTCGGATAATACATTGACAAGTATAATAGCAAGGGAAACAGTAAGAGTGTGAAAGATAAGAATGGAAGAATGCTAGCCGAGAAGCAAGAGAGAGTCGAAAGATGGAGGGAGCACTTCTACGAGTTGCTAAATGTAAGGAATGAAGAGCCAGCAAACATAGTTGGATGGGGTATGGGAGGGAGAAGAGGAATAGTGGAGGAGGAGGTGGGGATCAGGAGGTCAGAAGTGTGGGAAGCCATGAAAAGAGTGAAGTTGGGGAAAGCACCAGGAACAGATGGAGTGTGTGGGGAAATGTTAAGGTTTGGTGGTGAGACAGTGATCGAATGAGTATGGAAAATGTGCCAACTAGCATGGGAGAAGGGAAATGCACCCGATGACTGGAAGACTGGCATAATAGTCCCCCTATATAAGGGCAAAGGGGAAAGAGGAGTGTGTGGTAACCACCGAGGAATATGTCTTTTAAGCGTAGTAGGGAAGGTGTACAGTAGGGTAGTGATTGAGAGAGTGAGAGTGAGAACGGAGTAATGAATAGGCGACGAGCAGGGAGGTTTTAGGAAGGGAAGAAGATGTGTAGATCAGATTTTTACCCTGAATTGTGTTGTGGAGAAATATCTGGAGAAGAAACATAAGGTGTATGTTGCCTTTATGGACTTGGAGAAGGCCTATGACAGAGTGGATAGAGAAGGTTTGTGGAAAGTACTTAGAATATACGGAGTAGATGGCAAGTTGCTGAAAACAGTGAAGAGCATGTATGAAGGTGGAAAGGCGGCAGTACGTGTGGAGAATGAGCAGAGCGAGTTCTTTGACCTGAGTGTTGGGTTGAAACAGGGATGTGTGATGTCCCCGTGGTTGTTTACTGTATATATGGATGGAGTCATGAAAGAAATACTAGGAAGAGCAGAGGATGTTGGTGTATCGCTGAAAAGGGAGGGAAATGAGTGGAAGCTGCCTATACTGCTGTTTGCGGATGATACAGTTCTGATGAGCGATAATGAATGGGAGTTGCAGGGTCTGGTAAATGAGTTTGGAACAGTGTGCGACAAACGGAATTTGAAGGTAAATGCGGGGAAGAGCAAGGTTATGGTCTTCGAAAGGGGTGAAGTCACAGAGTGTGAGGTGAAGTTGAACGGTCAGGCTATGGAGATTGTCAGCTCATTTAAGTATCTGGACAGTGTGTTGAGTAAAGATGGGACTATGGATGAAGAAGTGCAGGAGAGAGTGACACAGGGGAAGAGGGTTGTAGGAACATTGAAAGCAGTAACAAGAAATAGAGTGGTCAGTATGGAAGTGAAGAAGTCCTTGCATGACAGTGTGGTAATCCCGACACTAACTTACGGAAGCGAAGCATGGACGTTCGGGAAGAGACTCAGACCAAGAGTGAGAGCGGTGGAAATGAGTTACTTGAGAAGTGCGTGCGGAGTTACATGGAGGAATAGACAGACGAATGAGGAAGTTAGAAGGAGGTGTGGTGTGGAGGAAGATGTGCTGGAAAGTGTGAAAAGGAACAACTTGAGATGGTTCAGCCATATGGAACGTATGGAAAGCGAGAGATTGACTAAGAGGGTGTACGAGAGCGAGGTGGAAGGACAGAGAGGGAGAGGTGCACCGAGGGAGAGGTGGCAGGATGGAGTGAGGAAGTATATGAATGAAGGCGGTGCTGGTTGGGAGGAGGGGCGTCGACTGACTGGGGACAGAGGTGCATGGGGGCGGTTCGTTCGTCTCCACCCCTTCGGGGATCACGGCGTCAGGCAATAGATAGATAGATAGATATAATCTGTTTCATCTTTATATTCCTTCATTTACTACCATTTCACAAACATTTATTTTCACTCACGCCTTCACCTCCATTAGCTATAATGGTGGCACAAGGTTGCATTGTTTTTGTTGTAATTGTTGATACATTACTTCCATGCATGTGTTTTAATGAAGTGCACGTCACCAGCTATGCAATGACATCCCTTAAGTTACTTCACTCGTAATTAATATATATATAAGTAATGACACAAATGACGAGTAGGACCCAAGTTTATTCTGTCACAGCCAATGCTGATTCTTCATTGGAACCCAATAACATAAAACTTTTTTGTTTTTATCTAAAAATTAATAAACTTGGGTCCTACTCTGTATTTGTGTCATTACCTCATCTGTCACAGCCAATGCTGATTTTTCACAATATAGATATAGAAATATTAGTTCTATAAATTTGTCATATTTAAGGAATTATAGTCTGTTTTGTCTTACAAATTGCCACCGCCTTATATTCGACTTAATAATTTGTATCAACTGCCTTATTTAATATACCCAAATTTCATACCATATTGGCATATCATTTTGCCCCAACGTTATGATGAAACAAAGTCGAAATGTATTTAGTTCAATTATATATACAGTACATGCAATTCAATATTATATTTGATTGAACTGCACTTATGTATTTTGTTAATATTATATTCGATTGAACTGCACTTATGTATTTGTTTATGTTAATCGAAGGGACCCAACATCTATCCACTTGGAAGGATCGAGAGCTCTAGCATTCCCTTCACCACTTACAGGTGGCCTCGCCCAACACTTTAATCTTACCCTCTCCAGTGAATGGGGTATAGCTAGTTGTAAACATTAGTATTCAGTAAACGAAGGAAGTGTACCAGTTAATCAGCGTTATACCCCTTAATACCACAGATCCTTCCTTAGCTGATTAAATTGTCTAAATATAGCTAAATGGAAATTATACCTAACCCTGGTATGGAAGGGGTTAATCTCAGAGGGAACAACTCTCGCTGAGGCAGTTGAAAGACGCCAAATATCCTCGAGTAAGAAAATATCATGCAAGTTTGTGTAATGTAATGTCACATTAATGTGTGTGGCCGTGTGTTTGAGTTGACTAGTTACGAAATATGAATACATAGTGTGACAATATCGTAGTTAAGGGGGAGGTGGGTTGACAGGCGATTATTGAGAATACACACTTAACCATATACAGTACTTATACATTTTTAATATTCAATGCATTGATTCAAGGAACCCATTTTATGTGTGTCAATAACCTCTGTCAATAGTACTCTATATACTTAAATAGTGGAATATATGCTTACTTCAGATATTGGGATATATGGGCTTAATTAATCATAACTGAATTGAGATATGAAAATGCAAACGTATATTCAAATCTCAATTGTGTGTGACTTACATAACATTATATGGTTAATACGGTATACTTCCATTTTCGATTGAATTATAAAACTTTATATTGTGCTAGGTTTTATATACAATAGCAAATTTGAACATGAACTATGTAACACATTGCTACAGTATTTTAACAATATGTTATTTCGTTTTAGGAAGATGATTGAGAAAGCATGCATAAAAATACAAAGATTCTATGATAGAGGGAGAAATGTGAGAAAGGAAGGAGAGAGAGGTCATCATAATATTTATCATCCCGTGGATATAGTCAGGACTCTGGTTATAGTCATAGTGGTGGAAACAATCCAGGGGGAGGGGCTTGCAAACGTGAAACAGGAAAGAAAGAAGAAGGGAGGGATTTGCTGAGAGAGGGTGGAAGAGTGTGTGTGTGGGGGGGGGGGGGGCAGCAATGATACCAACAAATTCGCGATTCTCTGCCGGGCAGGTGTAGCAGGACTTATGTCCAAAATAGTACAATTGAAAGAGAGAGAGAGAGTCAGCACAGTCGGTCCAGAATCAGACGGAGAAGAAGCGCGAGGATAATCATCCCCCACACGAACTATACAAGTGAACTCTCATTCCCACACGTAACTAAATGCGCATATTTTTAATAATATCACTATTGTACTTATTTTATTTATTTTATTATTTCAGCTCACATTACATAATAATAATAATAATAATATATATATATATATATATATACTGTATATATATATATATACTGTATATATATATATATATATATATACATACAGTATACACTCAGGCCCAATCCCCAATTTTCCTTTCCTTTTTTTTGGGGGGGAGGGGGGGGGGGGGACTCAAGACAGAGCCAGCGCAGGGACAACACAACAGATAACATTGAACACACAAACACAAAATACAAATTCACAAATATCTAGGTCATCCAGGAGAAGACCCAGATACCAGGGGCACCAAGGTCCCTTATATATAATTTATATGCATAAATATATATATATATATATATATATATTGAGAGACTGTGTAAGAAAAGCTTTGGATGATAGAGGAATTACTATAAATCAGGCAGGGGAAGTGGTGGTGGACAGGAGTGAATGGAGAATGCTTGTGAATAGTTGAGTGAACACGTGGTCATTTGGGGGAAGGGGTCGGGCGCGAGTTGGACTAGATAATAGTCCATCAGGCGCCTGGCCTTGGGAGACGATTAATATGAAGGGTGCGCCTGGAAGTGTGGTGGGCGGGCTTGTGGCTTCGGCTCCGCTGCATGTCTGCCTGCCGAGGTCGGAACCTCTCTGGGTGGTCGGGGGCCTGGGGAGTGCTGGAGCGACCTTGGTGACCCTGGTCTCTGGGTCTTCTCCTGGGTGACCTAGATGTGTGTGAATTTGTGTTTTTATCTATGTTTGTTCGTTGTTTTATGTTGTTTTTGTGTTTTCCCTGTTCTTGCTCTGTCTTGAGTCGGCCACCCCCCCCCCCCAAAAAAAAGGAAAAACAAAATAATGAAATAGAATAAAATATAAAAATAAAATAAAAATAGGAAAAGTGGTGATTGGGCCTGAGCATATAGATAGATAGATAGCTATTGTAATACAATCTACAAATACACATACACTAAATGCTTTACACAGTTCCTTTGGCATAGTCCAAAAAGCGGAACACCCACAACACACACACGTAAATCACTACTACCTAAGCCCATGCTCTACTTAACCTTCAAGCCTCCCTTCTTGATATATTGCTTTAGTAATAACACGACCTTCACCTGACTTACAGGTTAACACGGGTAGTGAGGGAGTTCAAGTGGATAGTTACAGACTGCTATTATACATACATACCATATGTAATACACAATTACTAGATACATTATATATACAAATAGTATACACACACCACCAATGATACCTCATACATAGTAATAACACACGCACACACATTCAAATCATTACTACTCAACCGTGGCTCTATTTCATCATAATCCTTCTCATCTTCAGTTGTTCCTGTAATAATATCACAGGCTTCACTTGGCTCCAAGGTAAACACAGGCAGTAAAGGACGATCGTGGCTGCTGTGTGATCAACAGGATGGGTACAAGTTCCCATTATACACGAGTATGTCCCCATATGCCACACGTGTACAGTCATAACAAGTATACCATTAAATGAATCTATATATAACTCAAACAATATATGAGTGCTAAAAAATACAGCGGATGCCTCAGATTTTGTATGTAATGGTTCATTATATAGAATATACAGTACATATATTAAAATACAGATTCTGTATATATATATATATATATATATACCGGTATATATATATATATATATATATATTGTATATATTTTTGTCTATGTTTATAAAGGAGACAAAAGGCAATTTGCCTATAACAAGTGTCTTCCCCAAGAGCCAAAAGAGTGACAGACAGCCAAATTTAAGGGACGTTGGAGTCAATATGCCTGGACACACAAAGTTTAAAGCAGTTTAAGTCATAGGATGAAGGAAAGCTTGATTGAGAGAGAGAGTTCCAGGGTTCACCTGTTGAGTAGAAGAAAGACTAAGAACATTTGCGAATTCTTGGGTTGGAAGGCTGGCCAGAATAGGAGTGGCACTGTAATGAGGTTAGTTTGACATAGTTGGCATTTTGTGCATACGTTTCTATAGATCTGTCTATTGCCAGACGACAATAATCCCCAAAGGTGGCCACGAATGAATCACTCCCATGCACCTCTGTCCCCCTTCAGCCGACGCCCTTCTTCGCACCCAACCCTTTGTTTCACGCCTATATGTCTCAACTTCATCTTTCCACCTCACATCTCGGTCTGCCTCTCCCTCTCTGTCCTTCCACCTCACTCTCGTACACTCTCTTAGTCATTCTCTTGCTTCCCATGCATTTCACATGGTTGAATCATCTTAAGGTTTTCCTGTTCACACTTTTCAGCACATCCACACCGACACCACACCGCTCTCGTACTTCCCCATTGGTCTGTCTATCCCTCTATGTAACTCCACATGCACTTCTCACGTAATTCAGTTCTACCCCTCTCACTCTTGATTTGTGCCTCTCCAACAACGGCCATGCTTCATTCCCATACAAGCAATGTCGAGATTACCCCACGATCATGCAAGGACTTCTTTACTTCCATGCTGAACACCCTATTCCTTGTTACTGCTTTCCGTGTTACTACAACCATCTTCCCTTGTTTCACCCTCTCTCGCGCTTCATCCTCCATACTCCCATCTTTACTCAACACACTGCCAAATTATGTTTAATTAGCTGACATTCTCCATAACCTAACCG
This sequence comes from Paralithodes platypus, assembly GCA_032716605.1. Classification (NCBI taxonomy): domain Eukaryota; kingdom Metazoa; phylum Arthropoda; class Malacostraca; order Decapoda; family Lithodidae; genus Paralithodes; species Paralithodes platypus. The sequence goes on along the minus strand of CM064480.1, from coordinate 15,632,483 downwards.
TTTAATATCACTTCACACTCTGTGACTGTATCTATTTCAATAACCATAACCTTTCTATTCCCCGCATTAACCCTCAGGTTCCGTTTTTCACATACTGTTCCAAACATATTTACCAGACCCTGCAACTCCCACTCATTGTCACTCATCAGAACTGTATCATCGGCAAACAGCAGTACAGGCAACTTCCACTAATTTCCTTCCCCTTATCAGCGGTACACAAACTCCTACTGCTCTTCCTTGTATTTCTTGCATGGCTCCATTCTCATGTATATAATTGAACAACCATGGGGACATCACACACCCTTGCTTTAACCCAACATTCAGATCAAAGAACTCACTCTGTTTATTCTCCACTCGCAATGCCGCCTTTGGGCCTTCATACATACTCTTTACAGCTTTCAGCAACTTGCCAGGTACTCCGTATCAACTCGGTCATAGGCCTTCTCCAAGTCCATAAAGGCAGCATACAACTTTTGTCCCTTCTCCAGATATTTCTCAACACAATATTTCAAGGCAAACACACCCTCTTCCCTCCCTAAACCCTCACCTACCCATTTTTCCGTTCTCGTGCTCACTATCTCTATCACTACTACCCTACTGTACATTGTCATTACTATGCTTAGCAGACATATTCCCTGCTGATTACCACACACTCCTCTCTCCCCTTATACAGGGGAACTATTATGCCTATCTTCCAGTCTTCAGGCACATTTTTCTTCTCCCATGAAAATCTACTTATTGTCCATTCCCATTTAATCACCATCTCACCACAAAACCTCAGCATTTCCGCACCCACTTGATCTATCCCTGACGCTTTCCCAACTTCACTTTTTTCAAGGCCTCACACACTTTTGACCTTCTGACCCCCACCTCCTCCTTCACTACTTCTCTTAATTTCTAGGATCAATCTACGGCGTTACCTGAAGATGGACAAGGTTGTCCAATATATTGTAAAATACACTGTCAAGATAAGGACGGTTATGGCTGTTTATCCTTCTTTTTCTATTGATATTTTGGTAACCTGGATGCTATAAAAAAACAAATATATATATATATATATATATATATATATATATATATATACAGGGTGCCCCAGGAGGAAAAAGCATAACTTTGGGAAATGATAATACAAAATATTCTAAGCCTAAAATGTTCTATAAGAAATATTCCAAATCTCAACCAGTAAAGAGATATTGCATGTTGAAAATGGTATTTTCTTAAGTATTTCTCCATAAGGGTGGCCTAGCTGTCCTAGTACCTACCACACCTCCATCTAACTGCAGTTATTTTACCATGTTATTGTAAAGATAATATAATTCTGTAAGTAGCAAAATTATTATAGATATAATAGCTCAATTTGGACCAGTTGGAAACTATCTGACATGGAAGAGTCTATTGCAGTGAGGCAGGGGAGGACACTATATATAACCTTCAATATATTTTTACCGTTGAGATTTGGACTTTTTGTTATAAAACAGTTTAGGCTTAGAATACCTTGTTTTATCATTTCCCAAAGTTATGCCCTTTCCTCCTGAGACACCCTGTATATATATATACAGTATATATATATATATATATATAAAATATATACTGTATATATATATATATATATATATATATATATATATATATATATGTGTATATATATATATTCCTCAGGGCTCTGTCTTATTTCCTCTTCTCTTTCTAATGTTCATAAACGATCTTCTCAACTGTATCTCCAGTCCCATCCATTCATACGCAGACGACTCTACCTTACACTACTCGATTAGTTTTCCAGAACGCCCCAGCCAGCAATCCCTCAAAAACAAACGTAATGAAGCCATAGATGTCCCTCCATCTGTGCCTTTGTCTCTAATTTCCTTTCCGGCCGTTCCATAGCTGCAGCTGTGGACGGCCATCGCTCATTTTCTCATCCTATCAACTCCGGTGTTCCTCAGAGTTCATTCCTATATCCTAATCTCTTTCTAATTTTCATAAATAATCTTCTCAACTGTACATCCAGTACCAACCATTCATATGCAGACGACTCTACCTTACCCCACTCAATTAGTTTTCCAGAACACCCCAGCCAGCAGTCCCTTAAACGTAAACGTAATGAAGCCATAAAATACTTATCTTCTGATCTAGCTACTATTTCCAATTGGGGTAGAGAAAACCTTGTTGCATTTAATGCTTCCAAAACTCAATCTATCCCTCTTACTACCCGTCATGAACCTCCAGAGGACTATTCCTTATTATTCAACAATACTAAATTAACCATTCATTTTCTCTCAATGTTCTCGGTGTCTCTTTTTCTTCTGCTCTCACTTGGAAAGACCATATTACCAGTCTTGCTAATAGACCAGTCAAAGTAGGGCTGGACTTAGAACAAATTGTAATAGAAGGTTTTTTGGCTTTAACTTGTTTATTAGGTCCCTCTGATGAACATATAAAAAGTCTCCAACTTTTGGACACCGGGAAAGTGGTTAATTTGCATAAATTCAAGATGGCCGCCGTCCAAAGCTTCAATTTACAGATAACTTTTTTCTGGTTGCTCCTAGACCCTATAAATGTATTACAAACAACGTTTTTTGGCTTTAACTTGTTTATTAGGTCCCTCTGATGAACATATAAAAAGTCTCCAACTTTTGGACACCTGGAAAGTGGTTAATTTACAGCCAAAAACCTTACAGCCAAAAAACCTTCTATTGCAATTTGTTCTAGGTCAAGCCCTACCTTTACTGCACATTATTGTCTATTACATTTTGCCTAGGCCTATACTAATCCCATCATCTTGTTTCTTGTTTCATGCAAGGACTTCCAGGAGGCTGCAGATCTTTTGGATAAGCTGTTGCGTGAAGACGTTTCACCGGATGAAGTCTGCAGTAAGGACGTTTTCAACAGAATTTCTGAAAAACTTAAAGCTGAGAAGAGCTCCTTAGCAGAGCATAAGATGGGAAAGCTATGGATTCAATACATGGACATGATTGACCTGCTGCGTCGCTTCCTGAGGGCACTGAGAATGGGCGATTTCCTACTGTACCTCGGAACACTCCAGGAGATGTTGCCGTACTTTGCAGTGTGTGGTCATAACAATTATGCCAAGTCAGCCCATGTGTACATTCAAGACATGATTGAACTTGAGCAGCTCAACCCAGACATGTTCTGTCAATTGAACTCCGGTCTATTTGTGATCCGCCGAAGTGATCGGCTGTGGGCAGGACTGCCAAGCGACTTGGTTATAGAGCAGGTTTTGATGCGCTCTTTGAAAACGAATGGTGGATTGACACGTGGTAGGGGCATGGAGGAAACGCAACGCCTGCGCTGGTTACTTGCTATGCCAGCCTGCGCTGAGGTGAGTGAAGTTATGCAAGAACTGACAGGGAAGCATTTCCACACCTCTGAGCAGCACAAAGAAATGACTGAAGCAAGGCATGAACGAGATAGGAAGGACACAGAGAAGGTTCTCGCATTCTTCAAGGATTATGATCCATTTCAAGAATCAAATGAACTCAGGAATATTGCCAACGGTGTGACAGGACCAGCCTCGGCCAATCCTCATTTACTGTATGAGGTTGGTATGAACATTGTGCAGAAGATGGAAGGTAGCAATGCTTTTGACTTTTCATTTAGGAAGAAAGATCAAGTTGAGTCGTTGGGTGCAAAGGTTACAATCAGTGCTGAAAAAGTACCAATCGACCCACAGCTCCTTTTCCAGAGGCTCCTCATCTTTGCTAATAACAGGGACTTAGGTGTTGAAGAGGTCTTTGCGTATGAGTTGTCTAGCTACCCTACTGCTCTGTTCGATAAGTGGGGGAGGCTCAGGGAAGCCAATAAACCACAGCTAGGAGATGAGATAGCTGCTGTTGTTCCCAAGTCGTCATTGGAATCATTTGAGGAAGAAAGGACTGTGACCCATGTTCTGGATGGTGGTTCCTTATTGCAAAGGATTCCATGGAAGAAGGGTGACACATTTGAGGACATTGCAAGCATGTACATGAAGCATGTTTCCAAAAACTTTCTCAACCCGGTGGTTGTATTCGACGGTTATAAATCAGGACCTACTACCAAGGACATGACACACAATCGACGATCAAAAGGAGTCTTTGGTCAAAAGGTGATGTTCACTCCAACCATGCCCCTTCGGTCAAAAAAGGAAAACTTCTTGTCAAACTCGGACAATAAGCAAAACTTCATTGACTTATTGTGTGAAACATTCAAGGCAAATGGAATTGACTGTGTCAATGCGCCAGCAGATGCAGATGTCATGATTGCGAAGAAGGGAATTGAGCATGCAAGGGAAACCGTGACATATGTGATAGGTGAGGACACAGACTTGTTGGTGCTGTTGTGTCATTATGCGGAACGAGGGATGAATGATTTGTACTTCAAGTCGAGCAAGGAAGGTGGGAAATGTTGGCATATTAACTCAGTAGCAGAAGCTCTCGGTGAAAGCATCTGTCGTGTCCTGCCAGTTGTCCATGCACTCTGTGGATGTGACACAACCTCACGACTGTATGGTATTGGTAAAGGGGCTGCCTTGAGGAAAGTGAGGGAAGACAACGGTTTCTTGAAATGTATAGAAGCATTCTGTTGCCAAAGTGGAAGTAAAGACGCGATATCATCAGCTGGTGAAAAGGCCTTGGTTTATTTGTACGGGGGAAAAGGAAATGACACCCTTGACGGACTGCGAAAGACAAAGTTTTGCAACAAGGTGGCAAAAAGTTCAACTACCGTTGAAGTTCACAGCCTTCCCCCAACAACCGATGCAGCCAAATACCACTCATTCCGAGTTTATTGTCAGGTCCAGGAATGGATGGGGAACTGTGTGGACCCGAGAAATGGGGCTGGTGTCTGCGGAAGGGACAGCTTGAACCGAAGACGATGGATTCGCCTGTGGCTCCTGATTCACTACTGAAATTGGTCAGATGTCAGTGTAAGGGCAACTGTGACACTCAACGCTGTAGTTGCAAACGGAATGAGCTTGAATGTTCCAGTGCATGTGGTCAATGTAAAGGACTCTGTCAAAATAGCAACTTTGATGCAAGCACCGATGATCCAAGTGAATACGAACTCCTATCATGAATTACATAATTGGCTCTGAATGACGTCATACTACGTCATGGTTTTTGTTTTTTTTTTTTATAAAAAAGAGGGACAACAGGTCAAAAAACCCATACAAGCACAAAGTGCTTGTGTCACCCCTTGTGAAAGAGACAGTTCAGCCTGTCTGTAAGGTTTTTCGGCTGTAAATTAACCACTTTCCAGGTGTCCAAAAGTTGGAGACTTTTTATATGTTCATCAGAGGGACCTAATAAACAAGTTAAAGCCAAAAAACGTTGTTTGTAATACATTTATAGGGTCTAGGAGCAACCAGAAAAAAGTGATCTGTAAATTGAAGCTTTGGACGGCGGCCATCTTGAATTTATGCAAATTAACCACTTTCCCGGTGTCCAAAAGTTGGAGACTTTTTATATGTTCATCAGAGGGACCTAATAAACAAGTTAAAGCCAAAAAACCTTCTATTACAATTTGTTCTAGGTCCAGTTAAATGATTGCTAGATTTACTGGACTATAAGGCAGCCTCCCAAAAGCTGGGTTTGCTCAACTGCCTCACAGGGTTCTTTACCCCTGCGCAGTTTCTTGCTCTGTACAGGGGCACAGTGCGTGCTTGTATTGAGTATTGTTCACATGTGTGGGGAGGATCCTCTCACACCGCACTCCTAGACAAAGTAGAAAGGAAATCCTTTCATATTATTAACTCCTGTCCACTCACCAACTCTCTGCAATCTCTCTCTCTTCGCCGCAATGTTACATCTCTCTCGCTATTTTATCGCTACTACAATAATCAGTGTTCCTCGGAGCTTTCCCAGTGTATACCACCTCCTCTATGTAGGGTATGTAGTTCCCGCCTTGCAACACAATCCCACCCCTACTCTGTGCAACTCTCCAACCCAAGAGTGAAACGCTATTCTTAGACTTTCTTCTATTCAACTGCTGAGCACTGGAACTCTCTCCCAGAATCAGTCTTTCCTTCTTCCTATGACTTAAATTGCTTCAAACTCCGTGTGTCCAGGCATTTTAGCTTGAACGTCCTTTGATTTTGGCCCTGCCACTCTTTGAAATCTGGGGGAGTCACTCGCTGCAGGCAGTTATGCCTTTTGTCTCCCTCATTCACATAGAAAAAAAACAAAAAATGAAAACTTATCTTCTGATATACACTAACTACTATTTCCAATTGGGGCAGAGAAAACCGTGTTACCTTTAATGCTTCCAAAACCCAATTTCTCAATCTGTCTACCTGTCTGGAACTCCCTGAGAACTATCCCTTATTCTTCAACAATACAAAAATCAAACCTTCATCTTCTCTCATTATTATTGGTGTCTCTTTTTCTTCTGCTCTCACTTGGAAGGACCATATTACCAGTCTTGCAAAAGCGGCATCCCAGAATCTGGGTGTGCTCAACCGCCTCAAGGGGTTCTTTACCCCTGCACAGCTTCTTGCTCTGTACAGGGGCACAGTGCATCCTTGTATTGAGTATTGTTCACATGTGTGGGGAGGATCCTATCGTACCGCACTTCTAGACAAAGTAGAAAGAAAGGCCTTTCGTATCATCAATCTCCGCCCACTCACCAACTCTCTGCAAACTCTCTCTCTTCGCCACAATGATGTATCTCTCTAGCTATTCTATGGCTATTACAATAATCAGTGCTCCTCAGAGCTCTCCCAGTGTATACCACCTCCTCTATGTAGGGTATGTGGTACCAGTCTTGCAACACAATCCTACCCCTACTCTATGCAACTCTCCAACCCAAGAGTGAAATGTTACTCTCAGTCTTTCTTCTATTCAACAGCTGAGCTCTGGAACTATCTCCCAGAATCAGTCTTTCCCTCCTCCTGTGACTTAAATTGCTTCAAACTCCGTGTTATCAGGCATTTTAGGTCGAACGTCCCTTGATTTTCGCCCTGTCACTCTTTCAACTATGGGGAAGGCACTCGCTACAGGCAGTTCTGCCTTTTGTCTCCCTCAATCACATAGGGGAAAACAAAAGTATATATATATAAATATATATATACTGTATATATATATATACCGATATACAGTATATATATATAGATATATTGTTACGACCCGGGCGGCCACGAAGCAGTTGGCTCGCTTGACCAGAGTAACAACAGTGAGTGTTTATGATTCTCAAGTCTCTGGTAGAATTATGGCTGTCTGTTGTTGCCTGCTTTCCTTTAACTTCAAATACATCAGACAGCTCAAAAATTATGTACTAGTGATAAAGAAAGCTTAGCCAGATAAATTAGAAGTTCCAGAATAACCTTAAGATCATATTTAATTGACTAATGATTATTGAGATTAATTATGATTAGTCTGATTATCTATACTTAATTATTATGAACTATTATATTAGATATTAAAATGTATTATGATGATTTATCCAAAACGATTCCTGCAGTCCACAGGTTAAGATTAACCAAGATGGAGATTAATTATAAAGTATTGTTTCTTAAGTATTTAGATATTTCTTATTTACTTGAATATTGTATTATTTATTATAATTAGTTATGGTAATAATTGTATTATGTTATTATCCTTCATTATCATTATCTTATTATAGTCTTTACTAGTACTATCGAAGAAGGGAAGATATTAAAGTCACCAATTCAACAACAATAAATATATTTATAAATCCAATAAACAAAAGATAACGTATGTACAAAACAAAGAAAAATAAATAAAGAAAATAATTAAGATCCTGGACGTACAGTCACTCATAAAAATTCGTGGACCCCCACGTTAGAGTAGGTTTAAGAAAGTATTGTTCTTTAGTAGGTACACTCACACGTACTAAAAGTTGCTCAGGGGTGGGTTCTTCCTTCCCCTACTCCACCCTGGGCAGGTGGAAGGGGGGAGTCGGGTCCAAGTCTACCCCCATCTTCCACCCCCACAACTATCCCCAACTCCCCCACCTTCCTCCTCTAGCTGGCAGTTAGTGACTGATTGGCGACGATTGTTCTCATGTATTGAACATTATTGTCAAATCATCATTGCACATGCTTACAATGGTAAACATTTAAAATATATAAAGAATTTATTAATACAATATACTGTATAATTGCATTAACAAATTGAGTCTCTATACACAATGTGTGTTACAAGAATCTCGGCTGTAGTGGTCTTCTGCTTCTCTCTCTCTCTCTCTCTCTCTCTCTCTCTCTCTCTCTCTCTCTCTCTCTCTCTCTCTCTCTCTCTCTCTCTCTCTCTCTTAACACGCAGACTACAAGATCAGTTCATTCAAGTTTTTAAAATATGTAATGGGTTTGATAATGTGTATCATAGCGAAATGTTTAGCCTCAATATGAATACAATACGCAACCATGGCTGGCAGTTATAATTGAAAAGATTCAGCACTAGCATTTGTGGAAACTGTTTCCCATTTAAGATCTGTTCTACCAGGAAAAAACTTTCCTCAGAAGTTGTAAACATTTCCTCAGTCGAACAGTTCAAGAAGACATTAGAAAGTTTGTTGCACTCTCTGTAGGCTAAGGAGTGTAGTGCCCTGACAAAATGTCTCTCCTTCCACTTCGAATATTTTCCCGAAATGAACCGCAAGGTCTTTGAGATACTAACTATTCCTTGTAACTCTCATAGCATACACTTTCTACAACCAAGATTTAACCGGTCTTAACCCTTGTCTATCGGGGCCCGACTTAAGTCCGTATCGAAAAATTGGCACTATGTGGTGGGGCCCGACTTAAGTCCGAGTGCAATTTTGACTGGAGGAGCATGGGTTACCTCATGACCGCTCGCCATGGCCGCCGTGGACCAATGAGATTTACTCCACTTACATCCACCCTCACTCCCTCGCTACATACGTAATTATATAAAGAAATTACCGTATTTTAGTGATTTTGCCCTTCGGTTGCAAGATCGTTGCAAGACAACCAGTGATCGTAGAAGGATGGTTCGGGTGTCATTGGAAAGCTCAAGTTATGCCATTTCAGGGATACATACTTGTATTACGCTCTGGGTTTTATTTATGCATGAAAAAGAGCACGGAAACAACCCCATTTATGGTAAAAAAAAAAAGCTGTGCGGCATGGTCAAATATACCGCCTAGCCCGCTCGTAAGGTGTTAATGTGGTATATTTTCCTTCATTAGTGTGTGTGATGAATGTTGCCTGCATTCGTTTCACATAGAGGAGAGTTAAGGGTAAAGCGGTTTATTAATCCTATTCATTATTTGGGGGTTTGTAGAGATGAGAGGCTGGGATCACAGATAGAGACACAAAAGAGGGAAGTGAGAAGGCGAGCCCTGCTACTCAGGGGCTCGATACTCAAACCTTGCTATAAAGTTAACACCGACTTTGATAGTAATTTGTATAGAGTTCTACATTTAATTGATGGTAAAACAAGTGTATAGGCCACATGGTATTAAGTCCAGACCCTTTATAGTATGTATGGTATTGAATAAATGGGAGAAACTGATTGAAATGATAGACAAAACAATCAATAACAGACGCAACACTATTCCAGCCAATCTTTGCCTTTAGTCCTTTCCTTTTATGATATAAAAGCCCGACTGTGTAAGTAATTTGAGAACCTAAGAGTAGATCGTAGAGGGCACGTTGATGTGTATTGCAATAATGGTGAAAGTAATATCCTGAATACGGTATTGTTATATTGAAATCACATTAAGTCTTAATCGTAGAAAGGAGAGAGAGAGAGAGAGAGAGTACAAAGGAGTACAAAGGAAATCAAGCAACAGCAGATCTAGTGACCCTTCTAGGTTGCTTGTCCTCCAAAACACTGAGGATCAAGTGTCCAAACAGTGGTTTAGAGTGGGTAAGGGAACATTGGAAAGGGAATTACTGCCCTGGAACTAATGTCCGTGGCAGGATTAGGAAGTTAGTAGGGGACAGATGGGTTAGTAACTGAGGGGGGGATAAAATAAAGTTATTCATTTACAAACGCAGTCAGTCGCGGGTTTGATGCGAGATATTTGTCTACGCCGAGTTTAAATGAATCAACGGTGATGCAGTCTATAACGTTTCGGGGAAGCCCATTCCACAAGTTGACAACTCGATTGAAGAAGAAATTCTTAGATTCGTGTGAGTTAAAAGATTTACCAATAATTTTGCAACCGTTTCCCCGCGTATAATTAGATTGGTCGATAGTGAAGTACTTACTACAGTTCATATTGTCGATGCCTTTGATGATTTTGAACACTTGAATTAAGTCACCTCTTAATCTGCGCTGGGTTAAAGGAAATAGATTTAATTCTCTAAGACGCTCTTCGTATGGTTTGTTCTTTAGGCTAGGTATCATTTTGGTAACTCTACGTTGAACTCGTTCTAGCTTGTTTATATCTTTTTGGTAATAAGGGCACCAGGATTGAACGCAGTATTCCAGAAGAGGGCGGACTAAGGAATTGTAAAGGGTTAGGATAACTTCTTTGGATTTATGCTCAAATGACCTGCCTATAAAGCCAATTATTTTGTTTGCCTTCTTAACAACTTCTGAACATTGTTGACTCGGTTTTAGGTTACTCGATATTGTTACTCCCAGATCGGTTTCTCTGTTTACATTCTTAAGCTGAGTGCCATTCATCGAATAGTTTGCTTTCTCATTTAGGTATCCGATATGTAGTACTTTACATTTATCCGCATTGAAACTCATTTGCCAAATTTGGGCCCAACATGACAATTTATCTAGATTGTGTTGCATATCGTCAACTTGTTCTTTTGAGAGTACGCTATTTGCAATTTTTGTATCATCAGCAAATTTTGAGATTGTACAGGTGAGACCCTCATCTATGTCGTTGATGTAAATTAGAAAGATAATTGGTCCTAGTACCGATCCCTGGGGTACCCCGCTACTTACATTGGTCCATTTAGATGCATTACCGTTTATGACTACTCTTTGCTTTCTGTCGCTGAGCCAATTTTCTATCCATTTCAACACACCGTCTTGTATTCCATGCGCTTTTAGTTTTAGCAGTAAACGTTTGTGGGGAACTTTGTCAAAGGCCTTTTGAAAATCAAGGTATATTATATCTACAGCTTTACTCTCATCGTAGAGGTTGAGGATATCGTGGAAGAAGTCTAAGAGGTTTGTTAAACAGGAACGTTTTTTACGAAAGCCGTGTTGAGTATCTTTAAGTATGTTATTTTCCTCTAAGTGATTTACGAGTCAGTCTCGTATGACCGTTTCTAGCATTTTACATACAACTGAGGTTAAGCTAATTGGACGATAGTTACTGGGTAGGGATTTGCTGCCTTCTTTGAATATCGGTGTTACGTTGGCTAGCTTCCAATGATCAGGCATAGTTCCAGACTGCAAGGATTTATTGAATAGTAATGTCAGTGGTTTGGAGAGCTCATCCTTAGCTTCCTTTAGAACTCTAGGCGAGATTGTATCAGGTCCAGGCGTTTTATTTACCTTGAGTTTATCTAAACAAATCAATACTTCTCTCTCTGTAACGGTGATATTGCTTAAAACATCTGAATTATGAGAGAGAGATTGAAGCACAAGACCACTACATCTATGTCAAGATTACTACAGCCAAGATTCGTGTAACCCACGTTGTGTATAGAAACTAATTTAGAGAATACAACTGTACAGTATAGGCCTATTGTATTTATAAATTCTGAATAAATGTTAAATGTCGGCCATTGTAAGCATTTGCAATGATGGTTTGACAATAATTTTCAATACATGAACACAATCGTCGCTAATCACTAACTGCCAGCTAGAGGAGGAAGCTTGGGGAGTTGGGGATAGTTGTGGGGGTGGAAGGTGGGGGTAGACTTGGACCCGACTCCCCCCTTCCACCTGCCCAGAGTGGAGTAGGGGAAGGAAGGACCCATCCCTGAGCAACTTTTAATACGCGTGAGTGTACCCTGGAGACAGCCTGAGGCTCAGCAAAGGGTGGGTGGGGTGAGAGGGAAGGGAGGGTGTGTATGAGATGGGGTAGTGGAGGAAACTAGCAAACTGCCAATTTCTTATTACATAAAACAATATTTCACACCATTTTAATTTCCTACAGTTATTATTTTAACTATTTAACCATCTCTATAACTTAACTAATAGTCAATTCACTTTATATTAATGTATATAACTGTATCGTAGGCTACACGAGCATTCCCATAATTGTCTCTATAATGTTTTTCTCTTTGTTTATCCATCCAACTCACTCTCTGACTTTCTCTCTCTCTCTCTCTCTCTCTCTCTCTCTCTCTCTCTCTCTCTCTCTCTCTCTCTCTCTCACACACACACACACACACACACACACACACACACACACACACTATATCTTCCAGAAAGTTATAAGCTGATTATTTATTATACTTAGAATTGCTTTCTTTCTTATCTGATTAATCATATTTTTTTCGATATTGCAAAATTCCCCTTTACTTTCACACATAACTCGTATAATTTTGTATTTAAATATATCTGATAATCATCGAGCTTCGCTTTAAAAATACAAATAAGTTTGTTTCTAAATGTTCTTGTTTTTATTTCCATGCAACATTCTGTATATTTTCCAGATTTATTATAACAATAATTAAAAACAATATACCACAGTAAAGTTACAGCTGTTCGATGGATTTTTAATACATTTTCCCAAACCTATGCAATTTGCTAGTGTATACAGAATACACTACTGTATGTTCAATTTTACATCCATTTACGGGTATCACTTGGTTTATTATCTATCCACTTATGCAGCTGTCTATCTATCCATTTGTTTAACTATAAACTCACCAATCCATTTGTTTAAAAAAAAAATCCATCCATCCATTTGTCTAGTTGTATATCCATCTGTGTAACTATTGATTTATCTAACTATTCACCCACGTATCCACCTGTCTATATAATTAGCCATTGACCTTCATAATCATTCATTTGTTGACTATTCACCCTTATGTATTTATATGGATTACATTTTACTCAGCCACACTATATTTAACCAATTATTTTGAATAAGTATACTTCTTGTCAGTCCGAAATCACGTTTTTCGTATTTAATTTCGACAATCCAGCTATGAGAGACGTTTTACGTGAGTCATATGTTGATTCTACTTATTGTAATATGGTAATCAAGAATAAACTTTTTGTATTCACAATTGTTATATTCAAATAAGGAGAATCATCTTGAAAGTTGTAGAAACATGTCTTATCAACTCGCTGGAATGTCGAAAATGAATGCGAAAATGTAATTTCGGACTGACAACAGGTATAAAGCATTGTTTCTGTGCCACAATATATATCCACCTGGTGATCTTCCCTTCTCTTTCAGCCACACACTTGGGCAGTAAAGTCACAGGTTTAACTAGAATTTGCCAGACAAGGGATCATCATTTATCTTACTGAAAAAGATTTGGTGGGTATTTTTGGCAATTAACTTGAGAAGGCTGGTCCCCACCGAAGGAATCAATTGAAAAGGAGTATAATATGGTATTTGTTGGTATCTAGCTAAGAAAGTATCTTGAGAACATACTTCGCCGCTTCCTTAGACACAATCGCTCAACATAATGACACAAGCTACATAATGATTGTGAAAATCTTATGAAACACAAACACGCATTCAGGCAATGTAGTAGATACTTATAACAGATTTGTCTAAGTCTTTCAGAATTTACTCGATGAACAATAGTCAGGCTACGAGTTTTGCTTTCTTCTGACAACGATGAGGCACGAACTTTTACCCGAAACTCGAGTGTTTTTGAGTCACTCTCAAGGTAAATGGATTTTTTCACCGAATATAATGCATGCTCAACAGCTGAGCTCTGGAACTCTCTCCCATAATCAGTCTTTCCCTCTTCTTATGACTTAAATTGCTTCAAATTCCGTGTGTCCAGGCATTTTGGCTCGAACGTCCCTTGATTTTGGCCCTGTCACTCTTTCAACTATAGGGGAGGCACTCGCTATAGGCAGTTCTGCCTTTTGCCTCCCTCAATCACATAGAAAAAAACAAAAAATACAGAATATTGTCCGTATTGCAGATGCGTCATGGAAATCCATAACGGATAGTATGCTGCGATTATAAAATACATCATGGACGAATGAACTTCATCCATTAACCCTTACAATACCCTTCTGTATTTATAAAAGTGTTAGAGTGTGCTGGTAATCAGAATTAGGTTTGGCACTATCTTTATATATTGAGCTATCACTTCACCCTTCTTATATCGTATTATAGCCAATTGTGTGTGTGACCTTAAGAGCAGAGATGACCGAATCAAATATCTGTAATTTTGTAAACTAAGGGATTGTGTTTTGGTGAGCAACGTATACTAACCTCACAAATTATGGTGTTTGATTAAGGAGTGACTGAAGATCGTGCGCCGGAAAACAAACTGTAGAAATAGCATGATCCCATATCAAAAGTATTATAGGTTTATATGAAAAGGTTCAGAACTGTTGGTAAAGATTATACGAATCTGAAGGAGAGGGCAAGTCTTTGGAGAGTAGGCCGAGCAACAGCCACTATGTTGTTTGAAATTAGTATGTCCATCTATTGTATTATGTTAATATTAACCCTTTATTAGCGGCTCACCACTTAAGTCGTATTTAATAAAGCTGGACTATGTGGCGGCGCTCGACATAACTCGAGTGGCAATTTCAGCACGTAATGTGGCTGAGAGAGAGAGACAAGTGGTGGCAGGAGACTAGCGAGCGTATGACTGCTCCAGACCACCGCGGCGAACCTACTGACACAAATCTCAGCTCCCTCCTCCCTCTCTCACTCGCTACATACTCAATTATGTACCGAAAGTACCGAATTACCTGCTTTTTGCACTCGCGTTGCACGGTTATTGCAAGAAAACTATCCATCATACAAGGATCGTTATGGTGTCATTCGAAAGCTCTGTTTATGCCCTTTCAGGGATAGATACTTGTTTTACGTTCTGGGTCTTATTTAGGCATGAAAATGATCACGTAAACAGCCCTATTTTGGCTAAAAACACCCCGCTGGGCGGTACACATAAATAAACCGCATAGGCCGCTCGTAAGGTGTTAAGTAATGTCGTGATTAACCCGAGGAGCGCGATAGGCCTCACGGAAGTGTCTGTAAAAAGTGTCTGTATTGCGAATGTGATACGCCTCATGGGAGGAAGCTTATGAAAAAAAAAAAGAAAAAAAAAAAAAATTGCCCCACAAGCGCTCAATTGGAAGCAATATGTGATTATATGGTAAATTCCCCCTCCCCTAACTCCTTTCTCTTCCCCACATGTGTCACCCCCCGCCCCTCCCTCTCTCTCCTTCCCCCCTTTCTGCCCTCCTCAATTATTAGCTATTATTCCTCATATGTTTGTCATTCCTCCCTTTCCCTTCACAAAATATGAGTCATGGTTTAACACACTCCCTCCTACCCTTCACATGTGTGGAATACAGCTGGGACTGTCAGTTTGCCACAAGCGAGTATCACACTAGGCTACATTTTCGCCCTTTTCCGTTCTTCGATCTCCGTTTTCAGCTGGTAGCACAGGCAACTCCTAGCACACACGTATAGGCTTTACCCACTGGCCTTACCACGGCAATAAGCGATCGTTTTATTGTGGTGTTTCACCTAAACTGTAGAATAATATGGATTGATATTGACAAATTTAGTGTAATAGGACCCAATCTATACGCTAAGATTGCTATGTTTTGCGTTTGAAGCTTATATAAGTAGCTACGAGAAAGATTTTCGCAATATATACAGCCTTACAGCACCCCAAATCGATTCTGCGGCAATAAGCAATAATTATAATGTGCTGTCTCACCTATAATGGCAAGTAATATGGATTTATATCAACAATTGTAATGCAATATGACTCAATTTACACATTAGCGTTGTTATTTTTTAATATTTGGAGCTTATAAGAGGAATCATTTTGAACTTTTCGGAGGGTTTTCGAATGTTTTCGATTCATACCAATCGCCGTGGTATAGGAACAGTGGTTAGTTAGCTGCAAGTAGTGTAGCTATTTTAGCATTAATTCACCTTGCCCTTCTCACAATCAAACACACAATTTTGTAGCAACATTTTTGTTTAGGCGTCAAATACTTGAGATAACATTGAGAATAAATGCGAACTCCCAAACCACCTCCTGTGTCCTCTATAAATCAGACGTGCAATTACCTATCTCAATACCGGTACGTAGCTCTACAGATCGACATCGAAACAATATTGTCTCAAATGCGCTATAACCAGGAAAAAAAAAAAAAAAACTCATTTGGTTATTGCATATTTGGTTACATTTACCATTTGATGTAGGCAATTTTGAAATGCTTAGTGTTTTCTCTAAATTTCAAGTATTGCATTCTCCATACCATATTGAGGCTGACACTTTACCTCCATCAAAAGATGTTTCTTCCCAGTCCCACCCAGTGCGGGCTGCATCTGAGCTATGTCAAACGGCGATATTTGTGCCAGAGAAGGGCGGTATCTCGTTTTTTTTTGCGGTAGAAGAGCGAAAATTGGCCCAGTGTGATGCCCCCTTTAAGCAGGCCCATGAAGCACACCTATGTCGCTCTCTCTCTCTCCTCTCCATCCACCCCCTCCCGCCGCAAATATACTTTTTTCACGAGATATTTGCTGTTTACACCTATTTTCTGGTCTTCACTGTTCACATGTTCTTCATACAAGTAAAATATATGCACATGGAGCATACATAATGCTTTATATGGTAAATATTATGAATACTGTCAGAATCAAAAGTAATTAATTAGCATTTACGGCCATTTTGGAAACATAAATTGTGCATTCCTCGGGTTAAGAGGCTCGTGATCAATAAACCTGTATAAAGAGAAGTCTTATGCACTTCTAAATTACATCATCCCATTGTGATAGAACCTTGTTGGGTGTATCCATTTCAGGTATTTGTGCTCAACAGTATGGATAATTTTACAATATAGTAACAATTAGTCAGCCATTATATGGCTCAGCCTTTTACAAAGAAAACTATTATAACCTTGACAAATCGAAGAGAGCGTTTAAATTATTATTATATTTTAACACAGACTAAGACTACTTATTGTAGTTTGGTTATATTGAGCTTCTGAATGTTTTCAATATAGTTCTTACATTCTTTATTGTGTTATATTTTGTTGCATAACAGATTATTAGAAGGGAATACAAATTCAATGAAAACAAAATTTATGCGGCAAATGGCTTCCCCCATTTTTGGTAACGTGAAAAGTGGTAATATATGGCACCTCTTTGTGACATGAGAAAAGATAGTTGAATTTATATACACAAGAGGAGTGAATCATTTATAGGTAGCATACAATTATGTAACAATGTGGTGTAAGTGTAAGGAAAACGAATTTGCATAATAAAGGGGAAAATTATGGATAGGGGATCAGTTATAAAAGAGGATAAAGACACATTAAAAGCAAGCACACAAAAAAATACAAACAACACAAAATGAAGTTACGGAAGTCGAATTTATCATATACACGGTTAGCAGGAGTTTGAGATAAAAGGAGTGATCTAAATGAGAATTAATAGAAACAATTTAAATAAGCTAAATATATAGGAATTCTTGACCGTGAAGTATTCAAAATAGTAAAGATTAAAAAGTCAAATAATAATAATTACCGTAGGGGTAAGGTGAAAATATTATAAGTTAAATTTATATCATACACAATGCATGTAAATAATATAATAAAAAAGAGTTGAATAAAGGAATGACGAGGAGACAATGAATACATACAAAAAGAGGAAGGGGAATAGACAAGACATAATCAGCCTCTATATCTAGGTGGTTTGAACTATAGTATACATTTAATGATGAAAATTAGTGAAGGGTTTTAGCAGAATTATTCAAGTTAATCAAATGTGAAGAGGGAAAGGGAACATATGTATACAGAAAAACGAAGGCAGACCAATAGGAAAAGTGAACACTACACTAACGTGAAAGAGTGGAAAGAAAATATAGTTTATTTATATATATATATATATATATATATATATATATATATATATATACCGGGTATATATATATATTTGTATTTATGTATTAATTTATAAATGTGTTATTTACTAGAGAGAGAAAGAGAGATTTTCACTGATGGGTGTGATATTTTGATAGACATGTATTTTTTGCATCGTAGGCCTGCAGATGGAAGGACGGGTGAGTGGGAACTAGGATAGTGGATATATAATTAGGATTATGTTTTCTCTGAGCTGCTCTTCTTGGGTTATAATAGCTTGTATGGATAAATAGATTGATGGCTAAATTGACGGACATATGAGTGAATGTGGGTGGTGTTTTAGATAGATGAATGGAGACATGCATATTTCGACAGATATTGGGTGTCCCGCGAGTTTTGTTTTCATACTTCCGAATATTTAAGATTCTGCCATGCTAAAATAAAATTACTTACGCTTTCCGCACACATGTGTAGCAATAGCCCCGAAAAGTCCACATGTTTGCGTTTGTTTGCTGGTTAACCCTTTATAGAAAGGGATAATTCACATTTTAAGTTGCGTATGATTAACCCTTAATTAGCGGCGAGCAACATAAGTCGAGTTAAATAAAGCTGGACTATGTGGCGGTGCTCGACATAGGTCGAGTGGCAATTTCAGCACGTAATGTTGCTGAGAGAGAGAGACAAGTGGTGGCAGGAGAGTAGCGAGCGTATGACTGCTCCAGACCACCGCGGCGAACATACTGACACGAATCCCAGCTCCCTCCTCCCTCTCTCACTCGTTATATAAGGAATTGTATCGGGAAAGTGGCTAATTACATGCTTTTTGCACTCGCGTTGCATGGTTATTGCAAGAAAACTAGCCATCATAAAAGGATCGTTATGGTGTCATTCGAAAGCTCTGTTTATGCCCTTTCAGGGATAGATACTTGTTTTACGTTCTGGGTCTTATTTAGGCATGAAAATGATCACGTAAACAGCCCTATTTTGGCTAAAAACACCCCGCTGGGCGGTACATATAAATAAACCGCATAGGCCGCTCTTAAGGTGTTAAGATTGGTAATATTATTTCAAATTGAGCAAAACAATATTGTGTCTTTTTTCATCTTCTCGGCGATTAGTAAACTATAACAAATAACACAAGTTTTTTTAATATGTCTGATGAACTAGTGATACAATACTTCATCATACACTACTTATATTTTTGGTCATTTCCATTTCCTTTAGATATGGATAAACCCCTTCTGTACCAACAGCGTCTTTGTAATTTTATTATAGTTATATTTAGACCAATTTGTGCAGTTTAAGAAGGATCTGTGGTAATAAAAAGGGTAAATTAAATGAGATAGTTCAAAACCTATAACTTGCTGGAGGCCCTTTTTAAACACAATAAAATCGTCTAATAGTAGCCAGAATATAGTTAAATGGACGTCACCGGTTCTGAATGGGTTAAATACGGATCAAATTTAACGAAACTTACCATAACGAGCTGACAAAGAAAACTACAGAAAATTTGTTGGTGTTTATTTCAAGTATTGATAATTTTGTTAATAATACAATATTTACCTGATTCCCTATCACCTTCCTTTAGACTGAAAACCGGTTTAAAAATTACAGGCAACTTAAAAATACAAGTATACAATTTCAAATATTTCTTTAAAAAGACAATCATATATATATATATATATACCCTGTATATATATGTTATTATCTAAAACAAGAACAAAAATAGAACAAAGCTGAGGGGGAATCGGGAGGAGAAGAGTCAGGGGCCTGATAATAAGGGTTCAGCACACCCCTATCCCATTCTCCTTCAGGCTCCTTACATACATCAGACTGTTTATGGACATCCCCCATGCCATCATTGACAGTCATATGCTGAGGTCGCCATCTCCACCAGAACACATCATTCAGATCACCATAATCGCCAACTCCATTTATATTTACCCCATCCAAACTATTGGCAAACAAATCATTACATGCACCATCATACTGCATTTCTACTAGGCCACTAGAACAGTTTGTAGGAAATATATAGTCTTTAACCCTTATTTAGCGGCGAGCAACATAAGTCGAGTTAAATAAAGCTGGACTATGTGGCGGCGCTCGACATAACTCGAGTGGCAATTTCAGCACGTAATGTGGCTGAGAGAGAGAGACAAGTGGTGGCAGGAGACTAGCGAGCGTATGACTGCTCCAGACCACCGCGGCGAACCTACTGACACAAATATCAGCTCCCTCCTCCCTCTCTCACTCGCTACATACTCAATTATGTACTGAGAGTACCGAATTACCTGCTTTTTGCACTCGCGTTGCACGGTTATTGCAAGAAAACTATCCATCATACAAGGATCGTTATGGTGTCATTCGAAAGCTCTGTTTATGCCCTTTCAGGGATAGGTACTTGTTTTACGTTCTGGGTCTTATTTAGGCATGAAAATGATCACGTAAACAGCCCTATTTTGGCTAAAAACACCCCGCTGTGCGGTAAACATAAGTAAACCGCATAGGCCGCTCGTAAGGTGTTAAGATCAGCCAAGAACACATCAGAATATCAGATGGGTTACTTTCAGGACTAGGCTCAGTTGGAGCTCTATCCAAGTCTTCCACCTTTTCCTCACACTCGGTTGAAGTGCCAGAGGACAAATTCAGAAAATCAAGTTCGGTTGGAACATCATTATGCTCGGTTGGAGCATCATTCCCTACCTCCCCACTCATCTTTTCCTCACTCCCAGTTGAAGTTACAGAGGAATGAGTATCGGGAGGAATATTGTGCTCAGAGGGGACTGTCGTGGGCCTGGTTACTGCACATACTGGGAAAGCCAAAACCATCTCCATATTAAGCACACCAGTCAGTGGCTCATCAACAGGGACGACCGTCAGGACCGGGTCAGGTTTTACCCGATCCCCTTCCAAATTGTTACCCAAAAGGAGACTCACACCTGGCACAGGCAGTTCCTCTGCCAGGCCTACCCAGGCTTTACCCTTGCACAAGTCGCATTCTACTTCCACCTGAGCTAGGGGAACAGAAAAATGGCCACCAGCACTCCTCAACACAACATGGTCGTCAGTTAGACTTAATCCAGGGTTAGAATTTAACAACAGTGTGCGTGAGGCCCCTGTGTCACGCAGAATTTTCACCTCATGCACACAGTCATTCATCTTTACTGTACCAGATGAGATAAATGGGCAGTAACTGTCAGGAGAGAAAAAAGTGGGTGGAAAGCCTACTACTGGTTTGGTTACAGCACATTGCATCACACACGCCACCACACCATTCTCACTGTCACTCTGACGTTCACTCATATCATTCTCACGATAATCCGACACCACTGCCAAAGATTCTCTTTGTCCTTCATCTCTCTCCGTGACCCAACATTGATAGGCTAAGTGGCCAATTTTGCCACAATAAGTACATATTTTATGAGAGGCAGTTCCTCTGTTACTATAGGTATTACCTTGATTCCCATAACCATGAGTTTGAGCAGCAGTCCTGACTCGGAGAGCATCCTGAGGGTTACGAGAATAAGACGACACAACAGACTTGGGAGAGGGAGTGGATTTACTTGCAACATAATTCCTGTTTTGATTAGTTATTGCTCTTGGGGTTATCATAAGGTTTCTTACCACCGGACTTATTAATCAGAACATAATCATCAGCCATGGCAGCTGCATCTGTGAGACTGTCTACTTTCTTACCTCTCAAATGATAAGTCACCTGTGGTTCAATTTTCCACAAGAAGTTTTCCAGCAAGAGGGTCCTTAGGACCCTCAAAATCAGAGACAGATTAACTATTTAGCCAATCATTAAAAGACTTAGTCATAGTCCTTGACAACACAGTACGAGTCTCTTCAGGTTTCTTATGAACTTTCCGGAAGGTTTGCCTATGGGCTTCTGGTCTCAACTGGTATGCCTTCAGAATGGCTAATTTGAGGCAATCATAGTCATGTCTCAGATTACGTTCTACTGCTACATACGTGGTGCGGGCTAGCCCTGTCAAAACGGTTTGGAGAATGAAAGGCCATTGCTCTCTGGTCCAATTCATGCCCCTTGCAACATCCTCGAACAGTACAAAATAGTCATCAACATCATCATCAGTAAACGGGGGAATGACAATACTCAGAGTTAAGCCCTGAGGGGGAGAAGAAACTGAGAAACTGATGGTACTCTGGGCAGCCAACTGGGCCATTCGATATTCATGGTCTGCCTGAGCTTGTTGGGCTTGTAACTCGCGATCTTCCCGTTGGGCTTGTAACTCGCGATCTTCCTGTTGGTCTTGTATTCTAGCCAACTCCAGACATCCTGCTTCAGTCAAACCTGGAGACATATTCTGAGGAGGGAGAAATATCCCCTCATGACTCCGATCCGAGTCATCAATAAGGCGTCCAGAGTCAACCAAGTCACCACCAGTTGCCTAATCCAACCCACCCTCAGGTCTCTGGCTAGTGTCATTTATCCCAAATATCTCGGTCTTAACAGAGTTGGACAACATGACCTTTGTAAAACCCTCGGAAGATGGCAAGTTTAAATACGAGGCGAGCACCCGAAGCTTGTCTCTAGATAGGAGGTCTACCTCCTCAGCTGTGGGCTTTGAATCTAGAAAATTCTGTGCGTCTTCCTGATTGATTAATGTAGGCATAATGAAGTTTAAATGAAAATGCTAAAGATCGTAACTATATTTAAGAATTAGCAGCAAACGTATCCACGGAACAATCTATCCTGGCAAGGTCGCCAATTTATGTTACGATCCTGGCGGCCAAGAAGCAGTTGGCTCTCTTGACCAGAGTAGCAACAGTGAGTTTTTATGATTATCAAGTCTCTGGTAGAATTATGGCTGTCTGTTGTTGCTTGCTTTCCTTTAACTTCAAATACATCAGACAGCTCAAAAATGATATACTAGTCATAAAGAAAGCTTAGCTAGATAAATTAGAAGTTCCAGAATAACTTTAACCCCCTCAGATAGGATATATTAACTTACTGAAGGGTTGGCAGACCGCCCGGTATTTCCCCCACAAAAGTTTTTCTCACACTGAGGGACCGTTAGGAGTCGGAGGAATTTTGGGTTGCCATCAATCGACAGATTATGATCAAACATACATAAATTGCTGAGCTCAAAATGACGCAGAAGCGTCATATAACTTATTATTGAGCTATTTCACTAGCTTCATATGACGCGGTAGCGTCATTTGATAGTTTTGGGCGGAACCGTCATATGACGCGGTCGCGTCATATGTGACGGAGGGGGTTAAGATCATATTTAATTTACTAATGATTATTGTGATTAATTATGATTAGTATGATTCTATACTTAATTATGATGAATTATAATATTAGATATTATTATTTATTATGATGATTTATCCACAACGATTCCCGTAGTTGATGGGTTAAGATTAACCAAGATGGAGATTAATTATAAAGTATTATTTCCTAAGTATTTAGATATTTCTTATTTACTTGAATAATGTATTATTTATTATAATTAGTTACGGTAATCATCTTATTATTTTATTATCCTTCATTATCATTATCTTATTATAGTCTTTACTAGTACTATCGAATAAGGGAAGATATTAAAGTCACCAATTCAACAACAAAAAATATATTTATAAATCCAATAAACAAAAGATAACGTATGTACAAAACAAAGAAAAATAAATAAAGACAACAAAATAATATCCAGGACGTACCGGTATATGATTGTGCGATCGTTCACTCCTCGCTAGTTTGCCCAATATTAAATTATTTCAATGCCTAGTCAAGTAGAAATTACAGCAAGGACGCATTGCAAGTTATTTAAGTATCAAAATATAAGGTGCTTAACACATTGATGAATAAACAACTAGTTTAACTATGCATTAATAAATTCACCAATAAACCTCTCCATTGTCAGGCTGCATTGTTAACCTTTCTAGATTCATAGAACAAATACAAATAACACAAGACGGCACCAAAGCACACCTCAACACACCTGGTAATTATAACCTGTCATCATTTAACTGCAAGACCACATCACGCATGTTAAGTACGGTATCTTAGAGTTACTATTCAAAGTTAAGTCAAGTTAAATAATTTCAGGTAAACTGAACACCATTACCACTTTAGTAACACAAAAATATAAATCTTATCTGTTACTGCCATGTCTGAACTATCTCCTCCATCGCCTCTCCTCACCCTCACGATATCAGCCGAGTCAGGAATACAACTGATCTCTACACCCAGGTCTTCCCCTTAAATACACATTCTATTTGGTCTCTAACGAATCACAAAGCCCCAAGGGGAGGCTGAACCCTCCGCTGAGCCCAGAAATCAAAATTTAGATTTTTTTTTTCTTGTTCTATACTGCTTCTTTCAACATAGGATAATAGCATAGGAGAGAACAAAAAAACATATCGCATCCCTAACCCCCCGGGCCGGGGGTTCGACCTCGACCCCCGAAAAACTAAAACAAATTCTTTCAGCCACCAATGTTTTTTTTGTTTTGTGTCTGTAGTCTAAAGGGCTTCTGTAGGCAATTGAAATGACCATATGAGGGCATAAACACCCATATGACATCCCTAGGGCCCCCTTAGGGGGGGGGCCCCAATATCATGGATTTTGGTAAAAAATTCTCATAAAATCTGTGAAGCCTGCCCTTGAAGATTTTTTTTTTTAGTTGGTCATTAAACTCGATCTTCTATGTGCGCGCTATGGTAGAAAACGGAAGCTAAGGAGGACTAACTATTTTATCTGCCCCAAAATTATTTTTGACTGATGAAAATCTATGAATTTCAGTGGTTTGCTATCATTTTTTGGCACTTACGAGTGCCACTATATTTTTATGTATTGCTCAAATGCATTCCCCTTCTAAATAGAGTACATAGGGGTATATAGGAACGCCTGTCCGTTTAAATAATTGCCGTTTTTCCGAAAATATCCGAGTTTTGACCATTTTGGAGTCAAATCAGCTGTAACCAAAAAATAATTATATAATATATTTTTTTCAGCACCTTCTATTATTCAATAGGGGTTAATTTAAATGGCACAGTGTAGGGGATGCTTGTAGGATATGCCATGCAAAAATTGCGGGAAATTTGAAATTTTTTGAGTGACTAGATGATTTTACAATAGTGCAATGAAATTCTGCGCTCGCACATAGAGAGCTGATTTTTTTGAGCGAGTCTTAGTATTTCCATTGGTAATAAGATGGTATAATGCCAGGAACACAATCTCTTATACAGGCTGACTTGGGGGTCAAAGCTTCAGCCTCTCCTTCTTAACATGACGTGATGGAAAGTTCCGGTCTCGTCCTGCCGCTTCCAATCATATCACTCTTGTCCTGCCGGCGCCAGTCAGACAGCTCTCACCCCCACTCGTTTGACCCCTCCATACGGGCCGAAACCATCCAACAGCTTTCTATGTCCCATCCATTCATATGCAGACGACTCTACTTTACACCACTCAATTAGTTTTCCAGAACGCCCCAGCCAGCAATCCCTCTAAAGTAAACATATTGAAGCCATAAAATGCTTATCTTCTGATCTAGCTACTATTTCCAATTGGGGTAAAGAAAACATTGTTGCATTTAATGCTTCCAAAACTTAATAATTCCATCTTACTACCCGTCAGGATCCTCCAGAGGACTATCCCTTATTCTTCAACAATACAAAAATGAACCCTTTATCTTCCCTCAATGTTCTCTGTGTCTCTTTTTCTTCTGCTCTCACTTGGAAAGACCATATTACCAGTTTCGCTAAGGCAGCCTCCCAGAAACTGGGTGTGCTCAACCGCCTCAAGGGGTTCTTTACCCCTGCGCAGCTTCTTGCTCTGTACAGGGGCACAGTGCATCCTTGTATTGAGTACTGTTCACATGTGTGGGGAGGATCCTCTCACACTGCACTCCTAGATAAAGTAGAAAGGAAAGCTTTTCGTATCATTAACTCCTGTCCACTCACCAACTCTCTGCAATCTCTCTCTCTTCGCCGCAATGTTGCATCTCTCTCGCTATTGTATCGCTACTACAATAATCAGTGTTCCTCGGAGCTTTCCCAGTGTATACCACCTCTTCTACATAGGGTACGTAGTAGCCGCTTTGCAACACAATCCCACCCCTACTCTGTGCAACTCTCCAACCCAAGAGTGAAATGTTATTCTCAGACTTTCTTCTATTCAACTGCTGAGCACTGGAACTCTCTCCCAGAATCAGTCTTTCCCTTTTCCTATGACATAAATTGCTTCAAACTCTGTGTGTCCAGGCATTTTAGCTCGAACGTCCCTTGATTTCGGCCCTGTCACTCTTTGAAATCTGGGGGAGGCACTCGCTGCAGGCAGTTATGCCTTTTGTCTCCCTCATTCACATAGGAAAAAAAAAAAAAAAAAAAAAAAAAAAAAAAAAAGAGGGGGTCCTGAGGGTCATGGTGGGGTGAGTGTAGAGGGCTCAATTCCGCCAACTAGGTACTTTGTCTCCAGACTGGTTGCTTTGTCTGTCACAATATATATATATTTATATATATATATATATATATATATATATATATACAGTATATATATATATATATATATATATATATATATATATATATATATATATATATATCTATCTATCTATATGCTCAGGCCCAATCCCCATTTTGGGGGTAGCCGACTCAAGACAGAGCAAGAACAGGGAAAACACAAAAACAACATAAAACAAAAAATAAACACAGATAAAAAACACAAACTCTCACACATCCATGTATATATATATATACAGTATATATATAATATATACATAATTTATATATACTTTCCTTGTTTCCTTCCTTAACTTTCTTGACCTTTTTCCAGAACAGTTTCTTCCAAATTCTTAATCTAATGTTCTCTTACTTTCCTTCACTACTCTCCTTTTCTCCAAGTACCTTTCCTTGTTCTAACTCTCCAAATCTTCATTCCCTATGCTACCTAACCACTCTGTATGTGCTCTCTTCTTCTCTGCAACTGCTAATGTCACCTATTCAGTCCACCTTTCTGTTCCTTTCACTCCTCTGCCTCTTCTCCTAACTCCACATACCTCCTCACATGCTTCACACATATCTTCCTTAAACACTTTGCTCACCTCTTCCACTTCCTCCATTCCCTCCAAGTCAAACCTAACTATTCATTTTTCTACTGCTCTCTTGAACTCTTCCCTGAATTCCTCCTCCTGTAACCTGTCCACCCTCTTCACCATTCCACCTCCCTCCCCCCTTACTATAGCTCTCATCAACCACTTATTATGTATCCTAGTTTTAGATACTACTACATACTAGTCAGACACCCCTCCCCCCCCAAAAAAAAAAAAAAAATCCATTACATCTAACATTAATTTCCTTATTCGTTCATCCACATACACATAATCAATCAGTGTTTTTCGTTCTATTGTCTCTCCCCACGTCTTCCACTTAACTACCCATATGTCCCTGTGTATCATTGTGTGTCGGAAGAGGGTGTTGGCTATGAACAGTCCCATCCCGACACATACGTCCACAAGCCCACTGCCATTTCCATCTACCTCTGACGGTACACACCACCCTCGTATCACCTCATCTACTTTACTATTACCCACCTTCCCATTCATATCCTCAATCAGAAATATTTGTTCACTCCTAACTTAACAAACTTATACAGGCACGCCCCAACACTCTTCTTTCACACTTTTAGCTTTATCCTCTGTAGGAACTTACACACACAAACAACCACTCACGTTTGTATTCCCACCTTCAGTCTGATCCACACAATCCTTGCACCCACAGAACCATAGTCCTTTACACGATCCTTTGTAATAAAATAAAATAAAGCACAAACTACATATCAGAGTCACACCTACCAATTCAACGATTTGCAAACATGAATGGTCTCGGGGTAGTAATGTCAGTAAAAAATGTCCTTCAAAGAGCAGAACCAAGCCAGGGAAATAGCGGCAAGGAAGCTAGCACGTTGAATAATGTGCACTTTCAGGAAAAAAAAAAAATGCTAATGATAACGCATACAAAATCTCTGGTTATCCAACACTTTGAGTACTGTACTGTACAAACATACCCACACAAATTTGGATAAACACCTAGAGTGTGATAAACAAATCTGCATATCCCCTTTCATCTCAGTAGAACTTCCTGGGAGCAGCTAAAAACCTCTTAACCACAATTCACTGGAGTGAAGAAGAGATAAATAATTAACAATCAACACATGGACAATTATTGAAGGACTATTGTTCAACCTTCACAAAACAATAGGAACTGGAATAACAGGGGAGGTAGAAAATGTATCATCTCACCCGTAAAGTGCAGGTTAGCTATGGAAACATTGAGGTAATCCTAGTTTAGATACAGGGGCCCTAATTTCTTCAACAAAATGCCAGAGAACGTGAGAACGTGGGTGTGTCAACGCAAGTCATCAAAGGAGCCTTGGACAACCATCTCAAAATGGTGCCTGATCAATCATGGTTCATGGGGGAAAGAACTGCTCCATATAATAGTCTGGTTCATCAAGCACTGGCAGCAAGCAGCAAGGTGGTATATCAGGTGACCCTTCTGAATTTATGGAGATACAAGAAATCTTTAACAACCAAGTGCGTAGTATCAATGCACCTGACCTCGGGCGCAAAATAATTCAATATGGTGCCAAACCTGGGCCACAGGGATGGTGCGATAGGTGATGCCACATGCATAGATGCTATTACCATCGTGTTTAGACCAAAACATGAGTCTACAAGCCTACGTGGCAACAATGGGAGCCCGACCGTGGGATAATATCCAGGCGGGTGGCTCGCGGTTTAGGTGTTGGCAGTGGGTGGGTATGGTGAGTTGGGAGGAAGGAGATGTGTAGATGAAAACAATGAGGAAAAGGAATAACTGTATATGAGGGAAGAAGGGAGATGGGAAAATGGGAGGAAAGATAGAGAGGAATACATGAGGGAGATTGGTAGTGAAGAAAGGAAAACATAATTGTGTCATCTTCCAGAATGTGGAAAACAGGGTAAATGAGGAAACAAAGAAGAATGGATATATAAGATAAAATAGATAACACAGCATAGATTCTCACACACACATACAAAATGGAAAGCAAAGAGGATATAGATGGAGAAAAGAGAGTATAATCAGTAGAGTAAAATGATATAGAGAGGGACAAATGAAAACAACAGAGAAGCGAGCATTGAGATACAAAAGGGAGGATAGAGATAGGTGGAAATATTAAAATGGAAATGGAGAATGAGGATAAACAGAGAAGAAGAATGATAATTGAACAAAGAGTATAGAGAATGGTAAGAGATATAAGAAAGGATCAGAGAAGAACTTAAAAGTTGGAGTGAGGGAAAATACAATAGAGAGGATGGATAAACAGAAGAGAAGGAAGAACATTGGGGAGGAAGGATACATGGAGAGAGAGGAAGAAAAGATAGAAAAGGTAGGGATTTGCTGCCTTTTTTTAATATCGGTGTTACGTTGGCTAGCTTCCACTGGTCAGGCATAGTTCCAGACTGCAAGGATTTATTGAATAGTAATGTCAGTGGTTTGGAGAGCTCATCCTTAGCTTCCTTTAGAACTCTAGGCGAGATTGTATCAGGTCCAGGCGTTTTATTTACCTTGAGTTTATCTAAACAATTCAATACTTCTCTTTCTGTAACGGTGATATTGCTTAAAACATCTGAATTATGAGAGAGAGATTGAAGCACAAGACCACTACATCTATGTCAAGATTACTACAGCCAAGATTCGTGTAACCCACGTTGTGTATAGAAACTAATTTAGAGAATACAATTGTACAGTATAGGCCTATTGTATTTATAAATTCTGAATAAATGTTAAATGTCGGCCATTGTAAGCATTTGCAATGATGGTTTGACAATAATTTTCAATGCATGAACACAATCGTCGCTAATCACTAACTGCCAGCTAGAGGAGGAAGCTTGGGGAGTTGGGGATAGTTGTGGGGGTGGAAGGTGGGGGTAGACTTGGACCCGACTCCCCCCTTCCACCTGCCCAGAGTGGAGTAGGGGAAGGAAGGACCCATCCCTGAGCAACTTTTAATACGCGTGAGTGTACCATGGAGACAGCCTGAGGCTCAGCAAAGGGTGGGTGGGGTGGGAGGGAAGGGAGGGTGTGTACGAGATGGGGTAGTGGAGGAAACTAGCAAACTGCCAATTTCTTATTACATAAAACAATATTTCACACCATTTTAATTTCCTACAGTTATTATTTTAACTATTTAACCATCTCTATAACTTAACTAATAGTCAATTCACTTAATATTAATGTATATAACTGTATCGTAGGCTACACGAGCATTCCCATAATTGTCTCTATAATGTTTTTCCCTTTGTTTATCCATCCAACTCACTCTCTGACTTTCTCTCTCTCTCTCTCTCTCTCTCTCTCTCTCTCTCTCTCTCTCACACACACACACACACACACACACACACACACACACAAACACACACACTATATCTTCCAGAAAGTTATAAGCTGATTATTTATTATACTTAGTATTGCTTTCTTTCTTATCTGATTAATCATATTTTTTCCGATATTGCAAAATTCCCTTTTACTTTCACACATAACTCGTATAATTTTGTATTTAAATATATCTGATAATCATCGCGCTTCGCTTTAAAAATACAAATAAGTTTGTTGCTAAATGTTCTTGTTATTATTTCCATGCAAAATTCTGTATATTTTCCAGATTTATTATAACAATAATTAAAAGCAATATACCACAGTAAAGTTACAACTGTTTGATGGATTTTTAATACATTTTCCCAAACCTATGCAATTTGCTAGTGTATACAGAATACACTACTGTATGTTCAATTTTACATCCATTTACGGGTATCACTTGGTTTATTATCTATCCACTTATGCAGCTGTCTATCTATCCATTTGTTTAACTATAAACTCACCAATCCGTTTGTTTAAAAAAAAAATCCATCTATCCATTTGTCTAGTTGTATATCCATCTGTGTAACTATTGATTTATCTAACTATTCACCCACGTATCCACCTGTCTATATAATTAGCCATTGACCTTCATAATCATTCATTTGTTGACTATTCACCCTTATGTATTTATATGGATTACATTTTACTCAGCCACACTATATTTAACCAATGATTTTGAATAAGTATACTTCTTGTCAGTCCGAAATGACGTTCTCGCATTCAATTTCGACAATCCAGCTATGAGAGACGTTTTACGTGAGTCATATGTTGATTCTACTTATTGTAATATGGTAATCAAGAATTAACTTTTGTATTCACAATTGTTATATTCAAATAAGGAGAATCATCTTGAAAGTTGTAGAAACATGTCTTATCAACTCGCTGGAATGTCGAAAATGAATGCGAAAATGTAATTTCGGACTGACAACAGGTATAAAACATTGTTTCTGTGCCACAATATATATCCACCTGGTGATCTTCCCTTCTCTTTCAGCCACACACTTGGGCAGTAAAATCACAGGTTTAACTAGAATTTGCCAGACAAGGGATCATCATTTACCTTACTGACAAAGATTTGGTGGGTATTTTTGGCAATTAACTTGAGAAGGCTGGTCCCCACCGAAGGAATCAATTGAAAAGGAGTATAATATGGTATTTGTTGGTATCTAGCTAAGAAAGTATCTTGACAACATACTTCGCCGCTTCCTTAGACACAATCGCTCAACATAATGACACAAGCTACACAATGATTGTGAAAATCTTATGAAACACAAACACGCATTCAGGCAATGTAGTAGATACTTATAACAGATTTGTCTAAGTCTTTCACAATTTACTCGATGAACAATAGTCAGGCTACGAGTTTTGCTTTCTTCTGACAACGATGAGGCAGGAACTTTTACCCGAAACTCGAGTGTTTGTGAGTCACTCTCAAGGTAAATGGATTTTTTCACCGAATATAATGCATGCTCAACAGCTGAGCTCTGGAACTCTCTCCCATAATCAGTCTTTCCCTCTTCTTATGACTTAAATTGCTTCAAACTCTGTGTGTCCAGGCATTTTGGCTCGAACTTCCCTTGATTTTGGCCCTGTCACTCTTTCAACTATAGGGGAGGCACTCGCTATAGGCAGTTCTGCCTTTTGCCTCCCTCAATCACATAGAAAAAAACAAAAAATACAGAATATTGTCCGTAATGCAGATGCGTCATGGAAATCCATAACGGATAGTATGCTGCGATTATAAAATACATCATGGACGAATGAACTTCATCCATTAACCCTTACAATACCCTTCTGTATTTATAAAAGTGTTAGAGTGTGCTGGTAATCAGAATTAGGTTTGGCACTATCTTTATATTGAGCTATCACTTCACCCTTCTTATATCGTATTATAGCCAATTGTGTGTGTGACCTTAAGAGCAGAGATGACCGAATCAAATATCTGTAATTTTGTAAACTAAGGGATTGTGTTTTGGTGAGCAACGTATACTAACCTCACAAATGATGGTGTTTGATTAAGGAGTGACTGAAGATCGTGCGCCGGAAAACAAACTGTAGAAATAGCATGATCCCATATCAAAAGTATTATAGGTTTATATGAAAAGGTTCAGAACTGTTGGTAAAGATTATACGAATCTGAAGGAGAGGGCAAGTCTTTGGAGAGTAGGCCGAGCAACAGCCACTATGTTGTTTGAAATTAGTATGTCCATCTATTGTATTATGTTAATATTAAGTAATGTTGTGATTAACCCGAGGAGCGCGATAGGCCTCACGGAAGTGTCTGTAAAAAGTGTCTGTATTGCGAATGTGATACGCCTCATGGGAGGAAGCTTATGAAAAAAAAAAAAAAAAAAAAATGCCCCACAAGCGCTCAATTGGAAGCAATATGTGATTATATGGTAAATTCCCCCTCCCCTAACTCCTTTCTCTTCCCCACATATGTCACCCCCCCCCCCTCCCTCTCTCTCTTTCTCCTTCCCCCCCTTTCTGCCCTCCTCAATTATTAGCTATTATTCCTCATATGTTTGTCATTCCTCCCTTTCCCTGCACAAAATATGAGTCATGTTACACACTCCCTCCTACCCTTCACATGTGCGGAATACAGCTGGGACTGTCAGTTTGCCACAAGCGAGTATCACACTAGGCTACATTTTCGCCCTTTTCCGTTCTTCGATCTCCGTTTTCAGCTGGTAGCACAGGCAACTCCTAGCACACACGTATAGGCTTTACCCACTGGCCTTACCACGGCAATAAGCGATCGTTTTATTGTGGTGTTTCACCTAAACTGTAGAATAATATGGATTGATATTGACAAATTTAGTGTAATAGGACCCAATCTATACGCTAAGATTGCTATGTTTTGCGTTTGAAGCTTATATAAGTAGCTACGAGAAAGATTTTCGCAATATATTATAGGTTTGACTCCTGTAAGGAGATAAAGAAAACCTAATATTTAGTAGTGGCCCCGTAATCATTGACGAACATGCCTATTACATAAGGCATCCTCTTCAAACACTAATCCGCCGTAGTTTTGAATCTACCGCGCAGAGCATTTAAAAACTGAGGAGCCTTCATCATGAGCGCACGCGACCTCACTCATGGCTTCAGTCATTATGAATTGGGTTCTCACTACGAAAAAACTTCGTAAAAAATAAAAACAAAAAGAAAATAAGAATAACTATCCAATAAGCTTTCCATCATATCGTGGATGTACTTGTGTGGATTTCTGACCAGACGCTGATTCAGGCGTCATTCTTCCTTCACTGACATATAAAGTAAACCAAAATCCTCAATACATCAACGAATGGGAAGGGGACGGTCGGGAGGGCCCCAGTCGTCAATGATTACGGGGCCACTACTAAATATTAGGTTTTCTTTATCTCCTTACATGGGTCAAACCTATAATTTATTAGTGGCCCCTCCATCATTGACGAACATGCCTGATTTCTAAGACTGGAGGGGGACATTCGTAATCATATCATAACTCTAGAAAAGCAGATAATAAAAACAACCACATAGTATTCTTACTTTCAATATATTTTAACAACGGCGTAGCCGAAAAAATACAAGAAAAAGGGGGTTCAGGCAGGTGCGTGCTTCAAAGAAGACTGCCTGACAAAAAATGGGTAACCCTGAAGATTCTGAACACAGATCTGTAGTTACAAAGGCACCCCACTCAACGAGTGGTGACAAAAAATAACAAGTTATAAGTTTATATGTGCACATAATAAACCCCAACATAAACTTGGAGATAAATTGCAAAGGAACTCCATTATTCTAAAATTAAATTGCTTTCGCAGCTAAACTACTCTAACAACACCGTTGTGTTGTACTTAACATTGTACTAGCCCAATTTCTCACTGAGAAATTTTCATATCACATTTTAACCTTAAATTGTATCACAGCTCTCATACTCCGGCGGGGTCTAGGGTGTCCTATGTCAACTGACTGCACCCCCCCCCCCCCCCCTTTCCGTGAAAGTAAACAAAAGTGACTGCAGGGCCACCTAGACCCTCTGCCTTAAAGCTATACATGGTAAGGAAGGTTTGTCTAGAGCAACTGACAAGTATCTAGACAGAAACGTATGATTAGACGCCCACAACTGTGGACGCTATGTCTTCAACTGAAAAAATTTCAGGAAACGTAAAGAGGCTGCCCATTTGCGTAAATCGTGGGCCCGACCCACAACGCCGGGATTACTTTCTTTAATGACTTCTACCAGAAGAGAGGCTAATCGCCGTTTAAGTAAGCGTTTACCCGTACTTGCTACCCATAAAGCATCTTGGGGGTTTTGAGGAGCTACTCTCAAATATTTGGTTAGAGCTTGCACTGGACATAAATTATGATGCACCTTTCCCCTTTTTAACGCCGGCACCGTGAAGTCAGAAAACACGTGTGCACTATGCTCATTCTTGGCTACAAAACCTGGGGAGGGTGCAATGGAAATACATTCATTAAGTCTACCAAACCTAAGACAAATAGGTGTGTTGCTCATCGCCGCCAGCTCAGACACTCTGTTTCCGGTGGCCAAAGCCAAAAGGAAAACCGCCTTTTTTAAGAGTAATGCAAAGTCTGCAGTATTTTGGTACAGACGAGAGTGAAGCAAAGACAAAGCTTTGTCCAGAGACCAAGTAGGCATGAGCTGACGGGGAGGTGGGCGGAGTTTAAAACATGCTCTCATAAAACCTGTTTCCTCCGCTACCGGTATGGAAAACCCGTAAGTTCTAAAAAGGGCACTCTAATCGCAGTTAAGTGATTTTTTAATGTTACCACAGATAAACGTTTCTGCTCAAACAGATAATTCAAATAATTAAAAAACTAATGCCACTGAGGGTACAGTTTGTTCTGTCCTAACGATCCAAGAAGTAAAGGCTTGCCAATGTGATTGATACTGTCGTTTTGTTGACTGAGTATATTGATTAAGTAATTTATTTGTCACATCTCTACCGTATGGTGCTAGCCACTTGGCCTCCTGAATGTCCATAATGCAAAAGTCAGCGAGGTCGCTAGGTTGCCAATCGTGTCTAAGTGGAAATACCCGACCGGGAGCGATACCGGGTCCGGGCACCACATTTTCAATTGCTGGTACCACAACTGCGCCGGCCACAGTGGCGCGATTAGCGAGACTAAGCCTCGATAATCTCGTAGTTTGTTCACTACGTGGCACATTAGTGACGCATCTGGCGGTGGAAACAGATAGATGGAGCTCCATCTGTTCCAGTCTGTCACTAGGGCGTCTGGCCCCCCTGCCGGCGTTTTCGCCCGGCGGGTGAGGTATAGAGGGAGTTTGTGAGTCTCTTTCGGACGCAAAAAGATCCACTTGTGGATGGGAGAGTTCTGCAATCATTAGGTTGAAAATGGGTTGCTTGAGCTCCCATCCTACTGTCGTGCTCTGTCTCCGGGACAGAGCGTCTGCCTCACGTTCGCTACGCCTGGGAGATAAGATGCGTGAAGATAAATATCTAGACTGTTGGCTAGAGCAAAAATCTCTTCCGACACGTTTAGCAACTTCCTTGACCTCGTTGACCCTTGTTTCTGAATACAGTGGACTGCATTCAGATTGTCCATTCTGAAGGCCATCGACTTGCCCCGTAACGCCGGGCCGTGAGCCTGAAGGAAATACAAGGGGACTAGTAATTCTTTGACATTGATGTGCGAGATTTCTAAGTGGGACCAAAGCCCCTGACCCTGGTGCCCCTGATTTGACTGAAATCCCCAACCTATTGTGCCTGACGCATCCGTGTCTACCATTACCGTTGGTGGAGGAGAGGTCCATGACATTATTGAGTGCAATGTTTCCCTCTTCGCCCAGACCGCTAGTAAGGTGTGGATTAATTTCGGGATGGGCCATAATTTTCCCGCCGGTAAGAGCGGGAAATATTTGTTGCCTTCCAATATTAATCGTTTTACTTTCAACCGGCCCAACTTGACAGTTAGTTGAATCCAGTTGAGAGAGCCGACCAGAGGCTCCCAGACCCTTCGCGTCGTAGTCAGACTGTGAAGAAACCTGAACAGTTTCCTGCGAAACCTGTTGCGATTGTCCACACTCTGACTCAGAGTGAGAGCGGCGGTGTCCCAGACCAGCCCTATCCACTGAATTACTCGTGAGGGAACAAGGTTTGACTTTACCAGATTTACCTTGAAGCCTAGAGTTTTGACATGATTTAAAATGATATTGACATGTTTTATGCATAATTGTGGTGTCTCTGCCACCACCAGCCAGTCGTCCAGATACCACAACACTCTGATCCCTTGTTTTAACAATGGCATCAGGGCTTGCCGGACTAGTTTTGTGAATAAGCGAGGTGCAAGGTTCAAGCCGAACGGCATCCTCTGAAAAACAAAATTTTGGTGCCTGATCCGTAAGGCCACAAACCTTTGAAATCTTTTGTTGACCGATACGTGCCAATAGGCGTCTGTCAGGTCTAGTGAACACATCCAACCTCCCGGCGGAAGTGTTAGCCTGATTTGGTGTACTGTTAACATTCTGAAAGATTCGTTGTGAATGTGAAGATTCAGATAAGACAGGTCTACGACCGGCCTCATCTGAACACTGTCCCTTTTGGGAACCAAAAATAGTTTGGACGTGAATACAGGGTAATTTGGGGGGACCGGGATGATGACATTCTTGGCAATCATTTCCTGGGCTAGTGACCTCCACCTCTAAGAAACAAAATTCGCCGTTGTCGGCTGACGTAATCGAGGTCGCCGGAGCCACTGCCCAGTGATGCCTTTGCGTGCCACCATCCGTGCCCAAGTGTTTAACGGCCATGCTTGGTGACACGTTCTGAACGACCCAGTTAGCAGACAAGGGTTCGCCGGCTGTACTACCCTCGGTTCCTCCGGCCTTAAGGTAGGCGCCGGGAGTGAGAGAGACTTTAGTTTTTTGATGGTGGGGTTGGTGCTGGCCGCTTCGCCGGCTGGCTGGTGTTGGCCGAAGACTGGCCCTGACCTGGTTTATTTTGGCCGCGTCCTCTATTACCGTAAAACCTACTCTGTCTATGCCTGTACTGACCCTGGGGGGAGTGGGAGGACTTAGGCGGAAGAAAAGGTTTAGATCCCCCTGGCTGAGCTTTATTAGTAGGCCTGGGTTTGGGGAAGTTAAATGCAGGTTTCTTAGAAGGGGTGGGGCTGTGCTTAGCGGACTGTGCCATATTGAACACCGTTCGCCATACTTCAGGGGACATTAAAGAGGAGTAAGTCCTGGTGACATCACCACCTGGTTAGCAATGCGATCAGGTAGCTTGCGAAAACTAACGACATCCTAAGATCTCGTCGTTCTCGCACCGCCTCAAGCAATGCGGTGCGTATGTCACCTAAGGATTGGATTGACAGACTGAAGAATCAGTCGCCGGGATAACTCAAACCGATCTTCGAGCATCGCGTCTGCGATTGCCTGAGTGGACCGTAGTAAAGACTTAGCCACCTGCTGAGATACTATGTACTGTGAAAACAGGCGAAAAGCTTTTCCCCGTAGCCTAAATTCTCTGTCTAGGTGAGTAGGGGTAGGGGTAGTGAACGGGTCCTTCAGTTCACAAAGATTAATCTTAGGGGCAGCTAGGAATGCAAACAAAGCTGACGGGACTCCGCCGGCAGAACCCACCGGCATGGAGAACCTGAATGTGTATCTTGAGGGATCTGGTGGGAAGATGTAGAAGTGAAAGTGGTTGGCAAAGTTTGAGCCTCTACCTCCCAATCCACCCAAGGTCCTGGACCCAACTGTCCCACCTTCAAAACTGATTAGCTGCGTCGTCTGTGACGGTCTGTAAATCTAGTTCAGGAGTAAGAGCTGACAGAGTCTTAATATCATTAAACCCATCCAGCTTAGACCAGTCTGAAAATAGTTTTAAAGCTGAGGCAGGGGGTAAAGCAGGCTTAGAAGCATACACAAAAATCCTGGTGATAATAACTAGGTATAGCCTTGATGTTTACGTCCAGAACATTACAAAGGCATCCATGGCCCTTAATTTCTTTGACTTGTTGCCCTGGATAAACCACTCACGGGGTACCGGGAGTTCCCCTGACAAGGTAGGTTGGGCAAGCTCTGGTTTAGAGGGGTTCAAAAGAACCCATGACTCGTCTGGCCCATAAAGCAGGGGCATAGCTACCTTTCTAAGAGGCGCGTTGTCTAGAGCGGGTGGATGGACCTCCGTTATGCCCCTGACACTTGAAGTTGCCACCGCCGCCGTAGCAGGCTTAGTGCTCCTTGCAGGTGACAGAGTAGGAGGGTTAGGAATCTTAGATAAATCAATTGACGTCATCAGAGGCCGTACCGTAGTACTTGTCGTTGGAGCCCCCAAGACCATTGTGGGGTTTTCCTGTTGTTGACCAAAAAAATTTAGATAAAGCATGAGTAAGCAACCCATCAATTTCTTGTGCTGTAACAAACTGGTTTGATGAAGAACGTACAGGTGAATCATTATTATCCCGTGCGGCGTCCAAGCCTGAGCCTGACCCTTGTCCTTCCATATCCGAAATTATTGAAACTTCGCCTTTTTCCCCGATCCTCCTGAGAAGACCCCGCCGAGGCAGGGGTACCTTGTTTCCAACATAAGTCTGCGATAGAGGATGGGCTCGCAGCGTCCCTGGGGAGGTCGGCTACTGTTGTGACTCGTATGAGTCGGACGTGGGTGGTCAGACCCTGGTTGAGCAAACCGCCAAACACCGAGGCCCTTGGCTATGCTCTCTTGAGAGTCTGAAACATTCTCAATTATTGAACCTCCTGAAACTTTCCATTTCCAGGGTTAAAATATTAAGTGGCAAATCCTCTTTTAGGGAAAGGGCGCTGCACTGGACTCTGAGGCCGTAACACAAACTCTGTCAGGTGTAGAGGTACGATGAGATGCACTAGACTTTGGGGAATGTCGAGAGGACTTCCGATGTGAATCCTTTTTGGAGGATTTATGGCTGCGGTGTGACCGCGAACTAGTCTTCGATCTGGATGATTCTCCGCCGTGACCACTGGTGGAACTTTCCGTCTTACTCTTCTTACTCGCCGGTGAAGAGGCACTACTAGATGACTGGTGTCTGAGAGGTGACCTTGACCTAGATCTCGCCCGCGACGAGGAGGCGGATGCCGGGGGTGTAGGCTCTCTCGGGCGTTTAGGTGTAGTCGCAGACGATACAGAACCCTGACTAGTCTCCGTCGGCTTAATACTCGTGACTCTAGAGGAACGTTTTAGGGGGAGGGTGTTCTGACAGCAATCTATCCCAAAGTGGGACGTTGTCACATTGAAGTGACTTATGCGCGACAATGGTAGTGTAGGCCGACATCTGTTGTCGAACCTCTCTCAACGCTACCCGCCGCGGTCTTATCATTCTCACAAAGGACTTTAACAGCTAATTGGGAGCAAAAGGAACAATTATGCATAACCCAGAGACCCCTTGAACGGTCTAGACATTTAACACACCTTATGCAAAGGGTATGTGCAAAAATAGGGATACCAGCACAAGTAGGGGTAATGCACAGGACAAAAACTGGGGCCACGGTAGCCATGACAGAGACTGGTGGGTGAAAACTACCGCCGGGTCTGTATTGGTCCGCCGGAGCTCAGCTCTGGAAAAAAATAAAATTTCCAGGAATTAATGCTCATAAGGTTAATCCAACATGCTCGCACACAAGTGTTAATAACCCGCCGGGTAACGAGATGCAAAGACACAACTAACACATCTCGCTACGAGGCGGGGTGTAAAAAGTCTAAACAAATATGTTGCTAAAGAAAGTGAAGAATACCCTCTGATATAATGGTCCAGCATGGCACTTATAGTCTCTTGGAGGAGGTGACTGTCTCAAGATTCAATTTTGTAACAAAGCAACCCCCCATAAAGATGCCGGCCCTTGAATTATTTTAGTAGAATAGCCCAGGGCAGGATGATACGAGATCTGATGTTTAACGAATTGTCACAAAAGATCGCCGTAAGTTAGAAGGCGGCGATACCTAATTGTATCACTAAATTAAGAGGTTAAATCGAAATTGAATTTGCAAACTATCTCAGTTCCTCCACCTAGGAGCACCCGCGGGGTGTGAGAATCGATATTTAACCTAATTGAACCTTCAATCGCCGTAAGAGTAAAGGCAGCGATACACAGAGTATCACTAAAATGGATTGGTTAACTAACTGAAAGACATAAGTCGTTCATCCCACCCTACCCAGGTGCACCCGCCGGGTGAGAAGTTTAAAAGTTAACCCCATAAGTTCCTGTCCCCACTTCTTTGTAAAAGATCGCCGGGGAGGAAAGCCTAAACAACAGCTAGGTTTTTCATGTGGTTGTCGTAAAACCAGGTAGAAAAACTCCCAAAACGTATGTCCACAAGAACGCCGTTTTATATGGATGGGTACAGCCATCCCGCCGGGAATCAAAGGAGGCCTGAAACCAGGCACCCACAGAGACGCAGTCCTGGAGAGCCACAGACACCCCCCACGCCGGGGATACAAGCCAGTGTTAACAACCACGGTGGCCCAACACTGGCTCTCGGCCAGGATTTTTTCATGGTGAAACCGAGAAAAAAACCCGCCGGAAGGAAACCCACCCTGAACAGACACCATCTGAACAACACAAGACACGAGGAGAGCCACGCACGACTAACCCAAGGTCACACCATAATCCGTGGAATTAGCCAATACACAACTAAACCAGGAAAACAATTATAGTCCGAGGAATTAGCCAATACACAACTAAAACCCGGATACACATGACACAGTAGGGCATATTTATAAATAATAAATAATAACACTAGTACATGTGGCAAAGCTACGAGTGCTGGCTAGCCCTAGGCAGACGGCATAATAACAGTTGAAATATACACACACACTGGAAATATCACAACAGGAACCACCGCCAACACACCACCGTAGCAACAACTTTCAACCCAGGGAAGACTGACTCGGGACCCAGAAAAAACTTCACTAAGTGAAAGAAAAATACGCTGGGAACGTCAGAAAACAAAGCTTACCTCATCAGAAAGATAAAAGGCAGCAATAATTAACGCGTAGTGAAAGCCGCCTGCATCACAAACTAACTCAACTGTGAAAAAGTTCACATGTCCACAACGGGACCACGAGGGTACATCCGAAATAGATGCCCCATACACTCGACCCAAAATACACTGCACTGCGGGCAACCAGCCCAGGACACTCCTGCTACGCCTATCCTAACCTTACTCGATACATCCTGGAGTAAACAAATGAGAAAAAACTCACTAGGGACGCAACGAATGCGGAACCAGCGGAGCGTGGGGAGGCACGTCCGGGCGGGCTGAGCGCAGAGCAGAGAAGGAAGAATGACGCCTGAATCAGCGTCTGGTCAGAAATCCACACAAGTACATCCACGATATGATGGAAAGCTTATTGGATAGTTATTCTTATTTTCTTTTATTTTTTATTTTTTACAAAGTTTTTTCGTAGTGAGAACCCAATTCATAATGACTGAAGCCATGAGTGAGGTCGCGTGCGCTCATGATGAAGGCTCCTCAGTTTTTAAATGCTCTGCGCGGTAGATTCAAAACTACGGCGGATTAGTGTTTGAAGAGGATGCCTTATGTAATAGGCATGTTCGTCAATGATGGAGGGGCCATTAATAAATACAGCCTTACAGCACCCCAAATCGATTCTGCGGCAATAAGCGATAATTATAATGTGCTGTCTCACCTATAATGGCAAGTAATATGGATTTATATCAACAATTATAATGCAATATGACTCAATTTACACGTTAGCGTTGTTATTTTTTAATATTTGGAGCTTATAAGAGGAATCATTTTGAACTTTTCGGAGGGTTTTCGAATGTTTTCGATTCATACCAATCGCCGTGGCATAGGAACAGTGGTTAGTTAGCTGCAAGTAGTGTAGCTATTTTAGCATTAATTCACCTTGCCCTTCTCACAATCAAACACACAATTTTGTAGCAACATTTTTGTTTCGGCGTCAAATACTTGAGATAACATTGAGAATAAATGTGAACTCCCAAACCATCTCCTGTGTCCTCTATAAATCAGACGTGCAATTACCTGTCTCAATACCGGTACGTAGCTCTACAGATCGACATCAAAACAATATTGTCTCAAATGCGCTTTAACCAGGAAAAAAAAAAAAAAAAACGCATTTAGTTATTGCATATTTGGTTACATCTACCATTTGATGTAGGCAATTTTGAAATGCTTAGTGTTTTCTCTAAATTTCAAGTATTGCATTCTCCATACCATATTGAGGCTGACACTTTACCTCCATCAAAAGATGTTTCTTCCCAGTCCCACCCAGTGCGGGCTGCATCTGAGCTATGTCAAACGGCGATATTTGTGCCGGAGAAGGGCGGTATCTCCTTTTTTATTGCGGTAGAAGAGCGAAAATTGGCCCAGTGTGATACCCTCTTTAACACCTTACGAGCGGCCTATGCGGTTTATTTATGTGTACCGCACAGCGGGGTGTTTTTAGCCAAAATAGGGCTGTTTATGTGATCATTTTCATGCCTAAATAAGACCCAGAACGTAAAACTAGTACCTATCCCTGAAAGGGCATAAACAGAGCTTTCGAATGACACCATAACGATCCTTGTATGATGGATAGTTTTCTTGCAATAACCGTGCAACGCGAGTGCAAAAAGCAGGTAATTCGGTACTTTCAGTACATAATTGAGTATGTAGCGAGTGAGAGAGGGAGGAGGGAGCTGAGATTTGTGTCAGTAGGTTCGCCGCGGTGGTCTGGAGCAGTCATACGCTCGCTAGTCTCCTGCCACCACTTGTCTCTCTCTCTCAGCCACATTACGTGCTGAAATTGCCACTCGAGTTATGTCGAGCGCCGCCACATAGTCCAGCTTTATTTAACTCGACTTATGTTGCTCGCCGCTAAATAAGGGTTAAGCAGGCCCATGAA
This sequence comes from Paralithodes platypus, assembly GCA_032716605.1. Taxonomy (NCBI): domain Eukaryota; kingdom Metazoa; phylum Arthropoda; class Malacostraca; order Decapoda; family Lithodidae; genus Paralithodes; species Paralithodes platypus. The sequence continues at coordinate 15,589,263 of CM064480.1, read as the reverse complement.
GCACACCTATGTCGCTCTCTCTCTCTCCTCTCCATATACCCCCTCCCGCCGCAAATATACTTTTTTCACGAGATATTTGCTGTTTACACCTATTTTCTGGTCTTCACTGTTCACATGTTCTTCATACAAGTAAAATATATGCACATGGAGCATAAATAATGCTTTATATGGTAAATATTATGAATACTGTCAGAATCAAAAGTAATTAATTAGCATTTACGGCCATATGCTTAGTGTTTTCTCTAAATTTCAAGTATTGCATTCTCCATACCATATTGAGGCTGACACTCCTCAAAAGATGTTTCTTCCCAGTCCCACCCAGTGCGGGCTGCATCTGAGCTATGTCAAACGGCGATATTTGTGCCAGAGAAGGGCGGTATCTCCGTTTTTTTTGCGGTAGAAGAGCGAAAATTGGCCCAGTGTGATGCCCCCTTTAACCCTTAAAAAGCGGCTCACCACTTAAGTCGAGTTAAATAAAGCTGGACTATGTGGCGGCGCTCGACATAGGTCGAGTGGCAATTTCAGCACGTAATGTGGCTGAGAGAGAGAGACAAGTGGTGGCAGGAGACTAGCGAGCGTATGACTGCTCCAGACCACCGCGGCGAACCTACTGACACAAATCTCAGCTCCCTCCTCCCTCTCTCACTCGCTACATACTCAATTATGTACCGAAAGTACCGAATTACCTGCTTTTTGCACTCGCGTTGCACGGTTATTGCAAGAAAACTATCCATCATACAAGGATCGTTATGGTGTCATTCGAAAGCTCTGTTTATGCCCTTTCAGGGATAGATACTTGTTTTACGTTCTGGGTCTTATTTAGGCATGAAAATGATCACGTAACAGCCCTATTTTGGCTAAAAACACCCCGCTGGGCGGTACACATAAATAAACCGCATAGGCCGCTCGTAAGGTGTTAAGCAGGCCCATGAAGCACACCTATGTCGCTCTCTCTCTCTCCTCTCCATCCACCCCCTCCCGCCGCAAATATACTTTTTTCACGAGATATTTGCTGTTTACACCTATTTTCTGGTCTTCACTGTTCACATGTTCTTCATACAAGTAAAATATATGCACATGGAGCATAAATAATGCTTTGTATGGTAAATATTATGAATACTGTCAGAATCAAAAGTAATTAATTAGCATTTACGGCCATTTTGGAAACATAAATTGTGCATTCCTCGGGTTAAGAGGCTCGTGATCAATAAACCTGTATAAGGAGAAGTCTTATGCACTTCTAAATTACATCATCCCATTGTGATAGAACCTTGTTGGGTGTATCCATTTCAGGTATTTGTGCTCAACAGTATGGATAATTTTACAATATAGTAACAATTAGTCAGCCATTATATGGCTCAGCCTTCTACAAAGAAAACTATTATAACCTTGACAAATCGAAGAGAGCGTTTAAATTATTATTATATTTTAACACAGACTAAGACTACTTATTGTAGTTTGGTTATATTGAGCTTCTGAATGTTTTCAATATAGTTCTTACATTCTTTATTGTGTTATATTTTGTTGCATAAAAGATTATTAGAAGGGAATACAAATTCAATGTAAACAAAATTTATGCGGCAAATGGCTTCCCCCATTTTTGGTAACGTGAAAAGTGGTAATATATGGCAACTCTTTGTGACATGAGAAAAGATAGTTGAATTTATATACACAAGAGGAGTGAATCATTTATAGGTAGCTAACAATTATGTAACAATGTGGTGTAAGTGTAAGGAAAACGAATTTGCATAGTAAAGGGGAAAATTATGGATAGGGGATCAGTTATAAAAGAGGATAAAGACACATTAAAAGCAAGCACACAAAAAAATACAAACAACACAAAATGAAGTTACGGAAGTCGAATTTATCATATACACGGTTAGCAGGAGTTTGAGATAAAAGGAGTGATCTAAATGAGAATTAATAGAAACAATTTAAATAAGCTAAATATATAGGAATTCTTGACCGTGAAGTATTCAAAATAGTAAAGATTAAAAAGTCAAATAATAATAATTACCGTAGGGGTAAGGTGAAAATATTATAAGTTAAATTTATATCATACACAATGCATGTAAATAATATAATAAAAAAGAGTTGAATAAAGGAATGACGAGGAGACAATGAATACATACAAAAAGAGGAAGGGGAATAGACAAGACATAATCAGCCTCTATATCTAGGTGGTTTGAACTATAGTATACATTTAATGATGAAAATTAGAGAAGGGTTTTAGCAGAATTATTCAAGTTAATCAAATGTGAAGAGGGAAAGGGAACATATGTATAAAGAAAAACGAAGGCAGACCAATAGGAAAAGTGAACACTACACTGACGTGAAAGAGTGGAAAGGAAATATAGTTTATTCATATATATATAATTATATATATATATATATATATATATATATATATTATATATGTAATATTTATTTATGTATTAATTTATAAATGTGTTATTTACTAGAGAGAGAGAGAGAGATTTTCACTGATGGGTGTGATATTTTGATAGACATGTATTTTTTGCATCGTAGGCCTGCAGATGGAAGGACGGGTGAGTGGGAACTAGGATAGTGGATATATAATTAGGATTATGTTTTCTCTGAGCTGCTCTTCTTGGGTTATAATAGCTTGTATGGATATATAGATTGATGGCTAAATTGACGGACATACGAGTGAATGTGGGTGGTGTTTTAGATAGATGAATGGAGACATGCATATTTCGACAGATATTGGGTGTCCCGCGAGTTTTGTTTTCATACTTCCGAACATTTAAGATTCTGCCATGCTGATTAAAATAAAATTACTTAAGCTTTCCGCACACATGTGTAGCAATAGCCCCGAAAAGTCCACATGTTTGTGTTTGTTTGCTGGTTAACCCTTTATAGAAAGGGATAATTAACATTTTAAGTTGCGTATGATTAACCCTTAATTAGCGGCGAGCAACATAAGTCGAGTTAAATAAAGCTGGACTATGTGGCGGCGCTCGACATAGGTCGAGTGGCAATTTCAGCACGTAATGTTGCTGAGAGAGAGAGACAAGTGGTGGCAGGAGAGTAGCGAGCGTATGACTGCTCCAGACCACCGCGGCGAACATACTGACACGAATCCCAGCTCCCTCCTCCCTCTCTCACTCGCTATATAAGGAATTGTATCGGGAAAGTGGGTAAATACATGCTTTTTACACTCGCGTTGCACGGTTATTACAAGAAAACTAGCCATCATAAAAGGATCGTTAGGTGTCATTCGAAAGCTCTGTTTATGCCCTTTCAGGGATAGATACTTGTTTTACGTTCTGGGTCTTATTTAGGCATGAAAATGATCACGTAAACAGCCCTATTTTGGCTAAAAACACCCCGCTGGGCGGTACATATAAATAAACCGCATAGGCCGCCCTTAATTGTTAAGATTGGTAATATTATTTCAAATTGAGCAAAAATTGTGGTCTTTTTCATCTTCTCGGCGATTAGTAAACTATAACAAATAACACAAGTTTTTTTAATATGTCTGATGAACTAGTGATACAATACTTCAGCATACACTACTTATATTTTTGGTCATTTCCATTTCCTTTAGATATTGATAAACTCCTTCTGTACCAACGGCGTCTTTGTAATGTTATTATAGTTATATTTAGACGAATTTGTGCAGTTTAAGAAGGATCTGTGGTAATTAAAAGGGTAAATTAAATGAGGTAGTTCAAAACCTATTACTTGCTGGAGGCCCTTTTTAAACACAATAAAATCATCTAATAGTAGCCAGAATATAGTTAAATGGACGTCACCGGTTCTGAATGGGTTAAATACGGATCAAATTTAACGAAACTTACCGCAACGAGCTGACAAAGAAAACTACAGAAAATTTGTTGGTGTTTATTTCAAGTATTGATAATTTTGTTAATAATACAATAATTACCTGATTCCCTATCACCTTCCTTTAGACTGAAAACCGGTTTAAAAATTACAGGCAACTTAAAAATACAAGTATACAATTTCAAATATTTCTTTAAAAAGACAATCATATATATAATATATGTATATATAGTTATTATCTAAAACAAGAACAAAATAGAACAAAGCTGAGGGGAGGAGAAGAGTCAGGGGCCTGATAATAAGGGTTCAGCACACCCCTATCCCATTCTCCTTCAGGCTCCTTACATACATCAGACTGTTTATGGACATCCCACATGCCATCATTGACAGTCATATGCTGAGGTCGCCATCTCCACCAGAACACATCATTCAGATCACCATAATCGCCAACTCCATTTATATTTACCCCATCCAAACTATTGGCAAACAAATCATTACATGCACCATCATACTGCATTTCTACTAGGCCACTAGAACAGTTTGTAGGAAATATATAGTCTTTAAGATCAGCCAAGAACACATCAGAATATCAGATGGGTTACTTTCAGGACTAGGCTCAGTTGGAGCTCTATCCAAGTCTTCCACCTTATCCTCACACTCGGTTGAAGTGCCAGAGGACAAATTCAGAAAATCAAGTTCGGTTGGAACATCGTTATGCTCGGTTGGAGCATCATTCCCTACCTCCCCACTCATCTTTTCCTCACTCCCAGTTGAAGTTACAGAGGAATGAGTATCGGGAGGAATATTGTGCTCAGAGGGGACTGTCGTGGGCCTGGTTACTGCACATACTGGGAAAGCCAAAACCATCTCCATATTAAGCACACCAGTCAGTGGCTCATCAACAGGGACGACCGTCAGGACCAGGTCAGGTTTTACCCGATCCCCTTCCAAATTGTTACCCAAAAGGAGACTCACACCTGGCACAGGCAGTTCCTCTGCCAGGCCTACCCAGACTTTACCCTTGCACAAGTCGCATTCTACTTCCACCTGAGCTAGGGGAACAGAAAAATGTCCACCAGCACTCCTCAACACAACATGGTCGTCAGTTAGACTTAATCCAGGGTTAGGATTTAACAACAGTGTGCGTGAGGCCCCTGTATCACGCAGAATTTTCACCTCATGCACACAGTCATTCATCTTTACTGTACCAGATGAGATAAATGGGCAGTAACTGTCAGGAGAGAAAACAGTGGTTGGAAAGCCTACTACTGGTTTGGTTACAGCACATTGCATCACACACGCCACCACACCATTCTCACTGTCACTCTGAGGTTCACTCATATCATTCTCACGAGAATCCGACACCACTGCCAAAGATTCTCTTTGTCCTTCATCTCTCTCCTTGACCCAACATTGATAGGCTAAGTGGCCAATTTTGCCACAATAAGTACATATTTTATGAGAGGCAGTTCCTCTGTTACTATAGGTATTACCTTGATTCCCATAACCATGAGTTTGAGCAGCAGTCCTGACTCGGAGAGCATCCTGAGGGTTACGAGAATAAGACGACACAACAGACTTGGGAGAGGGAGTGGATTTACTTGCAACATAATTCCTGTTTTGATTATAGTTATTGCTCTTGGGGTTATCATATGGTTTCTTACCACGGGACTTATTAATCAGAACATAATCATCAGCCATGGCAGCTGCATCTGTGAGACTGTCTACTTTCTTACCTCTCAAATGATAAGTCACCTGTGGTTCAATTTTCCACAAGAAGTTTTCCAGCAAGACCAGGTCCTTAGGACCCTCAAAATCAGAGACAGATTAACTATTTAGCCAATCATTAAAAGACTTAGTCATAGTCCTTGAGAACACAGTACGAGTCTCTTCAGGTTTCTTATGAACTTTCCGGAAGGTTTGCCTATGGGCTTCTGGTCTCAACTGGTATGCCTTCAGAATGGCTAATTTGAGGCGATCATAGTCATGTCTCACATTACGTTCTACTGCTACATACGTGGTGCGGGCTAGCCCTGTCAAAACGGTTTGGAGAATGAAAGGCCATTGCTTTCTGGTCCAATTCATGCCCCTTGCAACATCCTCAAACAGTACAAAATAGTCATCAACATCATCATCAGTAAACGGGGGAATGACAATACTCAGAGTTAAGCCCTGAGGGGGAGAAGAAACTGAGAAACTGCTGGTACTCTGGGCAGCCAACTGGGCCATTCGATATTCATGGTCTGCCTGAGCTTGTTGGGCTTGTAACTCGCGATCTTCCCGTTGGGCTTGTAACTCGCGATCTTCCTGTTGGTCTTGTATTCTAGCCAACTCCAGACATCCTGCTTCAGTCAAACCTGGAGACATATTCTGAGGAGGGAGAAATATCCCCTCATGACTCCGATCCGAGTCATCAATAAGGCGTCCAGAGTCAACCAAGTCACCACCAGTTGCCTAATCCAACCCACCCTCAGGTCTCTGGCTAGTGTCATTTATCCCAAATATCTCGGTCTTAACAGAGTTGGATAACATGACCTTTGTTAAAACCCTCGGAAGATGGCAAGTTTAAATACGAGGCGAGCACCCGAAGCTTGTCTCTAGATAGGAGGTCTACCTCCTCAGCTGTGGGCTTTGAATCTAGAAAATTCTGTGCGTCTTCCTGATTGATTAATGTAGGCATAATGAAGTTTAAATGAAAATGCTAAAGATCGTAACTATATTTAAGAATTAGCAGCAAACGTATCCACGGAACAATCTATCCTGGCAAGGTCGCCAATTTATGTTACGATCCTGGCGGCCAAGAAGCAGTTGGCTCTCTTGACCAGAGTAGCAACAGTGAGTTTTTATGATTCTCAAGTATCTGGTAGAATTATGGCTGTATGTTGTTGCTTGCTTTCCTTTAACTTCAAATACATCAGACAGCTCAAAAATGATATACTAGTCATAAAGAAAGCTTAGCTAGATAAATTAGATGTTCCAGAATAACTTTAACCCCCTCAGATAGGATATATTAACTTACTGAAGGGTTGGCAGACCGCCCGGTATTTCCCCCACAAAAGTCTTTCTCACACTGAGGGACCGTTAGGAGTCGGAGGAATTTTTGGGTTGCCATCAATCGACAGATTATGATCTAACATACATAAATTGCTGAACTCAAAATGACGCAGAAGCGTCATATAACTTAATATTGAGCTATTTCACTAGCTTCATATGACGCGGTAGCGTCATTTGATAGTTTTGGGCGGAACCGTCATATGACGCGGTCGCGTCATATGTGACGGAGGG